>JAWNLB010000162.1:4942500-5542500 GCA_035041595.1 Drosophila basisetae
TTTTGTCTCTTATCCGCTTATGTTCATAATTTGTAACTTTGCATATAAGACACACACACAAGCAAATTGCAAAACTTCTCAGGTCAGCGAGTGTATGTATGTGTATGTGTGTGTGTTGTTTATCTAACTTGTATATAAACATTGGCGTACGCAGCAACCTTGACGTCGGCAGCCCCCCCGACCCCACACTACTGGACTAAAAGTATAGCAAATTAAGTTGAAATTTTCGTTAGTGCTTTCATTTAATCAGAAAACAGCAACCACGGTGCGTGCGTGTGCGTGAGTGTGCGTGCGTGTGCGTGCATATGTGTGTTGGTTTACTGCTGCATACCTTTAAACAACTTCATGACTTCACCACCCGTATGTGTGTGTACTCATATATTACATACATCCATACATGCTTTCCAAGAATAGGTTGTGTGCCTATGCGCGTGTGTGTGGATTGTGGTGGATTTATCATGGGAGCCTTTTCTACGAAATGTTCGCCAATTTTCACAGTCGTGTTAATCTTATAATGCGTCTTATTAATATTTGTATTGCAGTACACATGAACTAAATTTCTAAAATGCCATTGTACATTGTACCCGTCGTCGTCGTACAAAAAATATTTACATTGAAAATTTATCCGCGTCGTGTGTCGCTGATAGCAACGCGACTGCCCAAAATTCGCGATAAAAATTTGAAAGAAAAAGAAAGCAAATCGTTAAAGCTCGACTAAGCGCATGCCCTGTAAATATATGTCAACAAATTGTATCTGCTGCACTACTGAATACCGCAAGTGCAGTTTAAAAAAAAGATCGTTAAGCTTGAATGAGATAGCTCCTGGGAATAACCACATAATAATAAATACCTTGTGACACCCTGTTGTCTACGTAACACTGCCGGATAGTGTGTATGTGTGTGTGTGTGTGTGTGTGTACATTCATATCTATGGTATGCACAAATACACACGTTATTTATAAACAATGGTATCTAATGGGAATTTGATTTGATTATTTTTACTGTTTGACGCTGTGTTTGCCTACGTCTATGAGAGATTTCTCCAAGTATTTCAATAGCAATGGCCAAATCTGAAGCATATCAGTCACGGCGAACCACATGATAAGCATACGCAGAGAGCAGCAGAGAGAGCGTGACGGATATACATAGATTAAAATTGGCAAAAAAAAACTTGCCGTGGGTGAGAGAATAATTTCGTTGGAAATGCTAATTAAATTGGTATATAAATGCCGAATTGCCATGAGAAAAGTTTGTGTTCATCATGCTACTATAATTTCGAGTGAAGCGCAATGAATGAAGGAGAAGGAGGAGGAGCCACAGCAAATATTTTGCGACATAACGAAGGAGCGTGGGGGCAAGCAAAATAAAAACGTAATAAATAATTCTCATTTTAATTTTCTTACGAAAAATATATCTAAATAAAATACACTTTCTCAGGCCGTGCACTGCACACCGTGTCGGCTGTACCCGCCCCTCCCTGTGTCCCTCTCTCACTCCGTACTGCCTGTCGTTCGTTGCGCTCCTTTGGCACTTTTGTGCTTTGTTGTTGCTGTGGTCGCTTTGTGCTTTGCATGTGATTTTGTTTTCAAGCGAAGTTCATTTGCGAATTCCAAGTAACTGCAAAAAGCGAACAACGAAATGAACAGCAAAAAGAAGAAGACGACGAAGACGTGGAGGAAGAAGAGCCGGAGTCAACGAGAAGCAACGGCGGCAACCAAAAAGTAATTGAATTCGCTTTAAATCCTATGCCCGTCTGTCTGCCTGTCTTAAATCGTCTTTGTTGTCTCCCCAAAGTCCCTCTCCCTCCTCCGCTCTCCCTGCACCAACGTACGCAGTTGAGGTTGCTTCACATTGGGTTGTTGAAGTTGACTTTGTCTTTTAAGTTTTCAGCGATTTTGCACTTGCTGCTGCCTTGCTGACTAACCTCATCCCACTGTGCCTCGTTCTTCTTCTTATCGAGCAGCTCCTTCTCCTGCTGTCCGCGCGGACCGTAATTCTACTCATTTCATTTTGTTGTGACAATTTCAGCGTAAAAACCTGTCAATAGGCAACATCAGCAGCAAACAAGAGAAGAGTAGCGTGTGTGCGAGGGATGCAGCGATACTTTACTTTACCCATTTAAATGAGCTTTTAAATACATCCAGGGTTGAATGTTGGTGGGGGGAGTTATTTAAAGTTTGAACGGGTGGTGAATTGCTTTCAGCAACTTCACTTTTAGTTTTGTTGCTTTCGGTTTTATTTTATTTTTCATTTTTGCTATATTGAATTGGAAAAGTTTTGTCAACTTTTTCCCTAGCAACTTTTCAACGTAACTTTTACTAGTTTTGGACTGCAGCTTTTTTTTACTTTACATTTTATTTATGCATTTTACAATACTAGATTTATTCTTATGAAATATTTATTGTAGCGTTTGCCACACTGATTCAATAAGCAATTTGCAATTATTTGTTGTAATCTTTTAATTCGAATTATCATCAGTGGTGAAATACTTACATGTGCTTATGAGTAAAAATTGCACATTGATAATAACTTTCGACAAACGTGCCCCTTTTCATATAGAGGAGGAGTTTGCTGTTAAACGTTTATCAACGTTTTTTTTTTTACCACGAACCAGTTATGTATTAGATCATTATCTCTATTTGGATTTCTGATGAATTTTGTCTGCAGCACCACTTACAGCAAAAAAGAACGCCAAGCTGGCTGCTAAATGCACGTAGGGAACTCGATGGGCTGCTAGCTGCTGGGTAAACGAAGCTCGTGCCTCGCATATCGCCTCACACCTTGCTGTACAACAGTGAACCCCATCCTGTGACTCATGCCTACCTACCTACTTAGCTTGTAGAACGCACGTCATTGTTGTCGTTGCTGCTGGGCTATGCGGTTTTATCTGTTCCCTCACGCTTTTGTGCTCTCTCTCTCTCTCTGTATTTCAACTTCAGGTTTCCATTGAAAGTTTTGAAGCCATGCGGGTCTACCAAGCACACGACTGGATTTCATCATTGTCGTAAATATAGTCATGTTCCAATCTGTTTTTTCTGTGTGTGAGTGTGTGTTTGGGGCTTTTGTAAGAAATTATCAATACAAAATGTATGGTGTCATATGAATGTCGTATTCTGTACCTGATTCATTGATCGAGTGCGATTAATCGATCGTGCAAACCGAATGCATTGAGAAAGGTCGCTGCCATTTGTGGGTGTGTATGTATGTGTGTGCAAGCAGTCACGTGCTTCTGCCCATAGATGGCGCCACAGTGTATAGCTAGCGACCTAACGGTGCTTTTTTCTGTAATTCATTCAATTTGTATTTTCAACTAATCGCTTGAAAGCAGTTTTTATTATTTTACATTTTATTTCGCTTTTGCTTACCGCTGCACATTGATTGAATTCTGGCTAAAAACGTTTTAATCTGCAAAAGCTTTGGATCGTTGCTTGTGTGTCGCATTTCCGGGAAGTGAACTATAAAGACTCTCAGCCCCAAATGGGTTTTCCACTTAAAGCTGGAATACGTTGAATGCTTTTTTGTACCATTCTTTTAATTTTGAAATGAAATGTATGAATTGTTTAATGTGGTCTATTTTGCAAAAGTTACGGCTGTGTGTGGCATTGGGGAAGGGGTGGGGGAAATTGTGGGTGAAAATTCCGGGAAATCGAGTGCACAAGAAAGCCATAATTATGAATGTAGCAACAATTACGCCGCAAATTGTTTAAAACTTAAGCTGCACAACTTGGCAACCAATTAGCGATAGCCAATTGTCGATTTCTGTTGAAAATGCAATTAAATGATGTCAGAATTGGCTGATGATGAATTTTTCAAGGCTACAATTAAACGGATAACATCGCATAAAACAGTTAAGCTTCAAGTGAAAAACGATTTTAAATAATGTTAGTTTTAATGTGCACTTAATAATTAAAATTGCCCATTATGAACATGAATTGTTATTTGCAATTCCGTTAGTACAACTTGCTGCGAGGCTAACAAAAGAGAAAAAAACTGGCAAGCAACACGTGAAACTTTTTCATGATTGCATCACGAATGGTGCAATTGTCATTGCTTATCGCCTGATTGGTGATCTAATTGTTCCACAGAATTACCCACCATTAGTATGGCAAAATATTTTCCACCCTGGCAACAATTTCAGCAGCTCAATTTTTTTGTTTTTTTTTTTTGGTTTTTTGTTTGGAGGTGGCCAACTTAATCAAATGAGTCATTAGAGACGATGTCTGTATCTGTGCGTGGCAAGTCATGCCAAGCGGTGTCTGCCCTTGGCTCTGGAGGCATGACGCACTACCCCATTACCTAGTAATTTTGCTGAATATCAGCGATAAGGATTCCACATAGTTTCTTACTCAGCAACTAGAAGCACAAAGCGGAATAGTGTTTAAACAATAATTTCAATGAATCTCAATTGTCGCGAAATTCTCTTGAATTACTATTTCGTAAACTTGAATGCGACTCCCGAGTTGTGCAGGGTATTTTATTATGCGGACGTCTTCCATTACGAATGTCAATGATTTGTGAAATTAGCAACGCATATCAACACTGACCCAGAAAATGAGCAATAGAAGAAGAGTACAACAATAATAATAAGAAGTATTATTCAGAAAAAACGTGAGCGCATTGATTTCATTCTTGGCAGGGGGCGAGTGAGGGGTGGGGTGCCGCACTTTATGCTCTTGTCTAAATATAGCACATAGAGGGTGTGTGTGGGTCTGAGTGTGTGTGCTGAAACCGAAGCGTGGGATTGCTATGTACGACGCCATTGTTTTTGACCGAATGGGAGGGGGTGGCTTCCATTCCTTGGAAGCATCGGCATCGCAGCATGAGTCAGTTTTGAGGCGCTGGAGTTGTTACCGAGTGCTCTGTGTGTGTGTGTGCGTGTGCGTGTGCGTCGTCGTTGGCGTTGGCGTCAGAAAAATGCAAATGGAGTGTGGGGGAGTTGCTAATGGGGGAGGGGAAGGGAATTTATGTGGAAGTGCATTAAATTGCTCGATGACCGCAAAGCTGGAATGTGATGGGGGTCCCTTTTTTTATGAATACACGCAATTTAAATTCGTCTCAAGTCGACTAATTAAGTCAGCATTAGCCAAGTCAAGCAGGCAGCTGCTGCATTTGCTGGGGGCGCGTTTGTTGCTGTAGGTCAAGACATTTCACACTCGCTTGACAGTGTTCAGAATCGCGTGGATTGCTGTGGGAGAGTGCTCGAAATGGGCATAGTTATTAAGTCATATACGGAACTCTTACGAATTTTGTATAGCAACAATGAAGAAAATTTAATCAATTCAAAATAATGTGGCAGTTATTTAAGTTCACTCAGTACATTTCATTAGTGTAAACAAATATACATTGCTGTTAATTGATATGTGCGAGTGTTAATAAAGTTTCCAGTGGAAGCAATACGTAATGCTAATAAAATAAACACGTCATTAAATTTAACAACTGTTATGTTGGCTAACAGTGAAACCAATGCGATTAGCTAATTCCAATGTCTAGGTGGCCATGCTTTTGCCGAAAACAAAAAAAAACTGGCAACGCTAAATAGCTGTTGTATTTTTATTGTAAGGAAACATTTACTAATGATTACAATTCTCTCTTTAACTTGCAGTAGTTTGGACGGATCTGACTGAGAGAAAGAAAGAGAAAGAGACAGAGAGAGAGAGCTTTCAATGGGTCATCAATTGAGCAAGCAAAGTGTCGTCGTTGCCAGCAGCAAAAGCAAAAGCAAAGAGAATAACAAAAATCAAGCTGATTTGGAAGAGGAACAGGAGCAACAATTGCCAGCTGCAAGAATCAGTTTGCAAGGATTGACGCCTACAGCTGAGGAGCAGGAGCAGGAGCAGGAGGAGGAGGAGGAGGAGGAGGAGGAGGAGGAAGAGGAGGAGGTGGAGGTGGAGGCGTCGTCAGCCGAGGTGCGACAAATCATAATTAAAATACAATTGGCCAAAATGGAGAATGGCAATGCTGGCAATGTGAGTGGGAGGAGTGGGGAACAGAAGCAGCAGCAGCAACCTCAACCACAACAACAATTGCCACTTGCTACGGGAGGCGCCGCAATGTCTGCGGATACGCTCAATGCAAATGAGCAAATTGTGAATGTTGAAATGTTGACACTGGCTGTGGAAACGGGAGCGGGGAGTTCAGGTGCGATTCGAACTGCTGGCAGTCTAACGGAAGCGCCCGAAACGAACGAAAGTCGACAACAACAACAACAACTTGTGAATAACAATTTCGCGGAAAGCGTTGCGTCGGCGTCGACTGCGGTCAAAATGCTACAATTGTGCGATGACGGCAACGCCGACGCTGACGCCAACGCCGACGCCGATGCGAACGAAGACGATGAATCGGAAATGGAAGCAACGATGTTGTCGTCATTGCTGCGTCGGCGTCGCCCCAGCACCAGCAGCAGCAGCATCAGCGCTAACGGTGCCGAAGGCGTCGATTATTGCGAGGTGCTCGAACCGCAGCCGCCAGTCAACGAAATGTTGTCGAGTGGAGCACAACGACGCGCGCAAGGTAAGCAGCAGCAGATAAGCAAATAGAGCAATTACGATTGTGATTTCTACGTGTTTGTCTCTGCGTGTGTGAACATTCAAATATATTATATGTGTGAAAAAGAAGGGGTATAATAATGTTGTGCAAATAAATAAATGTGACAAGAGCAGTGGCTGGCAGCAGGCCGTTAAAGGATTATAAGCACAATTAGTGTTTGAAAATGTGTCATAGTTTTTAAAATGCCATTATTAATATAGATAAATCAAGGAAATAGGGGCAACAAATATATGTTCATATTCTCAGAAGAATTTCAAAAGCAAAACAAAATATAATGTATATAGATATAAATAGTTTCTTGGAAAAACGGCAAATTTAATTTGAAAGCGTTTGGTATTTACTTGGGAATTTACCAAAAATGTGCTGCATGAAATTAAATAGAAAAAAAAGAAAATTAAATGAAATGAAAAGAAATTGTAAATAAAACAAAAATAATCCAATTACTAATTATATATTTATTTATGTTTTCTGCAGCGCCCAGCAGCAGTGGTAACAGCTGTTGTCGCAGTCGCAGCAGCAAAACTTTGCCAGCACAAGGCGCAGCAGCAGCAGGTGGAGGGGCTGAAGCGGGGGCAGCTGCGAGCACAACAAAGCGTCGCTGTTGTAAATGTAAATGTCGCGATGCGTTGCGCGGTCTGCGCGGCATGCTCGAGTCCAGCAAGGACAAAAAGGACACACAAGCAGCAGCAGCAGCAGCAGCTACTGCTGCAACTGCTGCAACTGCAACTCTTACAACATCGTCGCGCAGCAAAACACGCCACTGCGCCGCCGACAGGCGTTCAACGCCGCCAACGCTAAGCGCCGGCAGCAGCAGCGCTGCAGCAGCGCAGCACCGCCAGCGTCAACGCAACTCGGTGGCAGTTGCAGAGGTCAGCCAAGTGGCAATTTGGGCATCGCCCGTCATCATAAGGATCAGTTCAACGCAGCCGCAGCAGCAACTGGTCGTGGAAGCCGCCACAGCCGCAGTGGCAACCAATTGCAGTTTCACGTCGACGACGACGACGCCCCTGGTCACCGTGGGGGGCCACAATATACGAGTGGTGGATGCCGCCAACATGTTGCCGCCCATTTTGCCGCCGCGAGAACAATCCTCTACCGCAAACGCATCCGCCGGCGTCGCTATGACTCCGTATGGTGCTGGGATGCGAGTGCATTCCCAGATTGATTTCATGCATTGTCTGGTGCCCGATCTGGAGCGGATCTTCAACAGCAGCTTCTACTGGGGCAAAATGGATCGGTATGAGGCGGAACGCTTGCTCGAGGGCAAACCTGAGGGCACATTTCTGTTGCGCGATTCCGCACAGGAGGATTTCCTCTTCTCCGTCACATTCCGCAAATACGGACGAACACTGCACGCCCGCATCGAGCAGAGCGGCCACAAATTTAGGTGAGTCAATAGCTGTCCCCATCTCTCTCTCTCTCTCTCTCTGGCTCTCTCTCTCTCTCTCTGGCTCTCTCTCTCTCTCTGGCTCTCTCTCTCTCTCTCTGGCTCTCTCTCTGGCTCTCTCTCTCTCTCTCTCTCTCTCTCTCTCTCTGGCTCTCTCTCTGGCTCTCTCTCTCTCTCTCTCTCTCTCTCTCTCTCTCTCTCTCTGGCTCTCTCACTCTCTCTCTCTCTCTCTCTTTCTCTGGCTCTCTCCTTTGGTGAATGACACATACAGTTGCAACCAAAATAATAGCACCTCTGCAACATTTTTCCTTTCAAATGCAAAAACAAAGCATTCGTTTTTTTTTATTATAAATGTTGATTTATAATATATCCTCCTCGCACTCTTTTCCATATATATGTAGATATATATTTATTATATTATATGTATATTTAATTTTGTCAATTTGAAAGTCTTCTTCCACTTTTAAAAAACATTTTCACACGTTCCTTAAACTTGTACATTTCAAAAATGGGACACATTTGAAGACATTTCTTGTGAGAGTGGTGCGATTATTCTGAAGCTTTGATTAATCGTCAAATTCATGCTTATTAATGGGTTTTACCAGCTGCTGTTTCCATCTCAGAGTGCAACTTTAAGCAGAGGTGTCATTCAACATAATTTTTGAATAATTTTGTGACTTTCTGACTAACTGTTGAAATTTGTCATCGATTATTGCAGCTTCGATTGTCATGATCCTTGCGTGTTTGCTGCGCTAACTGTGACTGGTCTGCTGGAGCACTACAAGGATCCGTCGTGCGTGATGTTCTTTGAGCCGTGTCTGACGATGCCGTTGCATCGCCGACAGACGTTCTCGCTGCAGCAGCTGGCCCGTGCCACAATTGTCTCGAATACCACATACGATGGTGTCAGTCAGATGGAGCTGCCCGATCGCCTCAAGAGCTATCTGAAGGAGTATCACTATAAGCAGAAGTTGCGCGTTAAACACCTACTGCGAACAACCTGCTATACCAACATATAGTCCACGGGCACAGCGGCGACGGTGGCAGCAGCAACAGTAACAACAGCAACAACAACAACAGCGGCAACAGCTGCAACAAGAAAAAAGCTACTAGTTGCACGGGTGGTTGATGTGGTGCCACCGATGCCACCGCCACCGGCGGGCTTCGCCTATTACGAGGAGGCGGATGATGATGTGGATCTGGATGATGATGATGATGATGATGCGGTCAACATACGTGTCTCATACGTGCAGCATGCTGCAGTTGTGGCACAGTTCAGGCAGTGTGGCACATCAACAACAGCTGCCACTGCCACTGCTGCCAGTCGTCGTCATCAGCCGTTGCAGCAGCAGCTGTTTCAGCTGCCCAATCGCATGGCTGCCGCATTTGGTCGCATGTCCGCCAATCTCAATTGTTATCATCCCGCCACAGCAGCAGCCGCGTCGCGCAGCACTTGCAACTAATGTGCCGCCTGATCCTGAAAAACCAAAAACCAAAACAACAACTGCAACTACAACTTCAACTAGAGACAATCCCAGTGCGTCGTGGGCCGAAAGCAGCCTGCAAAAAGAAGAATGCGGAAAAAATTAAAACATAAAAATACAAATAATCAAAAGTGTGTTTAGGAAATGCAAGTAGAGCATAAAGTTAACCATAAGTATTATAGAAATTCAAACTGAAAGATCCTCTGTCTCTATATATACATAAATGCATATGTATTATCCAAAATCGAACTCGCTGCGCATTTGTTAACAAACAATTACAGAAGAGTTTTGAACAAGTATTTTAGTAATGCAATTTTAAATTGAATTGAATTTGTTAAAGTATTTTTATAATCTGTATATTGAATCATGCTATTTATTTAAATATTTTACCATAATTGAATTTAAATTATATATGTACATATGGAATCCCCTTCCACAATTAGATATATATTTATCTAGATATTATATACAAATTAAAATAGCGTACAACTCTCATTAGCCAAATTGCAAGTTTGTAATATGCTGCATCAAATAGTATTTTATTTATTTATTCTAATTGTAAACCGTGTGGCTGCGCTTCAATAACTATATTTTAATTTTCACATTGTGTGCTGATGCCAAGCAAATTGTAAATATGAAATACGATAAATAAGCATTAGTTTATATTCAAATACTCCTATTAGGTGGTTGCTGTTAATCGTAAATATTATTATTATAAATATACATACTATATATGTAAATTATGCAGTTGTTTCAATACATTATACACATAGTCACATATCGAAATGTTGTACAAGATGATGATGCGTAGAGAAACAAATAAACAAAACAAAAACTATGTTCAACAAATAGAAATTTATTTGTGTATTCTGGAAAATTATTTTTGGGCAAGGATTTCCTAGCCGTGCTTGCTGCAAATCTGCTGAAATTTTGATCTACTTCATTCATTGCGTAAGAACCAAAATTTAAAGCTAATTAAGTTAGTTGCATAAATTCAATTTAACTTGAGTAATTCCTAGCGCGCTTAATAAGTATCAAATATAAGATGTTATACAACACTGCATTCGATTAAACTGACCTGCACACGACTAATCGGTCGACCACCACAAGCAATTTGCCAGTCACATAGCACAGCAGCTTACATTGCGGTCACAATCATTCCGTAGCATCTTGTTTTTGTTTAAAGGAATTTAGTTTTAGCTTATTTTTATGCGCACAAATAACAAGCAATAAATAAAGAAAATGTTCACGTTAACACGCTGTGCCTTGCTGCTGCTCTCGCTTACCGTGTGTGGTAAGCACTCACCTAAACCCAAAAGTGCTGCTCTGAGCAATTCATTTATTGGGTGTGGCTGCCAACTGTTGACTAATTAAATATTGTATCTTTTTTGCGTTAATTACGCACGAAAATAGGCAGCTTGGCCATACGCTGTTTCCAGTGCTCATCGGATCAGGATCGCAAGGGCTACGACAGTTGTGGCGCCTACAAGCGCTTCAATCGCACCGAACACATTTCCATTGAGTGCAACAGCGATGAATCCCACATGCCCGGATCCTTCTGCATGAAGGTCATCCAGCAAGGACCACGCGGCTTCATCTGTGCGTAGTTAGAGTATATATATATACATCTAATATTCATTAACTAATTATGTACAACTCCCAACTTGCAGGGGACGGTCGCTGGCGTCAGGTGATTAGACGCTGTGCGTCCGTTTCGGACACGGGCGTCACTGGCGTCTGCAATTGGGGCGTCTACGAGAATGGCGTCTACTGGGAGGAGTGCTATTGCTCCAGCGATAGCTGCAATGCAGCCAGCAGTCTGCAAGCCATGGACAAATTACTGCAAATGCTGCTCGGATTCGCACTGATGGCGGGCACAGCGAATTTCATGCGCAGCTAGAATTCAAAATATCCCATTCCCAGCAAGAAATTTTATAACAAAGAAAGTGCCTTCTTCAGCTGTTTGGAAGCTTTAGTTATTAAGCGAATTTTACACACATTCCACCCGACATTCCGTCCACAATTTGTATTTAATTTTAAGCTAAATATTTGTACACCGAATCTCGCGACACATTTGTGCATTTTACAAACTCGAAATATATAATAAATATATATAGAATATGTATATAGCAAGTTGGATTTAATATTAAGATCTAATCTTTCTGTTCCGACAACAGCTTAAAGCCGTTCTCCGCCCAGCCACTGGTGGCATCTTTGGCCACCGCCGAGTAGATCATAATGGAGCCATCGCCAAAGTGTTTCATGGCCAAATACGAGCTGCCCTCCTCCAGCCAAATGTGTGTCTCATCCTCATCCGGCGACGGCGATTCACATTTATTGCCGCCTGTGCCATACTGCAAGGCTCAGTCGGATTAGGCAAGAGAAATTCTATACCCCAATTGTTAAGTTACCCATTTTTCGTAGAGTCTGATCGGCTGATTTCTTTGCGTCCAGTGCAGCACCCGTAAATAGAATTTAAGGAATTGGCGCACATTTCGCTTCACCTCCATCGAGTCCGATTTGTTGAAATTGGACAGCTGCGCCAGTGTTTTGCGACAAATATCGCGATCCTTGGGACGGGCCAGTGTCTCACCAATGCTGTATGCCACACGAATTAAGCACTCGAAATTCTCGTCCAGCGCTTGACTATGCTGCAACGTCTGCCTCCGCTTTTGCTGTGGCATGTTGGTCAGAAGCTATTGTGTGTAATTTATGTGTATAATTTGGAATGGGTACTTTTTTTTGAATAGATATATGAAATATGATGATAACTGACACATTTGGCGAATGTGTTTTCTATCTGAGAAACACATAAAATTGGAAATTTATTTTCAAAGAGCGGGGAGAATTGCACATTTATTTTGTATTTCGAATATATTTGGAATTTGTCTTCGGGAAGAGATTCACATACGATATTATCAGAGTTTTTATGGTAGCTTGAAGTTAGCTATATTTTATAATAATACCAAACGATATAACAATAATAAAAACAAAATCCGATCCATCTCAAATCCATAAAAACACAATCCACAAATTTTTTGTTTTATAACATTTATTTATGCAATTCTTTTTTGATTTTCATATGTATATGTTAATTTTACATTAACTTAACTGTTAATTAATTGTATAATTTGTTGCAAGGTTTTTTTTCTTGTTTAATACGTAATGCCCAAATATTTTCTGAAAATTGCGCGCCTGTTTACAGTTTTATTTTAAAAATTGTACGCTAAATTCAAAATTCTTTTTTTTATTTATTTATTTTATTTTTATTTTATTTTCTTAAATGTTTTTCTGCCATTACCAATTACACTAAAATCGACTCTTTGCTAACCTTACGTTGAATGTATACTGTATATAAGAAGATTCCTATGCTGAAATGAATACATCAATTTTGACTAATTACTATTAAACCGAAATGCAACAAAGTTCTGTGATTGAGTGCCATATATAGAAATGAGAATTTAATTGTTCTTTTTGGTTTTCTTTGTTTTCTTCTTTTTTTGCTCGGTGCATGAGAGAAACTAAAGAGAATATATTTCTAAACCCTAGGACACAACTCTATGAGCCACGTGCCATATGACGTTCTACGAGATTTAACTGGCCCCTGGCCAGTGTATCTTCCGAATCCTTCACCTTCACAATCCGAACGAAGTGAAAAAAACTTGCTCAATGTTTGCACTCGATGAGAATTGAAATCAAGAAATCTGTTTGAGAACCTAATTTAATGCTGGGGGCGTATGTATGTCTACGAAGCCAAACAGAAAGGCAATAATCTAAGGAATTAGATGCACGGCGAATGCGTTTATGCGTCGCTTAGATCGTGATCAAGAAGTTGAATGAAATAATAAAAGAACGAACACAAGAAATGAGCACACAGCGTACTCGAAAAGGACCATGAGACATATCATATAATAAACTATACAAATATGAAATCAATGCTGAGAATGTTATAAATTTAGGTCTAAATTGCACAAGTAGCGCATCGTTGGGGTGTTTCTACAGTGATCGCATTGAAATTGTAAATTATGCATAAATAATTGCTACAAATATTCTATAATACAGTAATTAATTATTAGAGATAATAAAGTATTTGGCGACAGTGAAGTTGAGGCGTTCTAATTATCGAGCGACCACTGTATAAATTATCACGAATCATTGCCACGCATAAGCGCACTGCACAGCTCATCAATATTGCGACAAGCAGGCAGGCAGGCAGGCAGACAGACAGACAGACAGAGACACAAGAAACACACACAAACATTATTTAAGACTAGTTTAAACATTAAGCGATTTACTGTTCTCGGCTTCCTTCCGATTTGTTCTTGTTTGTTGTTGTTTGTTGTTGTTGTTGTTGCTGTTCTTCCTTAGACTGTGTAAATGAAATCACAAATGTAAAGCAGACAAAGCGACAGCTGCCCAGCAATCGATTATTAGATATCCAAGCTAGACCACAATGGGAGTGCGGCCATCCAATGTTTTGCTATCCGTCAGCGTCGAGGATAATGAGCAGGACGTGTTGTTGTTGTTATTGTTATTGTGACTGCTGCTGTGCTCATCCCCCAACTCGTGGCCATTACTACTGCTGCTGCTGTTGCTGCTGTTGTTGTTGTTGTTGTTGTAATGCCCATGCCCCGGCGGTGCATGCAACTGCACTTGCTCAGTTATGGTTAGCGGTTCAGTGCACCCAGACTGCGGCGACTCGAGGCGCTGGCCACCACAAGGATGCGCCGGAGATGGCGTGTGTATGGCATACAAACAGCTGCTCGATGTGGATGACATTGAGTCACTGCTGGGTATTGGCGGTACCAGCGGCAGCTCCATCTCCTCCTTCTCCTGCAGCGGCAGCGGTGAATTGAGCTGTGTGACCAACGTTTCCTCCTCGCTGCTGGTCAACTCGTTTAGCTCCGCTACGGTTCGATGTATGCGAATGTGCTGCACATCCGCATCATCCTCGTTGAGCTCATAGTACAACTGCAAGCTGTCATTCATAATGGGCGCAAAGAGGCGACGAAATTGCCGTAATAAATCCGCCTCCAGCTGCTGCGGCTTCTCATCCCCATACATCTGCTTGACCTGGTTGACCCCCACAGCCTGCTCCTCCTCGTCATGGTCGTCTTGCTCTGCCGATTGTTGGCTGAAACTAAAATCAATTGCATCGTCGTCTACAACCCCTCCAAGTCCATCAACAACATTTATTGAGCAATCTTTAACACTTCGTTGACCCCGTCAGACTTTACCCTTCGGCGATTTGCATTTCGATGGCGTCGCATTGCCGGCAACACTATGAAAACAAAACACAATTAAATCATTTAATACAATTATAAAAGGATGCCCTCTGTTCATATCCTGTCAGAGGGGTAATCTTATTTGGATGAGGCTACACACAACTATCTAAGCTAGTCTCTCGCAGTAAAGCTCTACTTTCAAATATTTATATAAATATATATCTTTAAGGATCAGTTGTATTATAATGCAGACATTTAAATTGGGCTTTGATACCACCAATCAAAATCAAAATTATAGTTTAATGCTTCACAATTAGTATCAACAACTGGAGAGCTAACTGGAGCTATCCGACTGCTATATTTTGTAGGAGGGAAAATACTAAAGTGGACAAAGTCAACAATACAAGTCGTATATTGCCCATTTATGCATGTGCAAGGGTATCTTGAATGGGCTCTTTATTAGGTAGTTACCCGCTGGCTTCGTCCTTGCCGGTTTGCGTTTGTGCCGTGGAAACAGTGCTCTTGCTGTAGGGCGCCTGGAATGAGGTCGATGTGATGGTAAAATATCCGCCAGGCTTTGGCTTTAGATGCCGATTGTTCATCTGCATGTGAACAGTCTTCATGAACTCGATTTGATGCGCCAGCTTCTGGATTTGTTCCTGCACAAAAACATAATACTCAGTCAGCTGTGGTTATATAAATGTATCTGATTGGTGCATACCTTGAGTTCCTCATTCTCCTGATATAGATCGGGCGACTCCTCGGGCACCAGGCCAACGCCATTGAGCGAAAAGGATGCGGTTATGCTGCGCACCTTGGCCTTCTGATCCCACTTATCGCCCTGACCCTTGAAGACCCGCGCCACCTTCGGACCAAAGACCAAAGCAATCGTCGTCGTCGTGGACAGCTGGGTGCGCACAAAGCCCAACATGTATTTGTAGTCGGGTCCAGCATGTGGAAAGAGCATCACGCTATTTTTGCGTTTTTTTTTTGCGTGTGGGAAAGTAAAAGAAATAAATTCCAATTAAGACTTGAGAGAACTTTGTTTTGTAATTTCTGGGTAAATTTTGTTAAAACTTTAGCCCATAAATTTCATTGGTTTCTCATTATGTTGCAAGTTCAGCAAATAACTGTCAAAATAACTGCGACCTACGACAAAAACTAAACACAAATGCTAACAGCATCATCAAAGAGTCGCAACAAGTCGAGAGTTGTATGAAGAATGCGGGTTTAAGTACAAATTGCATTAATTATCAAAGCACTTGAAAGGATTTCAATTTGGCTGAAGCCAGAAGCCCACACTCAACGCGAACTTGGCAAAGAAATCCGTGGAATGTCGATTGTAAACAAAATGCGGAAAGCAAGCAAACAAATAGACGAGCAGACAGACCGACTGGCAGGCAGGCAGGCAGGCAGGCATAGGCAGACGGACGGACGGATGGACGGCCGGACAGACAAGGAAAGGGCACAGCATGTCCTTGCAGGCCGACAAAAAGGATTACGACGGAAACGAGCGTGCGCACAATGCAAAAGAATTTAATTAAAACACAACGTGGAGGCGGCTCCTCTTGGAATTGTGGGCGTGGCCATGGCATACGCTTTCATAGACACGACGTGCCCGAGCATGCGTTCACTTCTCTCTCTGTGTGTGTGTGTGAGTGTGTGTGGCATATGGCATATGCATATGTGTGGCAACATCATCTTGACGTTTGCAGCACTTACTGGAACGCCACCATGGCAATGTTCACAATGGCTATGTTGTAGATGGCATACGAGATCAGGCGTGCCTCATTGTACAGACTCTCCGCATTGCGCACATTGTAGCAGACCCGTATGCCCCAGGCCAGGAACAGCACCTCGCCGATGGCCAAACTGTGATCCCACCAGTTGTACGAGCATTGCTTAAATTTCAGATGATTCTGATCGTAGATCTGTCGAGAAAGGTACAAGCAAATTTATTAGTTCAAAAAAGAAGAATTGAAAGTAGCATTCGGAGTGGAAACAGTGTTTCGGATTTTCGAATGCAGTATTCATTTCGCGTAATATCAAATCATATAAGTTCTGATAAACAATTGAAAATTAAATTACTAAGCCAGCTACAACTATTTTCGATCTTGAAAATCGATTCAGTTTTGAGAAAATTTGGATTCAACTGTTTTGAATGAATTTCATTTGATAATAAAAATTTAAAATGCAGCTTTAATCTATATGTTAAGCCATAGATAAAAGTGCATTGCATTTTAAAATAGTTTAAGTTTTGACGAAGTTCAAATGTGATTGCGAAAAGTGGGGAATTGTTTCTTAAATTTCTTGCACAGATAACATAAGTTAATACGAAAATATAACAAAAAGTTGCAATTATAAACTTGTAGCACTTACCACCTCCGCCATGGGCGTGGCCGAAATAGTCCATGTGCCCAGATAGATGAGCATTACGAGCAGTATGGGAACCATCCACTGCAACAGCTGCTGATCGTTCAACTTGATCTTGTGGGCTGACTTGACGCGATACGTCAAGGATACGCTGCAAGCAATAATTACGCTTAGATAGATGAAAGTGGTTGAGAGTGACAGTTAATGGACTCACCGCCAGGTCTTCATCAGCAGCGAGGTGTACGTAATGCAGAAGCCCATGTGACGTGTCCACTTTGTGGCAATGCACCAGCCGGAGTCGAGCAGCGGGAAAATGGCAACCATCTGTAAAATGCGTAAAAGCAATTTCTTTTAAATCTATGACAAATCTCGCTCTTTGCACATTTAAAATGCACTTAAATCTCTGCAAAGCGATTAAGAAGGACGCAATCCCAGTGGTAAAGCGGCAGTCGGCAAGCTGACAGTGGACATGCCCCAAAAGAAGTTGACAGTCGGAAAGGGGGGTCAAAATCGCACACAGTCTGTTTCTGAGCTCAGAGCAGGCACATTTAATATGACTCGAAAATGGATTTTTATTTATATGGCTTCAGTGCAGACTAAGCTTATTTTAAGTGGAATTTCTTATAAATAAATTCCTATTTTGGAGACTTCATTGCTTTAATTTTGCTCATCCGCTTCACAAAATATTGATTTGACTGATGCATAAAAATTGTCTTTGAAGATTGAAGACTTATAATTATTCTTGTGGATAGATTTCGATGATTTCTTTATTTATGTTTTAATATCTTACAAAACACATAACTATTGCGATTTCAACTGATGCATTGCATCCATTCTCAGGCAGAGTATTGATTGTCATTGTTAGTGTTTTCTTGCATTTTCTTATGGTTTTCATCTCCATTTTCATTATCATTTTTGTCATTTGGCTGTGATTTGCCCGGCGTCAAGCATTGTTTACAATCCTCCATGCCCGCCGAATAGTCCTCAATCTGAATGGTGGTCTCAAAGAAATTGTAATGCTTGTGAATCAATGTTGTTGCCTGATCCAATATGATCTGGGGATCGGCATCCTTACCGATGGCCAGATGAGCAGCAAGCGCCACTTTATTAATGCTCAAGGCCCAGATCCGTAAATTGTGAACATGCTCAACTCCCTGAATGCTGAGAAATGTTCGCTGCACCTCACCATAGTCCATATAGTCGGGGGTAGCTTCCATGAGCACCATCAGGACATCGCGCAGTATGCGAAACGTGACTAGGAGCACAATAATCGAGAAAATAAACGTGCAGATGGAGTCGACAAATGACCATTCGGGCTTAAGGAAGATAATGCAAGCGGCCACAAAGACGCCAACACTTTGAATCATATCGCCAAAGACGTGAATTATCGCCGCCCTCACATTGATGTTATCCTTCGGTCCATGGGCATACTGAGATACAGAAGCGGGCATCAATTGTGGCTCTCCGTGAGTGGCACTCAAAGCACTCGCCTTGGAGGCGCTCGCTGGCACAGGAAAACGGGGCTGTCGCTGTGCCTGGCCTGCACCATGTGAATGTCCGTGGGTCAACTGAATGGCCATGACGAGATTGACAAGTATTGCCAGTGCGGATGTGATCAACATGATCTTTGCATCCACATCGTGCTGATTGTTGATGAGTCGTTCCACTGCCAACCAGACGAGTATGCCCGTTATCACCCAGATGAAGTAGACGGAGATCATGGCGCCAATCACCTCGGCACGATACCAGCCAAAATTCATGCGTTGCGTCGACGGACGAGCGCTCAGATGTAGGGCAAATAGTGAGATCAGGAAGCCA
Source organism: Drosophila basisetae (assembly GCA_035041595.1). NCBI lineage: Eukaryota > Metazoa > Arthropoda > Insecta > Diptera > Drosophilidae > Drosophila > Drosophila basisetae. Next base: position 4,961,334 of record JAWNLB010000162.1, read on the forward strand.
GCTAGATCCGTCAGCAGGTGTGCGGCATCTGTGGCAATGGCCAGACTGCGCGAGAAGATTCCGCCAATTATCTCACAGATCATAAAGCACAGGCACAATACACTGGCCACAATCAATTTCCGTTTGGCCGTTTTATCCACACCTTCGCCATGTCGCTCAAAGTGGCAGTGATCCCGATAGATGGTCGTTATGTGCGATCGCTTGCCCACAATGGTCAGTGTGCGCATCGATTCGGAGTGTTCCAGGTGGCCCTTGTCCTTATCCGGCGCAGCTTTATTTTTCTGGGGCGGCACAACAATCACCTCGTTGGGCATGCGATTGCCATCGGCCAGCGGATGAACCAAGCCGCCAGTTACCAATCCTGGAACAGTTACAACCGTTTCAGTAACTAAACCCGCCGCAGTTGCATTCTTCACTTCAGCAACTGCACTTTCGGGTGGATCTCTAAAAAAGTAGTGCATAATATTATTTGGCAAGGAATTCCTCACACTGCCGTTTTCAACATCTTCCTCGTGGGACGTGGCAACTGGAGCAGCTTTAAAAACTGGGCTAGGTGACCTGGCTGAGACAAACCTGCGCAAAACAGAACCGGTTTCCTTGGAGGCTCGTGTATTCACATCGCTTGAGCTGCTTACCGACGTGGAACTCTCTTCACTTGAACCTGCTGACCCAGTTAAGGGTCGAGCAAAGATCGGTGACTCACTGGTAATTGGTGTAACGGTGGAGCTAGAGCTAGGAGAGATTCGGGTAGCCTTTGCTGGCGACGATCTAAACAGAGTCCGCGGAGAAAATACTCCTTCATCATGATTAGCTGAATGGGGATTCGCTAGAGTTTCAATTGGGACTGGTCTAGCTTGACCGAACCAAGGATGATCACTAACAAAATATCCTGGTGGATGCTCTGTTGTAACAGTTGCTGTTGTCGACATTGGAGTAGTTTCTTCAATCACAGGAAAATTTTGCGTTGTGGGAATTACATCAACAGCTGCTTGTTGAGGTCCATTTGGACCGATGAAAGACATGGCACCTGGTTTAGATTCCCTAGGTGAACCGATAATTCTTGTAGTTACTGGAACACCTGTTGGAGTTGGTCGATTAAACTCGACAGCAGTTTTCGTAGCTGCCTCCAAAACAGCTGGCTTCTTTAGCGCTGATCCAGCTTGGCCAAACAAGTGCAGATTATCATCAATTGGTGTGATCATATCGTGTCTTGGTGACTGCTCATGTTCCTCCTCAGAGTTGAGTGGGTTTCGATGTGGCACCGTCAAAATGTTTATGACGCCCGATTGTTGTGAACTCCTCAACTCAAGTTTCGATTTGTGTTTCGATTTCTGATGTGTTGATGTTGTGGCACCGGAGTTGGTGGCAAGTCTTCGTCTTGGCGGTTGTAGCCTGGAAAGTTTTTTGCTTTGAATGTACGACTTGGGCTTGGATGCAGCTATGATGCGATGCATTTTTTCTTGCTGTTCAGGCGTTATTTGTGCAGATAGAAAAGTGGCAGATTGGGAGACGACCTTCTTGTTTGTCTCTGACCTTTTCAGCCTCTCGGCCCACGTCTCGGATTGCCTTCGATTATAATCTTCAGTTGTCCGCTTCTGCTTGTACTCCCATGTCTCTGACTGCTGTGGCTGAGATTGCTTCCTGGCTTCCATCGTTTCATTGTTCTTGAGCCGATCGCTCCAAGTCTGCAGCTGCTTCAGTGTTTCATCTGATTCTGCTTTCGTCAGCTTAACACCAAAATTCAGCGTCTGCTTCGGGGCGTCTGCTTCGGCCACCTTCCTCTTCAGTTTATCACTCAAAGTCTGTGGCTTCTTTGGCTTTTCCTTCTTCCTCCGATTATTCCATTTTTCATCTTTGCTGCTGTTTGCCGTTTTCTGCTCGAATAGAGTTGCCGAATTGGAAACAGTCTTGATCCATTTTTGTTGCATTTCCGTTGGGTGGTTTCGGCGTCTCACCACTAAGTTTCCTTGCTCCACCCGATTGCGCATAAGCGGTGCCTTATCCTCTTCTGGTTCGATATCTGGTATTTTGACCATTTCCCGCAATGCTTCCAGCAAGGCAACCTCGTCTTCACTCTCCTCTTCGATGACGCTGGGCTGGGACAAGTCATCGCCACGTTTCGATTTTCGTTTATCATCGCTCATTTTACAGATTTTATGCTCCTTTATTGTAAGCACAAGCTTTGATTAGAAAATCAGTACATTTATACGGAACGATGATACGCTGGAAACCCCCGAAGCTGTTATTAGCTCCTCGTCTTTGCCATTAAAAAACCTCTTAACCCGTTTGTTGTTCTTGTCGCTTACCCAACTCCTAAGTTGGCCATTGTTGTCTCCGGCTTTTATCTGTCCGGTGGGGCTTCCATTGTCTCGCTTGGCTAATGTTGATAGCATAATTGTAAGCAATACGGCAAAAAGTTTAAAGCAACTGTTTAAATACTCTACAATAAGGAGGAGTTGAAAACTGCTCAAGAATGTTGAATAAAGTTCGTGGAATATTTGAATCTGAAGTGAATGTTCACATATTTATGCAGCAATCTGTTATTGAGAGTTAAGATTGATGTTGATTATGATTACAATTGAGATTGCGCTAGAAATGTAGAATAATATTCACTTCATTGTAATATTATCACAGCATTTAAATCTTGAAAATTGTAGTCTAAAGTAAACGGGCTTTATATGTTCAGTGGTAACAAACTGATTTCAGAAAGTTGATGTGCCGATACAGGAGCAAGTTACTAAAAGCCGCATTTAAAAACACATAAAAAGGAGTTTTATGTTGCGCATGCCGCACGTGGGTAACCACTAGCTCGGGTCGGGGACTGGGCTGCTGTGTAACATGTGGGTCAATTGTAAATGAGACCTTTTGTCACATTAGTAACCACTACCACTGACATTTGCCATTGTCGTCTCATTCACTCGTAATGGTCTTTTTGTGTCGCTGGCACATTTAATGGGTTAAGTTGTTGCCGACGGAGTAGTGTTGAGGGAGAGTTTGAGAGAAGGGTTAACAACACTCACCTCCAGATACATGATAGCACATCCAATGAGCGTGATCATCAGAAATATTGGACTGGCCACCTTAAAGACTTTGACGCGACGATGCCGAAATAGATAACATAAAAGCCCAAAGGTGCCGCAGGCGCAACCAATTGAAATTGTCAGCAGCGATATTCTACGAGAGATACGATAAAAAACAAAATGTAATACAAAATTGAATTCAAAGAAGTTTGCCCAGACTCACCTGAAGGGCCAATGATAGTTGGCCAGACAGGGCTCGGGACCGGTGCAAGTGTCACAGCCGGCGGCGCATTGCAAACATTTGAATACATCCGTATAGTAATTGCTTATATTATCCTGATGCTCCTGCCAGGCAATCTCCATAATGGTGCCATTGAAGCCATCCGGATGCCGCAGCGAATAAAAGCCACGTTTGCACAGACACTGATACGCTCCACGCGACCAACTGCTGCTGCTGGATATCGATGCCAATATCTTTCCACTGCTTATTGTCGGCGCCTCCGCGCTGGGCTGACGATAGTCGCACTGCAGTCAAACACAAGACAATTAAAATCATTCAACAACTGCTTAAATTTGGTGTGGCAAATGGACAATTTAATATTCTTACATCTGGTCTATATGTTGGACAAAATTCTAATGCTGTTGTTAAAATTAAAACTAATTGTATGTTATGGTAGTAAAAATCAGGGAAAAAGACACTAGGGTTAGACAAAATATATATACGAGTACATGTGTCCCCAGACAATAAACAACTAAAGGGTATATTAAAAAACAGAAATACATTTTCTCTATATTTCCATTAAAGGCAATAAGCTTATATATGTATATATATAGCTCTGTTATGATCCTTATATCTGTGTAATTCTTATAGGATAACATGCTATCTATCAACTATTTATGAGTAGGTTGGTTTTATTGAAACGACGGGTGATGCTGACTAAGAATATATACTATATACTCGTATGTACGAGGTCGACACTCTTTTCGCAGCAGTCTTCTTTAGTGGCTTACACATCGCCTGACGCAATTAAAATAACCTCTTCAAGAAGTGCTTTCATTGAGTGCTCCAAACTTACCACCATGGAGGCGCGATGGCATTTGTGTGAGCTGTGAAACGCCTGCAAATCATTTATGGTATCCACATCATTGTTAATTGCCGCGACTGAGGAGCGTCGCGCCTGTTGCCTCTGGCGCAGCAATAGCTGCTGGCTGCTGAAGCGATAGGGCGTCGCATCGCACTGATTGACGCGCAGCATGGTCACATCGATGTCGACACTGATGAAGCCTCGCAATCCATGCCGTCCACTGGGCGGTATGGCGATGCTATACGAGACGAGCCACTTGCTCAGCGCACAGGAGAAGTACGGGTATGTCCACCAGCCCTTGTAGTAGTTATTCGGCGGGCTGGGCGCAAACTTTGGTGAGCGCAGTGTTGGCGTACTGCTCTCGTCCTCAAACCTGCAAAGCCAAAAAAAAAAAAAAAATAAATAAATAACAAATAAAGTAAATAAAACTTGTAAAATGATTGCAGTCGGATGTAGCCGAATGCAGAAATACTCTGATACCAAAGTAGAACAAGCTAAGATCAGGTCGATCAAGCATTCACCGGCTCTTAGCTTTTAGAAGATTATGCCACAAATTTGATAGTTCCAATTGATAAATTGTTTTTAGACCCTAAGCTAGCAAAGTGTATTAGTCAGCTAGTGAGACCCAAAGCTTTATTGATCCTGGTTTGAAGTTTCATTCAAAATTCTTTAAAAAAAAATCATATACTCGTAAATACATTTAGAAACGGTTTCCAAATCTAGTCGAAGTTGAATTTTAGAATATGCCAATGTATAAATATATTTCAAGTTTGAGGTCTTTAGCTTTAATAGCATCGAAGGCAGACGGACATTAAATATGAAATTAGAATATACCCGGATACCCTTGGGATCAGTGTGTAAACTCGTTTCGCAGCAGTTCTTTTGTAATTTACGCTGCCACGCGCTCAGTTGGTGTCCTTACCAGGGATAGCTGGGTGCAGGCTTTTTGCCAATTTGCAGGCCATCCTCCTCGTAGCGCTGCGTCTCTCCAAGCTTATCGTGACCACTCTTGACCCACCAGACGTAGGACTGGACTGCGCCGTTGGTTAAGTTCAAAGCTAAAATGCGTGCACCATTTATGTATTCATCGGTGAGCAAGCCCTTGGCCAGCGCATCAGAGAGACCTGTACGAAATGCAGTAGTTTACTCGAAAATTAAATGTGTGTACATAAATCGGGAATGTAGGTCAGCGTGCTGGTGAAAGAAAAGTATTTCATAATTACGTGCTGCGAAAAATGGCGGAAATTAAATGGGAAACGAAAAGCGTGACACGGGCGGATATCAAACAGACAGCAGACAACAGACACACTCATTAAATTTTTACTCTTAACATTTAATTTGTTACCCTGGCGCTTTGCATATCATTAATTCATTTGGCGCAATAAATGTTGAGATTCGACAGTGCAGCTCGCCGGTGCATATTGACTAATTATCATTTTAATTACACAGCTTTCACTTCGTTTCGTTGAGTCGGCGGCAAATATTGCTAATTGCTATTTGCCACTTAAGTAAAGTTGGTATACTAAGAGTTACTAACAACAAATCAAATTGCTTTAAACATTAAGTTTCTGCGTTTTTTTTATTGTATGCACTATCGATAACAATTTGCATAATTGAAGAACAACAGTAGTAGACAAAATCAGCAAATTGGCTAATGCTATCTAATTGCCATTTTCACCAACAAAGCTGTGCTTATTTTATATATTTTCATATTGTGCGGCACGTTTTTAATTGAAGTCAGTGGTGACAATAACAGTGTGTGTTAAACGTTTTATCCCCATTAGTGTCCAGCTGCGTGCTTGTTGTGTGTTTGTTTTTAATTGTATTTCAAAATAACAAGTGAATTTATTTATTTACACACACACAGACAAATATGGAGAAGTAAATTCATAAATTTAAAGGTCTAGCTCCGTTTGCAGCAGTGTGGCAAATATGTGCAGATTAAAAATTTGCTGGCACATTTAATTCCAGCCCAGCTGTCATTGGCGACCTTGAAATAGTTTTTTCCTCCTTTGGAAAAGTGCCACAAAGAGGCTGCAAGTGGTTTTTTTTTACCCTTGGTGGATTAAAAAAGGAAAACATGAATGAAAACGGCAGCTCCGGCAACAATGATTAATATGCGCGACGGGTGCCAGCTACAACCAGCTACACCACCCCCTTGTGTGTTGTGGGCTGTGCCTGTCAGAAGTTAATATTTTTTGTGCCACACTCGGCTAAGCTGCCACACTTCTGTTTGGCTTGCCACGGAGCGAGTGGAGCGTATGGAGCCGAGGCACAAAAGCAACAACTGTTTGCAAAGTAAACTTATTTAAATTCGATTAGCGCAGCCTCCGTGGCAATATTCTCTCTTTGAAAGGGTATTATTTTCATGGCAGGAAATGTGTAACGCTAATTCTATCTTGTATTTCAAATTTAAACAATTAATGCCATATCTGTTTGCAAAGGATATGGGCTCCTTCTATATAAGTAAATAGCCTTTTTCATTTAACCATTCAAATGTCTTGTCTTGACGTGTAATATTTTAAGATATCTCAAAGAAACTGTAATAATGCCTTTCACTTAATATTATTATTTTGTCACATTAGTTAACCATATTACTACCACAGTTTAGAAGTCAAACTTTAGTTGGAATTACATATCGGACAAAGCGTGTCTTGGGAGCAATTTGATTTATTGAAGGGTCTTTGGGTGTCGTCTCTCGGAAGATTGCTTTTCTTTCGCATTTTATACATATTTACATTGGTATGTGTAATGTTTGCCAACTTTGCTGCATGCTATTTTAGAGTTGTTTTTGCTTTGTCGCAGGCATAAAGCAAATACGCAGGCGGCAGCTAATGTGGCAAGTTTGTTTGTGGGCGTTGAAGCTAAATGGCATCGAAGAGACCCAATGGGGCAACCGTGAAGGGCTGTCGTCACCTACTAAACACACACAAGTCACACTGCGTCAAAGTGTTGCCACAAGCTCAAACATTTGCCACAATACGGCCGACGGCTGTGAATGTCTTTAACTGAAAGGCAAGTTGGGTCTGTCAAACCGAAGGGGGTGGCAGGTTGATGAGAGGCTGGAACCTTATGGTAAACAACATTAGCCAAGGCCTGTCACTCAGCTTAGATGCTCACCTAACAAACACACACGCATATAGTTATTGTGTATGTACACTGAGAAAAAGAGCTCAGATGAATCAAGGTATTCTTAATGCTGTATTTCCATTCGTATATATTTTAAAATTTAAAACTTACGAATTTGTTCTAGATATATTTTTATTTATCTTGAAAGCAGCAAACAGTTCGTAAAGTCAAAAGTAAACAAGAAATTATTTTGTTTTTAGTATAACTAATCTTCTCAAAACGAATAAGTCTAAACATGATTCAAGTAACTAAGCATTGGAGTATTGAGTATATTTTAATTTTCCAAATATTTGATATATTTTTTAGATTTTTTTTCTTGATATATATAGCTTTTTTAGTGTATTTTATAGTCATGTTTCTCATTCATCATCTGCGTGCCATTTCTTGCACTCGGTTCACATCATCAATCTTTTTGGGGTTCCCAGTTTAGGAATTTATGGCTGTTGAAGAGGAGAGTGTTTTGTGTAGGTGTGCGTGTCCCTTGAAAGTGCTTTTTGTGTAGATATCAGAAATAAACATGCGCAACTTGCACAATTTTAGCCAATTTGTTTTTTTTTTTTGTTTTGCTGCCATGAGAAACTTTTGCTCAGTTCAACGTCGCTTCTACTACTAAAATTGGCATTTATTTAACACACACACACACACATACACAGACTTGGTTGTCATATGCACATATGTGTGTAAGTGTGTGTGGGTGTGTTGGATTATTTTTGCAGGTGTGGACTCTGTTTATATGGCTGCTGACTTTTTGTGTGTCTGCTGCTCTTGTTGGGTAATTAAATTTGCCAGAGATTCGTCTGAACTAAAAGCAATTTAACTTGGACCACAATGCCAGTTGTTTTTTTTTATACAGTGTGGGAATTTCGCTCGACTGTGTATTTGAAACGTTCTTTTGTTCCACAATTAATAAAAACATAATAAACTTGTTATATTTGACAATACAAAATTAATAATAACAAATATTTATACATATTTGCATAATTATTAAAAGTATATCACTGCGAATTTTGTGAAATCAGTTTTTCACTTGTTGATTACTGGTGACTTCAATACAGAGTTATCTACCATCATCATGCTGTATATAGAAGACAGTGTATAAAAAGTTTTCTGTCTGACATGTGTACGTCGCTGTACAACAATGCGTATGCTTGTTGTTCACACAATAATTGCCAACTGATTTAATGAAAATCAGCATACGTTCGCTTGCATATCATATAACAACAGCAAAATTGGGTCATATTAAGCACTGCGAAAATCAGAGATGGATACAACTTGAATGTTACAAATAACAACGCACAACTTTAAATTAAAAATACGATGTAATGTGTGAAAAGGACCTGCTGCATGCATAGTATAGATAGCGGACGGGACGGCGGAGCCTGGAGGTTTCTGATGTGCCACAAGTGCGTCGTTGTCAACCCCAATGGTAGACGACACGCTGTCATGCCGAGCGCCTCAGCGCAACTATATCCAAGTCCAACCCCAGCTCCCAACCCGCAGACCGAAAGTCGCAATCCGCAAATCAGTCCCAGTCAAGGGAAGAACAGCAGCCTTGACAGCAAACGGAGCCAGTGCCAGCTCTGTTTCATGTATATGTGGATGCACACAGAAAAAAAAGCATTCGTGATATTAGCTCAGTTTACTTAATATAAACACACAATGTTTGTGCCAAGAATTAATACATAACAGCAAAATATTGTGTGTTTTATATAAATTTATATGTTCTTTTTTCTCTTAATTGTTTTTGTTTAATAGTTTTTGTCTTAAAGGTGTTTAGAGTTTGAATTTTTACGGGTTGAGAGTAAGAAACACTTGATATATTTTCTCACTGTATTCTGTCTGTGTTAAATATATCAAGTAATAGTTTCCAATTAAAAATAACCAAGAAAATAATGGATTCGGATTTTATTTTTGTTCTTAAATTTTTTTTCTGAATTGGAGTGGGCTAAGATTTCTTTTCCCTCTGTATAATAATATATATATATATATATATATATATATATATATTTATTTATAAAAATGTGGTCAAGGACAACAGACGCACAATGAACTCATCGCACTGAGTCGATTCGGGCTCAGGATAATAACAAGTGGAGTAACTGGGTTGTTCAGTGTTAAGGCGCACCAGTTGCTTTTGTGTCCTGGACACTAGATTTGTGCGCTGAAACTCCCACACCACATCAGCTCTAAAAAGGTGCGACGTGTCAGCAAAAAATCGCATAAAGTGAAAGCAAATTTGCTGTCAGTTTTACAGTTGTTGTTGTAGCTGTTGTTCCGGCAAGCAACAGGACGCCTGATATATGTATGTATGTGTAGAATATATACGTGTGTATGCACGAATGAGTATATACTTGCATACACTTGCTGTCGTATCTGTTGGCACTGTGGGATCCTTGAAATTTTGATGTCTTGCATAAATTATTCGGGGGCGCAAAAAAGCTTCTCACAAATCGTATAAACTTAAGCCAATTTCTTAAGAGATGAAGGCTCTCACCATCTGGCACCCGAAAGGATATCAATTGCTTGGCTGCCCTTAAATGCTTTGATTGAGAAGCGCCTGCCTGAAAATAACTCTGCTGTCAATTTATGTGAGTCAAGCAAAGGGCTTCAAAATAAAGCTTAACCTTTGTCTTGTGCTTGTGTATATTCATAATACAGTTGGATTCTTTAATTTTATCGTATTCCGGCAAAGCCACTAACACATTTAGGAATGTGACACGAGCACATATTAATAAAAAAAAAGTTGGTTACAATGATTCCTGATAAGGATCAACAGCCGAGCTGTCCTTCTGCATGAAGTAGTGGTTATCATACACTATAAGAGTCAGACTCTACAAATTAGAAATACAAGCTCTCGTATACCACTAACAGATCAAATTTACTTCGTTTTATCGATAACTCAGCCCATTTAAGAGCAGGGCTCAGGGCATCACTTAGTCGATCTGTCTGGCCTGGAGAATTCTTAGTTTTTAAATATCAATGCTCACATATCACAGCACACAATTTACCAGAAACGGAAATGATTTAAACTAGATCCACGCTTGGTAAATAAGATGGGCAGCATAAATCAATATATCAATTACTCAAAACGGAGCCACAAAGTGCGACATACATACGAGTACATATATAATAGAATAAGTACAGCCAAAAATACATACAAACATATGTACATATGAGTTTTTCGAGATTGTTGGAGAGCTTACCGCCATGTCGTATGATGCCCACTTCCTGGAGTATTGATGCCGCCAAATCTGCCTTTTGTCTGGTGCTCTCGAATCGTTCCGAGTTGATGGGCACTTGAAGCGGTCGATAAAGCGTTGAGATGCACAGTGTGCCCAGATTCTCGGTGGCAATGTCGTGTATCGTTACCAGCGATTGCTCAATGGCCGTCTGCAAAATAAATAGAGAAAAATCAGAGATCTATTCATAAAAGGTATTTATAAATGCCCGCAGGGACCAACTGCCGCCTGGCTGCTTGACTATTGCACAAAATGTTGGCAGAAGCGTACCCAAATCATTTGCTTGGTCAACATGTTGACAAACGTATTAAAAATAATTTTTGCCTAAATACATTCATGGCCGAAAGCAACCCCTAATTTCAGTCAGCCTTTTTTTACCTTGTCAGCGTCGCATTTTATCGTTTGAGTGGAAAATTGAGTTATTTAGCCTCACTTTGTTTTACTATTCGCCAAAAAGTTGCCCAAAAGCGGGCTGGCTTTAATTCGCTTGCTGACCCATTATTAGGGCCAAATGGATAAACGTGGCCCAACATTTTATTGTTTTTCTTTTGTCTTTCCATGATGATCTCTTAAGTACTTAGGGAAAGAAAATTAAAATTGAATTGCTGGCCATTCCCAAGGGTCGTTGATTGATAAAATGTGGCTGTTGAATCACTTTAATTAACTAGAATTTAATAGGAATCGATTGAAATTTCGGTCAAATTTTTTAAATAAAATAAACTATAAATTTCATTTTGGTACTTCATTTAAATACTCCTTGCTACAGCTCAATTCTGCTCGAGTTCATTGCGAAATTCTCAGCGTTTAATCTGATAAGATTGCTGAAGTTTGCAAAGGGGAAATACGTAAGCGTTTTCAATAGTTACCGCAGGCTTTTCAGCTCTTCGATTAAGCAGCAATTGTACTTGAGGAATTAAGCTGCCACTCGAGTAGCAGCTGCCTCAAATGGTTGCATGCATCGAGTGCTTAGTAAGTTTCATGTAATATGCAGCTAAGCGATGCGCAATTTCCATCGTAATTCAATTACGTTGCCGCATTTGGCAGCTGCCACGCCTACAAACTGTTGAAAGGTGCTGACACATGGGCGTTTATTTAAGCTGCAGTACTTAATATAGAACACAAGAACAGCTCACTTAGAAAGAGGTGTGCTCGTGATTTACTAAATTACATATATATATATACTCGTACATCTATATATAGAAAGGGTGTTTTTTTCATTGATCTAGAAGGATATTTTCATAAGGCCATAATAATTAACAAAATTTCCAGTTTGACCTTTATATTGTAAGATATTTCAAATTTTTTGTCAGAAGTTCAGTTCGAAAGTTTCTTCAAATTTCAAATTCTTTCTTTTCTATCATCTTTTTTTTTGTATTTAGTTTAAGGTTTAATCAGGACCGTTGCTCAGTTGATCAGTTCAAAGATTGGCTCAATCGAATTAAGCCTGCCTCCTCGTTGCCTCGCTGTGAGCACTACTTACACGTGTGACGATGTTGCCATCACCGATTCGTACAATGTTTTTAAATGGATTGCCTTGGGCTGGTAGTGATACGGATGTTGCAGATGACGATGCTGCTGCTGCTGTTGTTAGTGTTGTATTTGTTGTTGCTGTGCCAGTTGTTTGCGTTGTTGTTGCTGCTGCTGATGTTGCTGGCGTTGTTGTTGCATTCACACACTCAGTTGTCAACAGCAACATCAGCAACAACAGTAGACGTTGTCTGGTTGCACCTACATGACTGCCAGCAACTTGTTGCTGATGCTGTGGCTGCTGTGGCTGCTGTTGTTGCCCCCGGCAACTGCTGTCGACTTGTCCTGCGGCCAGCGTTAGCTGGTTCCTGCGCCACTTTCCTGCATTGAGCATGCATTTCATTGTTGTTTTGCATTTGCCACTGTGTAGCTGCTGAATGAAGCAGCAAGAGAGAGTGAGAAAAAGATAGAGAAAGAGAGAGAGAGAGAGAGAGAGAGAGAGAGTGTCGTCAGTTAGGCATTAGTCAAGTTTGCACATAATGCTCTTTTAATAAGTAATTCCAACGCTTAACTTTTCCCAACACAAAACAAAGAAATAATACTAATTGCCGCCGACGACGGCAAAATGTCCTAGTCAGAAATAAGGATATTCCATCCGTATTCCGACTCAATTATACATATTTAGTTAGTTAAATGAATTGTCTGTTTACGCCCTTGCCTTTTTTTTGTTGGTTGGCTTAATTTGTGTGTCTACTGCTCTGTCATCTAATATGAGTTCTTACTGTAATTACAGCTCGTGCACCTGTTCAGCTTTAACAAACTCTACATAATTACGTTATACTGGCTGGTATTTGAATGCTGGTAACGTGCAAGCTAATCATTTAATTTAATTGAACTCTTCAGTAGTTTATGATAGGGCTGAGAGAATAAAAATGATTGTAGAGCATCCCATTATTTAAGAATATTAAACGCTGACCTTCAGATCGAACGATAAATATTATTTTCTTGTTTGACACTTGAACCTTGAATTAAGTGTCTTTCCAAAATTGGCAACCGATAAAATTAAAAATGCTTCTTCTAAAAATGTTAAGAAAATTTCTATATGATGTATACTTAACATCATGTGTTCGTCAAACTTATATCAAACCCAAAAATAAATGCTCACTTATCATGTCAGCCCGGTGTAATGTGAGAGCAAATATATAAATAAATTGTTGAAATATTTATTTTTTACCCAACCCTCAATTTCATCCGAAAGTTGTGAGGTGAAAAAGCAAAGTCAGCAAAAATAAAGGCAGTTGCAGCTTTTGCCACATTCTGTCCACAACTTTAAGTGTGTATATATACACACATGTGTGTGCCCACGTGGTTTCTACCACGTCAACCAATAAAAAACAAAAAAACTCGTAAATAAATATGAAAGCAAATACAAAATAAGCAAAAACACTTGCATAAAACTTTCGACAACATATACTAAGCCATCGTCATGGTTAGGTGTCCTTCATGAATGCGAACCAAATGTAAATATCAAATAAAAAGTATAAAAATAATAGAACATATTAGAAAATCGGCTAAAGCTTACCCTGTTAATTCATCTGAATAGTAGTTAACTGTATATTGAAATATTATTGGGATCATTATTCAATATTTCCAGCATATGCGTGTTCCAAAAATCAAAGTTAGTTGGAACTTTAAGTGTCTCTTGTCAATATAACCCGTTCTTAGGGGTACAGGATATTAAGAATAACATGCAGATGCAATATGTTTATGTTACACGTCTTTTGGTTTAACAGCAGTCTAGCAGTAAAATGACGACTAAACTGTTACGTACAGAAAGACAGCTGGATTTTCGGTATGCCAGCGAAAGGATTGAGTGGGCGAAAACTGGGCGGCGCTTTTTATTTAATTTTTTATTGAAATGCTTTTACTTTCCCCATTTGCTTTGCATGCACTGCGAAAACTTGTGCGGCAATCGTAAAAAAAATTTAGTTGGCGAAAGTGATCGAATTTTGTCCGCCTGGCTTTTGGCAGGTTTGCCTTGGGGAAATTATTTGCTCATTTTTATTTGCTGTTCTTTGCAAAAGCATTGCACAAAATGATTGCCTGCCGTTTTGTGCGAATTACTCGCCAGCCCATCATTTTTAATGTCTATAGATTGATTGCATTTTCCGTTTAATGGCATTTGTGGACACTATTTTATGATTGAGTGTCGCTTGTTCAGGCGTGGGAAAATACTTAAGGAGATTAATTCAGCCGTTTTCACGCATAAAACATCCTTATTCCAGCCATTTAGATTCGCATTATAGATTGGATGGATTTTATTGCAGTCTATGGAATAAATATTCTAGATTCGTGTGTTTTTATATTATCTGCAATTTATATTACTGTTATGTAAGGTAATAAATTAGTAGATCTAGCAAAAGTGAGTCAAGTAAGTTGAGTTTTGCGCTAAGCTCTAAAAAAAACTAGTCACAAAATTAAATACAAATTTATTTCGGTATGGTGGAAATTACTTTAAATGCCAAAACCATAAACCAAAAAATACAAACTAAAATTAATAATGGCAGATAGTTTCATTTAACTTTTTTCATTCACTATAAACAAAAAATGTGTATTTATTTCGACGATGTGAGCAGTTTTAGCGCTTTTACCAAAAATGGGGCGTGGTCATGTGGGTGTACATTTTAAACGCCAGTGCGCGGATTAATTTGCAATCAACTGGTTGCAAGTGCAAGTTCTGTTTGCTCGTGTGGCAGTGTGGGCATGGCAGCCATTTTTTGCTTTGTCATGCAAAGCATTCAGTTGCAAAAATGTGAGAAGAGCTCACAAAAGTCAAATGAAATCGCTTGCAGCACAAGTTTTGTTTGCCCATTTCCGTTTTGTTTTTTTTTGCTTTTGCCCATCTCCATTTGTTATTCTGTTTTCTTTTATTCTGCTAATTTATTTTTTGAGTGTGGAAATGCTTCAAACTACGAAGAAATTGTTGTTGTGTGAATTCTGTCTCACTTCTTGTTGTTGTCCAATTGTTGACAACGTATTTTATGTGCTTTTTTTTGTGCGCTTCACGCTTTTAAGCCCATTAAATGCAACTAGCCATGAAGCCATTTGCAACGTTTTCCCCAAGTTACCATTACGGAATATTGGTTGGGAATTTAAATTTGTAATGGGTTCTACTTGTTATTGTTTGATGATAGTGTACGCTAGTCGCTGATTATTTAATACAAACTCCATAATTGTTGTATATAACTTTGTAAAGTTATTTTTTATTATTTAGAACTGGGATGGTAATAAGATTGTCAGTATTTCATTCACCAAGATTATTAGATGTAATACTTGAATCTATTATTCCACTTGCAAATGCTGCAGCTAACTTCAACGCCTATCAAATTCAGTCATAAAGTTTTACAAGCTTGCCACAGAATGGCAAATACACTCTTCCAATATATTTAAGTACTTGACACAGTGTATTGTTTGCATTGCGGTAATATGAAAAACGTGCTAAGAATAATTATCGGAATCGCATAATATCAAACAGTCATTTAACTACAGTTTCCGTGCTGCTTTTGCAATTTTATGGCACTTGTTCGCCACTTGCAAACTCAATATGCATCGGGCATTAGGGGCGGCATCGGCTGCAACTTCTATTTGTTTTTGGATTCTTTCTTGAAATACTCTTGTTTGTTTTTTGTGAGAATCTGAACAGCGGCATCCGTATGCAAATAAGTTCCCGTCCCACGCCCTTCACTTGTTCTTTGCACTCTTTGATCTGCGGCTTAATTATATGTTTGTATTTATAGAGACCTCCCCTTAAACGCTATGAGGATATTAAGACCCGCTGAAAACTGCTGTTGAATGTTTGTACAAAATAAATGCAGACACAAGTGAAATCCTGTTACAGTTCTTAAATTTAATAAAGGGAAAATTTCTGGAAAAAGAGAATTACTTTAATTTTCTTGATTTTTTAACAAATAAGTAAGTGTATAATATTTTATCAAAAAGTTAAAGAAACTTAGGGAAAAGTATTGTAAAGTATAATTTGTTGTTGTGCTTTGTAACCAAAAAAAAAAAATAATAATATCTATGAAATATTATGACAAATTATATAATTTTTAAGTATACTCAAAGCACGATTTGTAAGTCGTAAAGTTAATAATGTCATAGTCAAACACAAGGAATCCTTGAAATGTCCGCTTCGGTATTTTTTCTCTTCGCAACTGGTCGCAACTGCTGCACTTCGCTGTAAGTTTATACCTTCGAGCCAACGAAATAACAGTAAAAATGTGGCAATAGCAGCAGAATGCACTTCCCCTCTCCTCCACCACTGTGTGGCAGGGGCAAGCACATCAAACGCAGCTGCTGCTCGGTTGCCTTCGTCTGCGTACACATTTCTTTTTCCTGTGTCAAACTTCTTAAAATAGTACTTTGTGGATTTTTATAGACGTGCAGTCGGCATTAGGACTGACTCATGAAGTGTGTTGTGATTCTCTCTTTGTTATACATTTTGTATTTTATTTTTTTGTTATTTTTATATACAAGAACTTTTTAGTATGTACTTATTAAGATAACTATTAAATTTTTAAAGCATGTTTTTTTTGAGTTCAAATTCTTGGCTTATATTTAAGGGTATTTAAATGTTGCAAACATGTAAATAGCTAAATTTTTCCTTGCGTTCGCATAAGCCGCATAAGAAATTTGTCAACATGTTTATGGTTGTTGTTGTTGTTCCTTTTGCCAACACAGTTGTTGGCCGAGCCGGCTTGCCGGCTTAATTTAAAAAGGCTGGCGTCTTAAAGCCTTTATTTATACTTTATAGAGGCACAAGCTGACCAGCTTTTGCACGTGTCAGAGACAAGTTTATGGTTTTTTTTGTGCCCCTTATATGGGTTAAATGACTTCCTCGTTTGGGCCGGAAACTAAGTAAACAAAACTTTCAGGACACTTCAGACATGCCCCCTATTTCAAGCTGCTTTCTATCGCTTGTGTCCAGTGGCTTTATTTGCCACAGGCTGGCAGCGTTGATTCATTCATTGGCGAGTGTGGCAGCTTTGGTGTGGCACATGTAAACGGCATAAACTATCTTTATGGCCTTTTCGACCCTTTCATAAGCACGTTTTTATCTGCCTTACACATTTGTGCGTTGCTCTCGCTATAAATACTCGCAACGAGCCATGTAAAAGCATTTTTTTCTCCAATCCTCCCAGGCTACACAATTGGCTCCAGAACCAGCAACGCCCCCCAATTTGGAAAAAAAGCAACTGCTGATTTTGTCAGATTTCTTTGTCATTGATTTTCGATCATAATAATTTGATGTGTGCTTTATGTCCTGGAAACCTGCTAAAACGCTATATCGTGATTTGGCTCTGATACCAGTTTCCCAAAAAAAAGCAAACAAACCAACAAACAGCAACAGCAGCATCGCAAACAATTGTCATTGCAATGCATTTGATTTGATTTTTATGCCTTGTCGTTATTTTTATGGCTTTATAATGTGCGTCTTATCTGTATGATGCGACTTCAAGCTGAACGATCTGGCAATAAGCTTGGAGATACGCTCAAAGTTAGTCAATTTTAAGAGGTGGAATTTATGTAAGAATGCTGCTGCTGTTGAGAGATAAAGTCGTGCATGCCATTTGAATAATCCCCTAGAGCCAGTAAAAACAGAACTTTTTTTGAGTGCTTTAAAAGCTATTATTCGCCATATGTTTGTTGAAAATTGAAATGAATTTGAAATTTGTTTGTCCTTTGTGTTATTTATTTCTTTATTTAACTCAAGCTAAATGCCATTTCAGAGCTTGCAGCTCATAATTTCCTTCTTACCTGCAAATGCAAACTGCTTCTGGAGAAAACAGATTGTTTCAGCGCTTGTGAATCACTGATAACGTTGCACTTCGCAGCGAACCATGACAATTTCTACAAACTAATTTGCAGACGCTAGCAAACACAAGTCAACAAGGGTGGTCAAACTTATCTTGTGGAATCAAATGGTCCTTCGAACGCATTATGCAAAGCACCCACATGGCAACAACAACAAATCAGCTTACAGCAGAATGGACAACTGCAACAACATCAACAATAAGATGAGCAAAGTTAAGTTAAACATCAACAGCTGACAACTTCACTTATTCCGCTTGGGTTGTGATGCCTTTTGGCCACAGAACGACAACCAGGCAACACAACTGGCCCATCAAAAAGGCAAAGGCGTCGAATGCTCCATTTTTTTTTTTTTTTTATTATTATTTCCATTTCCTAACCGTCAATGCCATTTTGGCCAACACTTAAAGCAAATGAGATGACGGCCAAGCAAAAGCAAACCAAAGCAAAACCAAAAGTCTAACCGCTGGCTATGGCAGAAAATCTCATTAAATTAATGCCAGCCTAAGGATTTTTTTTCTCTTCTTCTGTTGGTACTCCCCAAAAACTAATTCGTGGGAAAAACGCCTGTGCGCGAAATTGTCTCAAGATTTGAAATGTGTGATAGACCCAATGCCAGTGCAATGGGCCAAAACCAAGGGAATTGATGGCCAAGCATCAGCCGTAGGCGTCTAAGCGCCAGCTTAATTTGTATGTCGATAAAGACTTGGCTAAATATACATACATATATACTGCTGCTGGATTTTGCTTATGACATGCAAACTAGGCGTATAACAGATCAGAGGATTACCACTGAAGTGGGTGTGTGCTTGTAGTTGTACACATATTTTGCTAATAATGAATGTAAATCTGTATCAGAAGACAGCATATTTATTACTTACATAAACAAGATATAATAGATTGATACTACGAAGATGGTTTCAATTTAAGCGAATTTTAAGGATCATTGAAAAAATGATTCAAGTCGTTTGAGGTAAGTCTACAGCTCTTGACATATTTGGCCAATAATGAATATAAAGCTATGTTCTAACACCGCATATTTATTACTTACATACAGAATATTAAATTGATTGGATTTATTAATGGAAACTCATTTCAATTTGAGCGAATTTTAGAGTGTAGAATCATTAATCCACTTTGGTTGAAAGTTTCTAGTTAAACTTTATGATATGCTAAGCAAATTTTCAATACGATTTTGCTTTCCTGAGCATAAGTACAGCTCCAGGAAGTCAGCGAGGTAATAGTCGTTAATAAAAAAGAACGCTTCACATTTTGAATTCGTTTGTCTTATGACATAAGCAGCTGAGTAACCTCAATCAATAACTACCTTTTACTTATTGCATACATTTTTCGGTTTTCTGGCAAACGCAAGTTTTCGAACCCCTAAAATTATATTAAATACATGACTTGACTTTCTCAAAGTTCGACCACGCTATTTGAAGCAAAAAAAATGGTTTTTGCATAACTAAGCACGCATAAACATTTTAGAGACCACAGCAAATGCGACACACACTTGTACGCATAAATATAAAGATGTATTATTCACAGCTAGCTCCAAATCCGCAGCTATTCTCAAATGTGTCCGCTGTGCGCTACAGATTTGTTTGGCACGGCCTTCGCTTGTACAGTTTATTCGACTTATTGCAAACAAGCAGAAAGGATAAACATTGACAGCAGCAACATAAAACAACAGCAACAACAACAATCGATAACAGGCATATCCGTTTAGATAGCTTTTTATTTTTAGTTAGGTTTTTTTTTTGCGACTTTTCTATAAACATGATTGCTGCATATTGTTCAATATGTTTCAGCATCGTTGATTTTATTTATTTTTTTTTGTTGGTGTCTGCTTTTCACGGCACGCTGCTTAGTCATGCCCATATAACGCGCAACGTGTTGTGGGTTTTCTTTTTCTAACGGCTAGCAATAAATACGGGCATAAAACATGACGTTGTCGTCATCGCCAATCGCCAGGATCATTATTATAATCATCTGCATGTCGCGCCCATCCATTTTGGCAGCCAGTCAAGTTCAAAAAGCTTGCAAATTCGAAGTTTATTTACATATATATATGCATAAACACAAAAATGGCTAATATTTGTGTCAGGTTGCGGGTGGTGATTACGTATACGCAACGTAAGCGAATTTTGCGAATTGAGATGCATTTCAAAGCAATAAAAATAAATTTGCTGACTTAAATTGTGTTCCTTAAATGAACTTATAAGTAAAAATACAACTGTGTGATTGAAAATTTATTCAATTTTTTTTTATTCCTTGCGACCAGAATGATAAACAGCAATTAACCCATTCAATTTATAAATATATTTCAATTAGTTTGGCTATCAAGTTTTTAGCTGTTTTTCAGTGTTATTTTCATGATTCATTTTAACTAATTTATATAGTGGGCAATATCATTAGCATTCATTTTATTAATTTGCCTAATACCATCCATATAAATAATGACCATGTAGCCAAATACTACATATGTACATCAATACTAAATAATTGTGCGGCAAGACCAATAATATTACGCCGCCCTCAAATTGGTCATTAAGTCAATTTCAATGTTAGCCACATAACAAAAAAAAATGTGTAGAAAAAAAAAAATAAGAGCCATAATGAGTTTATTGATTTGGGGCCTGGCCTCACAGTTTGATGGCTGTTCATGTTCACGTCATGGGAATTTAATATCAATTTGGCGCCACTTAAGACCGAAATATGTAGCGACAATAGAAGTGCAAATGCGCTGCGTTAAATGGATATAATATTAAATTTGCCGCTTTTTATTTAATAATTTATATAAAAATACCTAAAGATATTATTTTTAAAGATGATGGCAAAACCAATATAAATATAACTGATCATTTTATCATAAAAATGTATAAATAAATTAAATTCCCAGCTTTAGATACAAAAATTGAATAAAATCCAAATTAGTTTCATTTTCACTGCTGGAGAAACACAGAATCTATCGATAGTAACTAAGAGTTGCTTCCCAATTAATTACAGAGTATTCTTTAGTCTAGTGATCGCTTCTGGAGCCTTTTGATTATTTTTTTTTTTGTTGCGTTGGCTTGCCACAAATGACAAGTCCAAATGTAAACAAAGTGATGAGGGAAAACTCACCACCTAGCGATTCCCACAACAAAGTCATTAATATTTATCGCCCAGGCCATCATTGTCAGACCCGGCCACATGGCATTCACTCTTCTTCAATGGTACTATATTGCCGTCTGTGTACATTGTATAGAACCCATATATATGTGTGTGAAAGTGTGAAAATATTGTGTGCCTTACGGCCTAAACAAGCAACTGTCGCACACAAGACAAGTTGGGCTGCAGTCAAGACAAATGTGCAAGAGGCCGCATAAGGCTTATGAACTTGAGCTCATAGTAAAGGGGCATTGAGCCCAACATCGCATAAAAAGATACTAAGTAAATTTATATCATGATATGTGTACAATTTACTCATTTGCAATTATTGTTATCAATTATTGTCAGTCACTAGAACAATGTACTGGTTCCATGAGCCACCAACGGCAGCACAACAAACTGCTTTTGTTTAATTATATCAACAGCGAGAGAGCCGAATCCCATCATACACACACACAAATATATATTTGTGTAATCCGATACTCAGATATGACACAGTATTTCCTTTTAAATCATGCGTTAAATGAAGAGACGAGAAAATATATATACGAGTATATTGAGAAATATATTTTTTGTTATTCAATGATTCAATTGGAAGCAATTATATTATAACCGAAATTTGTATCCCAAAATATAATTGAATAATTCATACACAGTAATCACATATTGTTGACAGTATGATTAATTTCAATTTGAGGTGGGTCATCTAATTTCTCATCTCTATTCATTTGTTTTGCTTGTGCTGCCTGATTTAATTAATGTATTTAACTCAATTTAATTAAAATGATGTTATGCAAATTGGGCAAATATTCATGTGGCCACAACGAGTTATTCGGACGCAAAACAAATTAATTTGCTATACTGGATGCTCTAAATAATAATAAATTATGAAAAAAAATAATATTCAGAAATTTCTGAATTCAAATTAATTTTCATTACATTTATTCTAAGCGAAATTTGTCAATATCGTTGCATACTATTTAATCGTAGTTCAACTAGCAGCTACATCAATGTATCAATATTTCATGGGCTTCCCACATTGATGATGCCGCACATTAGCATAAATGTGCAACCATTCAACTACCTGGGGATAGTTCAACCCGAAGCGTCGCCAAACTCGGCAAAATGTTGGAAAACCCATTTGAGTCTATTGTTGTTGCTGTTGTTTTTCCTGCTTCTGCCGCTGCTGCTGGTCTCAAGTGCAAAATATGTGCGTCAGTAAAGGTGAATGAACACTGAGAGCCGTCAGCAGCCAGCATCGCATCGATATTTATGTAAATATGCATAAATAAAATGGGCAAAGCCCATAAAGTACAGCTACGTGACCGTACAAAAAACAACATAGCATACTTTTCTGCGCACCGACTGAAAACACATGGAATTGGCTTCGTCCTTAAAGCCATTTAATTTTATTAAGCGAAGGGCAAGCTTTTAAAACCCCAATTCCCCCTCGACCAACCTTCCTCCTCTGTCTGTTTCGAGACTAAAAAGGGCCATAAGAGCGGAATTCGGGCAAAGCCCATCGTGTGCTTTTCAAGTCACTGAGTAAATAATTTAGCGCATTCAATTATGTATAATAATGCGGCATCATTATAAATATTTGTATGTATATATAATATATATAAGCGAACACCATTTGATAAATATAACTCGCTCGGCTATACGCTGCGTATCAAGTTCGCTAACTTTAAAGAGCATTCTAATAGGAGCCGATTTAAGCATTAAATGAAGTGAATTTAATTTAAATATGGTCGTCTATCAGGTCACTTTAATTTGAATAGCACGAAATAAAGTGCGAACGTGCTTTGTAAATGTATCTGTTAGAAGAAACTCTTTTCAATACGCTAGGCGAGAATCTTTTTTATACCCCATGGCAAATGGCCTGGGAAAACTGCTCAAGAAGTGTATGGATAGAATAAGAAACGGAAAGAAATGCGATACCGCCAGCGATACGTGAAAATTGCTTTTCAAATATATACGAGTATTTTGGAATTTTGTTTTGTTGCAGAATAAATATTAAGCTAGATACATAGAATGCGCATTGTATGTATGTTTATATGTATGTGTGTATGTATGTCTTACCTCTCTTTCAAAATGAATCAAATCATGTTAACGCTTTGTCTTCTTCAGAGTCAACCACTTGAAGTCGCTGTCGCTTTGCTGTTGTTTTTCTTTCGTTGGTTAACTTGTCGTTTTGTTCAACGGCTGTGGGCTCTGTCTATGATTGCTTTTATGTACTTGTATAAGTATTTTTTGTATTGTGTTTCTAGAGCTTTCTTATTTTCTTTATATGTATGTATGTATGTACGTATGTATGTATATATATTTATATGTTTATATGTTCACTTAAAAGCCTCACGCACTTTTATTGCTTTTGGCATTCACTTCTTTACATATACATATGTATGTATAGATTTCTTTTTTTTTTGTATTGATATTATTGTCTCTTATAATACAATTTCTGGCGCTGCGCAATTCTATTGAGGAAAATATGTGAAACAAATATTTAAATTTGACGAGACATATGAACACGCATAGGGGACTGTGGTTGGTCTTGTTGTGGTTGTTATTGTCGTTGTCTTATGCAAACTTAATTTGTTCGTTGTTTGTTCATGGAACTTGTAGCATTTGTGTAGTTTGTTATTGGCTTTTAAGTTGCATAATTTTTTGTCTACATTATTGAATTATAAGTGGCTCAATGGGCTTTGTGAATATTTAAGCGGCTGATAAAAGACGGGATTAAATGGAATATATATTTTGTGTGTTTTGAGTGAGGTTATTTCCGTAACTCGCCTAAACCTATAAATAATGACTGGAATGAAATTTTATGTGTGGTCTAGGAAAGCAAAACAAATTACGGATGGAGTTCTTACAGAAATCAGCTGTTAAACTACAATTTAAGAAGGGTCTTTTTCATCCAAGTTTGATTGCTTTTATTACACTTTCATTTCACTTTAAGCATTTATTTTGGAAAGCATTCCACACTGGCAATTGGCGGTCAAGTTGGTAACTAAGTTATCTAGGCCAAACTGACTGCTCAATGTAAACGCAACTGCTATCGGGCAACGTACAGAGTCAAATAACTGTTTGTCCAAAATATGTTGAGAGTGGAAACTTTTAAGTGGCATTAGCAGTTTGACTCCGCCCCTTCCATCCAGAAATTCCGCATATTTTTATTCTTTAAGTTGTTAATTTATGAATATTTATTATCTGTGAACTTGGCATGTAGTTAATTGATGCGGTTCATAAAACCCTGAAACCTGTTGCCTCATTAACGCTAGAGCCTCGCCCTCAATAAGAGTATTTTGGCCAGCGGGCCAAAGTTAATTACAATATTTTATGGCTGGGCATACGAAAGAAATTTAATTCCCTAACAAATTGCCGACGGTGCACAAAACGTGACAGCCAAAAGCATTAAGTATATTAATTACAAGAACACTGTGCTAAAAGTGCTACTAAAGTACTTAAGCGTAAACAGGAACTGAGTATTTACCGTCTACTTTTACAGATTGGCAAGGAAGGGACGAATAAAAACTAGGCGAGTCGGAACTCATTAAAGCAAAGCATTTAATTATGCAAAACTATTCGATGAATGTCTAATATATTCAACATTGTCGGCTACCTGTATTGGAAATGTTGTAAATTGAAAATTTGTTAAGTGAAGCAAAAGTTGCGTTTATGGTATTTCCTGATGGCTCCAAGCAGAAGGAACGCAAAATGCAGAGAAGCGAGAAAGCATTTTGGTTTAGCTTTTGGCGGCAAGTCTTTTACATAAGATAAGAACTAAAGTGGAGACCAGGGGATAAGTTATTTGCTGGTACTGATTTTTGGCACTCTGCAACACACACTTTTGACCATCCGCAATCGATTCTCTTGCAATTTCGTGCCCAAGTATTATTCATAAAGTTTGTTTGCGAGAACTTTGGAGTTGTGTCTTACATTTTTGGTATCAGTGACGAAGGTATTTTGCGTAGCATACTTTTTGGATATAACAAAACAACAAAATTTCTGTAAAGTTTTTTGAATTACGTTTTTTTTTTGCCCCAAAATCTCTATTTTAATTGTAAACTTAATTTTGTGTCACTTAAAAAGTTGAGCAAACAGCCTAATTGGAATTGCAAAAAAATGCGTTTAAGTTATGGCTCTTGTGCCTCGGAATAGATACGTAACACCGTTAGTTAACGAACCTGGGCTACTTTCTATGCAAAACACTCCTCGCCAGCCAAAGTTTTATTACTTTTTTGCAAGGTCATAGCAGAAAGAACAACCTGTAAGTAAAAATCTCAGATAAATCTGACTGTAAGCATGAGAAGTGATGGTAGGTTGCGGGCTACGGGCAACGGGCAACGGGCAACGGGCTACGGGCTGATGCAGAGAGAAGAGGGTCGGGGCTATTTTTGCCACATACGTTTTTGGAGGCAGACGCCCACGCGGCGCCATTTGCGCATCTCTTTGCTTGTTATTCAACAGCGCACAAAAAGGCTGCACATTAAACGCACACAACACACTTCAAATTTTGAAAAGTTACAACTTTTCGAAATCGATTACAAATATAGATTTTGGGTACAAAACGTTCGAATGCCTGTTAATTGAATCTCTATAAAATTGATGGAGTCCGTTAGACTTTTACTTTTCATTACAACAAATTGACAGCAGCAACAACAACAACCAATACACACACACATACTCGCTCAGAAACGCGTGTACTGCCACCCACACTGAGTGCTGAAATTCTTCATACGGACACTTTTCAATGGCCTCAGTTTTTTTTGTATTTGTTTAATTATTAGGAGCTCCGCTTATCAGCGCAGGACAACCAACGCACTCGCAACTCCGCCACGAACTGTTCCGTTATCCTTTAAAGTTCAAATATGGTCTGCAAATGTGCTTCGTGTCATGCGCTTCGTGCGCTGAGCGACTGCCAGTTCGGCTCTCTCACGCATCCGGTAGCTGCTGTCGCTCGATGTTGTTGTTGTTGTTCTTTCTATTTGTTATCAGTTTGATTTGATTTGGTGGCAAGAGGAAGCACTAGAAGCAGCAGTAGCAGCAGCAGCGACAACAGCAACGACAACCAGCCTCGCACAATTTGCCTTGACTTGTGTGTGGGTGTAGTGCATGCTTCTGTTCTCCTCAAGGGTATTCAATTTCCGTGTGTGTGTGTTGTGTTATGAGAGCACTCTCTCATTCTCTCTCTCTCTCTCTCTCTCTCTCTCTGTCTCTGTTTTGCTGTCCCTTTCTGTGGAACTCACCACACTTGTGCTCCTGTTGCTGACTACATGCTGCTCGGCTCTCTGTTGTGTTATTTGTTGCTGTGCCACGCGTAGGCAGACACCTGTGGTGTCTGTGCCTGCTAGCAAAAAGCTTTATTGTTGTTTTGGTTGCAGGCTGAGGCAGTGTTGCCACACTGTTGCGCAACATAGCTAACAGGTTTTAAACTTTAACTTTAATTGGCCAAATAGTTTAGAGCAAATAGAGAGTAGAATGGAGAGTGGTAAATATGTTGCGCAGAATAAATATTTTTTTTATACTGATATTATTATGTACTCGTACTTGAGGCAGCTGAATTTGCTCTTGACATCTGAAAGGTGGAAAATAGAACCAACTCTTGAATTTTATATATTAGAAACTTGATCATTGGATGAGCCGCATAAAAGATCTTGCTAGGATTATTATAGTTTCTGATTATGTTGTATAAATTAAATCATTGTTATTGCTTTTATTATTATTACGTCAAATAGATACCCCAATCTGTAAATCGAACCTGAACGCTCATCAACTTATTGCCTTTATGATTGATTTCAATTGAATTGATATCGAATGAACTAAAACTGATTGGCAAATTGAAAATGTTGAATGTCTATTGTCTCTAACCAACTATGGTAAACCAAATAAATTAATATAATAAGCATTCATGTTGCCATGTAAACGAAATAGAAAAGCCACACTTACAATGACAGCTAATATTGAAGGTCAACGTTATGCTCCGGTGGTCATTGCATTTTAGTCTCAATTACTCGAACAACGGTAACCTGTTGACATTTTGTGTGGTATTCCAACTGCTCTAGCTACTGGCCACCTCTTCTCTGAGTGGCTGTCTGTCTTTCTGCCTGTCTGTCTGTTGGCTTGACTCTATTTACTTGTTGGCAGTTGATACAATTTGCAACATTCTAAATGAACTGTTAAAGGTGCCCTGACATTTCGCTTGGTCACGTTGGCATTGCCAAATCACACTGGGGATATCGGGGAGGCAAAATGAGGTGGAACGGGAAGTGGCCAACAGTTGACCTAATTTCCAGGTAATGTGAGGCCTGTTGCTCTTGTTGCTCCTGTTGTTGCCCCGTGGGCAAAAGTAACGGATGTGTGGCAAGAATGTGTAGTGGGACACAGAGAGAACTTTTGGTTGCCAGCTCTATAGTCACATTTATTTGCTTGCATTTGAATTCATTACACTTTTCATTGTCACAATTAATTTAGTCAGTTGAATAAATTCATTAACATTTTTTACTCACTAAAACTAATTATTAAATCGGCTTAAAAATAATTTATTAATTTCCAGATAAGTTTTAAAATGCTGACACTCTTATTGTTCAGTTTGTTTGCGCTCTCAATTCGAAGTTCTTCATATACTTTATTTAGTTCTCTGAGTAAACGATATAAGCTGGTTTCGATGCCATTTCCAACAGATATTAAATTGCATAAAGAAGAATTGAAAATTCAACAAAATTTCTCACTGTGTAGTCTGCCGCTCCGCTCGGCAAGTGACCTTTGCTGACGCAGCCCCTATTGATTTATGGCATTTATAGTCCTCGGAGGTGGAGCTGACACATCACACACTGGCTCCATCGGCTCAATTACTGGACTGTAACATAAACCCCACTTTGTCTCGCTCGAAAAATTAAGCAATAGCAACAAATACACCCACTCCAATCAATTTGATTTGACACGCTTTTATGAGAATGAAAATTTAATTGAGTGCTCACACACGTATATTGATTGAGTAACCAAAATGCAATATTCAAACAGTGCTGCATATATGTATGTATACACCAGAGTGGTGACATTTTCCAAATGCAAGTGAATTTTGCAAGCACATTTCCGTTGTGCTAAACGTGATTGAAAGCGGAAATTGCCGCATGTTCTTTCTTTTGCTTCACGTTTCGCCGCTTCCGTTTGACAGCCACAAAATGGAGCCAAAGCACATCCTACTCCATTTTGCCAGCTCCCTCTATACTCTCTCTCTCTCTCTGTCTCCCTCACTGATTTTCTGGCTGCTTAAGGCTGAGTGACTGGCAAATCGTGTTTTTCAATTGACATTTGATAAAATTGTGTTAGAGCGTCCCCAGTCCCATCGAATACTCGCGCACTTTTAAGCTACCCAACTGAAATCGCTCAAGTGTTGGACAACGCGCGCTGATGCGATTAACGGTTGCGCAAATCAGCGGCTGTCTCCTTTCATCCTGATTTGTAATACGCTCTCAAATCTGCAAAATATACTGTCTATGATTGTCAAATGTGGCATTCGATTGCATTCTTCAACACTTTCCTATATTTTCAAATAGGTCTGACGACTCATTGCTATATTTACAGCATGGCTTGAAGATACTTTCGATCTTTTGCAGAGTTGTTAAATAGAGTTGAGCTTAAACTCACACGCAATGTTTAGTTCAACATGCTGGAATATGACTTGAAATTACTAAAAACACACTGTCAGTTAAATATTTAATAAATATATTTTATATAGATTTAAAGCCAAAATTCAAACATTTGCATAACCATTTTAAAAATATTTTTGCCATTTAATGTACATTTACCATGCATTGCTTTAATTTGAGAGAGCATTTTGCATTTGATTTTAACATTTTCTATAGTGTCTGTAAAAGTGTTGCAATAAATGTATAAATTGTGGAAAATGCATACAAAATACAGAAAAATCGACATTAAATGTGTTAGACATAATTCAATTTGAATAACGATTTGATTAGGTCAAAAGGCCCTCGCTGCGCAAAATGGAGGTCATGTCAAACTGCAGCAGGACAATCAAGTACGATGTGGCTGCACTCACAGTCTGCAAAAATACAAAACAAGAAATGAATAAAAACGAAATAGCAGTGGAAAGTCAGTTGTCAAATGCAGTTGGTTGAACTAACTTACAGAGAATATGAATGTGTAGTCGAGTGCAAAGAGTCCAATGCCATTAAACTGAAAGTAACCCTCCCAGTGAAGGAATTGCAATGTAAACGATTTCATTTTGTTGTAGAATAAATCATTGCTCAACATAAAGGCGGGTTTCTTCTGCATAATCTCGTGCACGATCATCGCCGATTGCTTTGAATGATTGTTGGTATTGCAGCAAAGACGCAACACAATGTAGGCGACAATCATTGTGGTCAGACTCCATATGACATACAAATAGGTCATATAATCCAACAGGTGACTCTTGCCGCTCACCATGAAATTGACCTTTGTCTCTAGGAATATGCCAAAAATGGTGACCACGAAACAGGCCGCCATATAGGGTACACACTGTGGCCCAAATTCGCCATTCGTTATGACGCTCAACGCGAGTATTTTGTCGTGTAGTTTAAACAGATCCGGCAAATTGGCCTCCGAGGTGTTGCTACAAATATTTTTGACAAGGAAAACGTGACTAAAATGCCAAATATTTTTATTTTAAACCCTTGCAGCAAATGAATTCATTAATTTTGTAAGTTCTGCAAGGGCGCTCAATATTCGGCATGCCGAGAAAAGCAGCATTTTCTTGTTGTCTTTTGATTGCTTACTCGGTGTTTTCGCACACTATGGCATCGTTGTAATCAAAAATATCATCGTCCTCCTCCTCGCTGGTATTTAGCTCCTCCTCATCGTCATGCTTTGGCAATTGTGCCTTTTGTCTTTTCATTTCATCCGCTAGTTTTGGATCATTGCTGAATAAGGCTTTGGCTGCAGCTGCCTTTTCCCCCGACGTTACCTTCACCTCCTGCTTCTTGCCCTCGCTCTCAATGTCGAAGATGGTGAGGGGGGCGCGACGATGTCGAGCTTCCTTGTTAATCTTCTCGAATAGCGAATTTATTT
Source organism: Drosophila basisetae (assembly GCA_035041595.1). Classification (NCBI taxonomy): domain Eukaryota; kingdom Metazoa; phylum Arthropoda; class Insecta; order Diptera; family Drosophilidae; genus Drosophila; species Drosophila basisetae. Next base: position 4,991,370 of record JAWNLB010000162.1, read on the forward strand.
GCTCAAAGCGATTCGAAATGACAGACACATGATAGATGAATTCCCCTTGAATAATACTGCCAGCCAAATATGGAAAGCTTGACACCATAAATGGTATTATTGCATATTCAGCGAAGGTGCTGCAAGTTATGCAAGAAGGGAGGGGAGGAGTAGATTAACGTGGTTGAGATGTCGTTATTGTTTGATTTATGAATTTACTTAGCGATGATCGATGTCACACTTATAAGCTTATAAAAATCGTTTCAAAATATTATATCTGTTTATCATTTCACGATTGTTTCTAGATGTATTTATAATAATTATACCCAATTCTTCATTTTGATTTGTTTGCATTAAATATTTCTGTGCTTTCGGCAAGTCTGTGAAGCTTACACCAAAAATGTTGATATTCGCTAGGATGAAACACTTTAAGGATAAATTAAAATTATGCGTTTTGGGAATGTTGACAAGAATTCCAAATGACCGATTCATTTGTAAATATATTTATATAAATATTATAAAAATATTTATATGATTTGTTTTGTAGAAGCCTACAAATGGCACAACATACTCACTCATACAATTGCTTGGAATCGTAGTACAGGGCAAAGATAAAAACGCTGAAGATAAATAGCCAGGTGAAATGATAGGCAACCTTATGCTTAACCACCTGGGCCCGCAACTTATCCATTTCGGCAACCCGACGGCATTTTTGAATGTCGACGTCGATCTCGGCGAGATGCGCCTCAAATTCGACAAAGAACTGTTTGCGACGATAGAGACTCAGCAATGTGATGGTCAAATAGAGAAAGGCGCCCAGATGCATAAAGAGATTGTTGCTCAAACGACAGACACTGTTGCAGGCATCCAGATAGGGCAGGCCATGACGTTCAAACAGATTGATGCCAAAATACGCAGCCAAATACAAACAGGGCATAATCAACATCATTGCATAGTCCAGCCCAAAGTTCGACTGTGACTGCTGACGATTTAAGGGTATGAGGCCAATGGCCTGAAAAAAATGTAAGCAAATACGTGTATATAAAATATTTGAAATTCTTGTTCAATTTTTTGTCTGCTCACCATGGATAGCCAGTTCATAATTTGTATCATTTTGTTTATGTATTTTGCTCTCCAAACTAACTGCCTCGCTTAGCTGCACGCTCTATACTAAATTGCCCCTTCGAGTGGTGCTTCAATTTGAACCGTTATTTGTTTAGTGTGTTGTTATAATAAAAACGGTTTTATTGTGTGGATAATGCGCATATGCTCAAGATAAATATCTTTCGGAGTTGTGCGTCGTCCATTTGCTTTTAGTTTATTAAATGTGATCCCCAAGTACACTGAGCGATAATTCGAAATGTGAACAACAGCACTCATATTTGTATAGTAATAATATTTGATGTTTTTTCCTTTAGCTGAACGCGTTAATTTCACTTTGTGAGCAACACTCGTAAAATCCTTTTTGCAACTATTTGCATTGTTTAGTCATCCATTACGAGGCACTCGAACAATTTACCTGCAGTTGGTGACGTGCTGCGTGCCTAATCTTATATTTTCCACATATTTGCACCGTATTTTACTTGCTAATTAAACAATTATAAGTTAGAGGCGTGGTGAGGCGGCTTTCAGTCAAATTAACAACTACAGGAACTACAACAAAAGGCGCTCATGCTGCGCAGCTCTAAGAAAACCAATTAAAAGTAAAGCCCCTTGCAGCATTAGGGCCCAACACATGGATGATAAAATGCAAATTTCCCTCGAGCTGACGGATCCAAGTCCTGATAGGTTGGGGGAAGAGTCGGAGGAGAGATGTTACTTATGATTCGAACAAGAAGGCTAAGTTGAAGGTGTTGCTTTTTGCTTTGGCATACTTAATAATTGAGTTTGCAACTGAGGCACGCATAGCACAGCATAACAAACACACACACAGCACACACGCATGCAACGCACACACATATCGTCCAAAGCTTACTGCTTTGTTGCTTATGTTTCAGTTCGCGCAAAGCCCGCACAAATATAAACAGGAGTGCTCTAATCGAGAGTGTCCGTCTAGAGGTTATCCTGTTACTCCTGTTACCACACACTCCTTGGTGCTTATGTTGAACAAAAATACATATGTTGCAAGCTGTGCGCCTTATTCAGCTTTCTATCTGAGTACCTCACTACGAGAAATCAATTCTTGAATATTTTCTGCTTAGTTGAGTCTGATTGCTTGTACAATTTGTGGGCCCTGCGATTGTCATTTCGATGCATATTTTTTGTAAGAAAATCACAAACAACATCTGCACTGAGATAATATATTCATAGAAAATATAAAACTTTAAATTCTGAGTAATAAATATAATAAGAAATTATTATTCATAAATTTGAATTTGGTGAGTTAAATCAAATATGACAAACTAATACTACATAATACCCGATTTAATCTTTTTAGTGGGTACAACAAACACACACACACAGTCCTACATGACAGCCTGGAATGACACTTGGGAAATACACACACTCACACACACTCACACACACTCACACTCACACGCCCGCATATTTGACTAGGCAGACGCAGCTTTGTCTACTCTGCGAAAATTTGTGAATAGATTTAACTGCGCTCTTCCTCTATCCTCCTCCTTGCTCCGGTGCGGCTTTATCATTTGGGTATTTAAATTTTGATAAATCCCTCCTGTTCCCTGAACCCTGCAGCTAAGTAAGTAAATTGAGAAGCACATTAGTTTACTGCTGGTCGTAGTTATTGTTATTGCACTGCTTTGCTTGTAATAAACATGCCCCAATCTGAAACTAGAAGAAGCGCTTTATAGCTACCAGTTTGTGAGATTTCTTGTTTTGGTTTCCCTTTTTATTTGCTCCCACTGGCCGTATCAATAAAATTGCGGTCATAAACGCAAACCGCAATAGACCGCTATGCTGTTGGCACGCCCCCCGTCCTAACTGGCATCCCAAGTGGCAGCGCTTTAGTCACTCAATCAAGTGGCAAATATGTGGGGAGACGCCCCCTTTTTGTACGCATCTTGGGGCTTGTCGAAATGAGTTTGTTTGCTTTAGATTTTGCGCAAAGATTTGCCTAAACGTTTCTTTCGTTTGGCCTAAAATTACGTGCACATCTAAAGCTTTTTGGCAAAACAGTGCAGATGGCTTTGCCAAGATTCGCAGCATGTTGATTTTACCCACGCAGCTGAAACGATAGAAAATAAGGTGGCTGCCTTCATTGATTCTGTGCTTAGCTTGTACTTTTGGAATAATTTTCAATTCTTTCTAATTTTACTTCTAATTCTATTTAATTATTTTTTTTTTTTTGATTTAAGCGCAAATGTAAAATTGCCGATGGCCCTTAGGTTCTTCTGTGGTCAATAGCTTATCACAATTATTATACCCCTGCAGAAGAGGGTATTGCAAAATTTCTTCGTCTGTAGTGTATGTATATATTACTGTTAAAACTTTTTTGTTTTATTTATCGCTAGTGGTAGGAAAAATTCACAAAATATGTTTTCCATTTTTAGCATCACTCACGGAAACTATTAAAATGGATATTCTTCAACGTACAAACTAGAGTTATTTTGTATGAGAGCTTTAAAACTGTTAAAATGTCTTACAGCGCATTAAAGTCGAGTTTATGATAGCTTTAAGACTGTGAAAAGACACGGCATTAAACTCGAGTTAAAGTAGCCTAGCTGGGAGTATTTACAAGTTGGTGGGCGTTGGGACCTCTTTTGGCTGCAGACAATTACTATTAAATAAGTTACACATTTTTCATACTAACGGCATTAGTCTCGTTAACAGTTTTCAAGCTGAATTTTAGCTTTAACTTTTGTGTGAGCCAGGACCTTAAGGAGTTGCCGAGGCACGTAGCATTGTGTTAGGATACCCTTAATGACTTTGTGCGTGTCATAATGAAATTCGACGCAATCTGAAGTGGGTATCGTACTACATACATAATTTTCACGTCGCTTGTTGCGAAACTTGACTTGACCAAAATAATTATTTGTGTCGTTTGTTTTACTCCCTCTCTGAATGGCTTCGCTTATATAAATATTTCATTGAAAGCCATTCATAAAGAACATTGGCTCGATACTGACAGGCGTTGGACGCCACGCCAAGCCACGTGCCCTGCCCGAGAGAGAGAGCCAAACAAACTGAGCAATTGAGCGTAAGCTGTTACAGCCAATTTCCCGAAAGCTTTTCACCACACAACTTTTCGTGTAAGCATTTTGAGTTCATTGTGTCTTCTCTGTCAATTTGGCATGCACTTTGCAACTGGCAATTTGTTGATTTTACTAAATGTCAAATGTGAAGGATAATTCTCTTTGTTGTGCATACTGCAAGGAGCTTGGAGCTTGTTATGCTGTAAATTCTTTAGGTCAATTAAGTTATGACAATGTGTGAGAGCATATAAAGTTAGGTATTGAAATGTGAAATTAAAAATCTACAAAAAATTCAATAAATTTCATAGTAGTTTCATAACTTAAATGAATTTCTGTCCTAAAAAGAGATTATAAAATTAAATGGAGAATTAGCTAAGATGTCAAACCATTGCCAATAATGTATTGGTTTGCAAAATCGTTGGGGTTTTCACGCATTTATGACATCTGAAAGTTTCCAAATGGAAATTGTGGGATCGAATTTTTAAACAAGCTTTGAGCGAAAATCATGTTTTTAAATTGGAATGCAGTATTAATTATGATGTCAAATAAGGAAAATGCTTTTGAAAATTAATTCAATTTTGACAATGTTAAGGAAGCACTAAGAAACTTTCCCAAACAAACTGTCGAACTAAATATGATTTTCCAAATTTGAATTCAGCAGTTGTAAATGCAAATCCAAAGACAAAATAGAGTTGTACACGTTTAGCCGAGACGCATGCCGCTTGCAGCGAAATGAATTTCCAGATGCAGCACAAAAGTATGCAACCACTTTTTGAGTTACTCAACTGAGACAAAGAAAGATCAGGAAAGATCTAAAGATCGATGACTTTCGATTGGATACGTAGAAGAAGAATAACAAATAATAAAAAATAAATGTGCGCCATTTGGAATGAGTGTTGTGCGCGATTTTTGGTGTAGTCGTGAATTAAAAGCACAGCGCAGCGGACGTCTGCTGTGTGTTGAACTTGTTAATAAGTCAAGTGTTTTAGTGCGAGTGTCTGAGTGTGTGTGCGCTTGCATTATGTCTGTGCATCATTGCATTGATGACAAACAGGACGCAAAGGAAGCCCGTTTGCTGCTGCCGCCTTTTGTGCCGCGTGCGCCAGTTCAGAAAATATTCATTGATGATTTGACAATGCAGCGAAGACATCAATGGCGTGTGCCCTGTTTCCTATTGTTGATGTGCTTTGTGCAGGTAGTTCACAATCATAACGACTGCTGCAATCGCTCCACATTTCGCCTGTCACAGCCAGAGAGTCTGTTCAATGTGGCGTATGCGTAATGATGTGAGCCAAATGTTCTATCTACATGAGCAGTCTGTGTCTGTGTGTGCTTGTTTGTTTCTTTGTGTCTGTGCCATTTTTCACTCAAACAAATTTAGTTCTGAAATTTGTTTATATATTTTCGTGGTTCAACCACTTGCGGGTATTAATTACTTTTACTTTTTGTTTATACTTCGCACATACCTCTTTGCGCTTTGTTCAGTCTGAATTTTGAATATATATGTTCAGTATATGAAATTCGTGAGAATCGCATTATGAATTCTATTGTTTACAGCTTATCAGTGTTTATATAGGTTTATTATTATATATAAATATATGCTCACTTTACAGTTTTTTAGCGTGACTTCTGAGTTTACTGAACTGGTATATACTGATTTCACATATCATTTTCGAATCGCGCGGTACTGACTCATTCTCAGAAATAGTAGATAACGATTAAATACATTGATAAGATATGTATTTCGAAATAGATTTTCTGTTCAGAAATAGGAGGACTTGTTTTGCTATTCATATTAAGAAATAAACTTTAAAGTTAATTCTTCATGCCGAATACCTTGCAGACATTGGCCGACTCGTAAATAACTTGTTGCCTTTCCAATTTATATGATGACTGCCAAGTGTTTTATGCGATGCTGTGTGTCAGCAAGTGTTGCGGTTTTCTGCACAAGTTGCACGGTTTGTTACAGTTGTTGCATTCGATTTTCAACACCCACTCAGTCAACTGGGGAGAAGTCGCAAAAGTGTTTCCCTGCGGTTCCCATCTTCATAATTTGACCCAATTATTAATGAGCAGTTCGAAGTCGTGCTATAATCTATTTGACATATTCGCTAACTACGCACAATAATGACTAGTTCGTTGTTAATTGCTTGAGCCCAGCCTCACAACGCGATATTCATGCCATATTACACAATCTAAAACACAATTCCAATCACAATCGATGTGGCTCGAGTTTTATTGCCATTTTAGTCGGCGTTGTTGTTAAATGCTGCAACCGGCATTTGTCATATTTGGTGTGAAGCATGTTGCACCGATTTGGTGTTGTTATCTGCAACGTTGCGATTGTTGCTGTTGTTGTCGCTGCTGCTGCTGCTGCTGCTACTGTCATGTCAAGCGGCACAGCGCGTTGAGGCTTCTTGGCACTCACACTTGGACATCTCACACTTGGCTGTAGAGCGAAAGTGACACATGACTTGACAGAATTTTTTGTGGGTTTCTGATCGATAACACTGTGCAATAAAGCGCACCTTGTGCTTATTAGAGTGAAGAGTGCTGACAATTATTAGACAGTCTATATTTATAAGAATAATACTCGTATGTGGAATTGTAAAGTAAGCCTACAGTTTGAAGATAAATATGACATTTACTCTATTAGAGTACTTTATCTTCCATATAACAAATGGCTAGATATTGAATAAAAAAATGAATAATGTTTGAATAAAAGATGAGCAATATTGTTATTATCTCTGGTAAAATAGCCAACATAACTTGACTGCACACAGATACCTGACAACCATAATGCTGAGCATTACAGAACAGACTGCTTTGGTCACATTCTTGTAGCGCAGTCTAATTGCCTATGTAGCGTTTAGGGTGATTTATTGTCGTTTCCACACACACATTTGCAGATTTTGCTGCATCTGATTGTCAATGACTGTATGCTACGTCGTCTCATCTACAAGCCAGAGCTGTGGCACGAATATTGGCGCTTCTTTACCTACATGCTGGTCCATGCGGATCACTGGCACCTGTGGATCAACATTTGTCTGCAGGCGAGTTAATGTTACCCACTGAACCACTTCCAACCGAGCGCCTAATGTCTTGGTTTTTTTTTTTACTTTTTTGTTTTGTTTTTCTTAGTGCTTCATTGGGGTCTGGCTGGAACTGGAGCAGGGTCATTGGCGGGTGGGTGTGGTCTATGTGGCGGGTGGCATTTGTGGTGCATTGGCCAATGCCTGGTCACAGCCGAAGCTGTCATTATTGGGCGCATCGGCAGGCGTCTGTGCCCTGCTGTGCAGTCATGTGCCGCACCTGGTTTTGGTCAGTCAACTGTGGCAACATCGAATGCAACCGCAATTTAAATTTCATTTCGCTTTCGTTTTTTGTTTTGTTTTCGTTATTTATTTTTATAGAACTTCTCACAATTGTCGCATCGCTTTATTCGCATTGCCGCCTTGCTGATTTTGCTGGTGAGCAATGTGGCCTACACAGCACTTCACTTTTGCATTAATCACAATCGGAATCCACGCATCAGTCTGGAGGCCCATCTAGGCGGGGGAGCGGCGGGTGTGTTAATTGGATTTCTTGTTTATCGGCGATTGCAGCATTGTGGCCTGCGTTATTTCTAACTAATTTCATAATTTATATATAGCTTAAGTTAGTCATTAACATTTGTAATTCCACTCAAGTCGGCAGGAAAGAGAATTATAAAAATATACATTTAATATTTCTCTTGTGTGCTGTTGTGTAAATTTTGGTCACGCAATTGACTTCGACGGGTTCTTTTAGGACGTGCATAAATTTCTATGCTAAACGAATTGCCTGGAATCAATGTTAATTTTACACACTTCGATCGACCGTATGATCTTATATGGTTCAGTCACATACTCAGCTAATTAGTTGTGAATAATGAGCATAATCATTAACAGCTATTTTTAATTAGCTTTTGTCAGGCTTATCAATTATTTATTAGTGAACTGAATTATGGAGGTTTTCAGATAAGTAATTTGCGTGAAATGACATATTTATCAACATTGTCATTGTACATAAGTATTTAGCTTGGAGATTTTTATTGAATATTTATATTTAGTTATTGCTTTGCACTCGTTGAGGTTTCTCGTTATTAATATATTTGCAATATTAATGTTTTTAATTTTATTCATAAACATTCGGAAATATTCAGTCTCCAAAGGGCCTTGGTGTTAATTAATCGGAATTTATATATTGTATATTTTTGAGCCATCTTCGTTTTATATCTGAGGCGTAGCGGAAAACGTAAAAACACATTTTCTAAGAGTAAATCAGTTCATTGTTATGATTATTATTTTTAAGATATCTTTATTTTAAAAAATTTACCTTTATTAGTGATAATTTAGAATTCAATTTAGTATTTATATGTAATAAAATTATTGTTTTGTTGTCATCATTATAATTATTTTCAATATAAATTTTTATTTAGACTCAAATTAAGAATTAAATGCATTGAATTAAATAAAAGTTTGATTACATTTAGCTGAAGCGCATAGCTAAATCTATAATACAACTTATTCATAAGGGAAGCTACAATTTGTGGGCTAAAACTAGTCTACGACTATATTAAAGAGCGGTTAGCTTAAAAGTAACTAAGTGCTATGTGCATAAATTAACAGCTTAGGTGGAAAGTAGGCAAATGAGAGACAAGGCTTAAATGTTAAGCACACACGCACGCCGAAGCGGGGGGTGGATTGGAAAGAGGGAGGGGGTTGCTTAAATTAACAGTCTAATGGGCCGCATTTAACGCCCACCTCGGTGCATTTGCACTCAAGGCATTGATTGGATAACTCGACTATAATGCGACCAACGCGATACATGCGACCGTATATATTGCAGCCAGCTAATTTTAGTATGCCCGTTGGATCCATAAGGCCGTCACCAGCAGTGACGACACCGCTGCCTGCACCACCCACCCTGGTGGCACCACTTGCATCTGCGATTGGTGTTGCTGCTGTTGTTGTTGTGGTTGTGCTGCTGCTGCTGCTGCTTGGCGCATGCTGATAATGATGAAATTGCTGCAACGGTTGCTGCTGTTGTTGTTGCTGCTGTTGCGCTCTCACTTCATAGCTGGCGTCCATGAAGGGCAATTTGTCGAATGGCGACATTAAAAATGGATGCACTGTGCTGGTAGCAAGTGTTGCTGTTGCTGCTGTGCTTGTTGCTGCTGTTGTTCTTGTAGTTGCTTCGGCTGTTGTCGTTGATGATGTTATTAATGTAGTTGGTGGTGTACTTTTGGTTTTAGCACTTGTCTGCGCTGCGGTGGCCATTGAGCTATTTCTGCTAATGCTGTTGTTATTGTTGTTGTTGTCGCTGTTGCTAACGGGAGTGCGACGCGTGGCTATTTGACCTTTGTTTCTGACTGGTTTTGTTGTCATTGTCGTATGCTGATTGCGTCGATTGCCCGATGGCTTCTGCTTTGTTTTGTTGCCCTTTTTGTGACCACGTACTGCTGGCGGCGTGGCAGTAGGTCGTTGTGTGCTTGTAGTCGCTGCGGTTGCTCTTGTGGCTGCGGCTGTTGGTAATATCTTGAAGGGTGGCACTGTGCTGTTGCTGCTGCTGTCGACTGTTGGTGCTGCTGTTGCCGCCGCTAGACTGGGCAAATTCATGCCCAGCAGTTCATTCAGCAGCTCATCCAGTTTATTTATTTCACTTTTATCTATCAGCGATGTTTGTTTGGTTGTCGTTGTTATTGGTGCTGGTGCAGCTGCTGTTGTTGCTGCTGTTGCTTTAGAGCCGGATGACTTGCTTATGCTGTAAGTGACACTTTCGATGTGTTGTTGCAGCTGCTGTTTTTGTTGCTGTTCCTGTTGCGCTGTTGGTTTCTTGTGCTGGTGATCCTCAATGAGGGCGTCGAGATTCGGTGAGCTTTCCGTATGTATTACATCCTTAAAGGGATCTGGTGTTGTGATTTCTGTGGTAACCAAATTCAGAGAGGGTAAACTAAATAAGTTGACTATTGATAAGAAAATGTAGTGTGTTAAGAGCGACTTTTTATCACATTTACAGATTAGTTGACAACTTTTTACAAAGGAGTACTTACGGAATGTGAACTGAATATCAATATTTTATTTGATTTACTAACAACCACTAATATCAGGTAAAATCTGTACTCAGACTCTGTACTAAGAAGAATAAGCTCACCTATTGATGCCGTGTCGTTGCCATCCTGAGGTGTTGTTATATCAATCAGATGCTGTGTGACATGATAGTTATCGCCCAGCAGGACATTCGATGTCACATGGTCCTGCAGCACTTCGCCATCGATGACCAACGGATCTTTGGGCATAAAGCCGCCCTCCGTTTCGGTGGGTGGTGAAAAGCCACTATTTACTGGCGGTTGCACCACTTGATCTTTGAAATCGTATTTCACATAGCCAGCGCTGCCCTCGAATTTGCCGCCCACTTGCACCACAGGCTCGGGTGCCGTTTCAACTGACGGCACCTCCACATTGAATTTGTATTTATAGGCTGCCTGATCATTCTGGTTGTTGTTGTTATTGTTTTTGTTGCTGTTGTAGTTGTTGGTGTGTGATTGTGATTGCTCAGCGTAGGTCGAGTCAAATATGTCAATATCCATTTTATCGGAAGCCACTTGCGAGGAATGCAATCCATGTGATTGCTGATAGTAATTTTGATGGTTGTAGTTGTCGTGTGGTTGCAGCTGAGGTGCTGTATCCACCGCATCCGTGGGCAGAAACGGTATGATCTTAAGATTGGGCAAACTGGGCGGCAAGGTGGGTGCAATGCTATCGTTGTCATCCAAAGGTTCTGCTTCCAAAATCGTTGGATTCGTTTTGATGATCAGCGGTTTGGTGGTGCTCGTTATGTGAACCGTTTGGTTCCGCTTTAAGCTGGGCCGGACGGTTGTTTTGCTGGTTCTTGTTATATGCTTCGATGTGGTTGTTGTTGTTGGTGGCTTGGTTGTTGTGGGTGATTTGCTTGTTGTTGGCGGTTTGCTTGTTGTGGTTGTACGTCTGGTGGTTCGGCTTGGCTTCGGCTTCGCGGTTGTTGTTGTGGGCTTGGGTGTAGTTGTGCTTGTCGTAGACACCTTTTTAGTGGTGCTAACTACTTGTATTGGCTTAGAAGTAGTTGTGGTTGTGGTTGTTGTGGTGGTGGTGCTGGGCATATTTCTGTAGGTTACTGGCTGTCCATATTTACTAGTGACCACAACCATTGGTGGTGTGACCGTTAGATTGGCTAGCTTGGAGTTAATGCGTATGTGGTGTGGTTTATTGCTGCCCAGCGGACGAAACATGGGTGGTGCATGGAAAACAATGGGTTGTCTAGTTGTGGTTGTTGTTGTGATAGTTAAATTCTTATCAAGCATATCGGATAGATTTTCGAATAGAACATTTAATAGACTCGGGGGTTTAGCAGTGGTGCTAGGTGGTGGCCAGCTTGCCGTGTTGGAGAGAACAATTTGTTGTGCCTCCGCTGGTAGTTCACCCACAGCAATCTCGCCCTCCTCTAAATGATCATCGAAATCATCGGCAATGCGTTCTATGCTATGCGTTGTGGTGCTAACTGAGGTTGGTATTTCTGTGCTCTCACCCACAGGGGTCTCTGTGGTCACTGCGGCAATCTCCTCGTCATCGGGACCCAGCAGTATATCTACCCAGGACATGGGTTTCTTTGACGTTGTTGACTCTGGCGTAATGGTTGCCTCATTTTCCGTGCTGGGTCCCAGCAGCAAGTCTAGAAAACTCAGCTCGGTTGTGCTGCTTGCTTCAGGCGTAACTTCCTTACTAAAGGAGGGCAGTGCTGTTGTGCTCGATGGACGCCCCACCAGGTCCATGTTGTTGGCCAGCATTTTTTTGTTGTTGCCATCGATGAACTCGAGACCTTCGCGTAAAGTATCAAAAATGCTCTTCTCGCTGCTTGCCAGAAGGGCATCGCCCACGGGTGGCTCGGTGGGATGACGATCCAGTGGATAATGCTCGGCCATTGAATTTTGTGTCGCTGCTACTCCTGCCTCCAAGTCGTGATCCTCCTTGCCAAACAATAGATTGTACAAATTAAATTGACGTGAGCTCTGCGAACGTCGATAATCCCGCTGACTGCCGCAATCGTAACTGGAGGGACAACACTGACCCTTCGGCACCACCGGAATGCAATTCTTCAAAGCTGGTGCACATTTCTTGGGCGCACAGCGTCTTGTGCCGCGTATGCAGAAACATATGTCACACGGCCTGTCGGCATCCGAACGCATTTTCTGTCCCTCGGCATAGAACTGGGAGTCTACGGTGCAGCCGCGATTCCGTTGCAATCGCTGCGACATGCGCTGGAAGTGCTTATTGGAGTTCTTTCGATAGCGCACTTCCTGTGACGATTTGCCCGAAGTCTTGCTGCTGCAATCGTACCTCACCGGGCAGCAAGTGGAGTCGACAAATATCGGCTTGCAGCCGTCCACGGGCAACATGCACTTGGGCTTGACACACTTTTCACTACCCCCTGCGAAACATAGTAAGAAATGCAGTTTATCAATCATTAATACTATACCCAAATAATGGTCTTACATACTGTTCTATCATTCTGTACTGTAGATAAGAAATGTATTTTGTGTCTCTTATGGGGACAATGTATTCAGTATTGTAAAATCTACTTCAATTTAAATTAAGATACCATTTTCACTTTACATAATCTTTTCATTTTATAATTAAGTTTTCTTTCATTCAATAATATATAAAATAAGAAGCCAGTTATTAATTTCGCTCATAAAAGTGTACAAATTGCAGAGTAATTTAGATGCATGGATTACCATGAAGTCTTAATTAACTAGATATTAACTACATACTCTTCCGCGTATACTCTAGATATAATGTTCTCATTTTCTGTTGCCATATATTGTTCTGGTGTTATTTAGTTTCTCCAATGATTGCTCCTAATTTATTTTGCCACTTCCACTTACTGATATTACTTGGTATTTCCACTTCACGCTTCGATTCCCACTAGATGGCAGCCCACAATTGCTACGCCTTCTTATTGCTCACATATAAGTTTCCATGATAATTCACTTACCAATGCAGTAGCAATAGCTGCACAGATTTGAAGAGGACATTGCCGATCCCGACTTGTACACAGTTCCATTCTTTACACACACTAAAAAAAGAAACAAACAAACAAATAAGTTTATAATTTGCTTAGCGGTGTCCTTTGCTTTATACTTACCAAACAATTCGACGTCCGAGTCATCTGACCGTCTCTGTAGCATATTGTCATTAACCACCCGATCGATGGATTCTCGCTCATAGTGATCCAGATAGGCGATGATGCGTCGCTTGGTGGGTATCTTGTAGAAGGCATCCAATCGGGCACACGACAAATAGGGGCAACAGGTGTTCTTCTTTTGCACCACCACACAGCCTCGTGGTGGTGGCATTGGCATCTCTGGGCAAACTTTTAATCGACAAACGAGAGTCTTTCGATTGCACTGACAGTTGAGGCACTTTTCCATGCTGGGCACCACCGATTTGTCGGCATACCAGGTGCCATTATGATGACAGCCTTCATGTTGGGTGATAGGAAGAAAGTAAAATAGGAACAGCTCAACAATATGAATTTTAAAATGCTCTAGATTTATTGAGACAAGAAATTCAAGCAGTTTCCTGCCTGAATATGCTACTGGTCTACATGGTAGCGATTCATTAGCTTTTGTGGATCGGCGTAGTATGAGGGAAATGCGGCTCCCGATATCATCATCTCCGGTGAGGCACCATAGCGGTAAAGTTTCTTAAAATGCGACTTCTTTGACAGCACAGCAGGCTCAAGATGCTCAAGCGGCTCCAACTGCTCCAACTGCTCCAACTGCTCCAGCTGCTCCAGCTGCTCGTGCTCCTGGTCTTGTACAGCTTCAATACCATTCTGGGCATATTCTGACTGGAGCTGCTGGTTCTGCAGCTCGTGCTGCAGGTCATCTTGCACGCTACATTGTATCATCATAGGCTGCTGCCACATATACGGATACACTTGATTTCCCTGTGGACTGGTGACCATTATGAAGCCCTGTGCTGGTGCCATCGATGGCATATTCAACACAGTCGTGTTTGGCACTATGCTCTGTTGTGGTATGGGCAAGTAAACGGTTGTCTGGTACGCCAGCTGCTCCTGTCCCGGTTGAAGATTATACTTTTGTGACCACATATTGAAAAGCGATGTTTTAACTCTCTTAACAAACTAACTTTTAAAATTGTATATTGTATATGTATACGCGGTTTCAAGCTTTAGAACGATGATGTGAACAGTACAGAGTCATGAATACTTTTAAAAAGTTTTATGGGCCTATACAATGTACATTTCTCCGAGTAAAGCCAACTGGGATACATTTTGGTATATGAGAATCTTTTAAGATTGTTTTAAGTTAGAAAATTTCTTTAAAATTTGATTTCACCCATAATCATTTTGGTTACAAATTGACAAAGTTCAAGAGTATAACTAACATTTGACTATTTTTCATTCATTAAATTTTTTAAATTGTCAATATAATATAATATCCATACATATATATACACTCTAGTATCAGATGTCCACCGCAACTAATTATACAAAAAAAATCTATGTTAAAACTCTCCAATTTAGTCTTTCTCTTAAATGTTGACTTAACAAAAACATGATTCAGATTTCCGTTAAAGTTGAATAATTTCACTAATTTAAATTAAAGGGAAGTTCAGAGTTAAGTGAGTTGAACTTTAACTAAGCCACAAGTTTCAAAGTTTGAATGACACAAATTGAAACTAAAATAAGCAAATGTGGTTTTCTCTTCTATTTAACTGTTACTAATATTTTCACGCATGTTACCGTTTCGCTTATTGGGGGCTGGGGGCTTCGAAGCTCACCTGTATTCTGCGTGATGAATGCATCCAACTGTGCGGGCAATATAGAAATGAATGCCACCGATAATATGCTGACTAAACGCAGTGTCATCTTCGTTTCACTTCTCCTTCTTCCGCTGCTGTGGGCCGTTGCACGCATGAATAATCCAACGAGGTGGAGGAGGGGGGTGCAGCAAACGTCACCGGCTCCAACTCCAACTAAACTCCGACTCGGAGTCTGAATGTGAGTCTTAAGTTGTCTAGAGTGCGGTCTCTGTTTGTGGCTCGGCTGTTTTTCTAAGCAAAAATAGCTAACTAGTCTGGCTCCAGGTTCAACTTCCAAGTCCAGGTCCAGGTCCAGCTTCGGCTACACAACTACAGCTGGGGTCGTGTCTAATACGTGAAATGTGTGTCACGCAGCGGCAACTTTCCAATGACAAGCGAATCGAAGCGTCTGCCGGCAACTGGTGGCCAGCTCATGCTCAGACATATACTGAATTCAACCAGTTGGAATTACCCGCACAATTGTTGACGTGCCATGGAGCAGCACTTAACAAATGAGCAAATGATACAGGTCGTTGTCGCAGTCGTTGTTGTTGTTGTTGTTGTTGCCAAAGTTCTGCCACACTTTTAATAAAGCATAATACAATAGAAATTTGTAATCGCCGTTTGCTGTTAGCTGTAAGTTAAAACAATACAGATACACTGTTCAAAAAATGATCTTAAGTTCATATAAATTGCAGTAATAGTTTGATTCAATGCAACATGGAATTTATTTAGTTACATTCAATCAAATTTTATTGCTTTGAATGTCCAATATTTCATATTCTTCACACTCTTTGAATTTTGGTTGTAAGCTCTTTTTTCTCTGCAATCCGCGCTTTCTCTCTTTCAATTTAAATTCCCCAAGAATTTGATTTATTTTACAGTGTAAGGAGAGAGGGGTTTAAGGTCAGGTGAGTGACTGCCTTAAAAAGTACTGTATAAATATTATAATATCATAATGACTGGACAGCCACAAATACGTGTTTTTATTATATGCAAACTTTGAACTGGTTGTAATGCTTGAAACCATCTTGAAACTTAGATAAACATCTGAATTTTATCATGCCTATGAATTCCATAGAAACCATAGCCGTTGCGTACGTTTATTCATACGCTTGTTTTCTCCACAGAAATGTTATTTAAGTAACGTAAATTTCGTTTAGTTTCACAATTCAGATTCGTTTAAGAAATGTGTTAAATTATAAATGCTATTAGTCAATTAATAACTTACAACTTA
The DNA here is from genome assembly GCA_035041595.1 of Drosophila basisetae. NCBI lineage: Eukaryota > Metazoa > Arthropoda > Insecta > Diptera > Drosophilidae > Drosophila > Drosophila basisetae. The sequence goes on from JAWNLB010000162.1 coordinate 5,007,629, forward strand.
ATTGAGAGTATGCTATATTAGAAAATCATACCAGTTAATTCATTCTCAATTCACTTCTCAGTTCCACACTTGTTAGTTTTTTTATCCGATGGTCTAATTGCAATATTTCCCACAACTTGATAGCTTTGTTTACATATATTCTCACATAAAATTCGAAACAAATTAGTGCGCAAGGACAGAAATAGGACAGGAAAATTATGGCAAGCAGCTTCTCTTCAGCGGAAACGCTGGGAACATGCCATTAATTAAAATCGCAACTCAGTTCTTGACACGAACCGCTGCTATAAATAATATTGACCAACAAAACGACACAAAAACAAAAAAAAAAAATTAATAAAGAAAAAAAAAGCTGAGAGAAAAAGAATAAAAAGGAACTGGTACCCAGAATCAGCACACAACATCAAGAACCACTCGGACGTGTCTCCCCTGCCAAGAGTTGCATGCGAAAAACCAAACAAACAAATAAACAAACGTGAAAAACAAACAACGTCAAAGCAAATGGCGGTCACTGCCAGTGAAAGAGCCCAAAACCAAAACCAAAACCGTCTTAACATTTCCAGAACGAAACCACACGACCACAACTGGTCAGGCTCATGCACCACAACATCCACTTTCATTAAGAACGTGATTAGCCGACAGACTCGACAAACTTGCATGCAAATTCAAAGCATGACACAAGGAACATCGAGCGTTTCGATTTCAGTAAGCCGATATAGTATGCTCTCTCTGGCTCCATAGATTATCCGTACTCAGAAGTGCCAAAACAAATGTAGTCAGAAGTAATTAAAGAATTTATTCAGACACTATCAGGAATTTTTCAATAATACCTCAGAAGCTTTGAAAGCTTTCAGAAAGAAATACTTTCAATTTACAAGAATGAGTTGCCAGAAATGGGAAGGCAGTACTAAAGAATACTTGAAAAAGAATGATGAAGAGGACTGAAAGCTAATCCAGCCTAAAAGAGATTACGAAAGCTCTAATAATAGAATAAATATATATTTTATGTGATGTGCATATATGTGAAATATTCTAAATGTTACAAGCTACTTGATGAGTTTACCAGACCCACTGAAAATGACAGAAAGTGTGACATGAGCAAGAAGTTCGCTTAATTGGAGCTCCTCTCATGGCTTGGCAAACGAGCAGAAACTCGGTTGATGTGCTTCGTTCTCATGACAAGTTTTAATCAAGCTATTATCGTAATGTCAAGCCCCTGAACCGGCGCTGAAACTTTCACGCTAGTAGCTAAACTTGAAAACGAGAAAAAAGAAGCAGTTTCAGTTTCACACAATAAATCACTGCAGTTGATTTTCATTTTGTCTACTGTTTTGGGTCTTTTAATTGAATTCACTTGGCTCTTATTTGCATGCAAACAAAGCGTACTTGGCCATGAAAAGACGCCAGAATCAAACAAAATTGAGTAAGCTGGAATTTTGAGTCAGTTAAGTGCGATCTTTCTCTCTTTCTCTCTGCTGACTTAAGAGATTGTCTGAAAAGTGAGCCGAAATAAAAATAAAGTAACGCAGCTGTTGGCCTAGGGCTAAAAGTTGGTAAATACTTAATTTGGCACTTTCTTCACGGCGGAAATTGCAGTTGGCACTGCTGGTGAATAGCTTCTTGAAAACTCTTTCGACTTAATTACAGCTCTTTAACGCAATTTGCATCCGCGCGAGATAAATCATGCTTTAAAGGAATTGTGGATTACTAGCGCACATGGAACGCACTCCCAGATACAATTCAAATGAGTATTCAGAACGTGTGTATAAAGCTCATAAATAAATTACAGTTATTACAAACAATGCAAAGCAAAGCAATACAAAACCAAAACCAAAACATCAAAGAAAGCTGTTTGTCGAGGCTGTGGGAGCAATTGTCTTTCACGAGTGTCCAAGAACTCAACTCAACATTGTAACGGGGCCAACAATTACGCCCCAACAACATCATTTTCGACAAAAGCAAGGAATACACTGGGAGAAATGCTAAACAAATTAATAAAGTAATTAACTTTTATGGTGTCTTCGAGCTTATTGCCGGGGAAAGTGGTAAATTAAGTGTCTTAAGTTCAGATTATTATTAGGTAATTAAAAGTGAAGTTTAGATTTTGCCAAAAGATTGAAGCGTCCAGCTGGGCAATTGGCGGTTTAAATTAAGAACAGTGTCATCATTTAATTATTGCATAGGGAAATCGACAGTCAGCAGGTCAATGGAAAATCTGTGGATATTAGAATAAAATGCAGAAAAAGTTGTAGAGAGTTTTAATGAGGCTGAACAACTGTGTGCGATTCTCCTCACTTTCTTTTAAAACAATTAAGAGCGAATAATTAAACTTAGCATTTCTTATATGCTTCCGAGAGCTTTAATTTGCAATGCATCTTAAGATCGGCTGTATTTGATCCAAAAGTTTTTCTTCTTAGCCATAAACTAGAACGATACCTACTTAATTTGATTTCTAAATAATTTCTCATGTGTAAAGTCAATTATATTATAAAGAATCTTCATCAGAATCAAACACGAATTGAGTAACTTCACTTTCAAACAATCAACTCTATGTTTTTTTCAGACCCACCAAAGAAATCAACCTTGTTAACTGCAGCTTTGTCAGCTGTCCTATAAACCAATTTACCAATCTACAGCAGCAGAAAAATAACAATAAGAAGAAGGAAATGGACAAACAAAGCGTCTTGTTTCGTATTTTGATATAAAAAAACTAGCAGAGCTATAAATTCTCAAGCGCGACATCAATTCCAGGCAATAAATTTGCTATTGAGCACTTGTATCTTGTATCTGACAGATACTCTTGTTGTTGTGCAGCAATCACTTCGATTTGATTATTTGACACAGTAGCAACGCCCCACTGACAGAATTTTGTGTTTCAAGCCACTTTTTTTCTGTAGGGGGCTGTGCTCTCCATTCGGTCTTGGACTTCAGCGATGATTTGTGAAAGGCGCATACAACTGGGCTCTAATCAGCACCCAACTGGCTACTGGGCATATTGCGTTCTAACTTATAATTTGCGGCGCAAAAAAATAAAGAAAAACTTTCACCCAGTTGCAACTTGAGTTCATATTATGTAAATCTCAGGCAAGATAATAATAGACAATGCCTAAGCCTACATTTTCACTTTTTGCAAATCGAAGTCGGACTCGAGCACTCGAGCTGGCAGCGGAAATCGAAATCAGTGAATGATCTGTGGCATAAGCATATGAATAATAAAATCTTGAGTAGTCAAGAATTCTTTTGCTATTCTTTTACTTTGTTTACTTTACACCATTTCTAACTTGGCCATTTCGAATCGAGTGAAACTTGTGCCAGTTGCTGTTGCTATTGTTGTTTCTGCTGTTAGCTCGTTTTTTTGTTGTTTTTTTTTATAGTGTGCCAAAACAATTTGTTGCCCACGCGTGCTCACAGTTTAGGGTAGAGTGACCATTCCTAGAGCTGGTTTGTAGACACACCTGACCATAAAGTAAGAGGCCACCCAGTCCAGTACATGTGCGGCTTCTTAAATTTATTCTGCGCGCAAATTAAAAACAACAGCAACCACGACCAACGCATTTTTACCCAGTGAGCAATTTTCATGTCGAACTCAATGGATGCAACTTTTGCGTGGCTGTCTGTCTGATCGTCTGATTCCCTTGCTTCCCTTTTAGAATGTCAGACAAATGCCAGTCATTTGTTGGCAGGCAAACATGTTTCATACAATTCACCCCGCTATTACTCTCCGCCATCAATCAATCCACACGAGTCACAGCCACAGCGGCAAACTTCGCGTCTCAAGCTATTAAAGCCTCCAGGGTTCAATAAATGGGCGTCGTTTATGCACCTCATCATCAGCGATTGCAGTGATCGCATCGCAGACTTTTGCAGTTCTTTTTCTTCTTTTTAATTGTCTTTTTTTTTTTTGCCAAGCGGAAGTTAGGAAAAGAAATGAACGATAAACAACAAAGCAAACTGATGCAATTTCGCAGAATTTGTGCTCTCAATAAAAAAGAGTCTATGTATTTTAATGTTAAATTACATCAATTTCTAATTTATAAATGTAATCTCAGTTTGCATTCAATCAAATTTCTAAGAAGTTTAATTATCTTTTGATATAGTTTTTGTACCTCCCGCTAATCTTAATACGTCATAATCTTAGTAGATCATATTTTCTATTTCATCAAAAGAAACAACTGAATTTTCTGTGAACCGTGAGGTGTTTAAATCAGATGCTACACTTCTTAAATATAATTATAGGGAATAGGTGTGTGTGCTTGGCACGTGTTCTGTTTAATTAACTGCCTATAGGGCTGGGCGCAGGTCTGGATGCTGCATATGGCCAACAGTTTGGGCTTTGACTGTCGGGTGAAAGTCGCCAGGTACATGAAATTAGAACAACTGCACAATAAAGTGATTGCAATGGAAAGGCACTCCAACTCCAACACAAAGGTGATTCCGGACCCGCTTAAAAATACACACATACACACACACCTTTCACAGCGAGTCACAGAGTCACAGAGGTAGACAAGTTCTAAGCCACATTAAGTACCCAGAGCATTAAGTTCATTGGCCATTTTCAGCTCTTTTGCTCATAAATTTTGTCAGTTACTTTGTACTAGGTCATTAAGCCAAATTGTTGTTGCTGTTTTGGTACAGTTCGTGATTCTCGTTTCGCATTATAATAAAATTGTCAACCTGACAGCTCCGATTAATATAGACTTCAAATTTATCAAAGCATAAATCATGTCTGAAACAAAAAACTTAGAGCACAAACTTTGTCTCAAGTTGGCAATTTGAATATAATGCGACTTGGGGCCAAGTTGCAAGCTCTGAAGCCAACGACCCAAATGTCTGCCTCAGGTAGTTGCTACGGCTCTACCAGGTCTTCGAGCTCTTCCAGCTCTTCGTCAGATTGCAAACTTGTTTTAACTTTTTTTTAGAACTCAGTTGAGTATGTTTGTGGGCCTAGGAACAATGCACGTTATCAAAGTGCAACTTAAAGTACTTCATTTTCCCTTTTCCTTCAATTCTGTTGGTTATGCAAATTCGTATGAGAATGTATGCGTCTCAACAGTTTCCGGGCACATTTGTCGGGGCGACTTGTAAACATGGCCAAAAGCCGTTAGACAACAACAACTACTGCCTACTGGCTAACCAAATTTGCGTGACTTGTGATTTTATTATCAGCTAGAGAACTCTCTAGTCCATAAATGGTATATGCAGACAGTTCTGATAAATAACTGACAGCTGCTTAACTGTCAGTACCAACTGAAGACAATAAAATCCATGCGCATACAATTTATGTAGTATCTTCAGCCACAACTTAGGCGAACTTTGAGGCTGTAGATTTATTACAAGCAGTTGTTTGTAATTTATGAAAGCATTTAGCTATTGTTCTTAAGTTTATTATTACAAGGAGTTGTGTGTAATTTATGAAAACGTTTAGCTATTGGTATTAACTTAATGACGAAATTACAGAAATGCAAAAATATAAAAAATGGATTTGCTGTGAATAACTGTAAATTAATTCTGTATTTTATATTTTCGTAAATCTGCTTAGTATAATATATAATATTTGGATTTTGAAAAATTTAATTACATCTCTATATAAGCTGCACATAATCTAAAGCAGTCGACATTCCAATCATAATTAACGTGTAGACCGATGAGTGGTTTTGCACTTTTAAATTTTCTACATACTCGTATATGAAAATACTTCTCTGCTGTACTCTGGTGTCGAGCAGCTCTTGATTTATATGTACGCGTTGCATGCACCTGGTTGTCATCTCTTCCGCTCACTGTTGTTACCGCACAGCCTTTTCTGTGCACTCACCTGGAACTGTGCATGCAGTCGCTGCACAGCCGCCTTCCTTCCCCTCGTATCCCCTTTGCCAAGTAGTTGTCTTGGCCAGTTCCTTGGATGGCAGCATGTGTGTGTTGGGTGTGCTGATGCTGTTTTGATAGCAAAACAAAAAAAGAACTCGAGTTGGAAAGAAAACCCTCTCCTCACATGGCAAACTAACTCTTTTTTTTGTTCGTTTTTTTGGGATATCAGATTACGTGCGGCTCATTTATATCTTGTGTTCTGTCTCGGTCTGCTTTTGTGTGTTGGCCTTTTAAGCATATCAGATGTGAGCGGTAACTGAGCTTCGGCTCATTGCCAAAAAGGAATTTTGCTTAGAGCATTTCGCTGCAGTTGACCTTGAGGTAGTGTTTGGGGAACTTCCTCTCCCCCCAACAGAGACTTCTCAGGACTCAAGATTGGCAATGCTTCGTAAAATGTAGCCGGCAGCTGCTGGCCTGTTACAGTTTATTGCCTGTTTGCCATTATATTAATGATTCTTCTGCACACTGAGAGAACAATTACGACAGGTTAACACGAATACTTTAGAAAGGTTTCCGATTAGGATAAAAGCCCTGTTGTGAATTGTGCGCTTACTAAATGATGAGATTTCAGCGCCCAATACTATTTTAAAAAAGTATAACTATTAAATACTGGGTGAAATTAGTTGAAAATTGAGAAAATTCAGCAAGTAATTGGCTAACAGTAAGTGTGTAGTTTTGAAAAGATAGGTAATTATTTTGAACAGTGTAGCCAGCGACGTTCCGGTAGTCAATTGCTGGCAATTAAAAAATTCTATGCTCTAATGTAACGAACAAGCAACTAACTAACTGACTAACTAACAAACACAAATGTCGTTCACTTTGGCTTCGTTTATAGCTTCCGCTTTCCATTATCAAATATTATTGGAGCTGTTGTTTTTGTAGATTGTGGATGGCATGTTGTCACGGCACTCTTGTAAAAGAACCCCTTAAGTGCGCGGCATGCAATCTAATGATGATCATTAAGCGGCAGCTGTAATCACAGCAACAGCAACAGCACCAGCAACAGAAGCGGCAGCAGTAACTAGTTGCCGCTTTGTCAACACCAGCAGCAACAATAAGAGCAACAAAAACAATAATAAAACGGTAATTTCTGGAAAGATTATCGTGAACATTTTCACTCATTGCCAATGCAACCTACATTTTCACATGCTCCTCCGACCGAACACACTCACACACAAAAATAACACAGACACTTCATTTGTTTTTTAACCCTTTTGTTGACTAGCAACTCGACTGCGTTTCTTAGCCGCATTCTGCGACCATCGTAACGGCTTTGATCAGACTTTAAGCCAAAGACTTTGTCTTCGAACTTTGAGTTGCGTGTCGGGAGTTGGGAGTCTATGAGATCTATACTTTTCTCGTCGCTTTCGGCTCATTTTCTGTGGCACACTGGTGCCGCACAACATTTTTTGTCGTCGTCTTGTTGCGCTGTCGGCACTTTTAACAGTTAAATGTTTAACTTACATCATTAGCATGCCCCGCAAGACAGATAGATAGAGAGAGAGAGAGACAAACGGTGAGAGAAGTGTCTGCTTGCAGTTCTTTTCAACTCCCATCTCTAATAAATAGTCAGTTTCTTATAACCTTTTTTCTTTTTGATATTTTTTTCTTTCATTTTCAACTTTGCTTTGCCGCTCAACTCTTATTTAATTGCATGGCATATTATTTAATTTGTGCAGATTCGCAAGAAGTTGGAATTAATGAATGCTACGATCTGAAGAGTTTTTTGTCTTGCTTGCAATTTTTAACAGTAAAGAAAGCTCTTCAATAAGACAATCTAGTATTATGGCGTTAAGTAGCGTTAAGTTTAATATATATGTAGATAAATATTTAATATAATAATAAATCTAAAAAAAAGGCCCATACTCTTATTTCATGTATTAACCGTAAGCCACAAAGTTGATTGATTACTTAAAACTGAAATAGAAGAAACACATTAAAACGTCCAGTAGTCAGTAAGTGGATGGTGTATTCCTTACACATGTATGTGTCTTAGCAATTATTCTGCGCAGAATCTGGCCCTTAAGCCCGCTCAATTTGAAGATTCTCTTGCAAGTTTTTTTCTTAAGTCATTTGTTTTCTCGGCCTTTTCTTTAGCTACTTCTGCTGTGTGTGTTTGCTTTTCTGTGTGCAGCGACGCAAATCGTTTTGGCTGTCGTTCTGCGTCTCAATTATTTATTTAAGTTGCCACCCAGCATTGGGGTTCTATTAACATTGTAAACAATACCGTTAACACGCCACAACACGTTGCACAAACAAACGCCAAGAATTTTTGCAAAGTTGCCGCAAAAGTGCCGCAATCCAAGCCAAAAGAACGAACGAGCCAACGACTGACTGAATATTTTAGCCAGCGAATTTCAGTTGCTCACCAATTCCCCCTCTCCCAACCCATTCCCTGGACAATGCATCAAGAATCTAAAGCCTCTAAGTGTTGTTTGTGCAATGCAACCGCAACAAACAACACGCACACACTAAAAAAAAAGAACTGTTAGCAGAAATACGACCAGGTCGCATTCTCGTACGGAGAAAAAGTCGCGGAAAACGCTTATTAAATTTCTGCATTTTGCATGCCAAAAATGCAAAAAATAGTAAGAAAAAGAAAGAAAAAAAAACAAAAGTCAAGTAGAAAAAGAATTTTCCATGGATAGTTTGCGAAAGGAGTTCTTATGGACAATACCACGCTAATGAGTGCGCCTTTTCTTCTATATCTAAATATTGCTAAAGTATTGTGTGTGCATGTAGCTAGAGTTCACATACCTATGAAGTTCTTCACAGATTCTTTTGTTGCTGTTGGAAATGTTTATCCACTTGTGAGCTGGTCATTAAGTTTTATTTGCTTTTCGGTGGCTACCCTTTTTCGGTTTTCGGTTTTTTGTTTTTTTCTTTTATTTTTTTATTATTATTTCTGAATTACAAAAACAATAACAAAAATCGCAGGTTGTACGATGTGTGTTTGCTTTGCTGCACTTCACTTCACTCAAAGTTCTCTTTCGTCGCTCTCATCCTTAAGACTATTTGTATTTTTATGGTCAGCTCTTCTTCTATATCTTCGTCGTTGCTCGTTGTTTGCTCGTTCTGAACGCGTCGCGTGTTGACTGCTAACTGAGGTTACCATTGTGTTGGCGCGTTGCTTTTAAGAAAAGCGTCTACCTAAAGAAAGTTGCAATCATACAAATATTCTTCTCCGCCAAAGATTCTTGTTTTGAAAGCTGCAACTTAAGAGAGGAAGAGCGCATTTATGCTTTCTCTTCCATATGTACATTGCTTAAGAGCATTAAATATGTTAAAGTCATTGCTTGTGTGGGAGTTGCCACAGAAGAGACTTTAAATATTCCATTTGTTTGGGATTATTCAAAATTTGTTCATGATTTTTGTTTGTGTTTCTAAAGTGTTAGTTGAAGTGGAAATGCCATAATCGGGTAACAATATTATAATGACGTGAGAGATTTTGATCATTTAAAGACAATGTATGAGCGTTTTCTTTAAGTTATCAAAATATTTAATTTAATTTTATTTATTCATTGATTTACTTATAAGCAATGCTAGAGAGGCGTCTGCTTAATCTTAGTCAATATAAAACATGATATCTTAATGGGGGAAATAAAGTAAACTAAGTCTGAATTTAAGTTATGTGTCTTTCTCTGTTTTCTCATTGCACATTCGAGTAACCCATTGTAAAATCGTTTCCCAACCACAATGCAACCGCATGCGAGTGTAGTCCCCATCAATGTAAAGACAAAAATAAAAAAAAACCCATAGAGCACACGCAGCGCAGTCTGTAGGGCTTTAGTTTGTATTCTGGGATGCCGGCAATGAAGCGCGGCAAGTAAACAAATGCCAGGCATTATTCCCATTACTCATAATGGCAGCCAGTCGTATCCTCATCCTCAGTTTCAACCACATCCCCATCTTAAGCGGCGCACCCGCCCATGTTGTACTCAAAAAGTTGTTCAAAACTGAACGATTCATAACACAGGAATGGAAAAGTTAAGGGCAACGGCTCAGGTGGAGGTGGAGGTAGAGGCATTTGCCTTCTTTAGTCGACCAACTGGTGAATTTGCCGACTGCCTGAATGGCCAGTGCCTGGTCAGTGCCTGTATGTATATGTTTGATCATAGCCATCGTCTCCACGATTGTCGACTGCATTGAAGATTTAGTCTGGCGTTTTTGCTGCTGATGTTGCCGGGTTCATGCTACCTTTGTGTTTGGCTTGATGATGCTTGAAACAGCGATTGCGACTACAAATCGGTATCAGTATTAACAAATATCAACTGTTAATTCACAAATAAAAAAAATTATGAAAAGAAAGAAAGGGCACCTACAAAAATTAAAAAAAATCAGTACAATTTTATTTAATTCAAGAGCTTAACTCAAATCTCTAAGCTTGTTTTTTTTTTTAATATGATTGCATCACAGCTTAAAAATGACCGATCTAGCTGGAAAGTGGCTAAAATTACATCACTGGCCTCTACACAGTATGAGATTAAAGATGAGGCGTGTCCGCACTTTGCTCTTTGAGAGTTGGACGTGCGATCTGCCAAAAAATATGGAATGAAATATTTATCGCCATTAGATCCTGATTAGCTGCGGGGCGTGTTATTGTCGTCATTTACGTTGTTGTTGTTATTCTTGCTGTTGCTCAGAGGCGTGAAATCTTCTCTAGTTCGTCTAATATCATTTATTTTTGATGCTTTTTTCTTTTGGCCGTTGGGCACTTAATAAGATTTAGCTCTGATTGAAATTTGATATGTTCATTCAATTATTTTGTAGCTCTCGTTCCCACCGTGTCAATAAACTGGCTATCAAGCCATTGCATAGACAACAAGTTACTTCGATCGATATATGAAGATTTGATAGGAGCAGCTCTTTTTAAGCATAGATCTATGCAAAGTATTCCTTAAGGGAGTTAGAACAATATTCATCGAGAACCTGCTAAAGAAGTTGCGGCAAGATATCAGTAGTTTTAAATCGATAATGGGTGTCCTATATTTCTATTGTAAGAGGTTTACTTGAGGCTCTAATTGTTTAATATTTTTACATTTATCGTAAGAAATTATAATATTATTCTAAATAGTCTCGAAAATGTATTCACATATTCCCAACAACTTTCATGCGCTTAAGCTTTAGCTAAGTTCTCTACCTTAAATACACTGCTTGCTATGGGGCTGTGGGGCACAGCTTTTTGAAAACTGCAGGAAGCAGTTCACTGCTTGCACGGCCAAATGTCTGTTTAAATTCAATTTTTGCTGTGCATGCAAATATTTCTGATTATTTAATATGCAAATTACAACTTAATTGCCGCAAACGCAAAAACTGCTAGAGTCAACAAAATGACAGACTGAAAATTACAACTCTAGCAGCATTTGCTTAGCTACGAGCATTTACATACGTACATATAGACAATTACTTATATTCTGAAATATTATCATAATGCGCTGCTTTTAACTGGGCTAAAGAAAACTTTGTTTTAACTTTCACAATAAACATTTGGCGAGCATACACACTGCGCCATTTGCCATTCGCCACTTGTCACTTGTAAGTTTTCTTGTTTTTTAGCTGTACTTGCATTTCTCACTCTTATGCGCAGATTTTTCAATTTGCAATTGCAACTTTGACTGCGTTCTACGATTGTCGTCGGTGCTGTTTTGACGCCTGCAGAATGGTTGCTTAAATATGTATTCAGTTATTGCCAACAAAAAAGTAAACTTATTGCCACTTAACTTTGCCTTTTGACAAATTCTAATTTAAATTTTGTATTTTTACTGATTAACTTTTTTCCTAGGGGTTGAATTATATTTATATATATATTAGTAATTAGTTAAGTTTTATTAAAGTCTAAAACGATCAATTTGATCTACATGCTCCATTAATTGATCTAGATGCTCCCTTCGGATGAAATTTTGTTATGTTGTCATGTCCATTGAAAACCCTTAAACAGTTGACCAATTTAGAGCTTCTGCGTCTTTGGCTATGTGCTCCTAAAAGTGTGCAACCCTTTCCTTGCCTGAAGTCAAGTTAAACACTGCAGCCAACTAACTTTTGCCACTGGTTTGTGTTCATGGTACGCTAAACAGCAGCTTGGATAGAAAACAACGTTTAATCATAATTCGCACCCTACAATTTATTTGGAAGTTGATTTTTTGTCTATTCTACATATTACTGAAGTCATTCACTACTCGCTTACGTTATTATTTAAGCTTAAGAGCAATAAAAATATACAACTAAATGAATTCCATGTGTTATTCAATTAAATAAGTTGCTGATTAAAATAAATATTACAATTAGTTTATTTGCAAATTGATTTTTTAAAATATGTTTTTGTAAAGTTTGACGCTAATGAAAAACTCTTAACGGTTTCTGTTTGAAAGAAAATATGGGATTAATAACAGGGCAAGCAGACAACTTTTGCGTTGTCGGAACGCATCTCTTCACAGTTATTAATTTTAATTTTATTTTCTGTTTTGCTTAATGTCTGCTGACGCACTTAACATAACCCTAGGTGGGTCACCTACATCACCGACATCCTCATCCTTATTCCTTTACCAGCATTATCCATTTTCCACATCAGCAGTTTGTCATTAATGAATATTCCAGTGGTTAAGCTTTGTAAATGAAAACCTCTCTTCGACTGCGAGTTGGTGCCACTTCAGTCTGCTCTAAAGTGCTTCCATGCTGGAGTTTCTCTTGGTTAGCTTTAATATTAATGCTGCTGGTGTGTTTATTATGCAGTAACCACTTGTACTTGGATGTTCCTCTCGTTACTTACAGCTGCTGCAGGTCCACAAATTTTTATTTGTTTAATATGGAAATATACTCATCTTTATTTTACAGTATCAAGTATCTTATTTAGTTTATCGGCTACTGAATTACCTATCTCTATCTTTCTCATTTAGGTACTTTAGTAACGTCTGCCTGTTACCTGGTTTATATATATTTATATATTTTTTCCTATATATCTCTACTACTCACAAAATTTGAATAAAATACCTTAAGTGCCAAGTATCCCTTCTAAATTGAATCATATCAAACTTCTCTATTTTTATAATTTAATACAAACTGTCATAATTAACATTGTATTTGTAGCTGTTGGCCACGCTAAAAGCAAACACCAGCGTAAGATCCAACCGGACTCTAATTGCAGTAATTTTGTCAGCTCTTTTCCGGCTTAAGAGTATATGTAACCCAAAAAGCGAGCTGTCTGATAAGTTGTACTTTGTGGTAACCACGTGCTCCGCGCAAAACTTTGTCAACAAAGATAACAAAAAAAAAATAAAAATAAATAAAAGAACTAAAAAAACTAACAAGTAATTAAGCATGCAAAGCAATCAGATCAGCCAAGAAATACCCTGTGTCGAGAATATTGAAGTGATTAAATTACTTTTGTGCTTAAAATTAGATTTTAGTAGAATTTTTATGATATTTCTAAATAATATAGTTACCAAATTGCTGTGCTTATTATAAGGCGTAGTTTTCTTATACAATTATAACTGCAGGGTATTTATATAAAAAACCATCAGTGTTAATTCTCTAGGTAATTAGCTAGCATAGGTTTTGGCTAATGCTGAGCTCGCCTCTGCCTTCCTTCGTCCATCACCAAGCATAACTCATTCACTTTGTTAAAGATTTGCTGCTTTATTCTTATGACAAAAGTTTATTGAAGAACTTCGCGGGAACAAACAATTTGCGATTAGATTAACGCACGCTGCAGATTAAGTTGTTTTTACAGATTATCGTATTGCTTGCTTATCGCGACAACCTTATCGTTGATAGTTTCCTTAACCTGCATTGCGAATATGAAGTCCAAATGTCCCCAGGTTTCATCCTCTATCTCATAGAGCTCCTGCAGATTTGGCAATAACTCGGGCAACCGTGCAATATCTTGGACATTAGCCGACTCATCGGCCAGTCCGGAGTACAAATACATTTTCGATGTGATCTTTGATATGTCATATGAAGGCGGCACATCTGTACCATACTTGTTCACATTCGTCTTAGGTCCCCAGTCGTACTGACGAAATTCATTTGATACATAGGATTGTATAAAGTGTATGCCCTGATTTGTCGAAATGCCGGCCGGATGAGTCTCCGCAACTTGTGGCAGCAGCGTCTGAAAGTGGGGTAGAATAGAGGAATTGAATACATTTAGGCAAAGAAGCATTTGAACTTAAGACAGGTAAAATAAAATTGAATACAATATATTAATATATACCAAATGAGAAGGAAAATAATGCTGTGTACGTATCCACTACATATTAGATTACTTTAGATATAATTTTGCAGTGTACTTACCACATTTAAGTTGCCAACATCATCGCCCCACCACTTGGCCACAATTTGACAGAAGGTGAAAAAATGGGGATCATTGCTGCAGGCCGTGTCCAAGATTCGCTGAACTAAAGGATTCATGGGTAGAAATACCTGATTCTGCAACAGCTCAGCGCCCAAGCCAGGTGAACCCACAGCGGAAGCGAGGGAAACAACGATGCCTGTGGTGGTATTACCCATGAAGATTGGTGGTGCGAGCATGTGAGCGGTCTTAATCTTGTCATTGTATTCCGGACGTGTGGCTCCCATGACAAAGAATGTGGTGCAGCCTTGGGAGTGGCCGACATAATGCACCGCCTTCTCGCCGGTGATTGCAAGAATATGGTCTATCATGGCGGGCAGATCGTAGGCACCAATCTCATGCCAGCTAAACGCCCAGTAGTATGGATGTTTGGTGCTCATTTTGGTGTGATTGCGAGAGTAGATATTGCCACGTGCATTGCCCAGCCAGACATCATAGCCTGCATCCGCATAGTTGTAGGCCAAAGCATTGTCCGGCCCATTGAGCAGGAAACAATCGGAGCAGCTGAACAGACCGTGCTGTATGAGCACAGCCGGACGCGGCTGCTTCGCATTGTCCAGATTGGGTGAATATGGAATGCGGAACATGTTCAGCAGATATCCATCCTCCGTCTCCACCTCATGTGTTTCAGCCGGGTAACCGAACGATTCGATGCGTTGTGCCTGCAAAATGACATAAGCCCAGAACATTGCTTAGCGTTGCACACAATCATGGCAAAAATCCCAAGTGGCCACATAGTAAACAACTCGATTGTTAATTCAATACCAGAAGTATTTTTTTTCGATTGATTAGATTTAATTCAACATGTTATTCATTTATTAGTACAGAAGTACAATTGGGCTAAAATTAATATTTCCATTGGAATGAAAATCGTTGAAGTTCTTTTGCTGTTAAAGTAACTTTTGAATTTGAATGTACGAAGCTTTTTAAATATGGGTCATTATTGTTATTTTGGGCTGGTACTTACCGAGGTCTTGATTTTCTTTAAGGTTAAATCAATGTAAGGATCATACTCGACAGCCAGCACTGTGGCGATCAACGCCAGGATAACCACCGAAACTTTTAGCATATTTTTTCACGTTTGTTCAGTTCCGAAATTATTGAAAGACTAAAATGTATTTCATTAATAAAATATTTATATCTGGTTGCACCATAGCGGCATTTAATCTTTTGATTAGCAGTCACTTGACTTTGTGGGTTTTTGACATGCTTGATAAGAATCACTTGGGTTAATAAAATCCATGCGAGATTTATGTGCCTTTAATTCAGTTCGATTAATCGCAACTTAGGGGGTAAGAAGCCAATCGATTGCCATAAATAGCTTACAAATTTAATCAATTCTCTCGCGTATGCTCAATATTCGTGAGTCACGAATGTCACGAGTTTTATTATTATTATCTTAATAAATGTTAATCAATACACGCATATCATTTTGATTATTACTTGTTATATTATTTGAGTTGTTATCAGTTATGATTGGGTTTTAGGTTTAATTTTAATTACGTTGCATTTAAAACATAAACATAGCAACAATTTGACAGAAGGTGAAAAAATGGAACGCCCAAGCCAGGTGAACCCACAGCAGAAGCGAGGGAAACAACGATGCCTGTGGTGGTATTACCCATGAAGATTGATGGTGCCAGCATGCGAGCGGTTTTAATCTTGTCATTGTATTCCGGACGTGTGGCTCCCATGACAAAGAATGTGGTGCAGCCTTGGGAGTGGCCGACATAATGCACCGCCTTCTCGCCGGTGGTTGCAAGAATATGGTCTATCATGGCGGGCAGATCGTAGGCACCAATCTCATGCCAGCTAAACGCCCAGTAGTATGGATGTTTGGTGCTCATTTTGGTGTGATTGCGAGAGTAGATATTGCCACGTGCATTGCCCAGCCAGACATCATAGCCTGCATCCGCATAGTTGTAGGCCAAAGCATTGTCCGGCCCATTGAGCAGGAAACAATCGGAGCAGCTGAAGAGACCGTGCTGTATGAGCACAGCCGGACGCGGCTGTTTCGCATTGTCCAGATTGGGTGAATATGGAATGCGGAACATGTTCAGCAGATAGCCATCCTCGTCTCCACCTCATGTGCTTCAGTCGGGTAACCGAACGATTCGATGCGTTTTGCCTGCAAAATGGCAATAAACAAGAATATTGCTGAGCGTTATGGTTAAAATGCCACTTGGCCACACAGTAAATAATTAGAGTTGATGAGAGGACTAACCGAGGTCTTGACTCTCTTAAAAGGTATGTCAATGAAAGGATCATACGGATCGAAAGCCGACACTTTTAGCATATTTTTTTGACGTATGTTCAGGTCCTAAATTATTGAAAGACTAAAGTGCAGTTAATTAATAAATGACCTGTGGCTGTTTGTGATATAGGAGTAGCTACATCTAATCTAAGCAGTTAATTGGACTGTACGTTTTTTTTGTTTGCATTGATAAGAACCTAATGCGGATAATCCCTGTAGGATATAGAAGTAATTACGTCAATTAACATTAATAATAGTAAGTGATCAGATAGGCCAAAGCAAAAATATTAAAGTGATTAACAAGATTTGGTGTTATGTTAGAAAATTAATTTATTTTTAAATATAATTGATGAAGCTTACATTCACTAGTAAAAATAAGGTATTTACTTTTTTTTTGGTCAAGTTATCATTTTCTTTTCGACTGAAATTATATTTTTTGCACTTTTTCGATTTAATTTAGTTACATTCACATTTGCGGTTATCCTCAAAACACGCCCATCGCATGCCTATTTTGGTAGTCACTACATTTTTTTTCTTGTTGGGGGATAAACTGACGGCTGATGGGCATGGAACACGCGTATCTATGAATTGCGCCTGACTTGCTTCGATTTCTGTATTATGCGGTGATGCAAATGGTGTGCAAGCGATGTGCATATGGAGCGGACTGCAACGCTTGGTTCGAATACACCACTTTGATATTGGTATTAAGCACGGCAAAAGCCGCAAACTACGAGCAACAACAATGAATAATCATCGAGCATTGAGCATTGAGCATTGAGGTACAGGAAATGCCAATGTCTGTAGCCTTGTCAACACCAAAATCGGATGGAAAGGAAGCAAAAAGAATGCGATGCACATATCCCCACAGAGGGATACGGCATAAGATAGAGATAGAGAGAGAGAGAGAGGGAGAGAGCGAGAGAGAGAGAGAGAGAGAGAGAGAAAGAGAGATGCATACCCCAAACCGTAAATTCGAGGCATTTAAATTATGTGAAAAAGTGCAAATTGCAAGGAGTACAATGAGTGGAAATTGTATTAAAAAAGATGTAAGAATGGCATAGCTCTGAGTATGCGAATTGAAGATATACTGTGAAAAAGCTTAAACCATTAATTATGATCAAAATAGAGAAGTGGTAGATGTCATATAATAAATATAAATATATTAAATGAATTAGGCTTACATTAAGCTACATATTAAATTCAGTACCGTCAACTTATATAGGCAGGCATGTTTGAGTTTGTTGCCTAGATTGCTGTTAAGCTCAAAGGGTCTTCAAGTTGTAAACACCCCATACATTTTTTAATGCAGTGTAGTAAACAATAACCAATTAGATAGACAGAAGAGTGCTTCAAGGCTCACTCGGAAATTGCATACGGATTTTGCTGCACTTGCCTCAAGTTTTGGTTCCAGTTGTTTTTCGAAATTATACGCCTCAGTTATTCAATCAGCTCGCTGCTTAATTGGCAGCTGATGAGTGCCCTCAAATTGTTGTCAAATTGGCAATTGCATAAAAGCAAACCACAAATAAACAATATATATGCAAGAAAATGATTGCAAAAGTTTTGCAGGGCTCGATGCCAAAATCGCTTAGCACTCAAAGTCGTGACTAATCATAAATCTTGGAAGTAACGTCTTTAAAGTATCCATAGCCAAGTAGTCGAGGAATAACTGAATGGCAACTCGTCAGAGGCGTTGACGACGACAACGACGACGACGAAGACAACGTGTCAAGTTTATGTTAATGGCTCAAAGTCAGAAAACCACTTGCAGTCAGCCCGCAACTCAGTTGGCAACAATATGTGAGGCTTGGTAGTGTAGCAGCTTGGGTCATACCCGAGTTGAATGCCACACAAGTAGGCAATGGAGACAGACAACAATACTTAAAGCAAGACCACTTTGGGCAAATTATAATCAAAGATCGTTTATTGGTTGATCCACAATATAAATTTCTTTTACCGTCTATCAAGCTGGAAATGTAAAGAAAAAAGCGTTGTGCTAAAGTAAAATGTGTACTCTTAATTAGATAATATTCATGCAAATCTGTTATGGCATAATGAAAAAGCATTTGATCAATTTTTAATAACTATTTCATAACTTTCAAATCGTTATGCTGCTCATTTTGTGTTTCCTTGTCTGCAATAAAGGAAGTTGTGAGTGGTTCTCATATACCGTATACAAAGTTTAATTCGGAATGAGTTGCTTCCTCATTCTAGAGTTAAGTAAAAAAAGTTTGTTAAATCGGAAATCACCTTTAGGCCACATTGCAGTTGCTGCTGCTCTTTCGGGCCTGCATTGTCTTTTAAATCTGAGCAGCAAACAATGCCAACAATTTATTATATCTCAAAATTCATAACAAGTTACATTGTTTTTGCCACAGCTTATTTCATCTTTTTTCCACAAAAGTGAAATCAAAGTGTAATATTTTCAGCAGAATAAATTTGCTTACGAGTATTTTTCACATATGCAAAAGCATGGCATGCACCATAAGTTTTATATGGGAGATACATTTGTAACTTTCCTAGAAGTGGGGGGTTCTTTTTTGTGTAGTTGCCTTCTGGCAATTGACAGGCACAATAAATTTTAAAGTATGGCCAAAAGTTACTTATGGCCGGCACATATCTGAGAGATATATACATATACGCATATGCATAAATCTTTGTGCCTCTGCCAGATATTTATACATATACATATTTTTATATTTATGTATATAAATATGGGCATGCAGCTGCAGCTGTAACAGTTTTTATGCTGCTTCTGCTTGCCACAGGAAGGCGACTATTTTTTTGTGTTTAGAGTTGAGCGATATTTTTTACTGGCAAATAGAGTTTGTCGATGATATTAATAGTCTCAGCTTTGCGGACAAATTTGAGTAGAAATATTGCTAGATTTTATATGGTATATCGAAACTATTTTTGAAATTGGAAATTTACTACATTTTTCTTAAAAAAGAATAGATAAGTAAGTAGTAGTATGCCCACAATCAGGAATAGTTGTCACTGTTTAACAATATTGCTCATCTCTGGTTTGTGTAAAGTGAGAGAGGAGTAACACTGTAACTCAAGTGTTTAGCACTATCTGGCGCCATTTGCAGTTCGTAAATTGATGTTTACCCATTAATTTACAACTATGTCTATTTTCATCAGATATTCGCGATTGCATTAAAAATTTGCAAGCTGCAATTGGAGCCTATTTCGTGTCCAGGCTTTTAACTTTGTCGTTGCAGCCATTGACAATGATTTGGTATATTTGAGTTTTTAAACAAGCGAAAATTGTTGTTCGGTTGTAGAGCATTTGAGCGCCCTAAACAAATTTGTGCAACAGCACAATTTTTTGCTACCACTTGTGGCACATTATGTACGTACTCGAACACTTTTCATTTACATTCCCCTCAAACTTTCTGGCAACTCATGCAAAACCAATTAGTTGGATTTGCTTCTCTTCACATTCGCATTGCATCGCTTGGATTTTAATTATTCGAAACGTTTGTTCCACAAAACGTTGCAACTGCGTCCGTATTGTTTTTGGTTTGCTTTATTTTTTTGTTTTTTTTTTTCAGCCTATTCGTCATTTGGCTCCTTAGTCTTTAGCTGCTGATGCATTCCATTTCGGCTGGTTCATTAGGAGGCAGCCTTAGCTGCAGCTGTGTCTTCAACTTCAGCTTTAGCAGTGTTGGCTTTTGCCACCTTCTTAGCAACTCAAGATGTTGTTGTGTGGGGGCTGAAGAGGCACTTCATCACTGCTGGCATGGATTGTTTTTTGCTGCCTCGAGCGGTCACTAATTGTGGCATTCGCTTATCGGTTAAGCGTGTGTGAAGTGCCACTATTGAGAAATATATTAAGACTAATTGTTGGGTTTTGAAATTGAACAAAATGTTGCCAAACGAAGCAAGGCCGCAAATTGCACTAAATTGTTATAGGTCTTATGTTATTTACTAATTTGGTATTTTAGTATATTGTAATACAAATTTCATACATGTCTGTATTTTAAAAATACATTTTAAAACAGTTTGAAGCTATTTTCATACAGAGTGGCAATAAGCACAACAAACGTTCGACAGCATCAAACAAGTTGCATCCCGCAACACGAACACAACTCTTATACACTAAGCAAAGCGTCGAGCATGAGCAAGTATAAGAGAAGAGATAAGAATTAACTGTCGTTCACGCCAGCAGCAGCAACACCAACAAACTGAATTTTGGCTGCTTAAATGAATAATTTGAGAATAAAAAGAACTGTTGCGCATTTAGCTATTTGAAATTTAAAATGGCAAATGCTGTAAAGGCCAATGACGATTAGGCTGGGCTATAAGTTAGAAAAGGTTATTGAATGTTCAAGGGCTGCTGCACATCCAACTGACAATGAAAAGGCCATTCAAAACCATCAACAGTCAGACTTGAACACACAACACACACAGACACTGTCTGAAATAGGAGGCGATTCAATCAACTGTAATTTGTGCCAGCATGCAGAGCAACAAAAATATCAAATTATATTTATTAAAATAATTGTGGAAAAAAAAATAAAATAAAAAAACTGGTAATGATCATAAATATATGAACATTAACTGGAGTAATCATAAAGCCATCTACAAAAATAAAAGCAATTTCTAATACATGGTGAAAATCAATTACTGCGATTTATTTTCCATTATTATGTTAACGAGCTACGCGCTACGTTGTCGCACTATTATAAAATACCATGCATATGATTTGTGTATTATTAACTCAAAATGTTTGTTCCAATTGTACCATACGAAATGGATTTCAATTAAGCAATTCAATACTCGGATCTCACTGCAAACACAGTTATTAATATGACATTATGGTAAAATGGTCACTGCACAAAGTTAGACAATATGAGCATCAATAGCTACACTCCAAAAGCAATTTACTTTATGTACTATCTAACGTAGTTAGAAGTACGATAAATTTGAGTGGTTTTAAGCTTAGGTAAAAATAATTGATTTATAAATCTTGCTTAACATAGATCACTTCTCTGATGCTATATATATATATATATATATTTTTTTTTATAACGTGAATCTCATTCAACATAAGACATATCATACAAATCAACAGTTATTTTTAATGCTGTACGCCCCATTTCTTCATCTAGTATATCTTCTCCTCCACCCCACCCCAATTCACACACGGTTAACAATTTGAACGGCAGCAGCCAACCGTTGATACACTAAGAAAATTGATTTCGCTAAACTTACTATCAGAAATTCCTCACTGAAGTTTAAAGATTGGGCAAAGTCAAAGATAAAAACATGAGTTAACGACAATTTTTAATGATATCAAAGTAAAAGTCTGTCAACGCAGCGTAACTCAACAGTGTCGCGTCTCATGGAAGGTATGGATAAATGAGGGGTTCAATTGACGTAAATTGAATACTAAAGTTGAAAAGATTGATTATCTTCATCAGCAAATATGAATACAAAGTTATATTCAGGTAGAAAAGTGTGCAGATGCTCTTTAGTCTGTAATACAGATGGAACCTATTAAATTTGCAATAGGATATTTATTATTTCGTACAAATTGAAGGCTTAAATAATAAATTAATAATATTATATAAATACGCTGGTGTTAGGGAAGAGATAATTAGTTTATACACATATGCCCAATTCAATAACACATCTTTCTGATGGTCGAAAATGTAGAAAGAAAACTTTATAAATTTAAGAAAATCGGCAAATTCTGGATGGCAAGGATAGCTCAGCTAATTATGCAGAAAGTATGTATGTAATTATCTCTAAATAGAATGAAAGCTTTCTAGTTTTCAAGGCGATTTTAAATTAAGGGCGAATTTTTCCAGAGTGTATGCCCGGCTGGCCAAAGAGTTTCGCATTATGATTCGCCGCTTTACTCGAGCGTAACGTGACTAGCAGTATGGGGCACTGGTAGGGAGAGGTGTGCTGGGAAGGGCAGGTGATAGGGCCAAACAAGTTGCTACTTGCGGCGCTTCAACGCTTGGCTCATGCCAACGACTCGTCGGCAAACAAATAAAATAAGCGGGGGGTATTATGGAACAAAGCTAGACCGAAACTTTAATACACTATGGAAACCGATAGTTTAGAGTTTAGTTTATAGTTTAGTCCTCTGCACTCAATATGCAGTTTAAAAAATATTTCGCATATAAGACTATTTCAATTTGGATTCCATAAAAGCTTTAAGTGCAGTTCACTGACGAATGTGATACAAAATAACTAGAAAAATTCCCTGATATTTCTGTTCCGCGATAAGCTCCCACACAAGATGGTGATATCCAACCAAATAGGGGCACAGCTAGCCAACCCACATACTTACACAGTCGGAGTAGCAACAGTAAGAGCCAACAGCAGCAACAGCCCACTCGCTTGGCCAGCAAATGACTGTGGTGGTGGGGTGGAGTGGAGTATGGGGGCAGTAACCGAGCCCAAGTGAGCCACTCACCCATTCACCCATTTCACGTGCAACTTTACCACATTTCAATGCGCTGTTAATTACTCCATTAGCTCTGCTGCTGAGCTCTTGATACCTGGAATTAATATAGAGTTAAGGCCTGGTGAGAGCTGAAAGCTGTCAATCAGCTGTTGCTTAGACGAACAGATAGACATAGAGTTGCATGCATCAATTAGCAACAGTAGCAGCAGCAGTGTCAGCAGCAGTAGCAGCAGTAAGTAGCTTTAACTACAATTGTCTGCTACCTACATATACACATACATACATCAATTAGAATTAAATTCAATATCCACTCAGAACAAGCTCGAAATAGAGCAAACTTCAAATTGTCGTTTGTTGAGTGCGGGCCTCAAATTGTGTCTGGAACTCATCGACTTGGAAAATACAATGAAACTGGCAACTAAATAACCAACAGCAGAGAAAAAGGCAGTCGAGCACAATTTGTATGCAGTCTGCTTGGAATATTTAATGAACTCTAGACAAAAAACAAGAGAAGAGATTGGAAATCAGGAAAGGGGAAATGGGCGTATAAAATACTTGGTACCAAATAAATTCGGTCTGTGAGACCAGTTTTTCGAATTTGCCCCGTTTTTTTGTCGATTTTGGTATCAAATTTGTACCAAAGTTTTATTGATTTTACTAGCCAAATTATCAAGTCAAGTTGTTGGACAACAGAGAACGTTGACAGCCAAAAACTAACGAATCGGCCAAGATTGCAGTGAAGTTTGAAAATGGAAATGCGGGAAAATATTTGAACAACTAACGGCTAAGCTAAAGAGAACTTTTAGAAAGAGAAGCGTTGGAAAAAACAATGTTAATCAACATTCAGGATATGACATTTTCTCAGATCATTGTCAGCTTTTCATTTCAATTAAATGTAACTTAAAATTTTGTAAATCTATTTTTATAATTACAGTCATAGAAAGCTAAGTAAATATTTGTTTAGCCCAGTTGGCAATTTGTAAAGCATAAATATTCATAAAGTGTATACAGACACGTAAATTATGAAATTAGTTTGGAAATTATTGGCGTACCAAAATGTCTGAAAATGAATGTATATTTCATGCAAAAAACAAATTATTAATGGGTTCGCACACATATAAAAAGCTTCGACTTCATTGTTATATTTTATTTGCTTAGGCTTTTTTAGACTTGCCACACAACACACCCATACACACAGATAACACACGTAAACACACTCGAAAAACAGTTGTGAGTTGTCCATTCACAGTTCAGACTTTGGGCCAAATGCGTTACGCGTTTCTTGTGAGTTAGGCATAGGTCAGGGAATTGCCAACAAAAAAAGTTGTCAAAAGAAACAAAAAAGCCAACAAACAAATAAACTGATCACATATTCAAATACCTTTGTTCCTATTCGTACTCATGCAATTTTTGACGAAATCACTTTCATTTATAGCTCATTAAAATCATAATAACAGCATTAACACATTTGCAAATCCCTGAGTATCGGTCATCAATCAAACACAATTTTGACCAGAAGAGGACCAAAGGGGGAAGCGGAGTCGTCTCTCATTATGGCGCTTGAGCGTCGTCGATTGCGAAAATTCCAATTTAATTGTTTGACAAATGCTTCAAATCGGTTTGCAAACCCCATTGAAAATTTAAGACAAAATTGAATTGCATTCAATTGTCACAGATCTGTCGCAATCTCCAATTGTGATTTGTATATATTTTAAAGCATGTCAAGTATTTAGTTTACAGTGCTGTCCAACGAATAAATTGTATTCAACTTTAACTTCCGTTATTTCACCCCCCGTGTTTGGCTTTGTGCTGTAGCAAAATGAAGTCATTCCTTCTCCATATAATGCCCAGAGGATATTTACGGCTATCAAGCTTTAGCATTGAGGTGAAATAATCCAAGCATTTCGTTTTCTTTTTTTGTTGTTGATGCTTTTGTAGTTTTAAAGTGCTTATTGGATTTGGAAAAGTTCAGCTTGTCATGCCAAAAGCTAAGGGAAAAGCTTTTTCTATTTCTTTTCCTCTCTCTGGAGGTGTCCAAAAATATTTACAAAATGAGTGAACAATTTACTTCCTGGGCTGCAAATAAGTTGAGTTATGTGTATTTGTGTATTTATGTGGCAATTGGGATATTTATAAGGCAACGGCACACGACTATGACTCGTAGAAAGCTTTGCAAGTCACTTTAGTCATGAATGATATGTGTAGGTATAATTTGATGTCATGTTCCGTAATGGAACATTTTAAGTCTGAGAGTACATTTTGATTGAGTATTTACAGAAACTTAAATTAAAGGAATATTTACAGTGTTCTTTGAGCAAAAGCAAATGGTTTTACATTTGCCTAGTCTGATACCGAAGTTATACTTATATTTGCTACTTACACTTTATATTCGTCCCATGCCCAGACAAAGTATTACAATTTAAACCTAACCAGTTCATTGAGCATTGTCTACAAGCACTTTTTGGGTATGCTTATATTTTTAAATTTCTTGGCCATACCCACCGCCGCACCCAAAAATCGTGAAAGCCAATATTTGTCACAGGTTTAGAGCTAGAATAACTGAATTTAAAAGGTGCATAATTGAATTTTCAATGGTCGAAGCACTCACTTCCACTGACGTCACCCACCCCGACGCCACCCCACCAAGAAGGCTTTTTGTCACACGTTATCAGCTGTCAGGGTATGTCGGAGTCGGCTTCGGCCGACAGCAATGCTTTCAGTTGGTTAGCTTTAAAAAGTAAAAGTTTCTCTTGTTCCGATTGTTGGGAAAAATGTTCAATGGAAGAACAATGGTTAAAAAAAATGTAATTTCGATTCTCGAGAATTTCCTTTGTTCGGAGTTGCAACTTTTGTAACAACCGCACAGAGGCTGCAAATTAATTGTCAAAGTCTGATGAAAAATAGTAAATAAAATTGCTAGAAGCACACCAATTTGACTTATAGTTACCCTGCACGTAGACCTTATGTTTGGCTTTGTTTTGATTTTTATCGAAATTAATCACATCAATTTATTACATTATTTTGGATCACAAAGCAGATGGCAGAGAAGATTGAAGTATATGTATACTGTATATCATCAAATTTGTTTCAAAATACCCTCTTAAGTGTATGTAAAAATGGGTAAACAAAAATTGCAAACAAAAGTTGTGGTTGCTTTAATTGCTGCTGTCATTGTGGAGTAAAGGGCAACGGCAATTGAATGACAACAGCAGCTGCTGTTGCTGATAATCTCTTTGCTGCTGATGCTGTGATACTGCTTTTACTCTTGTTGTTGTTGTTGTTTTGGCTTGCATTTAATTTTAAAGCTCGTAGCGACAAGATTAAAAATATTTGTGCGCCACACTCGGCAAAAGATTTATGCGCTCACGAATATTTGACGATGTGCAGCACATTCAATACATGACACATACACACAGACAGCAGAGGGAGAGAGATTGTGGTGGGGTGGTGGGGGCAGGTGAGGTGGCTTCGTGATGATGACTTTGGGGTGGTTGATCTGTGCCATCAGTTGCAGAGCTTACAACAAAATCGTGTTTGCACGCGCAAATTATGCAACCTGCCACTCGTTGCAATGGTTGCATTCGTTTCTCGTGAGTGGCCTCACTTGGCCGGTTTTTCTCTATGTTTTTCATTTATTTTGCACAGATGTTTGTTGATTTACGGCAAATGGCATTTACGTATGTCAAGTGTTGTTTGAACCTCATTTGCAGCAGACACACGTACGACCTTGAGGGAAGATTGTGCAAACACCCACCTCAAGTATGCAAAGTAAGGAAAAGCTAGCCTAGAAAAAAAATAACTCAAACTAAAGGTTGGTAGAGTCTACACAAGTGGTAGTTCATTTATTGCACAGTTGACAAATTGCCGCAATGAACTTGAAGAAGGGTTTTCAGCCAAGAGTTGAGGAGAGTGCCTTGGCTTGGCATGATTAACGATACACACAGTCATAGAGCAGTGGAACAAGTTAGCTATTTCTTTAATTAAGATTAACAATTACAAATGCCAACAAATAAAAATAAGTCCACCCATTCAAAAGAGTCTTTAATTTTTACAACAATAACTCGACCAGACGTGATGACATTGAAGATTGTTTAAGTTGTTGATTTTTTTTAAATTGCTCATGTCAGTCATGCAGGTTGTGTAAGAAGAGTTTTTCATTAACAAAGGGTGTTAACTAAAGTTGTTTTTGTATATTGTTAAAATACTAAAAATTTGATTTGTCTGCTAAAATGATTTGCAATGGCTGAAGTACATATACATACATGTGTGTATATAGACAAAATCTATTAAGTAAGCATTGTCAAGTCTTTTAGTCAATCCATTTTGGCTTGTACCGTAAATAAAATCTTCAAGTGACTTAAATTTGGAAATTAATTATGCTGCAAATTTTATGTGGCTGTTATTGTTTGCTTGTTGTCTTAGTTATTGTTGTTTTTGTGGTTGTGTCCAATTGAATTAACAGCATGCCAGACAATTGCGCCCGATGTTTGAGCTGCCCCGTTTCGGTGCTTTGCGCCTCAATTAACGGCAGATTGTGGCAGCAGCTGCAGAAAGCGTAACAAGAGTCGACAATGGACCAAAAAAAAAAAAAGAAAAAAGCAGAACCCGAGACCCCAAAAACGCAGCAATTGCAGTGGTGCGAAAATGTGCACCATCGTAAATTTTGTAAAATTCGAGCTCGGAAAGTCGTTAAATGTAACAAACACACACAGGACATGGCCACATACACCACACACAGCAGCACACACACTCATCAAAAATTGGGTCAGTCAGTTGGGGCAGAGAAGTGCCTAGAAGTGCCTCACAATTGTTTACTGCAGCCTCGGCAAAAGTGAGCAAATGTGTTGAATAAGGACATGCACAAATCCCATTGCCGTGGCATTAGCCATAGTAAATAAGTTTAACGCTCGCCAGCAACGATTTTATTTTTTTATTATATTACTTTTATCGTCAGAGTATAAAAAAAAATTTCGATCTTACCAAGAATTGCCTATGGGTGCCATCGCTTCTAAGCTCACGCAAGGCCGCTTAAATTTTAATAACGTTTTTAAAAAAATGGCTTTTCTTCTATCCTGCACTCATTCAATGTGTGTTACAGTGTATTATTAAGTTGTGCAAGAATTATATCCGGCTTGATTTAATTTGAATTAAATTTTGAATGAAAATCATGCATGCTAATCTATGTGACAAAACATTACCGAAAACAGCTTGCTTTTGAAATGCGGATTAATTTTAACAATGTATTGTCAGTGGAAAGTTTGCACCAATCCTTAATCTCATGCAGCATTATTACATGAATTTCGATCAAAATTAATGAATCCTTCATAGCAATACATAATATACATATTTTATTTTCGGCCATAAAGAGAATCTTTTACACGAAAACTCTCTAAAGAGCATCTAAAGAGCACTTCGTAGTTGTTTTTTTTTTTCATTTTTGTTTTTAATATTCTCATGCCTTTGCAGTGAAATAAGGATAAATTGTCTGAAAATAGCACTGAACAGAGCGGTTTTAGTGGGTGGTTTGGCGATTACGCTTGTGTGTGTCTATTCTAGATGTATTCTAGATTCAAGTGGCAGGTTGGCTTACAGTTTCTTTTGTTCATACATAAGCCTGCAAAACGATTTCCTTGTTCTTAAAAATTCTGCTTAAAATGCACATAGAACAATAAATCCCGTATATCCCCCAATATGAAAAAAAACACGCAATATATAGTAGGGACCGTAAAAAAAAGAAGAAAAGTAAATAATGTGATATAAGGAATCAGTTTAAAGGGTCTACGTCGACTAACAGATATCCTGCAGTCCAATTGTGTCGAAAGAAAATTAAAAGGAATTGATAAATTATATACTTAACAAGAATGCTACATTTCTTATATCCTTATAGATAGTCGACATAGTCAGGCCCCTATGGGTAATGGTCTCTCTTTCTTGCACCCATTTATTTAATAAGTTGGACGCCCTCATATTTTAAGCTCATATCTTAATATTTCATGGGACCTAATATTAAACTAAAGTAATGTTTGTCAAGTAAATGATAAATGTACGAATATACAGATAAGCAAATCGGTTCAAAATTGTGAATGATTTTTATAGTCAATACGTCACATAAGACCAAAGTGGATTACACCAGAAACAAACGTTGTTTCCAATTCATATTGATTACACTCCTTTTTAAAAAGAAAATATATTATAGAGAAGTGAACGAAACGGTTATCTGAAATGCATACAAACTTTAGTGGAACAAAATGCAAACATTTTCTGCATTTTTTTTGCTTATTGTTTTTTACTCCTTTTGCACTAAAAAGAAAACAGTTGGTAGATGGAGTGTGCTTATGTGAATGGTTCCGTTAGTGTTTTTGCCATTTTTATAAAAGTGTATTTTTGTGCATTAAAAACTGTTGCATTTTTTCTGCAGCAAATATGTAAGTGGCAATAAATATATGCAAGGCAGCCAAGCAGAATGAATATTTCTTTTGATAAGACTACTATTTGTTGTTGCATATATGCATTAATTATGCGCCCGACCAAATGGTTTTAATGCAGCTTGGCGAAATCTTTAAATATTGCCTGGCAGAACCGAAAGTCAATAAATCATTTCTAAATAGTATGAGTAAAACTACAATTGAAGCTAATTAAATAATTATATTATCGGAAGCCTTGCAAACATTTTGAACAGTTCCTCATCGTTATTGCAAAGGAAAAATATAGATTTGTTAAGCGGTTCCTTCATATTACAACTACTCTTATAATATTAATTAAAAACAATCTATTTCAATTATACTCAAAGTTAACCAATTCATTTTGATCACATTAATTCAGTATATTTCTATTCACCATCTTCCTTGAATATTTTGTTAAAGTTTCTTGTTCACATTTGTAGGTATTCGCTGCTTCCTTTGGATGCTGCCGCTTTCCCTTTATGATGAGGCAAAAGCAGAAAATTGCATTTAATCAGCTTTGATAAACCAAATTGAAGTTTAATTAATTTTGTCGTTGCCCAGTCAAAGGCAAATAAGCAAAGCATAAATGGCCAAGAGAAATACATGCATGTGTAGGTGAATGAGTGCGGTGTGTGTGTGTGTGTGTGTGTGTGATTCCATAAGAATGTGGAACTATGTTGGCCAGTGGCCTGAGCTGAACTTTGGCATGCCGCCCAGAGAAAATATGTCATTTTTCTTACAGCTTAAATGAAAAACACGCATAATTTATGAGCCAGCGTTAAACCAGCATGAAATCTGAGTGCGATTGTAGCTCGTCCCTTTTTTTCACCATTTTCCTGCCAAGGTTTTTGTTTGGGACCAACACCAGTCGACCTGGTCGGTCGGGACTGCTATGTGATGTATTATATTTTACTGATTTATTGCCTTATTTATGCTTAGCATTTGAACGCTAAATTCTGTAGCAGCAGCCCTCAAAAAATATTCAACATTTGATTACAGGTTAAGCATCTGACAAAATATTAAATGCAAGCTTTTTTGGAATACGACTCCTTTAAAATGTGTAGGTGTTGATATTAAGAGGTTTTGATTCAACCATTAAATTTATCAATATCTTTACGAAACTTTTGTTTAAATATATCACACTAAAAACATTCCGAACATAAATTTATCTAGTCTAAGAAATGTCCAGAATATATATGGATTTAATATCGACCACTATTTTTAATATTATTTTCCTATGTCGTCCGCAATCAAAAACTTTTCTAAAACAAGTCCGGTTTCAAATCGAATGCGTTGAGGGTTATACAAATGTTTGCTTTAAATCAAATTGCAATTATTTTGCATAGCAAACGGTAACTATTTCGTCAAATGTTATACAAGGCGTATACGTAACTTTTCGGAATTTGAGTAGACTTAAATGACGGGCGCACTTGAACAAACATTGGCCAATGCAGAGCCTAACGCCTCACTTCACTTAAATGAATTTTGAAACCTAATACACACAAACAAAAATCACACTTACACTCACACATAGACAGAGAGAGAGAGAGAGAGAGACGGCCTCAGACAATTTCTTGGAAGTGTTGACCGCAATTTGTGCATGTGGCAATTGCAGAGTTTTGGAGCTGCTTGTCCTTGAACCTTGTTTGTGGCAGCTATGCGCTTAGTTCTGCCCTCTTATTTGCTTGCGCCTTTTGTTTGCATTGTCTGTTTGCCACAGAAAGCACACACAATTTATGCGCTGATGTCCTTGCCAGCTGACTACTGCTGCGCATCATTGTGCCACCCGTCTGCTTGTGGCTGTATACTTACTTGACACACACGAGTCTCTTATCCATGACTGTCTCGTATTTGACTTGGCTCGTATTTCAATTGTCAATCAGTGTGCACAATCAACGTACGAAACTCATGTGGTCCAGTCATGGCCAATGGCCAGTTATTATTCCTCACAATGGAAGCTTCAAGCTGCTAACCTTAAATTGCAATGCAAACATCTGCTGTCATATCAACATTTCTATCAATCAGAGTTCATACAATATTTCTTATCTTAAAGTTAAAAAGTCAGATATGTCTAACTTGATCAAATTGTGAGTTGTGAGGTGCCCTAATCTAAAGTGGTTTCACGCACATTAGGATTACGAATATATGATTCATAAATTCCGATATACTTGAACATTTTTCGTTTTGTCGAAGTAAGAGCTTAAAATTGCCTTACTGCCTTTAACTACTTAAGCTACTTCCAGTCATGTGTAAGTTCCACATTGCATATTTTTGTTGCATCAGAAAACAGCAGCAAATTATGCAACACCAAGAAGTCAAGTCGATTATGCGTATGTGAGTGGTTATGTCCACTTAGACCTCTTTTTAGAATCAGAACTATTTTACATATGGAAATAATTTCAATAGATTGAATCGAAACGTAGGCAAAAACCTTGAATAGTTTCCAGGAAATAGTTAAAATTCCGGCAAATTTCATGCAAATAATAAATAACGTAAATTTATTTTATAGGAAACTCGATTATGATGTTTACAATGTAAATGCCCTGAAAGCATAAGAGAGTGTAAAAAGGGTAACTTTAGTTTCGGAAAATTAATACATTTTATTCTGGTTCAATTGGTTATAACGCTTTATATATTATATGTATCTAAGTTAATGCCTTATGTCCACAGCATAAACTGCTCTCAATTCTTCATTTCAATCTTCCATTATCAAGTAGAAAGAATTAGTTTACTTATGCATTATTTTAGGTATCTACTAGTCCCGCACTCTTACCTGTTTTCTGTTGATGTTATCTAACCAAATTATCCTCTCGATGTACTTTAATTTGCATGTGTTACAACCAAAGCGGATATTTACATGCACAATAACTTTGAAAAGCATGCCCGTAAAATATGCCGAAATATTGAAAACATGTAATTAAATGTGCACACAAGATTCCTTGAATAATTAAATGTAGTTGGTTTTTTTGTTTATTAAACTTTTTTTTCAATTATATTTTATGTTAACTTATTTGTACTCAATTGTTGACCACTTTATATGCAGCACTATTACGTAGAAAAATACAAAGCATAAATTGTAAATTATGCATTATGTATTGTGTGCAAATATGCACTCTGGTGATAATAATAATTTATGGTTTGCACAAGCTTAATACAAAAATCGCAAATTGTCTGACAGGGCGACATGGAGTGTTTAGTTATGGTTAGTCTCATTTATTAGGGCTCCATATCAGATGAATGGCTTCCCGGCTGGTTATGTGTTAATTTGGCTGATATTTCAGACATCCAAAACTATGAAATATATTAAATTATGAGGGGCAGGCAAACCGGCCAGCAATGTATAAATTGTGTATTATTAATTCAGCCAAAATTGTGTCACTGTCATGTTAGAATATGACAGCTTTCACCCCTTTTCTTCCATTTCAAAGACCGACCCACCCACCTAACTGTCAGACACGCAGCAGCTGAATCAAGAGGAAAAATTAAAACAGAAGAACAACTGCTGACCAGGCTGAATAAGCTGAATGATGCGCTAGAATAATGACGATGATTATGCACTTTGGGTTTAGGTTACGGTTAATTATATGAAACTTGTTTAAAGTCATGGCAAGTTGGCTTTAAGTAAAAATTCAAATAAAATTCGCCTTAAGCCACACAAAAATTTGTTAATATTGGACTGGGATCATTTTGGTCAAGAATACTTCTTTACCTCATTGCTATATGAAATTTATTCACATTATTTTGTCTGTCAAATTTAAGCTTAGCAATTTTGTATGAAAATATTCAGTCAAAGCTAATTAGTCGCTATATAGTGGAACCAGTTGTTCCTCATTGCCTAGTTGCCAACAATTAAAGATGAAACGCTAGCCAGTCTTAATTGCAACATTAACTCCGGGTCGTTTGTAAAACGAAACAGAGTAACAAAGTTTTATGCAATTTAATTTAATTTGCACATTGCATTTGCATTGCTCTACTCGTACTGGCATTTACGGACAGGCTTTCGCTTTGTGCGGGCAAAGAATCTTTTGTTTAAATTTAACGCTCGTGACATGCTTAATTAATTCGTTTACTTCAGGCTAAAGGGAAAAAGTGGCGACTGCTGTTGCTGCTCGAGTATGCTTTTGTATGTGTTTTGTCCGAGGAACAACAATAGAAGCAGAAAACAAAAACTCCTTGTTTATAGTGTAAGTTGTTGTTGCTACTACAGCCAAGGCAAACAAAGTGCCATCGATTATGCTAATGGATGGACCGTGGATCGTAGCCCCACAGCTCCTGATTACTTTGCTTGTCCTCTTTGCAAGTGCAGCCAGAAAAGTTCACGGCGCTCGCAAATTAAGCGGCACAAGATGACTTTAATGGGCCGCCTTTGCCAGCCAAATGCAATATGCTGGCTAGGCACGCAACATTCTCCTCTGGAGAAACACCCCTAAATTCCTGTTACCACCAAGTTGGCACTCGCACTGCACCTCATCCTGCTCCTTTGGCAGCTACGTGACTTGTCATAAATCAATTCGCGTCTCCTTATAAATTATTATGTGCAATATTCTGCACTTTACCATTATATTTTCAGTATTTATAACACGGCATCGAGCGTAGCGCTAACGAGCAGAATGCCCAACAATGAATAAGTGGTGGCATACCACCCTCTTCCCTCTCCTACCACCCCTTCTCCCTTTCTCTATGGCTTTACATCTCGCTCATTTGTTGCCAATAAGCCAACAATAGATCGCGTCAAAGTTTGCCAAGTGCCTGTCAAGTTCGCTTAATGACGACAAATTGCAATTGATATTTGTAGCATAAGAAATATTATTACAAATTTAAAGCAATTATTGCTGGAGCCGTTGCTATGGAAATATTATTTGATATAATTGCTCAAGAAGCGCTATTTGGCAACTTTTGCTTAGAAGGTTGCAAAGGTTCTAAGAACATTAGTACGTATTCACTTGTAGTTGATAATATTCAAGATTAATTGTATGACATAAATTGTATAATATAAATAATTTTTTCAGTCCTTGGCTTATTGACAAATCATTTGTGGCAAATCATATATGACAAAACATTTCTTAGGAATGCAACTTTGGCATTTGGAAATGGAATATTTTCAATTTAAGCAAATGGAAATAACTATTTATTTTTCACAACTGTAAATTAATTAAAAATAAGTATAAATAAATTGCCCTTTAAATTAAAGCACTTAGGCTTTCAGTCGTTTGGAATTTGGAATTTGATTGGAAACAATTTGATATTTCCAGATCTGACTTATAATGAGTTACTGTAAAGGAAAATGCCCATTTGTCGTCCCCTTTTGGCGAATTCAATAAACTTAACAAGCAACAAATTCATCTTTGTTTGAATCGGCAATCAAAATAAATATGTAATTGTTATAAGAAACAATCATGTTGGCTTTAAGCACTTGTGTTCGACTATGAAATGCCCTTTAAGCAGAAATTTATGAATGCAAACTATATTCATTTCAGAAATATTTACTTACTTATTTGTCTAGAAAATGTTACTCAAATGCTACTAATTCTAATTAGCTTCTGAATTTGGTAGTGCCAAATAAACAACAAAAGAATTGTCATACCCCAATTAAACATTTCACATGGTGCACGAATAAATGTCAGTCTTTGGTGAAGTAAGTTTTTGTGCAAATATTGCGGTGCGCTTTAACGGATCTCGTTTTTCGTGTCGCATGTACGTGTAATTACTTCAGTAACGATGCTTGGGTCATAAATACCAATTAAGCCATTACAATGCATTTCGGTGCACGTTCGTTCGGCTTCGATGTCAACGACAAATGATGCGAAAATCAGTGAAAAGTGCGAGTTTTCACTCTTCATCATAATTTTTTTTCTTTTCAATTCCAGCACGGCGACGGGTGTGCGACATGAAAAGACTTCAGAAGCGGAAAATGCGTTTTTAAATTGCATATTTATGTGTGTTTCGGGGCTTCGACTAGAGTGTCAATTGCCACATGATGCATGCCACATAAGGCAATGCGGATGACACTGTTGGCGTTGTTGGCTGGGTGACTTTGGTGGCCAGGTGGCTTAGTTGAAAGCTGTTCGCTATGCATTTGTGACTATTTATTAGCACGTTGAGTTTGATGTCAATGAACCTGCCACATGTTGCAACTGGTAGTATTTGTGATAACATTATTTCAACGGCATGCTTTTTGGCCTTTGTTGTGAACCAACCCTCAATCCATCCCCCCCTCGGCAAACCAGGCCAACTCGTCTTTGCATGCACATGTGTGTATTTGTGTGTGTGTGTGTGTGTGTGTGTGTGTATGTGTTTTGTATGCCTTTCACTTTCCGCTCGCTCGCTGAAAAACAAGCAAACAAACAAATAAACAAACACAAACAAACGAACGAATGCCAAACAATGTTGACTGAGTAGCTGCCGGCTTGGGCCAGTCACGAGAGTGTCGTCTTTACTATTTTATATGGCATTATTAACCCGTTTTCCTAGTTTTTTACTGTTGCAGGCTTACAGCACACCGTATTCAGTTTCTCAGCACCCGAGTCTAACATTAAATTTTTGCAATTATTACACGAGGAAGTTTGTTGCGCCAGGAGAAATGGAGCCACGCTTAGATTGTTGTGCCCATAAGGTACATGTTATTGTTTATATAGCTACTATGCAATTTGGGACAAGTGGGTCATATTATATAACAAACATAGGCACAAGGGTGAGTTTGTTGTGCAAAATGAGCGTGTGTGACAACATTAAATGGGAAATTGATGTAAATAGCTGATTGCAACGATGAATAGAAGATGACTTACATCGAATAATTAGCCATATTTAAGATATTTATTCAATAAGTTAAATCGGTTATCAATCGATACTTACATTCAGCATTACAGCGATAACATTACACTTCCTCATATACTTAGAAAATCTCAATTGTCAAGTAAGGCTTATGTCTTATAATTTGTTAAACTCTTACGAAACACACAGCCAATTATCGGTGGTTGCAAGTTGAAGCTCTTCCAAGAAAATTCAAGTCTTGAGAGCCATATAAGCAGTCTTCCACTCATTTCATGCTCTCTAAGGGATTTTCATTTACATCCCCTACCGAAAGCCTTGACTAAATACAAGTATATGTCGGCCTCTTCAACACGGCAGCATAATCATAATCTTATGTTGATTGAGGTTGGGGCTGTTGGTTTCTTATCAATGAGCACAGACATTTCAAGGCTAAACAAAAGGCACTATGTCTGGTTGTGTTGTCTTATTAATTTCTATGCCACACCTCCTTTGAGCCAGCTGAGCAAACCGCAAACAAAAACAATATTATGTAAATTTCCTCAGAGGCGAAAAGTCAAATTCTTAGAAAAACAAAAATTAATGATTCCCCATGTATAATCCATATAAATGACATGGCAACTTGGCGAGAGAGGGAGGCTGCTGCTACCCCCAAAGGGTTTAAATATTTGTATGATATGAATGAATATGCTTCTCGGTATGCTGGGCTTACTGTCAGTTTAGTTTTTTTCTTTGGTTTTTGTGCGCATCATGTCACGAATTCTTTTGTTCCTTTCCTCTGCATGTGAGGTTTTGGATGTGGTGTGCACAAAAACAGTGACATGTGCGTTAGGGGTAAATGAATTAATTTCAATATCTGAAAATTTATAAATAAGTATATATTGTTGAATCTGCATAAGCTGCTGAATGCTTAAGCAAATATAAATTTATGTTACCTATCCAGGAGCCGCGTTGCAAATGTTTACTCAGCCCCACTTAAATATTTATGCGATGAGTGGGTGCATATGCAAATGTTTAAGTA
Organism: Drosophila basisetae; assembly: GCA_035041595.1. Lineage (NCBI taxonomy): Eukaryota > Metazoa > Arthropoda > Insecta > Diptera > Drosophilidae > Drosophila > Drosophila basisetae. Next base: position 5,044,751 of record JAWNLB010000162.1, read on the forward strand.
AGAGTAAGCATTAAATAAGTTAAGTGAATGTATCGAATTCGGTGTTTGTGTGGACAAATAACTTGAAATATCAAATAACATCAAGCAACTCTAAGCAAGATAAGGTAAATGCAATTTTGGTAATATTAAGTATTAAGCCAATTGTCAATCGATGATCAAAAAACGATTGCTTCTGAAAATCGTTTCAGGTATGACACAGTTATGGTCGTAGATAATTAAAATCCGTACCTAACTGAAATTCGCAATTTCAACTTTAATTTTCAACGAAAATCTAAGAGGAAAATAATAATAATAAATATTAAATTCAATTTTTTTTAAAGACAGTCAGAAGGCAGGGGTTCCAAGCGAGCTGCACTTGTTGTACTTTGACTAGAAAATGCGAATCAAGCTAACGGTATTTGTAAATTCAAATAATCAACAGAAAAGTTTAGCGCATGCGCAAAGCTCTCTCCCAAGAGAAGACTAGAGTCTCCTCGGTTAGGCTAACCCTTATTTGAAGCAAATTCTAAGAGCGAATGCGAGAGGCGAGTGAGAGAGACAAGGAAGCAAAAGGGTAGCAAAACACGGAAATGCGCTACAAAGGAAAAGTTACTTCACAAACGAAGGAATGGGGCGAATAAAAAAAAGAATAACAACCCGAAAACAGAGACAAAAACAACATCAACATCAACAACAACAGCAAGAGCAACAACAACAAAAAACATGAGCGCCGTCGCCTTCCTCAGTTGCTTTGAGCGTCTGGCAAACGAAACAAACGAAACGAAACGCGTCGCGTTTATTTAATTAAATAATAATATAATAATTAATTAATATTAAACATATATATTTGTAGCTGATAAATAAATAATTATATTTTTGCTACAAACAACTAGAACGTAAACAACAAAAAAACAAATCAACAACTACATCAACATAACATAGCTTAACAACAACAAAACACCAAAAGTGCATTTAAATACAAAAAGCCAGTAAAATAAATTAGACTAAAAATCAAGAAAGTGCTGCCCGACAGAAGCAATACAGAAACGACAACATAAACTCAATAAAAGTGTTCAAATTTATTTTTCATACAAATGTGAGCAAATATGAAAATCAATTGTTTGTTGTGTGTATTTGTGTGTGTCTGTGTGTGTTCTTTGGGTCGTGAGTGTGTGTGTGTGTGAATTATTGTAAAAATCGAAGTCAGACAAACAAGAGCTGCGAATGCAGTTTGCGTGACAAAGTAACAAAATTTTGCTGCAGCCGCTGACAGCTGTGTTATGATGGCCCCCAAAATGGGAGCAACTTGCCAAAAAGCTATGGGGCCAGGGGTGCTAAGGTGCGTGCTTTGTGCTGTTGGCTGTTTGCAGGGCTGGGCACATTGCTTAGTACTATAAATGTAGCCACACGCACTTTATGACAGCTGCTCTCTCACATCTCAAAAACACCACCGAAGCGTGCTCGGCAGAGAACGCCAGACTGAGAGAGATAGTGAGAGAGAAAGAGATGGAGAGAAAGAGTAAAACGTGCTTTGCCAGTTGAGAATGAGATATGAGATAGAGAGCAGAGCAAGGCCGGCAAATGCAATTCTCTCTCTTAGACTGCGAGACTTGCGCTAAAAGCATGAATACACTCGAAGAAATATTTGGCTTACACAATTTCTATTACTTATGAAGCGAAAATCTCTAGAATTTTATTATTATTGTTTTGAATAGCAAAATTGCAGTTCCTCAATTTTCTTAATCAAGTTACACACGTTTAATTTGAATAATAGATCGTATTTCTTTTGGATTGTAATTCCAGGCCAAGAGAAGGAGACTTAGCCATGCCTATATATGTTAAAAAAAAAAAGTTGAAATCTTATTATTAGGCATCTATAATTAATGGGTTATTGTCTACACAATTTTAAAGTCCCATCGATAATTATATTATTAAAATAGACACAAATAAATACGTTTTATTGCTTTAATCTAAACTATAAGTATTTTTAATCTTAAGATTTTCCTATTCGCAAATGCATTTTTTGGCAATTATATCATCTTCAAGTCAAAGCTATAAACTCTCAATATCAGGCAGCTGTAGCTGGGAATAAGCAGCGTTCACCTCAGTAAGCCGCACATTCGCGCACTTTTCGTGGAAATTCGTTAAATACCATAAATTGCGGCACCACTCGACACACCACACAACCACACAGCCAAGGGCGATAACACTTAACGCCACTTATCAGCCTTATCCACCGCCCCTGTCATCAAGACATTGGGCAGACACACACACACATACACGCACACCCACACACACATGCGCTAAGACTACACACAGGCACTCAACCACCCACAGCAGGCTTACATACCATTCTAATGCCACTATTGCAACCGCAGAACACATTCCGCATCCCCCCCTCGTTGTAGCACTCTGCCACGCTAATAAATTGCAACAAATTTGGTGACTGCAGCCTTGAGAGAGAACCCAACGAAATCCAGCTCTTGATCACCTCTTCCCCACTTCCGCCTACACACCACACCCACTACGTCGTAATAAAGTGACTAATGCAATTATGCATTAATTTTGAAAATGTTCTTAAAATATTTTCAACGTTTGCACCATGGGCGCCAAGTTTTACGCCAGCTTTTGACAAAACACATTTGCACTTTGATTTCCGCCAGATGCAGCCATGACAAAAAGCTCTGCGGCAAATTGTGCCTGGCAGAGGAGGTAAAGTTGTGCGAGGGAAGGGGAGAGGGGGATGGCAGGCTACATATGTGACTAGAAAATGTTAAAGATTGAGTTGAGAGAACTCAACAAGGAGATACCCAGCACTGAACTCTTCTAAAAGGAGATAAACTCTAATAAAGTGAAATCTTCCTCAACGATGAATAATACAGGAGAGATAACATATTGAAGGACAAGGAAATCTAATTGTATCGAAACTATCTTGATGAATTTGTTTATCTTACAAGTCACCAGATATAATCTTAAAATGCCCTTACTTAACATTTCATAATTGGTACAGGGCATAAGAAGCCACCAAGTAATGGAACGATGCTTTGCTGTGGATAAGCAGAGATGAAAACTGTCGAGAGAGTGGGGTATGTGAGGGAGACTGGCAAATGGTGTGCAATCAAATGTGCACTAGGGCGCTGGGAAGCAACGGGGCAGCTTGAAGGATGCTGCAACTCATGCAACATTTAACCAACTTTTAATTATCGTACTTGAGCCAAGTCGCTGCCACAGTTCGAGGCTGCCACAGCTAGACTTGCAAAAGCAGCTTAATTGTTTCCAACGTAAACACACCCACACACACACTTATGTCTATACGTATAATACACACACACACACACACATATACACACAGGCACACACACCCACACACACCCACACACACGTTTCGTTTCTACCGAATGCAAGTCAAAATGTCTCCACTGCCTGCGTGTTGTTGGCGTTGCTCTTGTTGATGTTGCTGTTGCTGGTTTTGTCTTTAGTTTTTCCTCAGCTAAATGCTCTAATTACGCCTAATGGAATGCCACTCATATAACTGTTGGGGGAGGGGGACGCAAAGTGGTGCTGCACAGCAAGGAGTGCGACGTGGAGGGGGCTGTGCGCGGATTGAGCGGAAGTTTACTGCATACGTATGTGTATTTTTATAATTGTTTGACTCCTCTGTCTAACTTTATTTACCCCCTTGCACTCTGTCCATCTCTCCCTATCTCTCTTCTCTCTCTCTCTCTCTCTCTCTCTGTCTGACTGTCTGCATATTCATGACTTTGTTGCCCGTTCGTTGTTCGTTGAGTTTTAAGCCAATTTAAATAAGTAAGCGGGCAGTGGGGAAATCTAGGAAACACAGAGACCGACAAAAGGCAAAGAGTAAGAGAGAGGGAGAGAGAGAGAGAGAGAGAGAGGGGAAAAGAGAAGGAGAGCTGACACTGTCAGTAGCCCACAATTCCCTATTTGTGTGTGTATGCCTGTGTAGCTTTATCCATTGTCTACAATATGCTATCAAAGGATCAAGCGGGTGTATTCAGTTTAAGCCCAAAATGTGCTAAAGCTAAGCCAGGATAAATTTCTTAGGCAAATTAAGAAGGGATTTCATATACATACACATATGTATGACTAGTAATTATTAAACTAAAGTTAAGCAGATATTCGCGTTGGTTGATTCATGTTACAAACTTAACAAACTAAACCAACCGATTAATAAAATAAATAATTAATAAACTTTTGAAAAACTCTTTTTTACTCATTCCAAAATATCTTCAAGTCTTATTTGTTCAGCTATTTTTAATTACATAAGTGTTAAGCATTAAGAAAACATTAGTAAAGAGTATCTGCAAGTCGCAATTGCTCAGCTAATGCTCGTTTCTTGTTATATTTACATTTTTCTCCGTTGATAGACAGCATTCTAATTTCTTTTTACTGCATCTGCTTCAGTTCTCCTTAAAGCTTTATGTGTCTTGTTAACACACACGCATTCACACACACGCACACACATCCGAAGTGAGTTTAATAATAATGCTCGTATTCATCTCACCAAAAATTCAAACTACCTAAGCCAGAGTTGGCCATTATACACTTTGTTGGTGCTGTCCTGGTTGTTGCCCAGAGTTTGCATAATTGCAGTTTATTCTAACAATTTGAATGCATATTTAATTAGTTTTAATTGAATGTGTGTGTTGTTGCTTCCGCTTGCCAAAATTAACACAAAGAGAAACTTATTAATATAAAACAGAGATGGATCAAAAGTTTGAATAGCTAGCATTAAATAAATAAATAGCATATAACGTAGACAAAATGAAATGCTTGAATAATGAAATTAGTTTTGAAATGTAAACAAAATTTAAATGTAAATGTGATAATGGAATCGAAATCTTAACATAATATTTTTGATAGACACAAATTTCAAATTCAAGTTAATATATCCCAAGAATCCGACTCAAATAAGTCACAACAATTGTAGCTGCAAGACACTTAAATCAAAATTTAAATTAGCAAAATGTTTACGCAAGCGAAGACACAATGAAAACTGAATGAAATTCCCATTAAAAGTCGTAGTACAACATTTAATTAACAAACTTCAACTGTAAAATAATGTTTGTCCAATCAAGCAAGAAGCGGTAAACTCAAACACATTTGCATTTGCATGCGAAATATTACTCATACGCAGCGTTCACGTTATGCATTTTGGATGTGAGTGTGCGTATGTGTGTGTGTATGTGTTTGTGTGTGCGCTCAAAGCAATCGAAGCTTGCTCAAGCATAAGTTTGGTTTCACGTCGTATTAGTCAAACATAGTTGCAATTGCCAAACACATACAACACGCAACATGTTCGAAACGAACCAGCGAGCTCTTATACGCCAAGCAGCTATCGAACAGCTGAATCTTTACCGTTGCGGCAGCATAAAATATTTGTGACTGCTGCGCTCATTGGCCATTTGTGTGTGCGACGCTGACGCAGACACTGCTGCTGCTGCTGTCTCGTCTCTTTGCCTCATTGTCTCAGCCATAGTCTCAGTGTTAGTCTCGAGTGTCGGAATCAAAATCGGATCCGGTGTTTCTGGCTCGTGGGTCGCGTGCAACGGGCGCTAAGTGCCTCGTCTTTGTGGCGCATGACAGCGGCGTCGACTGCAAACAACGCCAACAACACCAACAACAATAGCATTAATAAAACATATTAAACGACTGAACGGTAAATGCAATAGAAATAAATGCGCCAAAGACCGAATGCTATAAACCGCCCCAGTAATCAGCAAATTATGAAGCCATAAGTATTTGGCCAATTGTCTTGTGAATGTGTGTGAGTGTTTGTAGATATCCGTAAATTTCCCGGCATTTCCTTTTATAAAATGACCTAACGCCTAAATGTGTGCACACTCATTAAATGTATCACAAACAAAATAGTATAAAAAAGTAGAAAATAACAAAATAAATAACTCAAAATCAATTTTTGCATATCTTATCGCACCACGTTGCGTATGCGTAATAATACCAGATACCATATCAACTTTTAAACGTGCTCGAAAAACACCCAACAATAATGAATAAGTCAGATGTGAAATACTTTCACTGTTCCCAAGCGTAATATAAACGCTTACAGCCAGATTGATTTGTAGCCCCTGAAAATATTGTGAAAACGTTTAACGTCCAATTAACGGCACATCTAACATATTATCATCATCAACACTGACCCACATCACAGTGTAATTTTTTTCACACTTGTATTTCTATTTGTGTGTTTTGAACTTGTCTACCTATTTTGGCTTATCAGTTTCTGGGAATTACACTTGCTGATAACTGAAAGTCTGATTATCCTTAATTTATCATATCTTAAGATAAAAGTGCTGCTTGTTTGCTTTGTTTTGTAATGCGGAATTTATCGTAGAAAATAAAGCAATTAATATTATCCGAATTCGAATGAAAGCCATTCATAAATTAATTTTACTAAAACAGGTTTTTCAGCAGTCCAATTTAAAATGTTGATAAGCTATATGTTTCTCGATAGTGAATTAAAATTTCAATGTTCTGATTAAAAATATGTATTTAGGTGGCAACAACATATTATTAATTAAGCTGAAATGCCAAACAAACAGTTTCAACTAATGACTAATCCAAAATGAATCCAATATTAAAATTAATATTTCCGGAGTATTATCGCTCGTTTTCGTATTTCCCACCCTGAAGCTCTGATATAATTTAGTAATTTTAATAATTGCTCTCTTTGGAGCACTTCACTTACCAGCACTCTCCACATTCAATTATGTTTGCATAAATGTTAAATGTGTTAATTACAAACTTTAGCCACTGGAGATTTGAGGTAAAATATCCTGATAATTAAATAGAGCTAACAAGCCGAACACACAACCTAATCAATTGTAATTAAGCAGTGCAACAAAAAAAATTAAAACAAAACAAAAAAGTCGAAAACCAATGATAAACGCATTGCGTGCATGAAATGCGGAATTCATGAAACTGATAATGAAATATTTCTGTTTTACTTAGTGAAATACAACGTGAAATTATTGCCAAATAATAATTAGTAATAACAACAACAAAAATAACAAAGAAACGTCCGCATTATTTGCTGTCCAAAGGAAATACATAAATACAAATATAAAATACAAATAGAGAAAATTCAATCAACATGCGTCGCAATATCAAATTAATTGTCTTCGTCAGCATCATTTGGATGTTCGTAATGGTATATTACTTTCAGTCCAGCACCGAAAAGGTAAGTGCCGCACTATACCAAATTTTACTTTGATTTTTCCCCACAACTCCCCTTCTAAGCCTATACGGCTTTCTTCTCTACAATTTGTGTCCACCTCTTCCGCTCCGCGAAAATTGACCATCAACGTTGGCCTCCATTATGTGGTATGCAACTAGCATAGTAATTATTTACCTACCATGACTTTAGCTATAGCTTTAGATATAGCTTAATGCGTTTCATTGTTTTTGCTCTCTATCTGTATGTCTGTCTGTCTTTCTATCTCTTTGACTCTCCACACATAATTAGCCTCACGTATAGGGACAGGTAGCAAGTGCAGAGACGCCCAGTGCTGCCCACAATAAAAAATTGTCTATCTCCATTTACAACTGAGTTGGCTTTTGTTCGTATATACTCTCTAATGTTACACAAACTATGAAGGGGTATGCTCAAATTGTAAAACTGTCAATTAGAAATGACACTAAAAATGTAGTATAATCCAATACCACAACTTGTTCACAAAATCATTTTTAAAGAATTTTTACAAATAAGTGCAATAATTAACACAAAAGTTACTTTTCTTATGTGCTGACAACAGGGTATCGCCTAACCCCGAACTCTCGCATTGATGATAATTTCTTGCTTTTACCTCAGTTGTTTGCCTCTGGTTTTTTAATTAAAGACTCTGCTTTTTAGTGCTGACAGTTGCAACTGTCAAATGTTGGCTGTTGCACGTTGCGTATGCGCAATATCTAAAAATGAATTTGGGTCAACTGTACGAGACCAACTTTTTGGTAAGACCACAAATGCGAGGAGTGTCACTTGATTTAGTGAGTCTAATGTGTTTTCACTGTTATCAGCTTATCGTTATCGCTATCAGAACGACTTTTTCCACTATATGCAAATCGTTCATTGGTTGTCATCAGATTGTAATATAAATGACAACAGTTGTTAGATTTATGAACATTGCTTGTCAATTTATGACCTTATCAATTGGCGCAACCCTTTAATGAAAATCAGAGCAAAAACATTCTTCTTTATCAACTGTTGTGATCAATGACAAATTATTAAATTGTACAACATACTTTGATGCGTGTGATAACAAATGGTTTCCAAATATTATTATTTCAAACTTCGTTTTATTTCATAAATTCTAAAGTAATAACAAATCTGTATTTTTATACATGCCAATCATTTTCTCTGCCAATTTAACAACGATAACCCACTTGCGTGAAATGCAAAACAATTTGCAAGAAATTCGTTTTAAAAATTCAACAATGATTTATCCAGAATGTTTATAGTTTCGGAATAAAAAATGATATAAGGAAGAAAAACAACACCACAAAGAAAGCAGAAAATGCCTCAAATAGAGTCCGATAAACTCAATGGCTGCATTTTCACCATTTTCCTCACCAAAAATCCAGCTTATGTGGTAAAAGAATTTTAGCTCGGTTCGGTTGTTTCATGTGCCATCGAGATCTGAGGACAGCCAGAAACTGGCCAGCATTTAATTTCTGTGAAGCATCTGTCCATTGATATTAATCGTATTATATTTATGGACATAAGCATAATCGGATTTATTTTACACCGTTTCGTTTTGTCATTCAACATTTCAACATTTTTGGCCTTTTATATTTTGCTCAATTAAAAAATCACTGCAAAGATCAAAAGTTTAATTAACAGCCTATTATTGAATTACTTTTCACACTCAGCTGATGTGTACACATATTTTGTGTATGTGTGTGTGCTTTTGTGTGAGTGTGAGTGTGAGTGTGAGTGGGTGTGTGTGGGCGCTTGTTGCCAACAGAATGGCGTATACAGACTTTTTTTGTTCAACTCTTTCCGCACCAATTAAATTTTTGTTTTTTTCGTTTTGTATACATGCGCAGCTTAATATCTTTTTTGTGAACATCGGCGAAAAATTAAATACAATTTTTATATACCCTCGAAATATGATTACAATGGGTTTCGACAAGCTTATCACTTAATCAAGTACTTTCGATCACAATGTCAAAGACATATATTTTTGAGTTTTTTATTATAGAGTAAAATTTAAGTAATACTTTTTTCTAGGGTATTTACGCTTCTACATCCCAGCTTTGTTGCCTTCTTAGTTTTGTCTATTTTTTATGTGACAGCTATCAAATGCAATTAATACACAGACCCCAATTTGCATCCCCAATTACAAGTACCGAGCAATTTTTAAAAATTAAAAAATGGCTGACTATTCACATAAAACGATCTGTATGCATTTACAAGAATTTGATGAGTGAAATGTTTATTTTTTGCCGTTTAACAGCAAAACAGAAACACTGAATTTTTAAATGACATTGTGAAAAATGAATTGACATTTACTTATACAAATGAGCCAACAATTCTCAGAATACATAAATATATACAGTCACTAAAGTAATGCAATTCATTTTATTTAAAGTATCTTATACATCAAATTTAATTTGCTCATAAAGCTGTTTTAGGAAATTTCAAACCTGACCTATATACCAAAAGTACAAAATTTACATCAAGGCAAGAGAAAGTTGTTGAGACCAAACCAAGAGTTAAAGAAACCATAATCATGCCCTGATCAACCAAATTGAGTATTAACAGCAGGGTGTTAATTGTGCATTAGTTTCTTGATTAAACCAAAATAGCAGATTAATTGTATTTTAATGTCCCGCAGCTCGCCCTCCTCCGAATATGCTGAGAAATACACTCACATCTATGAAACGCATTGCATCTTTTCACACTACAGCAATTTCAACTTATCTTATTCCCACTTCACATGCCACCCACATAAACATACACACACACACAGCTTCTGCATCATGTTCATATTGTGCCATATAATATTTTATTGCTTATATGCAAATTGTTCTCATCAAATATGGAAATGCCTGAAAATGATTTCATAAGTTTTGCCAAAGAAGAATTATTTCAAAAGTGGGGCATACCATTGGAACAAGTTCCAATTTCAGCAGTTTCTAGCAAAAAAAAAAATAATAATAATAGCAGAAACGAAAAGGAAAACCAAATATTCCAATAAAAAACGCAACCAAACGAATTTCAAGTTCAAACTAAAAAGCTTTCAAATGACTTTACGCATCGTCAATTCGATTTATGGTCAAAGCAGCAAGCCAGAGAGGGAGATATAGAGAGTGAAAGAGTGAGAGTGAGAGAGAGAGAGAGAGAGAGAGAGAGAGAGAGAGAAGGAGTATCTCGTTCTATAGTGGAGCCACAAATATTGCGAATGTCGAGCTTCGCATTGCGTGACAATCAGTTACGCTCTGTTTGATTTCCAAATGACAATATAACTTGCTGAAAGCGAATACCATAAAAGTTGCGATTTCAAACGTTGAGAAAACGTGCCGTTTTAAGCGAGTTCTGAATCTAGTGGCAGGTGCTAACATATACTAATCAACAGTTGAAGTTGCTTACGCAAAGCAATAAAATATAACATATTCGTTAGTGTCTTAAGTGATGTGCATGATTTAAAATGAATTTGCTTTTAACTCTTAAGGCAGATATTAAATAGTTTTATAACTTACTTACCGTGTGAACTCGCAAATAATTCACAGGTGACTGGCTGAAATCCACAATAATAGTGACATGAATTCAAGCATAACTTACTGTTAATTTAAATAAATATATTTATTATTATTATTGTCTAACAGTTTCCGTAAATGCTTATGAATTTACGTTTAGTTTGTTATACGCCGAATTGTTATTTTATAAGTTATGCATGGCAGAAGCGTTTCGAAATTAAGAATTTATTTATTTTACTTATGTCAGACTTTGAAGGATGCCATGCAACTGCCTATATTACCATATTAATTAAATTCGGGTTTTTCAGTTGGTTTTCAGTTGAGCAGAAATACTTCAGATTAAATTCAAAGCCATTCAAAATCGTTTGCCCGAAAGTTGAAAAAAAAAACACGAAATAAATAAAATAAAAAGAACTCAACAAATCTAAAATTAATTAAAGCAAAAAATTCTTGAGGTCAAGTTAAACTTGAATATGTAACCGAAACGGGTTTTGAATGCAGTCGATAAAAATGCTAAACACCCCACGAATTTTGAGTTTTTAGACTACCTGGGATGCTCTTTGTTGACTGACTGTTCATTTCGTTCTTACGGCAAATTAACGTTCTTATCGTTCACCTCTAATAGTCTAGAGTGAGACAGGCTCAGCGGCACCGCTCCTCCTCCCATACAGTAGTAGTTAAGTCAATTCAGTTTGTTGGCTGTCTTGTGGCACTTTTGGCATTTGCTTGGCTTTGATTTAGAATGAATAATTAAAGATGTTTATCGGCCGGACTAGTCAGGCAGATGACTTTAGCTGTTGGCCTCTTTGGTCTTTGTTTTTGGTTGTTGTTGTTGTTGATTTTGTTGTTTTACTAATTTGAGACCCAAAAACCACAAAAAAAAAACAAGTAGGAGTGCGTCAGTCGGGAATGGCTAACTGCAAGATACCCTTCACTAACGACAAGCAACGACAGTTTATCTAAAATAGATTTTGGGCATAACATGCTTAAGAATATAAAGTGTACACTTTATGATTCGAAAATGTCAGCTTCTGAATATTAAATGCATTTTTATAGTTGCACTATAACGGTTATATATATGTCTACAGGGTATAACAATGAAGAGTCAACTGTAATCAGTAAAAAGCACTCAGTGAACCGGCTCTTGCTACAATTTTTGGTGTTGAGCAGCCGGTTTCCAGTTGCCTTCATCTGTTTCAGCGTCTTTTTCATTTTCAAGCTACTCTCCCCCTCCCACTCCTTTGCATCCGCATGCTCTTCTCTTCATCGTCATCTTCATGTTGTTTTTGGGCTGCCAGCTGTTGACTGGCCTCTCCATTACGCAATGTAACCCATCGCATTTGCGCAAGGTCGCCAAGCGTTTCGTTTAATAATTTTTATTGAACTCAAGTTACGTTCATTGTATGCCTCCACTTCCCTCTTGCTCCGCTTTGCCACTCCTCACTGCGACTGCCACTGCTACTGCCACTGCGACTCCCCTCGTTGTACACACGCAAGTGCTTTTGAGTGGGCTTTGTAACATCATTGAATGTTATCGCTGATGTTCGGTAGTTGCTACCTTCAATTTCATTTCGATGGTTTTTATTGTTATTTTACAACTTGTTTGGACCCCGTTGCCTGCCGTATATATTTTGCATAATTGCCACAGACAGCAACAACAGTCCTTTGTGAAACTAGTTGAATCACGGAAATTTATTGAGAACTGAAAAAAACTGCTGTATAAAGTGCTTAAGGATCTTACGTCAATAAAAAATTGCTTCAATAAAAATACTAATAATGTTTAAAGTTCACTTGATTTTACATAAATCACTTTTCGACTATTAGAGTATTTTAATTAATTAATTAGCTAGTTTTTAATGCTTTTTTTTCGGAGAACATTTAATTTCGGCAAATTATTTTGTAGTTGTAAACGCACTAATGAAAAATTTCCATCTTTTTTTTTAGTGTTTATGTAAATCTTTTTAACATTTCGAGTGATTGGGATACATTTAATGACAAGCTTAAGAATTGCGCCACAAACCAGAAGATTATATTTTAGAAAGATGGTACATTGTAGAAGTATTTATTTATTTCTACGGAACTCTTTTCTTGTTTATTTCCGTTCATTTGGAACTAAACGATTTTTCAACGTATAACAGCCTCATTGCTCAAGTGAAGCGTAAAGATATCAGAGTCATCAGTGACGTAATTTCATATAATGAATTGGCAAAAAAATACTTTCGGTGTTTATGAATGAAATGTGATGAAACCAACCACAGTTTGTCTCTCAGGCAAGATGACAATTTGGAAACGTCAACTAATTTGTGATATTTGAGACATGCAACTAATTGAATGACATAATGCTTAACAGAAACTTGCAAAAATGGACTCGTTCCTTCTCCACCAACTCCTTGCTTGTCAATCTTCTTTTTCTTTTTTGTTTGGCTTTGAGCAGCTGTGCATAAGCGTCAGCAATCTAGCAGTGCAACATTTTAAGTGTAAACCCGGAAAAAATGGAAAAAGTCAATCCATACACATGCAGACTTGTAGAGAGGGGTCAGCCTCACAGCATGTCCGTGGCAATAAAAACGGAAGCTTGCAGCTGCGAAGAAGCTAAATGCAAGAAATAAGTTATGAGTGCTGCACTATAAGATACTCTGTGAATGACAGCTTAAGTGACATTCATATTTTATGCAAATCGTCAAATGTTGTTATGAAAAAAACTAGGTGTTTCATAAGAATAGATCAGAAAGTAAACATAAGGTGGCTTTTTCAATTATTTTGTGGCACAAATACTGCGGAGGCAACTTAAGATATCCGTTTTACCCCATTAAATGGTTACAGGGCATACAAAAAATAGGAGAAGCTGTTAGTCCGGAGGTGAATGCCACTACTTAAGTGGCCAAAATGGCCAAAAGTCGCGACTGGAGTTTTACAGTTTGTTTTTGTTTTGCATCCGCGGGGGCTGTGGCAGCTGCCACAGAGCTAGTGATGGGGACTGGGCTCTTAAGCATGCACAATGGCGAACAAAGACGATTTTATTTTGGAGAGGGGGGAATTCATTTCATGCAATTCGCATTCGAATTTGAATTGCTTTTTTTTTGGTTGTGCTTGTGCTTGGCGTCTGGTGACTTTCTCAAGTTGTTCGATTATTTCGTACTTTCACTTGTAGTTAATTTTTCCTTCATTGATTATCTTAAGGCATTTAGCTGGCATTTAAATGGCGAGCACATTGTGTGGGCCCATTTGGGCAGGCAATTAGGCAACGTGAGCGAAAGGCGGCGAAGAAATAATGCTAAAAACCAAACTGAAATGTCAACATGGCCAAATGATAAAGCGTGCGAATCACTTTAACGGTGAACACAACCTTTTGTGGCCAATGCATGTGGATGTGACTTAAGCATTTCTTAACAACGGCTGCTGCCGAACTCAGTCCAACGGGCCAATGCAAATGCCATTAAATAATAATTATTTAACAACGTTTTTATTTTTTTTCTTATGTGTTGTTTTTGGGCATCTTCTGTTTGAATTTGGTCAGCAGTTTCTGTGTTTTATTGCCGCTGGTTTCACTTTTTTGTTGGTTATTTTTGTGTAATCTCTGCAAGTGGTACTTAACATTATTTTTTCCCTCTTCGTTTTGGCCCCTTTTTATGGTGGGCGCCACATTACGTGTGTCTGCATGTTTGTATGTTTGAGTTTGTGTTTGCTTGTTGCCGGCCAGTTAACTAGTTGTTGTTTTAACTTGCTGTTGTTGTCGCTGTTACTTTGCGACTGTTTGTTGGCATAATGAACTTGAACTTTATGACGCAAAACACGTTAAGTGAGTGATGACTGCAGAGAGTGCGACTGAATGTGGGAGAGGATAAGGGGTAGAGGGGCAGGAATTGCCACTTTGAGTACTACAAGTAACACTTTAAATATTGTGTAGCGAATGACTCTTAGGGCCCTCAGGAAACGAGCTGCTCCGATAAGATGAACTTGAGTTTGAGCCATGGTGGGTGGTCCGCGTTTAGCTTGGGATCCTCATCTGGGTTTTATAGTGCTGTACTTGAGAGTTCTACTAAAGTGCAGTACATAAAGCAGATGTAGTGGAAATAAGAGCACCAACTAACAAGAACTAGCCTAAAGTCAAGAGTTCAAGGTACAATATAAAGTTCAGCTGTCTGCTCAGAAAAGTATAAAAAGAAGACAAAAATTGTGGCAAATGGAATTTTTCGTAATGAAAAACATTATTAAACAAAAAGATTTCCGCTTGAACGCATTTATTTGACTGACGAAGAAAAATAATATCCGTTTCAAGCTAAATATTATCCCACTAAATTTAAATATATATGTAAAGCTCTTGTGCTTTTCCTTGAACTATTTAAGTGATTCAATGCGCTCAAATTATTTTCAAATTCAAAGCACTTAAGCAAAAACTGTTTGCTATAAAAACGAAACCTCGTGTATTTTATACAATTTGCGGTTTAAATATATGGTTATTATGAATACTGCGACTATAAAAATCAGCACTAATATCCAACAATAAGAGGGCACTCAAATTTAATATTAAATTTCATATATTAAATATAATTTTCAGCAGCTTCAAAAAATTAATATCCAAATTGTGGCCGCACATTTAATCGAATTATAAATCTAATTTCATTGAAATGAGCTTCTAAAATAAACCACATCATTTGAGTGGTCAAATTTGATTATGGATATTCAAATATTCAACAACAGATAACTAAGCGAGAACATTGAGTAAACTCGATGTATTTTATTATATTGCTTTATGTTTCATGTTCCATGTGACTGCTGCTGCTGACATTGACATCATCATCAAATTGTTTGGAGCTCTAAATGGACTATGCAAGACATGTCTAATTAGAATGCGTCACACACTGGCGTCAGATACATTTGTATCTGTATTTATATCAGTTTTATGTTCTTTTTGGCGTTGCTTTTGTTTGTGTGCGTTCATCGCACATTTGGCAATTTATCGCATTTGTTGTTGCTTGTCTTGTTTACTGCTGTTGCAAGCATCCATCAAATGTCTAAATCTATCTGCATATGTATCTGTATCTGTATCTAGAGCTATAGTTATAGCTGTTGGTCATGAGCTCAGGGCTTGACTGATGAGCGTAAAAAGAGACTTCGTCAGCGCAGTTCAGTTCTAGTTGGTGCAGTTCAGCTTGGTTGCTGCCACATCTACACATTGTGCAACATCATCGCATATTGTTTTATGAATGACTCATGTGCATGACAACGTTTAGCTACACAGTGACAAAAAACACATTTTTTTTAGTTTCAAAATTATTGATGTGGATGGGGAAAAGCTCCACTGTTAATTGATATTCAAAATTTAATCAGAAAAATAATTCAGTTAACAAATCTTGCAGCTTTTGCTTTAGCAGAAACTTTGGTTTGCAATTTTATAATTTTCTTTGTGAATTTAAATTTTGAGACTGATAGAAAAAGAGACAGCAACCTAAATTTGTGACTTCAACAATTTAAATTCCATCTAAATGATTGTGTGAAGTTTCTAAAACGTTTGCCAGCTAGCAGATTATACATGTATTCAGGAAAATCATTAATTTATAGTCTTAGTGTTATAATAAAATAACTACAATAATTATAAACAATAACAATATCACAAGAAATTAAATTCAAATTGATATTTGTTACTGTGTACGCGACTCGAGTGCCTCCTTAATGAATGACCCGTTTCCAAAATTGAGTGGCATTTAAATTTAACTCTCATGCCACTAATGAATGCTTGAAACTATGGAAAGTTAATTTCCCGAACGAGTCGCTTCATCAATAGCTGCTCAGCTGTTGCAGACTGTGGCAGCGACCTTAATTGATTCTCGCCCAAAAGGCAAACTGAGACTGTCTCAGACGTTGCATTCCTCATCCCCTTACAAAAGCACAGGGCAAAGCCAGAGCCAATAATGCATAGTCTTTGGCACTGCCATCTAAAATTAATGCAAAGCACTTTCAATATTTTGTATGAAGTTCTGTTGTTTGCAGCAGTCGGCGCATCTGCAACAGCCGCAACATCTCAAGTCAGTTGCAAGGCAGGTTGGTGGCAAACATGGCCACTTAAGCTGTATCCGAGTCAGAGTTAGATGCAGTTACAGTCACTGCCCCACTCGTTGTGGCAATTTGGACACAATCTAACACACACATACTTATACACAGAGTAAGAGTGTGAGAGAAAGAGAGAGAGAGAGAGAGAGAGAGAGAGAGAGAGAGAGAAAGACAAATGCAGCAGCTATTTATGCCACATGCAATTTATTACGGCAATTACTTCACTTTACCACCAAGCAGCGCCCTGCCTCAAATATAAGTAAAGTCCACAGCAAGAGTAAGAATTTGAGGTTTCTCAAGCAAATATATTTTGTAAGCCAACGGATTAAATATTTCAAGTCAAATAAAAATTGGAGGCAAATTGTACACAATTGAGCTAAAATTCAGTATATATTTAGTGCTCTGATATGTGTCTAAGATATTTGGCTCATGGGGTAAATTGTGTGCATAACATTTTAAGTGTTTGTTACTGATGCGTTTGTTCTGATTATTAAATCTGGCATATCTAAAGAGAGGTTAGCCTAGTCTCTTAAGTAGACTATATCATTTATTTTGAGAATAAAGCTATGAAAAATCGTTAAACACATTGTTGAAATTAAAGAAACCCTTTTTTCTGGTCATTAAATATATACTTTAATTCCTATACGAATCCCAGCACATCGCAAGCAACTTGGTAAGTTTTAAGAACTACCCATTTAGCATCTCCCAAAGTATTATATTTTTGGTCCATTTGTAGCCAATATTTCAAATGTTATGAAGTAAAATAATTGGCAATGTCTGCCAGCTACAATAAAATCACATAAATTTGATGTAATTCAGAGCAATACAATTTATGGCAGCCATATGGAAGCACAGATCAATTTATGGACAACATATTTACCAAAACAAATATTATAGCAGAATGTTGCGTACAATGAGAAATAAATTGCGTATTTCCACAATTGCTTTGAATTGGTATTTTGATGATATATAATATAATTTATGAGGAATAAAGTTACTCCTTTTTAGCTTAAAGCTTAACTTTAAGTACTTCAAAGATTGGCAAAAAAGTTTAAGAAGTATTATTATTTTAATTAAGCTGTATCATTTTGAATCAAAGTTTTGCAGCTTAAGCAAACACCTTGCGGGAAAACTGCTTCGACCAGCAAAGTTTGTGGTCAAAATTGTTTTTCCGCTTAAGCACAAACCGCTGGCAAAAGAGAGTGTCAGCTTAAGCCAGACCAAAAAAGATGCTCGGTTAATTGAGTTTTGCCTGAGCAAGTTAGTAGCCCGAGAAAAAGCCGCAAGCTTTTTATGCTTGTGGGCCAAAAGCCTGCCTACTCAAAAAAAATTAAAATAAGAAGGCTGAACTGGGAGTCGCGATTTAACTGACAGCTGCAGCTACTTAAGCCATAAGACACAAGGAAGCTTTGGCTCTGCGAGTTTATTGCCACATCGCTCTAAAGATGCCACACACACACACACAACACATACACATGAAAAAAGAAACAACACTTTGCTACACAACAATTTGCAATTGTTGCTTTGTCCGCAATTTGGTTTGGCATCTGCGTCTCATCTTCAGCTCACAGCTCACAGCTCGCACGAGCAGCAAATGAATTTCAAGTTGCGCAACTTCACATTGCCACAATCACTCGACGAGACACCAAAGGCAGCTGAGAGATCTACCACGTAAACAGAGACCAAAATAGAGGCAGAGAGAGAGAGAGAGAGAGAGAGAGTGATCTTGTGAGATTTTTCAATTAACCTCTAAGGCCAATAATTTGCGGCTTCTGTTGCCTGCTCTCACACATTTGACGGCCTCGTAATACATTGTAATCTTATATCCATTTATTTATTTATTTATGCTATTTTTGTGCAGCGCTAAATAGATTAGGCCGTCAACAGATCTATAATGTTTCATTGTCTTTGGCCAAAGACGCTGAAAATGCGTGATAAATTACTCGTTATGCTCTACGTTTGCATATTTTTGCACCAAAACAATTGTTGCGGCTTATGCAAATTGGACGAAGCTGAAAAAAGGCAAACAGCGGATTGACAGGCAAATCTGATAGAAGCCTGTCTTTTCCTTGTTAATCTTTTCATAAAGGTATGCTAAATAAATGTGCAAAGAAGTAATATATAGCCAGAGGGATCTTTGTGACCTTTAGAAGTTTCAAATTTAATTCGAAACTGTTTATACTTTCTGTGCTCAATGGATTATTTAAATTAGATAGGCATTGTATCCCCTTGTTCCGACGTACACAATATTCTACTCACACTTTAACCTGACAGTAAACATAAATCATTTTTACCGCAATAAAGTGAGAAGACTTTAAGGCACTTAAGAGTGCATGGATAGAGTGCATTATTTTAGTAAATCTCATTTGGTCTTGTCGCTCATGATAATTGCAGCACATTTGAAAAGGTTTCTTATCATTTTATTGCCAACATCAACGTGCAAATGTTCAATTCAAAATGTGATCTCAGCAGCAATGAGTGATAATTACATAAAACTCGAAAACAGTGCTTAGCACCGACAGCTCATTAAAACTGAGAGAAAATCATTTTGGGGTTTTGAATAGGAAATTAGCCATGTCCAAGTTTTTATGTTTGTTTTCTTTATGTGCCATAAAAAAACGTGAAAGATGCGATGCACGGAAATTGATGTTAGAGAGACAGAGAAATTTCCTCAAGCACGGAAATGTAACAATTAAAGTCAAATGATAAAAATCAAGAAAAAGAAATGTAGACTCCGTTTTGCGACAATCGCATCATAACAGATTACAGTTTGTCGTCTAATTATCATTAAGTCAATATATTTTGCGTTGTGCAACAAAAATTTTTCTGAGAAATGTTGAACACTATTTTACTTTAAGTAGACTTTGCCCTTTGCGACAACTAAACTGTCTTACAAATTCTGTTCACATCAACAAAATAGTAAAAAAAAACAGCTTTGAAACCAAATTTAATATTTAGTTAAAAGTAACGGACTAAAAGTAAAGATGGAAAATTCGTTGGAAAACCAGAAGATGAGTAATCTGAATATCTGCAATGAGCCCAATATCAGCTCAGAATCCAATGATGTCCCCAATGGCGAACAAGTGTTGAAGAAACTGAACATTCAAGATGATAGTTCGAATAAAAGCAATGAGATAAATGTCAAGCGTGCCACCGTACGCTGGTCCCTGTATACCTTGGCCCAGATTGTGCTGATGCTGCAGAAGCGATTGGCCCACACCAAATCGACGACCGAGCTCGTTTATGTTACTAACGATGTGGCCTATTGGCGTACTTTGGCCTTGTCTCGTGCCGAGGAGATCGAGGGCTTTTTTAATATCATTGAGCTGCAAAAGAAGCGCATCGATGCCTTAGAAAATGATCTGGGCACACTGGTGAGTCTGGCGAAGGAGACCCAAAAGATGCTGGCTGAAATCCCAAAACCAAATAACTACACCGATGGGAATTAAATTTTTTACTCTACTCGAAATGTTTTTATGACATTTTTTTAAGCGACTATTCAAGTTAAAGCTCTCTAAGAAAACATGTTTTCTGTGTCTTATTTTTTATCGACCTACAGTTTACAAACAACGCTAAGTATAGATTTCAAGTTAAAGCTAATGTATTCTTTGTAATAATTATTTTTGGTGAGTATTTTGGCCTTTGGCTCCGGCATAATTAAAGTAATTTAAATGATATTTAGACGCGCTTTAGTCGATTGCAATTATCAGTAACAATATATTACTTCTGAAGATCCATGTTGCATTATGAATAACTTTGATTATAAACTTTCATCTGCCAGATGTTACAGCCATGCTCTTCGAAAATGGTTGCTTGATATCATTTTACCATGCTGCAGATATTGTTATTAAATCCGTTTACTGTTTTTATTTGTTTTTTTTTTTCTCTAAATTTTGTTGCCATGCTTGTCAATTTTTCGTTTTCTTTTATTAATTAGTGAAAAACTTTTCGCCAGTTATTTCTTTTCATGTTTCTTTTTGCGTTTTTAATATGTTGTGGTTTTTGTATCACGTTTTCTTTACTGCGCACCTCAATCGCTGATGCTGAACCTCAGTTTTGGTTCGTTTTGTTTTTGTTTTGGCTACGTGTTTCTATTTCATGTTGCTTTTTATCTTCTATATTTTTTTTGTGGCTTAACTCAGCTGTTCAGTCTTCCAGCTGAATGATTTTCACATCGTGTAGTTCCATGTGAAGCATCTACCAAGTAGAGTGCATAATTTAGTAATTGGAACGTATCAAATTTATTTTCACCCCGAAATGTCTTTGCTAAAGACTCAAGTGAAAGGAACTAATTTCCAACAATGTGGCTAATTATTCAATACATTTTATAGGCTACCATTATATTGTTTAAAATGTGAAAAATGCAATATTGGATTTCCTTATTTTAAATATAGTGTCTGCAACAGAAACTGAATTTAAATTTAACTGCAAATACGCATTGCAAGACAGGTTAGGCCATTCGAATGCCAAGAATTGACTGCGGGACACACCCAAGCAACTAAACATTCATTCATTCAACATGTGGCATTGTGGGC
The DNA here is from genome assembly GCA_035041595.1 of Drosophila basisetae. Lineage (NCBI taxonomy): Eukaryota > Metazoa > Arthropoda > Insecta > Diptera > Drosophilidae > Drosophila > Drosophila basisetae. Next base: position 5,066,053 of record JAWNLB010000162.1, read on the forward strand.
TATGCGTCACCAGTGAAACAGCATAAGCAAATAACCACGAAAATAAAAGACCAACACAACGAAACAACAAAACTCGATTAAAAATCTATGCACGCCCAAAAATATTGATTCGGAAAACAGAAAAATATTTATGTCTGCAGTTGGCAGCACAAACACACACAGATACACAAACACACATTGGCAAGAATGACAGCTAAAGCATTGAACCTTGCCTGAAATTGAAAATGAGACATGATTTAAATATTAAGTTATTATTATTAATAATAAGATTTAATTTGTCGACTTTAAGAAGTCAAAAAAGCATTTAACTGCTTTGGTCAAATAAATATTACGCTGAAAGAGAAAATATCTTTGAAATGAAATTCTAATTATGCGGCTAACATAGAAAACAGGTTTTAGTTGTTTTTTCTTTTTTATTTAAGTTATGTTATACTTAAAAAGTGCTTTCAGCTCGTGGTCAGCTACTCCCAGGAACTTCTATTTTTTTGGTGGGGATGCTATTGCCATTTTTATTTGTAAGCCAACAACGTCTGAACAAATTTTAATGATGGGTTTTAAGTTGTTTTGAGCACATAAAAAAGAGAAAAATAAAAATAAAACATCAAATAATACAAGTCAGACATTGAACCCAAAAATTTAACTTAATGCGATGCGTACAAAAAACTAAAGCACATAATAAAAAAAAAATATATAAAAAAAACCATTTGTGGCAACTTGTTGCTTGGCAACGACCGAATTGATGAATTTCTTGTTGTTGTGCATTGCCTAATGGCACCGTTTTGACAAGTAGCGTGAACATTATGCAGTGTGGGTCAACGAATATAAGTGGCTATTGAATGTTTGATTGATTGATGCACTGACAAAAGGTGGCGACAGAATTGTCTTCGTTTCTCGCAACTGTGTGCAGCTAAGTTTACTTAAGCCCTGAAGATCACGTCCCACTAACCGACTTGAGCACTTAAACACAAGAAGAGCAAGAACGGCCCAAACATATTTCATGTTTAAACACACAAGTATGTAGAACACATCCTTGAGTATAGTTCCACAATCGGGTCTACACACCCGACTATTTATAGAATGCCATATGAGACTGAGAGCAGCCTAACAGCCTTAATTTTATACACCCTATAATCAATGTTGATTGTAGAGCGAGTTTGATCAACTCGACGGCGCACAAATGTTTTCTATGGATGTTTAAACTCGCAGCTTAAATTTTAATTAAGTTTTGTTATCTTGTTTTATTTATTTTTGTGATAGTTTTTCTTTAATCTCACAGAAGTTATATTTTTAATTTAATTCTTTACTTACATAACCTTTATAATTGATTAATCAACCAATGGAAAGTTTATTAGACGTTAATTCGTAATTATTAATTTGGTTATATTTATCTTATAATACCCTAATAATAAACATTAAACACCGAAGAGTTCTGTTAGTTGGAACCCAAACACAGGGCATTTGATAAATTCAGTTTTTTCTCTTCAATACACACACAGTATATCTAGTATTGCAACCACGCACAACTGAAAACGAAAAAGTTTTCCAATTTTCATATGTGTTATAAGCTCATCATAAATCTTGTGCGGGCCACCGCGTTCGCCATTTATTAGAGGGCGAAATACGCATTTGATTTATGCCTAATTGGGAAGCTGTAACAAGTTAATGACCAATATCGATTGAATATTCTCCCGTTTGATTTTGATTTTGTATTTGGGACTCTGTATTTCTGTTACGGTTTGGGATTTCATGTTTGAGTACGATTTGGGGGCTTAATTGTTGTTCCTCTCAATTACAGCAACAAAATACGCATAATGATCGGCAAATAAGCCGCTTACCCAGCCCAACATATAAGCCTCGCACACATCGTATGCAAGCCAATCAATGACCATAAATTCCCAATCTGCACCCTGCGGTCACTCAAGTAACCCTCCCACCCACCTACACACACACACACACACACACTCACACACACTGAAACTAATTAAGTTACACATGACCGAAGCGCACTGTAAAAGCGACAAACCGAATAGTGAAATTGAAACAGTCTCCAACAACATTTGCATGGCAAGCAACGGGCAGAAGAGTAAGATAAATAAAAAGCATTTGTATTTCATGGATGATACATTGCGTATACGCAATGTGTGTGCAAACAGCTTTTTCAATCTTTAACATAGGGTATTTTGATTTCACTTTTATATTTATATCTATAGTCCATATATAAGTCGATCTATTTACTTAATAAGCAATTGTCGACTAATCTAATAAACAAATCTATATACGATATACTAAATATTCGTTGTACTGCTTTAATATTTTTCAGGGGTATTCCATTTTCGTCATTCTGAAGACAACTTTGAGTGCTCGTTTCTATGTTCCCTTAAGCATTTTGTTGTCTACATAAACAAAACTGAATGCATTGTTCAATATCCACATTGTCTCCTTCGTGTTCTCCTATATGCATATATATATATTTTTTTTTTTGCCTGTCCATCACTTGGTTTGTGCACAAAAGCAAAAAGCAACTCAGAAACTGTTCGTAATTAATGGTAATAACAGAAGGCGTCACAGCTGAATGCTTGATATAAGCAAACATGAAGCAACAATGAAAACAACTTACAAGTTTGGCAGACTGAATTAAACATTTAATCTGCATTTATATCGCAAAGCTGTAATGGAAGATTAATTGAGAATGGATACAATATATTTATATATAGATAGATGTCTTTAGAATTGGTTTGAGAAATAAGTGATGATGTGCCATTAAATTTATCAACAATTCAACAATTCCATGTTTCACAGCGTCTCAGATATGTATCTTGAAAAATTGAAATTCAATTTCTCTTATGAAAATCATTATATTAACAAATTCACATATTTTATTGATTTCCTTTCGATTTATCTAGACTTAAGATTAAGTTCCATTTCTACTTCATTCAATAACAATTATTCAAGAACAAAACTGTGAATAATTCAAATACCTAACTCCAGATTCAATTCTGACCCCACACGATGCTTTCCGCAGTCAATTGAAAATAAGTGCAGCTAGTCACTTACGAGCATTTTAAATGTTTAACAATGCAAAAGGGCTGAAATCTTCGCAGCTGAAAGGGAGCGGAAAGTCGTTTTGAGTGTGCTGAAAGCTTTTGACTTGGGTTCTGCCCTCTCTTTTTGGATTGGCATAAGAAATGCGTTCGAAATGGCACTAAAAGGCGCACGTATCAAACGTAAATCGAAGGAAAATGCAAAACCAATGCGAAACCCAGTCAAATGAAGCAGAAGTTGAATTTGTAAACGTGCCCGCAACAAGCTTAAAATTAAAAACACGCATACGATGCGTATAACAAATGAGGGTCTGTATTATAAGTATTTATTTGTTGTTGCTGTTGTTGTTGTTGGGCACATAAGTACGAATTGGCCAAAGAAAAAGCATGACAAACAGATTCAAATGCGAAAGGCAATTAATAATCGAGTCATGGCCAGCGCCCGTGATGACCAAAATGACCCTCTCGCCGAGTGAAAGACTGAGTGGAGAGGACGAGAAAGTGGGCCAAATTGGTGAGCGGGTAGCCGCTCAGTGTTTGGCCCTTATAATGGCCCTTTCTGCAATAGCAACAACAGCGACAACAACAATAACAATGCATCATTAGTAAAATCCCAAAGTTTATTCGCTGCCTCCACATCGGGAAAAGAAAAAACCCAAATCGCTGCCAATTGGGATACGAAGAAGTTTCGCAAGTGGAAGGAAGTGCTCAACAGCTGCTGCCCTTTCAACTTTTGAGGCTTTTGCCACTTGATTGAGATTTCCCAACAAGTTTGCACCAAATTACAGATTCCAGCTTACAACAGATGAGGGTCAGCCGCCCTTCAAATACACCATCTGAATTCATTTTTTTTCTTATTTATTTCTCAAATATAAAACACTTTAAATTGTATAAAATAAAAAGTAAATTTACCCTGAGCTTAATGTTTTTTTTTTATAGTTTGGCACTTTTATAATTTACCTCTGGCCTTCTGTCCTTAATTGACGAATACAAAATTAAATATATTATGTATCCAAGCTCTTTGCGGAAATCTCATATACCCGCAATTTATAACAGGATTATCACATTTATTGCATTCCCGCAGCATATTGCGCATACATATATTGTTTTTCCGGTTAGAAAACTTTAACTGGGTCAGAAATTGTGGAACCTTTGCCATTTATAGATTGTTAATCTTTAAACAAAGCACGAAACTGGAAACAGTTCCACGTTGTGCGCTTTGAGCCATAAGTCAGCCTCTGGCTGTAAAACACTAAACTGTAAAGTTTTATTTTTTGCTTATTTTTATGCTTGTTTGTTGCCAGCTTTTTTGCAAGTTGCAAAACGCTCTAATCCTGCTGGCCACTTTCAATTTGCCCCAACTACCACTACGCGGCGTCTTTTATACCCTGTAAAAAGGTTATTGTGTTGTAGTCTCATAATTTATATGTATTCTTAGTTAGTAATTTGAAATGTGAATTCGTGTAAATCCAGCGCAAGACAAGATTCGGATAACTTTTTTGTAAGTCTTAAAACACAATATTTGATTTGGAAAAAGTAAATACTCAGATAGAATTCTAAGGCTAAGAATATATGTATATAGTTTCATATCTTATCCCAAAAATATTGAAAACCCCCATTTTAAAAGTCATGGCTTTGATTCTGGGCATAACTGTTCGTCTAGAACACTCTTATTTTCAAACGTGTTGAGTTATTGCCACATTGGTTGCGGCGGCGTCACAAGAGTGGCGCAGATTAAAGATATAAATAAAATGGGACAACTTCTCTCTCACACACAAATACACTAACACTTTCTCTCTCTCACTTTTTGCTGGGTGCTTTTAGGTGGAAAATCGAGCGCTACGCTTGCGTGAGGTGGCAACGGCGATGCAGCAGTATCAGGACGATATATCGGCTGGCGCATCGACGGCACGACAGTGGGCGCCAGCTGCCAAGTCGGGCATTCGGGTGGCGGGTGCCATTGGGGGCAGCGGTGCCGATGATCCCGGTGGCAATGTCATTCTAATCGGCTCCCTAAAGGACTTTGAGCGCAATGCGGTACATGGCCTCAAGTTGAATGGCATCGTGGCGCTCGAGGAGACATCGCAGGGCATCGTAAGTGGTGCTGCAGGTGGTGGCACCGTCACTGGTTCACGCTTAGCCGTTGGGCCCAGCGCTCGCGGCAGCGGCAGCGAAGTCGAATACTTTGATGAAACTGGCTATATACGTCGCGGTGCATTGCGCAACGGCGAGGATCCCTATATCCGGAATCGTTTCAATCAGGAGGCCAGCGATGCTTTGCCCAGTAATCGTGAAATACCCGACACAAGGAATCCTATGTGAGTGATTTGGGCGTAATGACAATAACAGGGTTTGTGTAATAATGTGCTTGAGTTCAGGTGCCGCACGAAAAAGTATCGCGAGGATCTGCCCGCGACGAGTGTCATCATTACCTTCCACAACGAGGCCAGATCGACGCTGTTGCGGACAATTGTTAGCGTTCTGAATCGCAGTCCGGAGCATTTAATACGTGAAATTGTGCTCGTTGATGATTACAGTGACCATCGTAAGTATTTGTACACAGCCTTTTTTATTTTCATATGTTTACGAGTTTCATCCCTGATTACATGTTTAATATGCCTGCACTATATTCCAAAGTTCCTACAAAAAACTTGTTTAGACGTCATTTCTGACTATAAATTAAATTTTAGTCATATATCGCCAAACCACTCAAAATCATTTTAAACTTCAAGTCTCCATAACGTTTTTAAAACTCACCCGATTTTCAATGAAAAAAAAAACATTTGCGTCATGACTTTTCTTTTCTATATAAATTGGTTAACTGGTTAACTGCAAGTTTTAGTGCTATGTATTCTATATTGCTCTACTCCAACAACTTTTTAGCTGAGGATGGCTTGGAGCTGGCCAAGATCGATAAGGTGCGCATCATACGCAACGATAAACGCGAGGGTTTGGTCCGATCTCGAGTGCGCGGAGCCGATGCGGCAGTGAGCAATGTTTTAACCTTCCTCGACAGCCACGTCGAGTGCAATGAACAGTGGCTGGAGCCGTTGCTCGAGCGTGTTCGCGAGGATCCCACTCGGGTCGTTTGTCCCGTCATCGATGTGATTAGCATGGATAACTTCCAGTATATTGGTGCCTCGGCGGATTTGCGTGGCGGCTTCGATTGGAATCTGATCTTCAAGTGGGAGTATTTGAGTGCCTCGGAGCGTACGGCACGCCATAATGATCCTACGACGGCGATCCGGACACCTATGATTGCCGGCGGACTCTTCGTGATCGATAAGGCGTACTTCAATAAGCTGGGCAAATACGACATGAAAATGGATGTGTGGGGCGGCGAGAATCTGGAGATATCGTTTAGGGTCTGGCAATGTGGTGGCAGCCTGGAGATAATACCGTGCAGCCGTGTGGGTCATGTGTTCCGTAAACGACATCCGTATACCTTCCCTGGCGGCAGTGGGAATGTTTTTGCGCGGAATACGCGACGTGCAGCTGAGGTTTGGATGGATGATTACAAGCAGCACTACTATAATGCGGTGCCCCTGGCCAAGAACATACCATTTGGCAAGTGAGTAATCGAAGGGAGCACAACTTAATCAACTCCATTTGATTATTGTGACTTATTTTTTATGTATATCTGCTTCACATTTTTAGCATTGATGATCGCTTGGCTTTGAAGGAGAAACTGCATTGCAAACCATTCAAGTGGTATCTAGAGAACGTGTATCCCGATCTGCAGGCACCTGACCCACAGGAGGTGGGCCAATTTAGACAGGACATGACCGAATGCTTGGATACAATGGGTCATCTCGTAGACGGCACTGTGGGTGAGTAATCAAAATAATAATTCGATTATAATATGAATACATCATTCAATAAATAATGTGACAAAGGAGAGTACCTATAGTAGTATTTTTAAATATTTGTTCTTTCTTAATATCAATTCTAAACATTTTCCTTAATTCACTTAATTCCAAATAATTAAAGGAGCGCGAATCTAAACGAAGAACAGTGCTGCATTACAAAACTAATAAGATATTTAAAATATTGACTTGTTAGGTCATAAAATAAAAACTATATAAATGTAAAGAACGTTTTCTAAGCTGCAGAGTAAATTACTCATCAGTCACAGAAAGACAAAATAGATATCAGAGGCAGTTTTCAAAAAAATTAACATAAATTTGATCTGCGCGAGGTATACTAGAATTTTAATTCCATATTCCAAATTTGAAGTTTCTCTATTTAATGTACATATAAAATATGCGCTACGATATTGATAGTTAGTTTTAATGTTTATAAATAATTTCTAGCTGAGTCCGCGTATGGCTTAAAAAACACTGTCGACTTTATAATTTCACATTCTGAGTACAACGATATTATTTTAACAGGTCTCTTCCCCTGCCACAATACGGGCGGCAATCAGGAGTGGGCGTATTCGAAACGTGGAGAAATCAAGCACGATGATCTCTGTTTGACACTTGTGCAATTCTCTCGTGGCTCCCAAGTGGTGCTCAAGTCATGTGACGACACGGAAAATCAACGCTGGAATATCAAGGATGGCGGTCTGGTGCGGCACAACAAGATCAATGTGTGTCTGGACACTAGGGATCACAATGAGCAGGGTATTAGTGCGCAGCGTTGCAATTCGGCGCTATCGACTCAACGCTGGGCATTTACCAAATATGCGTGAGAGAATCAACAGCAGCAACAACAGGCGACCAACTAAATGGAGAGAATTGCGAGAAAACGAGATTTTGGAGCTCCTAATTTATAATAAGTTCTGCTGGCAAAGAAAACAAAAGGAATTGGGAGTGAAGGTCGTGATATAAATTCTTCTTCTTCAACTACTCGGATATGATGGTGATTATAATGATGATGTCGTATGTGGTTTCTTTGTGTATTTTACGATTAACAAAACACACCCACACACACAAACACTATTATAGACACACACATAGATACAACAAGTACAACAAATGGTTTATATATATATAAATGTATAACAAAAGCAACAGCTATACCATATTTCAGTTAAAGTTCGAGGTGTATAAATCTGGCCGTTGCGGCTAAAATCGTTGAAATGCATTAGTATATATATAAATATGTATGTATGTATCTTTTTTAACACGATAAGACAAAGAAGAGAGCATACATAAAAAAAACAGAAAAAACACGTACTTAGACTGATTAATTTTTTGTATATGTAAAAGAAAAGTATTTAAAAAATATATAAAAAATACTTATATGTATACATGTACTCGCAAAAAAGAAAAACCTATGGAAAGCTGCTTAAAACTCAATAATAATTTGCATCAATCGACACGGAACTCAACTCAACTTAACCTAATTCTCAACACATTCCTCAAGTCAATTAACACTATTCATCCCTAGATAGAATCCTAATAAGAACCAGAACAATTTCCAACTATCTAGTGTCTAACCACAAAAAGCTCAGAGTCTTCTACGGAATCTAGGAAAAAGGCGTCGCAAGAAGAAGCAGAGAGGAGAGAGAAATGTTATCATTAGTTTTAGTTATAAATTTAAGTATATGAAACCTTATAAAAAAAAAAAACAAATGAAATTTAAGTGTATATACAATGATTATTTACATTTTAGAAGGCCAAACTGCAAAATTCAACATTTTTTCACAAAAGTTTCTCTTTCACATGCTTCAGGCTCATCTTTAGAAGAATTTTCCAATTATCAGAATTTTAATGAAATATGTATTTCTAATTAAAATGCTGTTCTAAAGTTCTTTGTTAATTTTTTCTGGCAATTTTACATTCCATTTACAAATTTTTCACTATGTTTTAGTTTTTGTAATTTAAAATTGTTAACATTGATCATTTGTTTAGTTGTTTTATGTATAAATAAATTTTGCTAGTTTTTATGAAATGAATAAAAAGAAAATCGTGAATAAACGAAAATAAATCCAAATACCGAGTATTGTATAATTGTTTGCCTGAGCACGGTGCGTATACGTAATCAATTGAAATGCGTTTTTACGTCAAGTACGTCAAATAAATATTTAAAAAAACCACGAATTACAAACTAAACATAAAATGTTGTTTCATTTAAAAGAAATTAAGGGAACACTCAAAAAGTTGGATTGTTAAAGGAAAAGCATTGCACAACTCAGCGCATACGTAATGTAATCGGTCTTATGGACCGCAGTGGGCGATAGGCGATGGGCGAGGGGAGACAAGCCAGACACGGTCATCAGATCTATCAAGCGCCGAGTACTACTGTTCAGCATGTAGGTTAAACAACTTAGCATTCTCATCTTTCGCGAAACCTCTGCAATCTTCTGGTACATTACTTATACGACACTTGTGACGCAAGTTTGTTGCACTAATTTTGTCATTTTTTTATTTTTTTCCACTTGTATTTAAAAAAAAAAGAAGGTAAAGTAAGACATCATAAAAAGCAAAAGCAGGGCAGGCATTTTAAATTATATGACGGTAAGTGGGGTGAAACGTGGCATGGTAAACATGAGCAGCATAAAGCATAACATAAAAAAAGTATAAAGTTTCATGCTTGTTTGCCTTAGCTACAACAAAAAGATAAACATGGTGTTACAATGGGCAGTTTTTAAAATCATTTACGACACAATTTCTTTAAGCTGTCGCAAACGAGAATTTTGAAGTTAGCTTGATAATGTCGAAGTTGAGAGAATATTGAAACGGGTCATTTTTAAAGAAATTTTTAAGAACATAACTTAGTGATATATCATTTATCTAAATTTGTTGAAGATGCTTTTTTGCTTATATCAACAGATGATTCGTGTTTAAAAATAACCACAGAATAATGTAGACGACTTTTAGGAATATTTGGCGTAACATTTAAAATAGAGAAAAAAGTATTTGATAAATACGAAATATGTTATTCATTAAAAAACTTTGACAGTAACAGAAAGAAATGTACTTCAACTACTTGGTCGTATCTTAAATCTTTCGCTTCTTTAATCTAATAAGAGCTGAATTTCAGAAATTCAAATAGTTTGCTTAAGAGAATCCGATTGGGCGAAACTAAGCAGCTACTCAACTGGAGAGCTCTTTCAACAACTACTCGAGATTTGTCGTCTGATGATTCAGCTGATGAAGCCAAGTCCACAAATGCAATATGGCAACATGTGCAGGCGTAAGACAAACCGATTTCCATTTTGTAAGTCCTCAGCGGAACTGAAGGCACTCGGAAACCACCGAAGCGGATATGCCCAAGCCTGAGTAAAATGTTGTTGCCAACGACAAGGTTAAGTCTGCGTTAACCCAGAAGCAGCTGCACAGGACTTAAGGTGGCCCAAGAGCGGAAATGTGAAGGAGTGGAATGCTTGAGGCAACTGGAACAGATTCTGAATCGCTTATAAGCATGTCACGGATAAGTCGGGGTCCCATATGGTTAGCCTGATGACTGAGGCGTTTAACTTGTTTGCCTGTCACGACAGGTAAGTAACATTGCTCCCCCAAATATCTTCCTTAGTGCAGGCAACGCATGTGTCGGGCATACAAAAGAGGTGAACAATTTGACGATGCGCCTGGCCCCAAAAATAATAATAATAATAAAAATGTAAGCATGCACGAACAGCTTTAGTCAGCAAACAGAAGATTTGATACCCTGGTTGATAGGAGTTCTAACTGAACACAGAGTATTAAAATCAAATACAATTTTTCTATTCGATATATTCTAATTTTTGCTGTTGCTGAGTTTTGATAAAATATCTTGGCAATAAAACAGAAACATTTAACTTGAAAGTCAAAAATATGTATTGAAATATGATATTGATATTTTTCCTTTTTCCTATGAGCTATATTCATAGTCGACAAATCAAATAAGAGTTTCATTCAAAAATCGTACACCTTACTTTAAATAATATGTTTTAAAAACGAATAGATTTTTCTATATGATATATAGATAGTATCCATGAGTTTCAGTAGAAAGTTGTCTTGCAAGTCAAATAATTAATTCATAAAAATTTCTTGTGCACTTCATGAGAAAATTATAATATCCTCTGCAAGGGTATACAAATAACAAACGACATTTTCATCATTTGATATGCGGCTGTGATGCCATCGGCATTCTGAGCGCTTCCGCTATTTTATCGGGGGCTCTCGTTACGTAGAGTGCTTACGTCTTGCGCTTCACGTCACAGTCAATTTACGTGGTACACGTTAATAACCAACATACACACACACATGTCAGCTGTATTTGTTGTTACTTTTGTATACTTTCAGTTATTATCAGCAGTAGCTGATGTGCAGGCTTCTCGCTTCCTGTCGTCCTTTAGATACTTTTCAATTAATCATGGACTCTTATGCCCCTATATGCTCATTTTCCCCTCTCTCTCTCTCTCCCTCCCTCTTCCTTTTTACTTGTGGATAATGAGTCTGTTGGTGAAGCATAATTAAAAACACGTTTACCACCTGAGTTGACCGAGTATAAATTGTTCAGTGTTACAAGTCGATGGGGGCATATTTAAACCTAGTTACTCTGTTCGTAGTTAATAGCTCTCAACAGCTTAAAAGCTTAAGAGACCTCAATAATTAACGGAAATAAATGCTATTAATATAATAGTAATTAATGTAGGAATTATTTCAGAATTCTAACGTATTTATTTGCTTATGTGGCTTTTCTTTAATATTTATAGATATGAAATCCATTATTTTGGCAAGTTGACGTCTTATACACTTATGAAAAATAAACTTGATAAATATTTAGCAAATAGAATTATATTTGAGAATTGTAAATTACTTAAATAATCAACCAACAAGTACTGGCAAATCGAATTAAAATCTCTGTAAGGGCATAACTTTTGTTTTCTCTTCAAATTTTATTATTTTTTTTATGTCTGAGCTATGAGCTCACATTGCCACCTTAACTATTAACAAAAGCAAATATTCAAAGGAGTTGTTATTATATTCAGGCAATTGTTGACAACGCCCTCAAGATGAAAAATAAAATATAGCTAAGCGGATTGTGATATCGATTACATATACGGATCGAATTGTAAATATTTAAACCAGGGCATTGAAAGAATTCAGTTTGATAAATTTTTGCACTTTCTGTAATTCGGCATTTGACAGTGGCAAAGTGTGAAATAAAGCTGATTTATAGCTTGTTTTTGTTTGCCACCAAGTCAATGTCACGCTGTCTGCATGTTGTTTGTATGTGTGTGTGTGTGAGTGTGTGTGTGTGTGTAGGATGTCTCTGTGTCAAACTAATCCGCTTATGTGAGCAATTTGTACGACAACTGAATAATAACCTCGAATCGCGTCCCAAAAATTTACAGCAGCCAACATCAGCGTAATTTTCCAAAGAGCACAACTTAGCTTAGGCAAATGGTCATGGATTGCAAAGTTAACTGAATTGTGGCAGGAGGATAGAGTGGGTGGTTGGGGGATAGTGCTGCAACACCTACCGATTGCAGTCGACTTAATAGATTTGAGTGGCTTTTAGCGAGTCGCCTAAAAGCAGGCAAGACTTTCGGCCCATTTCAACACGCGCTGATTGAGCATTATTAGTGTAAGTCTTTGTGTGTGTGTGTGTGGGGGATTGTGATTGTGTGAGTGTTCAATATAACCACAAATTTTGAACAGTGTGCTTAGCTGTCATAACAAGCAAAGTTAGTTGCGCTTGTTATTGGCATTGTAAACGTCAAATGGGTCTACGTCAAACTCCATTATCTTTTCGGCTTAAGCAAACTTTGGCTTTCACCTCAGTGATATGTCTTGTTTTATCCCTGTGGCTTAATTGGAAAGCACGCACACACACACACACAGACACAGACACAGACACACACATGAGTAACGTGTTGGTTATTAGGGACGCACGCACGCCTACATAAACAATAACATTAAGCAAAAACAACATGGAGGAGCTCAGCTAGCGATGCCTAGCCAAATATTGGAAGGGAATTGAAGAAGCCGGCAGCTGGCGGTCGCCTGTGTGTCATTGCCAGCTGTGGCACGTAGTTTGTAGTTTGTAACTGCCACAGGCTTCAGTTTATGGTAAGGCACTGGAGGCGTCTAATTTCTTGTAGCTCACATTGCTCAAGTGGCCCGGCAACTATTTATAGCGCCCCAAACAACAGAGATGGAAAATGTGAGATGGAGAATGAGGGAGAGTGGGGGAGAAGAGGAAGCGGAAGAGGGAGAGGGATGGGGAAAGAGTCTGAGCCAGAACCGAAACTAAGCCGCACTCATCCACCTATTTAGTGGGTATCTTCTCATTGTTTCACTTTTTGTTTGTTCATTTCGATACCCTGTCTTCTTGAATGAAATATCAGCAACTTCTTACCATAAATATAATATTATTTATCTTAATAGGCAATTAATTTGTTTGTGAAACTATTCTGTATTAAACATATCTTTTTCAAATCAAAATCAGTTGAGCTCAATTTTTTGGTACATTTATATTTTTAGTTTTAATTGTAATCTGAAAATGATCTCAAAAATTATTCAATTGATTCATTATTATAAATAATTATACATTTTTGTAGGCTACCTTACAGGATATTTACAGCTGGAACATTAACATGAACGTGCGTGTTGCGATGAATACAAAGGGATGTGTTATGTAATCTATGCATTAATAATGATGCCACTTAACAAAGTGTTGCCCAACTAAAGAACTTCCACTAACAACAACAAACACCTAATATGAGCGTGCAGCTATTAATATACTCGTAAATTATGCACTTAACCCAGATCAATAGGTTAGCCCTTCAAATGCATTATTAATAACAAGCATTTCATTTATCTAAATTCTTGTTTGATATTGCACTAAGTGTGGTGCCACAATCGAAATGTGAAAGTTGAGACAAAAATGCAAAAATATTTTTACGAAATAGCTCAGCCAAATTAAACCATATTCTGCTCTCAAAGCTAAGCAGCCATTTGGAATTAACAGTATAAATGAAATGTTAGCATAAGCCCATAATTCTGATATTAGCCACATGAAAACAAAACTAGAAATTAATTAACTTGATTATATAGCAACCGATCAGTTAATGATACGAGAGAGAGAGAGAGAGAGAAAGATTGGGAAACTGCTTTATTTTGTACAAAGTCAAAGCACATAGTCGATTGCATGTGTTTGACCAATAAATTGCGTGTGACGAAAAGTCAAAGTTCGCATCATCCTTTCCAGCAAAGGTAAATTCGCTTGATTAAATGCAAATAGAGAGGCAACAACAACTAGAACCACAACGAGAACACCTACCAGCAATTACAGCTGCAATTAAATGAAGTGACAGACGAATGTGTGGATTGGGACGCAGCTTATCGCTCAAGGGTGCTATTCAGATGTTAAGCAAAGCAACAACGCTCGACTTCAAGTCAAATCAATGTTGTGGTCCCCAACGGCCAAAGTACTGCGTTGTTAAAAATTATGGTGCACATAAAAGTCAACAGCAGTGAAAAATGAAGCTCTGCGTTTTGCATTCTGCATGCAGCAAAAACATGCAAAAATAAGTGAAAGCAAGGAAATGCACAAAAAATAAATAAAAGAAATAAAAGACAAAGCGCAAAAGGCAACATGAAAATGTTCACTTTTTGCGCAGATTTCGTGGAAGCGGCAAACCGAAATCCGTGTTCCAATTGCCAACTGACAGAGATAAGCAACCGAACGAAAGGATAACAATGTCACCGACACACCCAACTGCAAATGACAAGCAGTACCATAAAAAAAACACAAGTCAGAATGCTGCTGTAGGCGGGTCAGCTCGACTACGATACACTCTGGAACTCTGGAAAGGATGAGTGCAAGTACTGTCAGTGGAAGTGCTCTCATGATGTGCTGATCAAGAATATATACACTTTATGGAGTCAGAGATGCTTCCTTGTGCCTGATACATACATTTGCATACAACCAATTTTCAATGTGTTCAGGGTATGAAAAAAATTAAAATACACAAAACACACGACGGAAACGGATGGAAAATCCATACATATATTTTCTGAACAGTTAGCAACTAGCTGGGCGGTCAGCTAGAAAAACAAAAGTGTAATCTGTTTTTTCCGCTTTAGTCATATTGGGTAAAAAATAAGAAGCGGAACACCTACTCGGAAAAAGAACAGATGCTCAACTTGTCAGACAGGTTGTCAATGCAGATTTGGAGTTGGGTTGGAAGCGAGTGAGTTGCATTGGAAATATTAGCACGGATTGTGGAAAAAGTTAAAGTTGAGCCGGAGAATTTGCACTTTGCTAGCGGGCAAAGGAACATAATGAAATCAATTACCAGGTAACAAGTTCTTCGGCTTCTGCTGCGGCACCAGCATCAGTTGGCGTAGTAAATCAAATTAGTGGAACGGAACTGAACTTCTCGGCAGTTGAGTTGCCCAAGGGCCAAGCGAAGAAGAAGGAGTAAAAAGACTAAAAGCATTCGACAAATTGTTTTACTGTCCTGCAAGTATTTTATTGGCTTTCATTTGAGATTGTGTTTTTATTTTGCTGTACTCTCCCATTTTTATCGTACCAAATTCAATTCGAGCAAATATTTATTGTGCCTGCCTTTTATTTCACTAAGCAGCAATTTCATGTAAGTTCATTTCGAAGATATCCGCATCGAAAACGGCTTAAGCCAAGTTGATAATAAAGTTGATAAGCGTCCAGATTTTGAGCTGGTTTAATTTTATAAATATATTAAAGTAAAATTAAGTATTTCGAGTTAAATAATCCTAAATTGATAACTAAGTTAGGAAAGAGTTAAGTATTGCGAGTTAAATAATCTAAAGTTGATCACTAAATTAGGTAGGCGTCTCGTCTTAAATTGGAATAAAGATATTTAAACTCTATAACTTAATTGGGCATGAGTTTTTATAATATTCTTTGAGATTCTTTTTGTTTAACTGATAAAAATATATTTAGAACGTTTAGGCTGTTTTAGTCCCAGTAAGAAAAATAGAAACAGTTATATTTCATATAACTTTTTTCTCTCTCTTTCTCTCCAACTCTCTCTATTTCTCTTGCTGAACTGAAATAAGAATGTTTAAACGTGATAACTTAATTTTGAAAGAGTTCTTTTGGTAAGCTGATATACAAATATTTCAAATGAGCTTAAGCCTTATAAACTTCTTATTAAATATGAACAGTTAAATATCATATAACTTTTCACTGTCTCTCTCTCTCTGTTTCTCTCTCTCTCTCTCTCTCTCTCTCTCTCTCTGTCTGTTTCTAACTATTTTGCTTATGTTTGCAAAAAAAATAAATTTACATGTAACAAGCTTTGCAGTATAACAAAAATTTAATGTATTTTCTTGCATACAAATCGAATTTATTATATTCCAAATACCAGAGCATCTGTCTAAGCATGCAGGAAACAAAAACAATTTAAACTTTCATTACTGTCAAACACTCGACGAGTGCTCTCTCTCTGTCTCTCTCTCTCTCTCTCTCTCTCTCTCTCTCACACACGCTATCCCTTTTTCCCGCTCTGAGAGCTGTTTGCCACTCCACAAGTCACACATTTGGCCACTTAAACGACACTCATTCATAAAGTGTGTAGAGTAATTTTCCAGCTGCTTCACTTCCATTATTTTGTGGCGACGCCTTCGAACTCTGCCGCAACGCACTTGTCCCGCAGCCCTTCTGCTCTCAGCTTGCTGCTGCTGCTGCTGCTTCTGTTTCTGTTACTTTTTGGTTTTGCGGTCTGCTGTCGTAATATAAATATATGTTGTAGTTGTAGTTGTAGCGAGAATCTCGTACTTAGCAGCAGCTGTGCTCTTCTCTCCTCCTCCTCTCCTCTGCTCTCCTCTCCTCTCTCCTTTATCATTATTGTTCATCATGCGTTTCTAATGAAGTCGTAAAAATTGAAAACTTTCAACGTATCCAACTTTGTGTGTGTGTGTGTGTGTTTTATCTTGCCACTCCAACTCGCTCCTTCCACTTGTGTGGCTTATGTGTTGCTTTATTGCCTCGTTCCCTCGTTCGTCTTGGGCACGTCTGCTTTTAGCTTGCTCTGCTGCTATCCCGCAATCATTTTTATTCATTTGCCCATTTTGCTTCACTGCTGACATTCCTCTTTTTTATTATATATGCCTCTCCATTTGTGTGTGTGCGTGTAAGTTTTCCAATTTTTTTTTTTGTACGTTTCGCACATTTTAATACATTTATTTTGTTTTGGTATTCTTTCATTTGTTTTGGCCCTCGCTGTGAAAATCAGCTTTAAGCTTAGCCGCCAGCTTAAGCGCAATTTAAGTGCTTAACAAACTTTATACTCTACTCGAAAACTAATTGTGATTTACAAAGTTTTGAGGTGTTAAGTAGCACAGTTCGCATCGCATTTTCAGATTCCTGTTTATTTCAACAACTATTTTATAGCATACTTTTTGGGGCATACAGACAACACAGTATCAAAGTCCGGGTATGTATGGTATTTATACTACTTTATACCCATAAAATGGCAAACTTTATTATAATTGTAAGAACTTTGGACCTTTTTAAATTTACTAGCATTCACGAAACTTTAATATGAATCGCATAACTTGCAGTGCTCGTTTTGATAAACTTATATCCGCGTCTTGTTTTCACATTGTAAATATTTACATTAGAGTTCCATTCACAGAAGAGCTAAATAGTCTGTCAATATCACCGACAAACTTAATTTGATAAATCTATCTCACAAAGCAGCTTGAATTACATTCATAATCGGTTGTGCATTTTTAGCTCAGCTCAAAACAAAAAAACTGTTTTTACCCTAGCAACATTCACTTTGATGCTAGACAAACTGTTGCCAACGTTAATGGAACTCAGCTCACAACCCACACATTTATAAAATTTAAAAAAAAAACACACAAATTCAAGCTTAATTTGAAAGCTATTTGATGGCAGTTGACAAGTTTGTTTTTCGCTTCACTTGCTTGCATATATCGGTTTTGAGGGTTATTTGAATTTATAACGCAATTGCAGAAATCGAAAATCATAAATTTGAAGATATTTTAAATCGGTTTGTAATTTGATGAACTGTAAAATCCGTTAAAAAGCAAACTTCGTTTAAATTCGTTTCAATTTGTATATGCCAAAGAGAAAAATAACAATAAAACCAGCCGTTTTTTCAAAGGACTTTTAGCATGTGGAAAAATATCTCCAATTGTATATTTTTATAAAATCTTTTTTATGTTGGGAATATTTCGATTTAAAACGACTAAAATTGTTTTTTTTTTGGAAAGAGTACAAAACATTTGGAAACCTACAAAAAACTCATTTATATTACCCAACTAACTTTTTTCTTGTGTCGTGAAACCATAAAAAAAGACTAAGAGTGTGTTGTTCCGTAGCCTATAGTAGGCATTAGAAAGCACCTTCGACCGCTTTAAGTATAAATATAGATAAATATTCTTGATTAGCATCAAAAGTCAAGTCGATCTAGAAATGTTCGTCTGTCTGTACAATATGGAATGTAAGATCTCGTATATCATACACAGTCCTATTTGATATAAAATCTTATCGATAACTTTTCTAATTTGCCCTATATTGACATAAACCTATTAACATGATATTGACCATTTGTACAAGTGTCGCACTTTTCAGTGAGTTAGTTTAAATAAGACGTGTTCGACTAAGGGTTATTTAAAGACTTGTGTTCAGGGTATATTCCAGTCGAGCTCTCTCGATTAGAGCATTCTAATTTATTTTTTGTTTCATTTTGTTTAGCTTTTTGTTTGTATTTTTGTAGCATGTTGGAAAGCTTCATTAAGCTACCGCTTTTTGAGGCAACGATATTTGCATTTTGCACCACAATTATTTTGCCATTACTCGACAATTCCGCTCACATTTTAACTCTCATTTTCCCCCGTTCCTCCTTGCACAGCAGCCGCCTGCCGACCAAATGTTTTATTGTCGCGACAATTTATGCTCATATCTTTGTTGGCAGGTTATAAGGACAGAAGAGCAGATATATAAATATATATATACATATGTACTCGTAACTTCGATCCGGCGCATGACGTCACTTCAATATCCGCCAACAGAAACACGCAGTGTTGCAAAATTGCAAATGACAAAACAAAATTGTGAATATTTTGTTGCCACGGATATCCGTTCTATGAGGAAAAGCGGATGTTGGCCTGCAACTGCAGCAAACTTGAACAGCCACCAATCATGCCACAGCACGATGGCCTGACACATGTGGTAAGCAAAGTCGGTTTAACTTTCACCCATTTTCTTTTTTCTTTTTTGTGTGTGTGTTGCCCCCATGCTGACTGCAAGATCTTAATTTCGATATTGATGTCAAATTGTCGCTGGATTTAATTAAAAATACACGTATTGCACCAAAATGGCGGTTGGCATTTTCTTCTTTTGCTCTCGTTGCCTTTTGACATTGCATGTTTTACTTGTGTTGCATTTCTCTTTCTCCTTTTTGTGTGTTGTATTTTTGGCAGCATTTCGCATTTCCTCTCTGCACATTTTATTTATCTTGTTTTCATTTAGGTGTTGACTTTGCGAATTGAAAGCGACACGTTTCAGATGTAAAAATGTAAAATGCATTTAATTGTTAAAACTGAAATACAAACGAATTTTTGTATAATGAACATGGTTTAAGCAATAAAATACAATTTATTTCGGTTTGGGCACTTTTAATATAGTCTTCTCAATTTCATTCGAAATTTTCAACACTTTAGCAACTGTCATAAGAGCGACTTCCGTTTTAAGCACCACTTCCTCAAAGTGAAGTGAGTGAAAAAGTGGTTGTCAATGTGTATGTATGAGATAATAATGGCAATCATCAGAGCATCATCAATGCCAACTCATCAGCAGCCACTTAAACGCCCACCCACCTTCCACACTCCCCTTACTTCCCCTACCTCCCCCTTCATGCGCTTAACATATTCTGTTGAGGGGGTAAAACCTTTAACGACGATTGCGCCTACCAAGTACAAAATACATTATTGATTTCAATTTAAAATGTACTTTTTATTTTATTTTATTTTTTGTTTTGTTTTGTTTTTCTTGTTGTTGTTGGCTCTCGCAGTTGTTGTTGACGGCATCCTTTTGGGAATACAACTCGACATTGTCAATACCAATTGCTTGCCTCGCAATGAAAAATGCAAAGCTTTCATTCGATTCTCATAAAATATGTATGAAATAATGCAAAACCCATCAACGGATGAGGCTAGAAGCTGCATGTTAGCATGTATGTATTGATATACAGATATACATATTTACTCGATATATATATATATATATATATATATACATAAATACGTAGATATATGAATATACTGTAACTGCCCGAGAGTATTATTTCAATGCAAATCTAAGTGAAAATACCAGTTGTCAAACTTAGGCGCTTCCACTAATGCCGAGTTTAGATTTAAAATACTCTTTTTTGATCGAAGCTCACATTAAAATTGTTGTATTTGATATAATGTATCTACTGAGTTATTTTCTTCTCTTAGTTAATAATACTTTTATATATTATAATTATATTAGTTATCTCACATGCAGTAAAGCACCAAATAAGTTGTCAAACTATGCCAAAACCCAGCCGATTGGAAGAATATCATGTTTAGATTTAAAAGGACAATTTTCCAGGCTTACTTTAAGCCTCTAGTATTTAATTTGATTTATCTACTGAGTCATTTTCCTCTATTGATAAATAAATGAATAAAAATACTCGTAGACTATACAGTATTCCACAATGGTTTTTCTCATACGTGTAACATTTTATCTCATCTTTTGCAAGCACAAAAAAGCAGCCATGAAACCTTAATGTGCGCCTAAGGCAGAGTTTACTGTATATGCATTTGTAACTGTCCATAAAAAGAACGCTGCAAATGGGCCAACAGCTCGTAAAGCGTTTGCCAATTTAATTTGTGTGAATGCCCGCGGCGCAAATTGAAACACAAAGTTAAGAGAGCGCCTCGGTCAAAACGGATTGGGAATTCGAGTTGGAGACAGTGAACAGGAAACGGAAAATGAAGTAAGCAGTAAAGGAGAAAAGGAAGTCGGAACTAGAGTTGTGTAACAGATAACTTGCACCAGTAGCTGGCATAATGTTGCCTTTTGCTCATTTGAAGTTGTTGCTCTTTCAGTTGTTTGGCTCATTCAGCTTCGACTGTGTCTGTATCTGCGTCTTCGCAACCATGCAACGTTGCAGCTGCAGCTGGTGCAACAACGGCAATTACCAGCAGAAGTTGTTGTTGTTTTCACATTTCATGTTGGCCAGCTCGCTTTTTCTTCAACTTCTTTTCCCCATAGTTTTTTTTCGCTGTTTGACCAAGACTTTGGCCAAAAGTTTTGGCCAAGTTTTTAGCCTCCATTTTGCGCTGGCTTCATTAATCTAATATTTTTTTTCAGCTAACACAATGAGATTTATTAAGTTTTAGGTGCAAATGAATTTGCTTGAAAACTTTCATGCAAACTCATCAAACGAAAGAGATGCTTAGAGAAAACTTAAAGGAGTTTCAAGTAAAGAAAATTATTAAATATGCCTTTGTAAATAATAGCATCAACTTTGCTGATGGAATTTAGAATTTACAGTTTGCACGTCAAGTTCTAAGCTCAGAAAATAATTTGTGAGGGAGTAAAATTTTTAAAATATTATATAATGTTTCAATCTAAGGACACATAAATAAATCGCAAAAATTACAAATCAAAAAGAGAGATCGGATTGAGTTAATTAAGTGCGACAAGGATGCATATTTCGCAAGTGTTGCAAGTTTGGAACAAGAAGCGGCAGTTGCATAATGTTGCACAACAACATACCCCAGATGAGCTGGCTGAATCTGAAACTCCCGCACGAAGACTGATTAAACTGAATTTTTTCGATTGCTTATGGAATGGATGATATGGAATTGTGGGATATTTTACCAGAATTTGGTTGCATGCGAATGTCGCTGAAACGTATGTGGCTGACATCGTTGATAAGCTGATTATATGCGAATTGAAAATCTTTTTTAACATTATAACCCCTTATTACATGTATATTGAAATTGAAAACGGTGTTGTACAGGAGGATTATCTGACTGCTCGACATCTGCTCGGATGTATTTTATCCGATCAGTGAGTGACTTGTCCACAATCTGCTGCTCAATCCGTGTTATGAGTGTTTTTGAACCTTTTGTTCGCTATCCACGTGGAGGCGATAGTGCCAATTCAACCGCAAATAATACCGCAACTCATTTATCCTTGTCAACGGCCAATACGCCTTCGCTGATGAGATGCTTTATAAGGGTGTTTATTAAAAATGTAGCCTTTACCAGTCTGCTACCTATCCTTGATTTAATCGTATTCATGAAGAAGCATCGCAACACCTACGACATTCTGGCAAAGACGGGAACAAGATAATATAATTTTGTAGATGATATTGAATAAACAACTTTATTATTTAAGTATAAATAGATCTTTACATTAATAATGCTCTACATATACTATTTGAAGCTATGCCCAGTTATCGATTACGATTCTAATTGTTGAAAGTGTTGACTATCGATAGGAGAGCAAAATTTTGAGTACTCGATCAATGATGTAATATTAGTGATGGTATTGCAATGGTTGCATTAAGTATTAATCACAATTTTATAATATCGAAATTCGTTAAACAACTCCCAAATAACAAACAACAAACAATAAAAAGACATTAATTTAGCTCTTCAAAAATTAGATGTGAAAATAGCATCTGTCATCTTGGCAAACAGTTTCCGACACGCACGCAAAAGTCGAAAAGACATCTGTGCACGTCTTTTCAACTATATTTGCTGAAAGGCTGTCAACCACATAAAGCACCACAATTTCTACATATTTTACAGTAAATACAACCAACCACCCAACCAACCAACCAACCAACCGATTCAGCTAAGCAACCCACCCACCGAACTGCAATTGCAATTGCGTGCACTTTGTGGCTCTTTATTTGCAATGGAAAAACCGTTCACATTTTCCTCTTCTCTTTATAGAATACTTATTTTTTTCTTTCGTTTTCTATTTTTTAATTTGCGTGTGCTGCTGCTCATTTGCAAAACATGCAACTTTTCATTATGCGGGGGCATCAGAAGCCAAAATGTGGCTACAATATTTAAACTTGTGTTGCATTATGCACAGTGCCGATGTCATTAACACTAACGACGTCATGAAATTCAATGCACAACCGCCACTGGAGCTGACTGCAACACTAGCCACACACAGCCACACACTGGCAGCACACACACAAACACGTACTGACTTGGCTCCCACGCTGTAGGCAAAAGTCCAGGGAATTCTCGTGAATGCTAAATGTATTTTCTACAGCCTGATATTGGAAACTTTGTGCATGACGACCAGCCGAGGCATGATCCATATATTTTTATAACACTTGCTCTGCTCTTATCGCGGCTACTTTGATTCTATCATGGATTTTGCTATCGATCGACTTATATTCTGAGAATTAACCGGAAGTATTTTCCATTTAAGAGACTGTTTATATATCACACAGCTATGAAAATGTAGGAATCTGTTCCTAAATCATTATCCAATAATAAGTATCGGAAAACGACAAAGTACCATTTTTATATCATCATAACAATCGAAATAGGGAAACTATTTCACAATACTTTGCTTCCAGTATGTTCAAATTTTTAGCTTAAATAGTGCGGAATTTTGTATTATTTTATATAAAGCAACTTAACTTAAATGTTTAAGCTAACTTAAATTAAAGAGCAGTAGAAGCTGGAGCTTCAGCCTGTTGAGTGTTGAGTATTTATACGTCAATTTTGAGGTTCCAGTTCCAACACCGTAAAAAAGAAATGCAGAGAGAAGGAAGCACAGATTGAAGACACTGCAGATAAAATTATATATACACAAAATATTAACTGAGCTAAGCTCGGAAAGGGTACTTAAACTTGAACTTTTCACAGAAATATGTAAGAAATATGAGAGAAAAAAATTGCTCAGAGCCAGAACATAGTCAAAACTAATCAGATTTTGAAAAATCCTGCTTTTGAACACGCTTTGATCCTTAGATTAAAACTGCATATAAATTTAAAAACGCGATTGAAGATGAAAATCCAAGTTACAATTTTTGAAAGAGTACAACAAACATCGACATTGCTTTGCTTATATATATTGTGTGAGAAATATGAGCTGCATACTAGACTCACCCACACCCACACACACACGCACACACACACACACACATTCCAGCGTATCGTGACTTTGTCGTCCTGCTGCGTTGCGTTGCGGTTAACAAAAAAAAAGTCTGCAATATTTCAACTTTCGACTGTGTAGTTGAAAATTTGCATGGGTCAGTCGGGATGTCAGCCAGCCAGTGCACCATATGATTTTAATGATATCTCCGTCAAAACTTTTTTTCTTCAAATGCCAGCAGTTATATGTATTCCTTTCTCTCTCCCTCCCCCCACTCTCTCTCTCTCTCTCTCTCTCTCTCTCTGACTTTGAGTTGAAAAACCGCATCCGAAAAGGTTAAAAGTCGAGAGCCTTGACATCATGCTCAAAACAATTGAAACTTTGTTATTGCGTAGACGCCAACAAGACCAATTGCTGAATGTGCTGCCAACTCGGCTGTGGATACCACACACATCCAATTCGAATGGCATCCAAAATTCAGTGTAGTGGCTTTTATTTCATATTCAAAGTCATGTTTTGTTTTTGGCATAGGTTTTCTGATGCCCACATCATAATGCAAGATGAAACTTGTCATTGAAGATATGTGCAAAGAGTATAGAGAGAAAGTGGGATGGAGCGATGCAGGGACTGGGTGTAATTTATGTTTGACCATGTGAATCAATTGGGTGACATTCCCATGTAGAGCAAACACGAAATAGTATAAAACAATGCCAGCAGACCGATAGACAGATAGACCGGCATACAGACAGACAAAAGTACAGCCAGAATAATGGAGAGTATTTGGATAAAGAGCTCAAAGGGAATGCGCTGAGCAGAGTTGAAACAATACAAAGAGCTGGATAAAAGAATCGTCCATACGACAGTACAAAAGTTGCCAACACTGAATGGAGTATGCACAATCGAAATGACCGAATAACTGAAAATCGTTGCGTATGGGGGAAGGGCACAAGGGAAAAGCTACTCAAAATATGGCATAACAGCAAAGTCAATGTATGAAAATATCATAAATTCACCATTTTAATTGAGTTACTCGAGCTGAGTGTGGTCAAGGAATTTTAGGTTAGGAAATAAAACAGTTTGTAGGGACTGGTCTAAACTCTTCAGTAACATAACTTTGTCAAAAACTTTGTACGGTTCGGAACCTTCTTGAGTACTACATACGAGTACAACATCGAATGTAGATCGCTTTTCGCGTTAAATTTATATTTCCAAAAAGTGCTTGTAGGGACGAGTCGAAGCTTCCCACAGACATAACTTTGCCTAAGCGGTACTGATTTGAAAAAATCTCGAAAATGTATACGTGATGACATCACCAGCAATCGACCATAAAAAATTTGGTGAAACTATCTTTCAAATTCTTATCTATCTACAATAACTACAATGACAATGTCACTTCATTAGAAAGAAAAAAGATTTTAAAATGTTCAGCTGATAGGCACATGAAGTAAGATTGATTGCAGCTGATAGAAAAAAACGTAAGATTCTTAACCAAAGCTTTGCCGAACCGATAGGTTTGCACAAGTTTCAAGTCAAGCTTGATAACCCATCGATGAAGGGGTACATTAAGAAACTGCAATGGAAATGCTGGAACTCAGACTCTAACTGTATATTTCCTTGGGATTGACAAGAGCAGTTGCAAAATCCTTGTAATCCTTTGGTGCATGCACAAGTGTTTGGCAAAGACTATTAAAATCCGCTTAAGCTAAACAGAGTTTCGCGTGTCCCAGTTGTGATAGCTTAGTTGTTGTTTTTGTTGTTGTAGTTGTTGTTGTTGTAGTTGTTGTTGTAGTTGCAGTTAGTATGCTCCACATTGGCATTGGCTGGGTTTCCCACTTGCTGCACCCTCCACTCAACTGCAAATTCAGAACAGCAGCAAAATACACAAACACACAAAGACATTCTCGTGGCCAGAACGGGGGAAAGAAGGACCTAAAACACATAGCTCAGGACTTATAAAACTTGTACATATGCCATTTATGCACATACACTCGCATATATATTTTGGTCCCTGTCCAACGAGCCATGCAAAATGACACAACATAACTAGCAAAAGCTAACAAGCGAGTTTCTGCAGCACATGTTAATCGACTTTGACTACCCTATAAACAAGCAGCAGCAAAAGAGACAAAATTCTCGTTTATTGATCAACAAGAATGAATGCAAAAATTAAGCAGAAAGACTTTTCTTATTTAACATATTCTCTGGACTTGAGGATTTTCAATAAAACATCTACACCAAATGTGTTGAAATAACAAAAGCATATCTTAAGCCGTTTGAGAATTTTTGTTCCTAAAGTTTTTGATTGTTATCGAAGATTTTTAACTATTTACCATATCCATTATCATTTTAATATGACCCACAACCGCGTATGCATGTATAGGGTATACAGTGTGTAAGCGCCTGGCCTTAAGTTATAGCAATTTTACATTTATTTGAGTTGCCCGTTGGCTTTCCAGGTGTTAATCAAGTGGCCAACATGTCATGGCCATGATAAATGTCCAGAGTTACGATGAGCCTTGCGCCCTGAGCTCTGAACTCAGTACGGCCAGGTTGCGTAGTGTCAAAAAAGTAAAATGAAATTGTGCCACTTTATGTTGCAACATGCAGATTTTTTGAATGTTTGCTGCTGCATTTAACGACGTACGGCAGCAGCCGCTGTTTATGCGCTCAAGTGCAAGTCTAGTGTGCAAGTAATTGTTGTACGTAAGGACAATGGCGTATTATTAGTTTCATGTGTCCTGTTATGTCCTGGCCATTTTATCTGTCTGCCTGTGTTTGTGTGTATGTGTGAAACCCTGCCTTGCATAATAAATTGACCACATGGCTGGTTGGTTGGTCGTCGGCAGCGTGGCTCATTAAAACGCATTTGTATTTAGTTGTGCATAAAACATAATGCGAAAATGGGCAACGTGACCACAACGCGCAACCAGCCAGAAACTACAATACAATCAGCCACATGAAGTGTGTGTGTGTAAGGATGTGTGCGCGTGAGTGTGTGTGAATGTGTGTGTGTGTGTGCCGTTGCCACTCGGTAACAGGCATTACGCGCAACACAGATTCAGCAACGAGTTATACCTTTCTTTTGCCAATGCCGCATCAACGTTAGCAGCTGTTCTCGCTCGATTCCCCCTAATTGAAATCGTTTCAATTCAATTCATATTTATAATTAGTTATGGCCTCATCATAATTGATCACGTATCACCATTGAGCTGAGTTCTGCGCTTAAAGAGCTAATTGCATTCATTAGGCACATCTGATGTAATTCAAAACGATTTAATTTAATTAACCCACTCAATTGCCTGAATCTTTAATGTAGCTTTGAGTGCGAAATTGCTTAATGAATATATTGATTGATGGACTAATTATTAAAATTGAGAACTTTAATAAGCATTTTGACAAAATTAAGCCAGTAGAATAATGCAATTGAAAATGTGTAAATAGACCATATTGAAGATGCGCAAAGTACTTTCCGAATTTACCAATGGTAACTCATCATAATTTCCCCAAACTTCTCAGAAAGACGTATTTTCAAGTATTGCTGTAAAAATAGCATATATAGAAGACACACTCAATGTTGAAAATAATTAGGAAATCGGATCATTTTTTACGAAGATATAACAGTTTTAATTTGAATTTTTACAAAAAACAAAAATCTTGAATTTCTGACATTTTTTTAAATGTCAAGAAGGCTTAACAATCTGCTTGTTACATCATACAGAAGTTTAAATTTCGTTCACACCGAGTTAAACTTGACATTTTAATATATTTTGTGACATTTGTAAAAATAAAAAAAAAGAAATGCGAGCACATCATGAGCCGCCTGCAGCATTTGATTTTCTTTGCATCCTTGACTTTGAAATTCAATACGCAATTTCAATACACAGACTACAAATGAGACTTGGTTTTCTTTATTTTTCCATTTCCTTTTATTTTTACGGAATGGCTGGCGGCAATGGTTCAGAATATATAGTAAAAATTTATCAGGTTTCAAGAGAACAAGAAAACTGTCAAGCATTGCAGAAGTGCGAAAATGCCTCAGGAAAAAAGCACAAGGCAAATATACAAACAAATATGTGATAATATTGGCAGGCAAAAAGAAAGCAAAAGAAAACGCATGTTTTAAAATTTTTCATTTGGTTTTTTTTTGCCTAACCAGCTGGCATTTCATCCTTCTCTCCCTTTCTCTGTCTGCCTCTTTGCCCATTCTGGTATGTTAGATAATTGATATTTGATACACACAAGCGCACACACACACACATACACTTGTGTGAACACTTTGCCAATTGGGTGTGGATGTGCTTTTGAGCCTGTGGCATATTTGTGTAGCATAAGGGTAGCTCGAAAGGATGGCAGGCAACAAAGGCCTATAAAAGTGAAGTTCTTGCAAAAACAACAGAATTCAATTAAAAATTAGTAACCAGGGAGAGAAAGTACGACTAAGAGATGCCCTGCATTGAATTTCTAATATGAAATGAATCGAAAAGTGTTCTATGTTGACCAATGAATTCTAGTGTCTAATTATAAGCTCCTAAGGACGGGTCAAAACTCTTCCGAGAAGAAGTGAAAAATGTTCTACAGGTTAAGTCAAACAAATGAGAGCAATGAGTAAGAAGCGAAAGTGAAAGCAATACTCTATATGATGTCTAAGAAATGTATTTATAGCTGGATTTTACCCCCGACTCGGTTGTTATTGGCTTCTGGTATTCGTTTGGAGTGGATCTTCCAAATGAGCCACAACCCTAACCACCTCCCTTGAATATCTCCCACCTTATCATCTGCCAGATATTGCTCTGAATTAAATTATATTATATTCACCAGTTATGTGTTTATACCTAAGCATTACAATTAAAGCTAATCGCTACTTCCACACACATCCAATTCACAATTTCATATTAACCTTTTGTGTATTTACTGAGTATGCCAGGGTAAAACCAAATTCGAACTAAAAACTCAACTGCAATAAAGGAATGCAACTTTGTGATACTTTTAGATATAGATACAGCCACAATACTTAAAACTCTGTCTCTAAACGGACTCCATGCTAAAGTTTTGCGATTGCACAACACAAAAGGGTTTCCACCACATAACACACACTCAAATCTACACACACACACACACATAGAGAATCATTTGGAAGAATATAACGTAATTAAAAAGTTGTGCCACAACAAACGAGCTGCAAAACAACAAAATTTTATGAAGTGTATATGAATGAGCAACGGAATGCTTGAATGACAGAACATTGTGGATAAACAGTGACAAAAGCTAGTTGAGATGCAACAGCTTGGATGGGTCAGCAGCTCCTTGACCAGCAGCTGAATAATGCTAAAAGTGTTAGAAACAACAATGAAAAAAAGAACCCATCTCTGATGGAAGTGTAAATCATAATAAATTATTTATGGACAGCAAGTGCCAATGAGGACGTGAGAAAATCAACTTACATTGTTAGCTTTATGCTTGAGCTGCATTTCATTAAGCTGAGCACAGTTAGTGACTCCTATTATTAGGGGGCGGTGCTTTAAGGCTGGCTAAAAGGTAACCTAATAAAATATATCTTAATTGATATGAAAATGTGCAACAAAACTTTTTTATATTCTTTGCTGACCTCTTTAAATATGTCTTTCGCTGGGTTCATAAAGAATTTAATGAAGAAACTTTTTTGCAACTGCAACTAAAGAAACTTTTGCTCAACTAAGGAATAGTTAATTTATGCTAACGAATCTAATAAATAAGAAACAAATTTACACTTCGAAAAAGACTTGCATTTCTAATTGGCTTGCAGCATTCAATTATAATAAATATTATAGGAAATAAATTAAATTATAATTTTAGCTCAAAGTAAGCGTTTACCTCTCTTGAAATGTCAGCTATTTTGTGTCATTCACAACAACATATCTGACATTCACAACATACTTACGAATGTTGTCCCGTATGGGAATGTAAGAATTTGAATAACAGTTGTGTAAAAAGTGTTGCCTACCTTTCGCAGTTGGAAGTGAGCTGATTTTTGTTGCAGCCAAGCAGACATGGAAAATCGAAAATGCTCTCTCCTGTTTCTTGTTGTTGTTGTTAGTTGTTATGCACTCTGCATTAAAAAAGCACTTTAGAATTTGGGAAAAAAAACTTTTGGTTTACTGTCTGACAGCTCGTTAAGGCTGTCACCCACTCTCTCTCTCTCTCTCTCTAATTCTATCTCCTTCCCTTGGTCTTTCTCTCTTTCATCTTGTATTCATATTTTAAAAAGTTTTCCATGTAAAACTAAAGTCATGAAAGTCTAATGACAACTGTACATAATGGCTAAAATGAAGCTGAGTATTGAAAGATAACCAGGCGACAGGTGCTGTTGATGCTGCTGCTTTCTTAAGCTTTTCTTGGCCCACTTCAAACCACATCTGTTTGCCAAAATTAGCTAAGTGTGCTTTTTTTTATTTCTGGTGCTGGTATTCCTTTAAGAGTTTTCTTGTTTGGGGGACAACATTAATTAGATTGCCACGCCTACAAATCATTATAATGGCACCCAAGTGCTCTAGAGCCCAATATAAATGGGTATGTAGCAGCGGGAGAGGGAAGGGAAGGAGATGGCAAGAGGCAAGGGGCAAAGGGCGGGGCCATACTCTAGTCGTAACTGCTGTAAGCTCACACATTATTCACACGCCTCGCAACACACAATTTCGCGTAATATGCAAATTGCGCACCAAATCTGAGCTAAATCCGAGCCGTCAACCCCCCTGCCCCAACCAACCCCCTGGAGTCAAACGAAGCGAAATAAAACTGTTTGGGGTGGAGTGAAGCGGCCAATGCAACAAACAACAACAACACAAAACGAATCTGCCTAAAAATAAAATAAGTAACAACAAATATAAAATAACAACGCCCCGCAACCATTACAAAACTATAAGCCTCCAAAGGATTCGCCAGCAAATAAACCAAAAATGCTGCGAACCGAGCGCAGGGGAGGAACAAAAACAGGGGAGGAACTACAACAAAACACAACTGAGAGCACTACAGTCGGGCGTGATAGACTGCTGAATACTCTGTTACCAGATAGGTCCTCCTCTCAATTTGCACTTATTGAAGTTATCGATTTCTTAGCAATAAATTTTAACACTTTCACAAATATATATCTCAAGCTTCAAGGTTGAAAAAATGCTTGACAGTCGTACCACAAACTCAATATACTTCTATACCTTCGATAACAGGGCATAAAAAAACCGAAAGCAAACAGAAGAACTATACAAGTTAAACTTCGATCACTTTCGTATACCCTGTAGCGATTTTGAAGTTTCGTAGAAATTATAAGTTGGTTTTTATGAAAATAAGAACATTTTCCTTTTCCAAGATAAGGAAATACTTTTTAAAAATGATTTTTGTAAACAACTGTAATACTTTTATAAAATCAACTTAGTTTTATGAAATAAATATGAAAAGGGTCCCGAATAGATTGGAAATAGTTTTTAAAAAATAGTAAAGCTCAAGAAGCACATTGAAAATCTAAAAATATCTGAATTGAACTTTTTACCTACCAATAACTAATATATTTAAATTTGCATCTGTAACTTCTCAGCTTGTAATATAACTTTATAAATCTTAATACTTACAATTTTTTAGTTTAGCCTTCAAGCTTTTTTGGATACCTTTTACATATGGTATTTTAGAGGGTATTTCGCCAATAAATGTTGGAAAAGTGTGCTCGAAAAAAGTATACATATATGGAAAATGTTTGTAATCAGCTGAGGGACTTGCTCTGTTGGCGAACATTAAGTGGAGCCTAATTGGGTGGCCATGTGAGTGGCGAGTGTCGAGTGCCCCGAGGTCGCATGCAACAGCAAACAACAGCAAAAACAACAGCAATAGCAAATCAGAGCGACGCATAATTAAACGAAACAAATTCCTATGAAAGAAAACAACAAAAATTGAATGTGCCCAGCCCCCGAGGCACGCATGACTAATGACGAGGCGAGAAAAGCTAATGTTAATTAGAAATTAAGTATGTAGGACCAAAAACCAATCCCACTGCCTCATTAAAGATCAAAATGGAACTACTTAAATGTTAGAAAAAACGTGAAAAACAACCAAAACAATAGAAATGCACGGTATTTAATGATGAAGATTTCAGCTTTGCAAATTACTTAAGGGAAAGTGTTATAAATGCAATAATGTACAATAATTTGCAATGTTTTAAAATTATACTAGACTTAAGAAATCACATTACTTCTGTTTCTTAAACATATGTTATCCAAACAGCCCAAAACAATTGCAACATAAAACATTAACTGAGATTCCTTTTACCACCACAGACTCTCTCCCTCTTTATCTGCCTCTCATACTCTGTCTCTTACTCTGTTTGCCTCCCACTTAGCTTGGCTTATTGCTTAGCGATTTAAAGGATATATATATAAATATATATATAAATATATTTCACTTTCAGTCCAACACTTTACCCAGCCGAACACTTCAACACTCCTTTTTTTGTACTTGCTCCCGTCTCCCATCAACTTTCCTTTGTTTTGGCCGCTGCGCAGAATGCCTTAATCATGGCTCGTAAATCTTTGATGTTTCATTTGTGCCAAATACTAAACGATTTTTAAAATACCAACGAGGAGTGGGAAGGGAGTGTGAAAGGAAGCAAACCCCTTAAATATATTCCGATCCATAGAAATAACCACACCCACAGAGCACTGAGAAACAGCCTTCTAGTTATTCGATGCTCAACTGAGGCTCATTGAAAAGGGCAAAATTAAAATGGGTACAGTGAAGTGGTTTTGCGGGAGGGTAGGGTATTGTGAATGTGGTTGTACCGCGGCAATGGATTGTGTGTAGTGTTAAGAAGCGCCATAAATTATGGCATGAAGATAGGGCCGTAACAATCTGCGGCCAGCTTTATATTAGCCGCAATGTGAATTGAGGTTAAGTTTGGCGCAGTCAGAAATTCTGCAGAAAGATAAAATAATAATAGAGTGTGTTGCTATTGTTGGCACCAAATTCTGCAATATACATACATATTACGCATATTTCAACTATTTTAAATGTTATACTATTTATAAAAGAATTTTGAATTCATTTGTTCATTTAGAGTTGCATATTTGTATTTGTAAATGCTTTAAGCCAAAAAATCAGATTTGCTTATACCACAAAGGACGTCTTATTTCGAACAACCTAAGAAAAAAAATCTTTGCTGACTTTTGACAAATCCAATGCAATTGCATTTCGATAGCAAAACATCAACAAGAAAATGCTTGTGTACAAATTTGACTGCAGTCGAAAGATTTTCCAGCTAAACGAAAAGGCCACAAAAGCCGGGTAACTAACTGCAGAGAGAGGCAGAGAGAAAGATAGAGAGAGAGAGAGAGAGAGAGAGAGAGAGAGAGAGAGAGAGAGAAAACCGGAAAAACGCAAACACAGCAGCAATCAAAGCCAAATTGAATATAAATACAAAATCAAATTGAATTTGTACGCCAAAGATTAAAAGGGAAATGGTTAAGAATTATAAAATCAGCATTTAATTTTCTGTTTTCTCGTTTTCCTTTAGCGTAATTGGCAAGATGCAGTCGAAAAAGATTTAAGAACGAAGAGTGAAATTAAATCAGCAACCAAAATGCTTGAACAATTTTTGCGCCAACAGTTTTAACAGCACTTGAAATGCATTCCAATTAACTGCGACTTTCAGCGCAAAATCCCCACCACCTCCCCTCCCACTCCCTTGACCAGAGCTTAATGCTTGCCCGCAAGTGTCGCCTACTGTTAGACTTTTAGAGGGTTATTGGGGGTGGAGGATTGGAAGTATTTTTGGCGAAAATTGTTTTGCTGGCTTAGCTGCTGTCAAAGGCATTTGCCGTATTCGAGTTTAGTGCTGAAAGCCAGTTGGAATTGCGCCAGTTCCTTTTTAGACTGGAGTCTGCCGCAAAAGTTACAATTGCGCGATTGAAAACTACGTACGTCCCTGCCCCTCTCTCTCTCTCTCTCACTCTCTCTGTCCTTCTCCCGCTCGCACTGGAATACACAAAAAGTTTCGTTGCTGGACGCTTTGAGTGATTAAACGGTCACATTGAACATTGTCAAATTGAGGACAGAAAGTTTTGCAAACAAAATGGATTAAAAATTATATATCTCTCTTGTTCGGAGTTTAGCTTGTGGTCGCTATTAAAAAAAAAAATACAGAAATAAAAGGGCTCTGTTTGACGACAGCAAACATATCACAATTTTTTAATGCCTAACTTCAAAACTACTGTTGTGGTGGCACTGCTTGCATAAGCATCTTAAGCGGTCACATTGAAATTGTGCTCACTCAGCCAATCCACTTTACTTGTTGCTCCAACGGTTTATAGCCACTGTCAAGCACTCTTAAGCGCAGCTCATTTCAGCTGCAGTTGCAGAAGCACTATACACAGCTCTCTCTCTTCTGTGCTTTAGAGTTCCACAAGCATTTGTCTAGTTTTAAGAGCGGCTTTAAAGCGATAATTATTGATAACGCGTGATATACAAACAAAGGTATGAATTTAGATGCATATTTTTTACAAGAGCACAATAATAAATCAAATTTCTGGCTCCAAATTACGTGCCGTACAAATTGCTAGTTGTTTGGGGCAGCAACAATTTATATGCTGAAACATAAAAGTCTAATGTTTGACACCCACAACCCCAAAAAATAAAAATAAAATAAAATCTGTTATATCTTTGGACAGGAGTAGTTTGGAATGCAACACTGGAAGTGGCACAATTCTCTCTATGTATGGGTGTGTGTATGTCAGCACTAAAAGCAACAGTAGTAAAAAGTAGTTTATTTAAGTAGATTGGGTACGGCGCGAAAAGGTATTTTATAACACTAGTAAGTAAGTACACACTGTCGGGCAGCTTGGCAGAAATGCCGTAAAGAATTTTATTTTCTTTCTGCCTTGCTCTTTCTCTCTCTTTTCTGCACACTCCACAATAAATGTGTGTGTGCATACATGTGCGTGAGTGTGTGTGTGTGTGTATAAGCATTTGCCGTCTGTTTGCTTATTTAAGTCGTTTTCAATTTCTGTTTTGCTTTTCTTTGCTCAGTCAACGCATAAAAAATAATGTGAAGCTGCAGCAAAACTACTATTTTCGTTCGTTTCCTCCCACTCTCTCCCTCTCTCTCTCTCTCTCTCTCTCTCTCTGTTTGAGTAATAGAACACATGCAAATTTTATTTCTTATTCTCCTGCATGGATTTTGCATGCTGTCCGCGAGTTGAATTTCTCTGTTTATTTTTATTTTCTTTCTTAGCGTAAAAACTTTATTTTAATATGTTTAAGGGCAACTTTTGCAATTACAAAACTTTTATTTGCAACAACAAATATGGGTGTTCTTCGAATTACCTAAACTACATGAGCAAGAAATCCAGTCAGAATGCCAAAACAACTACAACTTTTTATTACAATTTAATTATTACCCTCAGCTCTATTTGAATTTGTATTTACTTAATTTATATATCGAATTTGAATTTGACTATTTGTATATTGAAATGTTGCCCGTTAAAAATATAAAAACTATTAAATGTTATTTCATATTTTACATTTTCATAAAAGTAATCATTTTGTGTAAACAAGACTTAAAACTGTACATTTGACACGCTGCAGTTTCAAATGCACTTCTCTGTTAAGGGGCCTAAGCGGGTGAAGTGTAAAGAGTATCAAACTCAAGTTGAGCAAGCCTGGAAGCTATCGCAACATGTCTCCAAAGCTTTGTACTGTCAATCTGCTGCTAACTGCTAAGAAAAAATGTTTGTGTCACTAGTGGACTAGTTGCTTGGACCTGCGTGCAGTTTTTGGCCCCGTCAAAATGCTATTTTTCACTCTATTCGACCGACAGAATGCGAAGCACGGCAAAAGCAGCAGAACCGGATGTTTTAACGTGCTAACAGACAGACATACAGGCAGACATCAACTGCAAGCGAGGACCAACAACAACTAAAATCACCAGTAAACTACAAAATACCCTGTCGAAGACTTTGCTGCACATATGTATATAAAATAAAACAAATCGATCATTAATTCAATTCAATGAAAATATATTATATACATATAAATACTAATAAATGTTTATATTAAAATAAATAATGATATATTTAAATAGTACAATATTAAAAAGCAAAATGTATTTCTACTGAAAATAGACCAAATGGCAACACAGGCAGCGTATACCAATTGCAATGGAAACAGCGAAGCGACTGCGACGACGACGTTGATGGGAACGTGGACACTGACGCTGACGTCGCCGCACACAGCGACAAGAATTGTGCATTTGAATGTCGTTTGGGGAGGCAGTTCGCTGCTTTTATATTCCCCACAAGGCAACTGCAGGCGAATATGAAATAAAAGCGAACTCAACTAGCATATGTACCACACACACACACACACACATGCATGAATAAAATGCCAGCACATTAGAATCCGCTGAACAAGTAACAAAAAAGGGCGCCCGCTGCCGTTGGAATTTTGCTGCGACTGGCTGGGAACGCCAGTCATTGCACCGCAAATGAATTCGACTGCAAATTCTTTCGCTTGCCCAGTCGAATGCTAAAATTTATAGAGTCAAGTTTAGAGGGCACTTTAGTAAGATTAATCTGGCTTAATAGAAAAAGATGTTAAGTGCGTCACTTGAGCATTTTTACGCTCACTTTAAATTCATTTATATTATTGAACGAAACTATTGAATATAATAATAATATATTATACACATTGAAGTCATTTAAATTTCCTTTTAATTATGTATTAATATTAAAAATGTACAATTTATATACACATATATATATATATATTACTACGAATAGATTGAAAAGCTCTTTGCTTATTTTTAAATGTGCATGCCCAATATCATGCTTTGTTTACAGGGCAAATAAAGTCAGCTTAAATTAAAGTGCACCTAAGTCAATAAACAAAGGCATCTTTTACACTGATGCAATAAAATAATTAAAAGCCATCAAATAAAAATAAAGAGAGACAGGCAGAGAGAGAGAGAGAGAGAAAGTTTATTTAAAAACAATTGAGAACGTATCAGTCGGGCGTAACCGACTACGAAATACTCTGATATCATGAGCAATACCATCTGATAACAGGTGTCACAGTTTGGTAACTTTAGCTCCTAGTTTGGTAACTTTAGCTCTTAAATTGAGAAAGATTTATTCTTTTGAGAACTTCGGGTGCGGGAGTGGGTATTTTTTTGCCTGTATAAGGGTGTTACTAGCAGTGTACCCTTTCAAATTAAGTGCCTCCAGCTTTCAAATTGTGTGATATACGAGTATATCCTTTTATCGATTTACATATATATCTTTTTATCGACTTACACCATCAAATATATCGCTTTTTGTTAGGCGTAGTATCAATCTTTACAGGACGCTACCGGTAACATACTTTCTGAATCTGGTGACTCCAACTAACAAATTGTGGGGGCGGCGGGACCACGCCTACGCCTGTATATGTAATCTGTGTAGGAAGCAATCTTCCAAGCGTGGAAAATATGCG
This sequence comes from Drosophila basisetae, assembly GCA_035041595.1. Taxonomy (NCBI): domain Eukaryota; kingdom Metazoa; phylum Arthropoda; class Insecta; order Diptera; family Drosophilidae; genus Drosophila; species Drosophila basisetae. The sequence continues at coordinate 5,103,636 of JAWNLB010000162.1, forward strand.
GTTTCATCGATTAACACTTTCACAACTATCGCCTTTGGCGATTATGGGCACAAGAGTAGGTGTGCCCATATAAAATTTTAGTCGATACTTAAAGGCTGTTACCATTAATATAACAATAAAAGAAACAGCCATATCCGATTTTTTGTTGAATACCCTCGATATCATAGTAGAAAAACTGCAAGCAGAATCGAAGATTTTAGACTATTCAAATCTCGTTGAGCTTTTCGTACATGTGCGACGGTGAAAATCTTTTGGCACGTAGCGTTTGCTAATTATGAAGACCGACACCTGACTGGGTCCAAGGACAATACCCTCTCCCCATCCCCCTCTTCCTTTCCCAGGTGGTCAGGGCAAAAGCAACTGAAAACTAGGCACGTAAAGCACATAAAAAGCTGTGAAAGTTATTAAAAAAAAAAACAGACTGCCAGAGGGGCTAAAAACTACAAACTAAAAAAGGCAAAAAATTAAAAAGAGGAAATCCTAGCATTGTTTTTGGCTCGTGGCCAAATGCACAAATCAACGATGGTCATACAAACCTTTAGCATACGCCCACCGAGCATTTCCACAAACAGGAAGTGTAAAAGGAATCCGTCAGGGAATGAATTGGGCAGTTGACTATCAAATGCTTTCGGTGCTGCTGCTGCTCTTGCTTCAGGGCATAAGACAAAAGGAAGCAAATGCAATTTGAGGGGTGCATTTCCTGTGGAACGAGCCAACGCCCAAACTTAAACCGTGTACACCTGAAAAATTTAGATTTTTTTCACAATAAAAAATTAATTTAAGCGAAGACATAGGACACATCTACACATCTATAAGACATTCTTAAATATATTGTCATATTATACTATTTTATTTATTATAAACTATTAGTAGAAAATATTTAACAAAACTATTCTTTGAACTAGGAAATTATAATCTTTACATAAAGTTATATTCTAATATTGATGAAATCGTTTGTGTTAGAAAAACACTTGCTTATACAAAAAAGGGAATGACCATTTCTTACCGTCTGACGCCACTTTTTTTTCCAAGTGTAGCATCACGTCATGCTCAACTTTGCCTGCCAAGTCATGTTTGCATGACGATGTTAAAGTTGGGGCCAACATAATTTAAGATGCTGCCAACGTGCCAGCAGCTGCTGCATCAGAATCTTTCACTGCAGCTGAGCAATGCAGGGACGCAATCGAAATTGGGGCTAATCTGTGCAAGTTTTATGCCATTTCATGGATTTTGTTTATATTTGCTTTACTTGCTTCCATGTGGATGCATCTAAATGGATGACTCTCAAGACGGTTACGTTAAATCGATTGTTGGCATGTCCAATGGGGCGTATGCATAATTTTGAAGTATATCGATGATTTTTATTCGATTATAAGGATGTGGCTTAGCATTTGTTAATATTGAACCATGGCGTTAGATGTGTATGCCAAACTTACACTCAAAAAAAAACTTCATCTTATATATATTATTTTATCACTTAGTTGCACTTAGTGCAACGATTTTCACTTGCATCAAAACTATATTTTTTGCTGATGCTCTTTTTGATAACGTCTTGAAATCTGAAATTGCTGAATGTCTGTAAAACAAATAGTAATAATTCTTAATCATTATTTTGCTAAAATTAGAAAGGAAATATTTTCAATTATTCAAAAATAAATATTTCAACAAGAAAGAAATGGAAGCCCGTATTATTCTTATTCTAAATTTCAGTGCATTTGTTTCTGAGTGTAAGCTTGAAAGATTATCCTTAAGACTAACAAACAACCGACCGGAACATGTTTTGAAGAAAAACTTCATGTGAACATCGATTAAGTAAATATTTTACCTGAGACCGTTTAGCCAACATGAGTAAGCAATTCGATGCTGCCACTTGGTGATTAGCTACCATTTTTGACAGGTAGCATCTGAGCTTAAACTCTTGCTCGTCAGCTAATTAGCTACACACCCACATATATATATAGGTATATATATATTTATATATTTATATACTTATATAAACATAGGCAAAAGTCAGCATTGTGCTACTTCCTCAGTTTGCTTACAAAATTTGTCGATTTCCACCCCCAGCTAAGTGGCTCTCAAACTGTAGCCTGCGTTAGTTAAACTTCTTCAAACTTGTGATTACCAAGCGAAAATTAGTTATCGTCCATGGAAAATGCACTGGCAAATAATGGCTTTTAAGCTTTTAAGTTGGTAAGTGGAGAGGGAGATAAGTGGGAGTTACCTCAAAACTCTACGTTATGCACCTACGGCAAAGATTTCGATCAACTTGCCTTTTATTTTCGCACTATCTAAAGTTCGTTTAATCGGACTACCAAAAAAGAACAAAAAAATCTAAGCTACAAAGAATGCCAAAAATTTAAATCGAAACTTGGCAACTAACTTTGCGACATTGACCAACAGCAAACTGGCTGGCTGTAATGCCCCCAACTTACGGCACACTCGACTGCATTAAGTTGGCTCTAAAATATGCGTGGGCCTTGTCTGTGGGCATTTTTAGTGTCGACTCCATAATGTTGCACCAGCTGACGTGACGCCCTGACAACGGCAAGGCCCAAATAAAACAAGTAAGAGCAGGCTGAAGGAAGGAGAGAGGGAGAGACCGAGAGGGAGCAAGACAGCTGCCAATCTACTGGAAGATACCCTGTAGTCAGAACTAATCTAAAATTTTAACATGAAATTCAAACTAAAATCAGATTTCAAATTTTAAATGTAATTTTAAGCTAGATAGCAAGACATGGCTTAAAATGAAATGTTTTTGAAATTTGGAACATTTTTATAATTTTTGACCTTTTGACAAAACTGATTTCAATCGCAAGTTAACAATATTGTCGTCGCAATCTGGACTTATTTCGCTCTAGCCTTTTAACCATTTTGAATGTGTACAGGATATATGTAGTTAATAATGGACAGCAAAAAGGGGCTAACTGACTCGGCATCGTGCTTGGACAAGGTCCACGCAGACAACCCTTCAGCAACAGCATTAAACATATTGTCAATCCAGCAGTGACCAGAACTAACTCGAACCTTTTTCTGTCTCGGTATAGCTCTCATATGCCTAGCCAACAACATAGATAGGTGCCGGATGGAGTGGCAAGGCGGGAATATACGACTTTACATATGTCTTTGTCCAAGTTCCATTTCTCTTGGGCTCTTGCTCAAAGTTTGTTAATGGCTTAAATAACCAATTGGGGTCGAATGTTAAGACCCTTAATTCATTATACTGAAAAGTTTGAAATTTCTGTGTGAGTCTTAAAAATATCAGAAAGAATTAATTCTAAATTTATAATAAGTAAAGAATATCTAAAATAAAGAAAATATTATCAATATTTTTATATACAACATAATAATAACAAACAATTATTATTTATTAAAATTTTAAATTACATTTAAAGTTAATAAATGCAATATTTTAAAAAAAATTCCTGCTCCATTTAATTATTTAACATTTTTTGCCCCTATTCCTTTGGCTCTTAAATTAAGAGCATTGCTGATTGATTTTTCTGTTGACATTCCCAAAAAAATGTTCTCATTTTGCGTGGCTTGCTAACATTTCATTGAGCTGTCGGCTTAACCTGTGTCAAAACAAAGCTCAAATGGGTGCTTGAACCGTTTTGACTCAATGAAACTTCACCGTCTGCTGCTCCACCCATCCCCAAGCCCCCTCAGCTTGACTCCCTTGCGATGTGGCAATGTGGCTGGCCAGGCACACAAAATTCATTCAATTTGCACAGAACGCACACAACAGGAATCGAGATAAGTCTGAGGTCAAAACGAACTAAGCAACGTCGTAGCCCCAAAGCCAAGCTGTCCCTGGCGCTTTTTCATTTATGCCACAGACCAGCAGCTGCAACAGCAGCCAGCCGCAGCAGCAGCAACAGGAGCTGGATCAGCAGCAGCAGCAGGCACAAAATGTTTTGGGTTTCTTCTTTCATTTTTTTTTCTGCCTTGTTTTGCACAAGTCTTCAATCAAAATGCGTCGGCAAAGTTTTAATGCACCACCTAAAGTGGATGATGGCCATGTGGTGTATAGTGTAAGGGGCGTAAGAAGGCGTGGCCATGCTGCTGTACAGTTGTGATAAATGATGTGTCGAAAATAAATGATTACGTCTCACACTTGGCCAAAAGCAAGCGCCAAAATTTGGTTCTTGTGTGTTTCGTTTTTAATACTTTGATGTTTATACTTTTGACTAGCCGACTCGAATATTGTGCGACTCCTAGACTAGGAGTAACGAAAGCAACATTTCCATTTTGGCATTGCCCCTTTTGGCAATTACTAAGTGGATGCCAGGATGTTAGAGCTAAGTAATTGACTCACAAAATGTTTCCAATATGAAACGATTTTTCGTGTTTGAATTTGTATACAGTGGGTAGGCATGGAGGCATAGATTCATATATATACAACTGTTTGTCTCATAGACCAGCTCTTTCTACTTGAACATTCTTAGTTCTCACTTTTTTTAAGTTTCAAAAATCCCAAAATAACTTACCAGATAAATACATTTTATATGTGCGAAACACTGATGCTAATCCCAAAACGACCTACCAGAAATATTAATTTTGTATATGTGTTTCACCTTCGGGCTCAGAGTGCTTAAGTCAATTGAGTAGATTTCCTTGATGACTTTTCAGTTACTGCGGCCATTCTCAGTTGATTGCGTTGCTGTCCTTTGCATTGTGGCAGCTGCATAAAAATGTCATTAAGTGGCCAATTTACGGCAATTGTGCATTAATGAAATGGTATGTATGTCTCTGTGTGTGTGGTTGTGTGTATAAGTGTGAAATTGTTGTGCAATTGCCGTTGTTTCCGTCGCTTTTCCATAATTTCGCATATAAAAGTGGACTCAATGCGAAAGCAATTCAAACTGTGAAACACTTAGCAAGGCACAATACTTGCCAAACTGTTGCCAAAAAAAAACATTGTTTTAACTGTTTGAAGAATTTATAATTTAGCATACACGATAATTCGAATGTTTTGAACGAAACTACAATTAATTTGAACAGATTCGTTTTGTAGATGTACACTTTAATCTGCCTGCCGCTCCTTGGGTTCGCTGGCCGGTTCGCCGGAACCCTCGATGCCCACCAATGATGCTGAAGATCCTGGCCGCAGGACAACGCTGCTGTCGCTACTCTCGCTGCTCGAATCGCCCACATTCAGATCGGTGTTCAAAGCCTCCGTTGGCGGTGGTGGTGGCGCCACAATTGGCATCGGTGGCACCAGATTCCCTGTCGCCGGCATTGTTGCAATGCAAATGCGTTTCGAGGGCGGCGGCGCCGCTTGACCTAAACGTGCACCAGTTATCATTGTGCCCGCTGTAACCGGTTCGAAAGACATTAGTTCGCCAAAGTAAACATGCTGGATAACGGGAAACTTGGACAGAATCTGGCAAAGATTAAGATAAAGATTGATTAAACATATGCATGTATTATATGTATATGGGAGCAGAATACGCGCCTCTTTTTGATACATTTTAACCAGGCCCGAGTTGATTTTGATCCAGGATGGCACGGCCGTAATGCTCCACAGCTGATTGGAGTGCTCGCCAAAGTGACCCGTCTTCACCTTGCAAATGTAATCGATGCAACTGATGAACATGAACTGATTCTTATAATCATTTATAATCTGCTCATCCACAAATTTGGCGGGATCAAAAGGACTCTTTACTGCGAGATCAAAATATATATTAAATTAACGCACCACAAGAATAAAGATTTGGAACACAATTACCCGCTAACTGGGCACTACCCCAAATGAAGGGAACAAACTGAAAGTCGTCCAGCGACCAGACGCCCTGACTCCCAGCGGGTTCCATGTTGTATGTGCGCTGCAATTGTCGGGCAAACTCCAAGTAGCGCTGGAACAGACGCAATGCCGCACCCACAATGTCCTGGTCCTGCAATACTTCCGCCTTGAACAGGGCGCACAGAAAGAAGAGAAAGGAGAGCTCATGCCCAGTGCCATAATCGATGCGTGTCGCATTCCCAAACCCCTCCATCAGATACTGCATTAATTCGCTGAGATATTTGTGCTTGGACACGGGCAGCACCTGTCTCAGCATGCCGGGCAACTGTTCATGCATGGCGCGCGACCAATCCCTATACGCTTTATTCCCGAATCGTTGCGGTTGCTCCAGCGGCGGATGCTCCTCGACCAAATGTTCCAGTGAATCGAATAAGCCGAGCAGTTTGCGCAGCATATCCGACTCGTGTATTTCATCCGTCGTCTTAATGCCCTGTATGGCTGAGCTGGTGCCATTGATATAACCGATTAGATCGTGATACGCACGCGATCTTTGCCACTGGGCCAAATGGTGAATATTATGGACTCGCTTCTCGATAGCCGGCAATTTGCCTGAGGAAATCAAATCGGGTTGCGATTAAATAACGTGATTAAAATGTTAAATTTCAACTAATTGGAAATGTTTGAGGTTTCACCTTCTGTCATTGCATTGGCATCGGCCATGCTTTCAACTGCTGATTTGATTTGTGATTTTCTTTTTCTAATTTGTGTATTTGTTTGCAAGAATTACGTTTTGTTTTGAGAAATATACATGCGATTGCATACAGTGTGGCCGCGACTGCTAACAGCTGTTTTTGCAATGTGACCCGTTGTTGCGAATATATCGCAAGAGTGTTGCATACGAGGTGTGTTCAAAAAGTATCGCGAATTTTGCATTTTGGCGGGTTACGTATAATCGAATTTCGATTTTTTTGTAGCGTTATGTTGGTACTCATGTCTCTCACTTATGCCGACAAGCTCGGCCATTTTGAATGTTCACTTAATTGTTGACAGCTGCTTTGCTTGCACGTGTTTTGGATCGTCTTCGATTTTTACCTCGAATCGAAATTCGATTATACGTAACCCGCGAAAATTCAAAATTCGCGATACTTTTTGAACACACCTCGTACTCCAGTTTATTTGAACCCACTCATTTTTGGATGCACATCAACTGATTTCTTGTTTTTTTTTTTTATGCAACGGAGGACATTACATATATTTCCTTAGAATCATTATTTTCAAGAATTCGACTTAACATATTAAATAAGCACAATAGCACCCGGAGCAACAATAAAATACAGTCTTAAAGCTTCACCACAATTTTGCCGCGCATATGACCGCGTCTTAAGCGCTCGAAGGCTTTTGGCAAATCCTTGAAATCGAAGCTGCTGTCGATCTGCGGTATTAGCTGTAAGGAGGATTTAGATGAGTTGATTTAGAATGGAATAAGAATGGAATTAGAGATTTGGCCCACCTTACGAAGATCGACGAGACGTTGGAGGAACTGAATGCCATGCGCCGCTGGGACGAAGTATCCCCATTTGACCAATCCTCCGCGCTGGCTAACTGCTCTCACATTTGTCCCTAACAGGTCGGCGACGTTTTGCAACGCACCCAAGCCCAATCCCTGCTTGTCAATGTTAGCCAGCAGCGGTGACGAGAATGTGATGTACTGCCGGAAATCGTACGGCAAATCAGCCGCCTGCTGACCGCCCTGCCCGGCGCAATCCAAGACCATGTCGTATGGCGCATAGCTCGATAGCTGTTCCATGTCAACGGGATTCGTGTAGTCAACAACGCAATCGGCGCCCAGACAACGCACCATCTCCACAGCGTTCTCGCTGCACGTGGCCAACACTTGGGCACCCTGCGACTTGAGTATCTGGATAGCCAGTGAGCCAACGCCACCCGATCCTCCAAGAACAAGAACACGTTTATTTGCACCACCACCGGCTGATGTTGTGGCGCCACAGGGACCACCCAAGCCGCCACTTATATATATGCCCGACCAGGCAGTCAATCCGGCATAGAGCACACTGGCTGCCTCGCTGTCATCTAGTTCCTTAGGAGCCGGACCGAGCTTAAGAAATACAAGTGAACTGATTCGAAATTGAACTGAACACGATCAACGTTGTGAAGACTTACACAGGACGAGGGTACCACAACGAATTCAGCATGGGCGCCATTGGCATTTGATAGGGGAACTACGCCCCACACCCGCGTGCCCAGCTTCAGTTCCCCCTTGCATGGGCCCATGCCCATTTGAACCAGTTCGCCGCAAAATTCACGACCCAGCGTCAAAGGGAATTCAATATCATCGCAGGGATCGCAGCGCATTTTGTTCAGCAGCGTGGATCCATAGCCGCGTAGCATGGCTATATCGATGGGATTAACGGATGTGGTGCGCACTCGCACCAGGCAATCTTCGGAGCTGCGGATTTGGGGTAACTTGAGTTTTTCAGAGAACTGCAACTCATCGATGTCGCCATAACTATGCAGCTGCCAGCCGCTCATCTTAAGAGACGATTTCGAAGAAGTTCGTGGAATTTGTGTTGATGTTGGCGCTCTTGGTTTCACATCTGGTGTTGTTGCCGCATCTGTAAAGTTGCGTGTGGCGAGCAGACCACGAGACAGCAACCCAAATCGTTGCAGCGGAACGCGTATATTTGCGCCGGCTGCCTGCATTTTAGAAACTCGTATTTTGCTTTTATGTTTACAAGCGTAACCTGCGCATACGTAACGCAGTGGCGTATTTCAATTTTAACAGAGACGTAAGAAGAAACGTAGAGTAACAGGGATAGTACGCTGATCAGCAATTCTAATAGCTGGTATATTGACTCAATTGTATGTTATTTTCGTGCTTTGATATATATTTTTAATATGAATAGATATATATTTATATATATTTCTTTTTTAAAACTTTATTTAAAGCTTAGCAAATTTGTATAGCTTCAGTTAACTAGTCAGTTTTCCTTGCCATTAACATGCTCTGCATACTATGCTAAGATATCGATTTCGACGACATTCAGATACTCTCATCACTACAAAAAATACTATTCGCCAACAAAAGCCGGCGGAAAATTGCATAGTTAGTGAATTGCAAAAAAAAAGTAAAGAATAGAAAAGAAAGATGGAGCCAACGCTGGACAACTACAAGATTAGCTGCGAGCTACTAGGTCACAGCCTGGATGTGCGTGCCGTGTCTGCCGGTGGCAAGACACCAGACGGCGCCCAAATGATTTTGTCCGGTTCACGGGACAAAACCACAAAACTGTGGAAAGCAATTGGGTTCGTACACAAAGACAAAGAAACAGTATTTTGTCATCGCCAGTCTGAAAAAAAAAATTGTTTATAAACAAATAGGAACGAGTACATTGAGAGCGTAACGCTGAAGGATCACAAGAACTTCATATCGTACATATACTTTTTGGAATCGGAGCAATGGATTTGCACTGCCAGCAATGATGCGACAATCTGTATTTATAATCAGGACGCCTTTGTGCCCCTATTGGAGCTTAAGGGTCACGAATCGACGGTTTGCACCTTGGCCGCCGGCCTCAAATCGCGCAGTCTCATCAGCGGCAGCTGGGACAAGACCGCCCGTGTCTGGCTTATCAGCGAGGCGGGCGATGTGACCTTCACCGTTCTGCAAGGACACGAGGCTGCTGTTTGGGCGGTGGCCACGATTCCTGCCCAACAGAAATATGTGACTGGTGGCGCAGACAAGTGTATTTACTACTGGAATGCACAAGGCGAGAAATTGCGCCTGCTCAAAGGTCACACGGACTGTGTGCGTGCTCTGGTCCCGTTGCCCGCCAATTCTCTATTGTCCTGCGGCAATGATGCAGTGCTGCGCTTCTGGAACGAGGATGGCGAATGTGTGCGTGAGATGAGCGGTCATACGAACTATATTTATGCCATGGCCGGCAATCCCGCACTGGGCGAGCACATTGTGTTGTCTTGCGGCGAGGACAGCACCTTGCGCATGTGGAATGTCATAACAGGGGAACAGTTGGGCGATCCCATTGTCCATCCAGCAATATCGGTGTGGTCAGTTGCCTGTCTGCAGAATGGTGATATTGTCACCGGTTGCAGCGATGGCGTCGTTCGCGTCTTCACCAAGGATCAGTCGCGCCAGGCAAAAGAGAGTCTCTTGCGCGCGTTTGACATGGCCGTCGCCACACACAAGTCCCAGCTCAGCGAGGAAATTGGCGGTGTCAAGAAGACAGAGTTAGTAATGAAGAGATTTAAGGTGATTCTCTAATCCGCGATTAATAATTCAAATTCTATCCTAATAACAGTTTGGCCGGACCAGAGGCACTGTTGTCAAATGGCACGCGGGAGGGACAAACGAAGATGGTGCGTCACGTGGATGGATCAATCAAGTGTTATGTGTGGGAGTTGGGCAAGTGGAAACTGGTGGGCGATGTTACCGGCGCCACGGGCGGCACACAGGAGAACTCCGGCAAGAAATTGCACGAGGGCAAGGAGTATGATTATGTGTTTAATGTGGACATATCCGATACGGAGCCGCCAATTAAGCTGCCCTACAATCGCGGCGAGGATCCCTGGCAGGCCGCCCAACAATTCATTCATCGCAATAATCTACCTCAGGCCTATCTCGATCAGGTCGCGAACTTTATCATCAAGAATTCGGATAATGCGCAAACAGTGATCGCGCAACCTACAACGTATGTAGAAGTTGATCTCAAGCGAAGATCAACAATAGATTTAAAGTATTCCTAAAAATTTGTTTTGCAGCGGCTATCAGGATCCGTTTACTGGTGGCTCGCGCTATGTACCAGGCTCCAGCAGCAGCAACGTGCAAGGCGCCGGCAACATGGACCCCTTCACAGGCGCCTCCAGCTACTCCACGGCCAGCAGCAATACGCAGTCCGGCACCAATGTGAACTTTGTGCGTGGCAGCGATAAACACTTCCCAGTTAGCACTTATCGCACCTTCGACACATGCGATGCGAAAAAGGTGCTGGAGAAGATGAAGTGAGTTGGAGCTGATCACATAAATTTTAGATTCAATGTCTGATTGCAGATCGTCCATATTCTTGATGGAAAACTAGTCCTTTTTCTAGATTCGAACTGTTGCAAAAATCAGACTACGAATTAGCACTATTGGCTATAATTAGAACTATAGCCCAAACTCATAATTACACTTCAATTAACTAACGTATATTTAAAACGAGGCTTAAATTTAGTTTTCTTTCGTTTTATTTTGTTTTTAGAGAGTTCAACAACAAACTAACCTGCGAGGAGGGCAAAGTGGGCGATGAGATTTTACTCGCCGTCATTCGTCTGACGGAGAAGTCCCCCGAATTGGATCCGACCGCATTGGAGGCGCTGATGATGCTACTCAAGTGGCCAGCTGGCATGCTCTTCCCGGTGCTGGATGTACTGCGTCTGGCTGTACGCCATGAGGTGGTCTACAGTCTGCTGCACAATAGTCACAATGTGTTGAACTTTGTGTTGCCCCAACTGGGCGGTGCAGCGGCCAATCAACTGATGGTTTGCCGCTGCCTGGCCAACGGGTTGACCCACCCGGAGGGTCGTAAACAGATTGAGGCGCAGCTGCCTCATATTGTGGAGCTGGTCAGCGGCATTCGTGCGGGCAGCGCCAATTTGCAAATAGCGATTGCAACATTCTATTTAAATGTGAGCATTTCGCAGACGCTGGACGTGGCGCGGCCGGAGGTTTGCCATGCGACAACCTCAGGTATTGTGGAGCTGCTGAAGTGGGCCAGCGATCTGGAGGCCTGGTATCGCTCAATGCAGGCCATTGGCAATCTGACGACAACGCCAAGTGGCCAGGAGACGATCGCTCAAGTTGTCTCCGTCGACTATGTGATGGACAAGTTGCGTGAGCTGACAAACACACAGCAGGATGAGAACTTCACCAAGGTCAATCTGGTGGGCCAGGCGCTGCTCGCCGTATTTTGAAGTCCAGCGTTGCATCATACATTAAGTTTTACAAATTTCTACATATTGGGAGAGTGTCGTTTTGAGAGTCTAATTTAATAATAATAAAAACAAAAACATTTCGCTTAGCTTATCAACTATAAATATATATATATATCTTTATGTGTGTATATGCATTATTCAGTTTTTGTTGGCTGCTCAGCGGCTGCCTCTGTTTTGTCCGGTGTCCCCTTCCGCGTTTGGATTCGCTCCAGCAACTCGTGCTTCCAGCGCTCCTCGGGAACACCCTTAGCCCAGTCCGGTATTGTCACGTTTGGCAATGTTATCTTCGACATGGCTTTGAGTATCTGCAAGACGAGCTTATTGTTAAACCTCATATATAGATTGCATTTATTCATTTTACTCACCTGCTCGGTGCGCATTTTGTCCAGATCCATTTGAAGCTCCAGCGGTCGCGGCTCGTTCCACACTTGACGCTCGATTTCAACATCGGCACTCTCAATTGCCGGCATATTAGGATCACCGTGTGTCACCTCGGCGGTCATCAAATCGATATCCCCATCATTATCGTCACAGGGATTCATAATCTCGTTTGGCAGAACGCTTACATCGTCGGCATCTGTTGCTAGCGGCTGGTAGTCATCATAGGCATGCGAGTTGTCGCTATCTTCGCTTTGATCGCCAATCTGTGGATGCTCCACTGTTGGCGCTTGAAAAGTGTACTCCTCCCCGGGATCTGTTGGTAATTCGGGGCCGCCCATTTTAGCTGCGAACAAGCAATGAAAATAAATAACAATCTTCGATTGTTCGATAACGATAGGCAATAATCGGTGCAGCGCTGTAAAATCACTGTAAACTCTATTTGAGCAGCCGTTACACATGTTAACAGAATTAACATTCTCTACTTGAAATAAATAAATAGATTTTAAATTAAAAAAATAATACGAATATGTCATTTTATGACTTATTTAATTGATATTCAGAAATCATTAAAAGTAAACTAGATGCTAGTACGAGTAACTCCCTGCTGAAGTCGGAGGAGCGGCAGACGATGTGCTATCGGCAGCACTTGCCTTCTGGAGTGGCACAATTGTTGATTTGATGTCACGATTTGATGTTTTGCGCAGCTCAGTTGCTGCATGTTGCAGCTGCAGCGTGCACTCGCTGCCAACGCCATTCAGTGTGAGCTGTGCGGTCTCCTTCTCGATCAAGAGCGCCAGCGCCTCGAGCAGCTCCACAAAGCCGAGTGCCAAAGCTGCGCGACGAATGCGATTCAATTCCTTGTAGAAATGCTGCGTTTTGTCGGGCATCTTCTTGGCATGCCGCAGCACCTTTTGTACATCCGATTGAAGACTGGCCTGCCGTATCCACACGACACTGCTCTGCGAATATGAGCGCCGTTCGGAGCGCACTGGAAAGCTGGCACTCTCGCCAGGCGGCACATCTTCGGGAAAACCGAGCAATTCCAGGTCACCCAGCCAGGGTATGACATTGGAACCCGGTGGCAGTACGTTAAGCATAAAATTGGATTTCTTCTTGGTGTCGTTGTAGGCATACATGAAGCCATACCATCTCTCGCCGAGCAGCACCAAAGCAGCCATATTCTCCAGCTTGAGTGCACCATGGAGCAGCACGCACAGCGTGTCCTTTTGCTGCTCCGTTTGTGGCGTTGAGCAGTGCTTCAGGACGACACTCACATCGCCATCATCGCCACTCTCCTCGGCATCCTTGTTGTCCTTCATGTAAAAATCGCGTACATCCTGCTCGAGCTTCTCCAGCTCATAGTGCGGATTGCTGGCGTCCAGCGTCAGCTTGGCGGGCTTAGCAACTGCTGCCAGACCGCCGGAACGACGAGTCGGCTTCTCGCGGTCCACCTTCGCCTGCACCCAGTGGCGACTTAGCGTGGCCGGTGAGCCGATGTCCGACAGCGAGAGGAAGCCGCATACATCGATGCGCTGCTCAATGTGTCGCACTATGGGCTCACCACCGTACAGCGGCGCCTGCTCATAGGGCACCGTTGGGGGCCACAGCAGCACTTGCCCCTCCATGCGAAAATAGTGGCCGCACTTGAGCGTTACCTCTGTCGACTTGTAGCTGCTCTCGCACAGTCGCTCAATTAGCTCGAATAATGCAGTGCGACCCAGTTCGCTCTTATGGCTACCGCTAGTTGTGACGTCTCCTGCCTCCGCGCCCTTTGTCGGCTTCGTCATAAAAAGTTGACCTAAAAGTCGGCAAGAAATTAGTAAATTCAACGAGAGTCGACTCATCATGCAAATCCCAGATATCTGTAGAGATTCTAAAGAATTTACAAGTTGCATCCAAGACTCACCCTTTAGTGCGGCATTGTCCAGAAGCTGTTGATGCAACGTAACGCCTCGTGTGAAATATAAATCTCCATGCATGCCGAGACAGATGAAATTCAGATTGTAGGCGGCCAATAGTTTTAACCAGGCATATTCTGGTTCCGCCTCCTTGCCGGCATAGCCTTCCAAGAAAGCAGCTAGCGATGTGCTGCCAAAGCCCGGACCACAGTCTGTGAACACAACCAGCTGGAGCAGATTCTGAGTGCCCCAGGTAGCCATAAGGCTGACCGAGGTTTTTAGCATCGTCATCAGGCATGCCTTGTCCAGTGGCTCGATTTTTTTAATCGCCTGACGTATTTGATCATAATCCCGTGTAAAGTCTACTTTCAATTCACAAACTGTGGTGTAGACCACAAGAGCCAAATGCTCGAGTTTTCCTGATGCCGTCAGATTGTCGAGCAGATGTTGAATGCCCTTAATCGCTAGCGATATATAGGTGTGTTCGTTGCGTCCCGGCACAGGGCGCAGCATCGAAAGCGATGCATCCAAAGCAATGATTGTTGGCATTGTGTCCAACTTTAAGGAAAATAAAAAAACCCAATGGGTTTACCAATATAAGCAAAAGCCGGCAACAGATGATAGCCAGGTATCGATTTTCGATTTACATTCACAATTAAACCTATCGAAAACGGTGCATTTTGTAAATTTGCCATTCGCACCGAGCATACGCAATACACCAAAGAACGTTCGTCTGCTGGCGCCAATATACGAGGTGTGTTCAAAAAGTATCGCGAATTTTGTGTTTTTTCAGATATTATTTATTTATTCATGAATATCTATTTTGTCCCCTCCAAAGTAATCCCCATGAGATATTACACACTTGTGCCAACGGTTTTTCCAATCTTCGAAGCACTTCAAAAAATCATTTTTTTTTTTCTTGATCAGCTCCTCCTTCGATCCCGTCTTTATCTCGTCAAGCGTAGCGTAACGTCGTCCTCGGCGGGCCTCTTCAGTTTAGGGAGCAAGAAAAAGTCACAGGAGGCCAGATCTGGGGAATACGGTGGCTGCGGCATCATTAGTGTGTTGTTTTTGGCCAAAAAGTCGCGCACAAGCAACGATGTGTGAGCAGGGGCGTTATCGTGGTGCAAAAGCCAATTTTTGTTCTTCCACAAATCCGGGCGTTTCTGGCGGATTGCTTCGCGCAAATTGCGCATAACTTGCAGGTAATATTCCTTATTGACCGTTCTACCCTGTGGCAAGAACTCATGATGCACCACGCCCCTGCAATCGAAGAAAACTGTCAGCAAAACTTTCACATTCGACCGAACTTGGCGCGCTTTTTTCGGTCTTGGTTCGTGCGGCAGCTTCCATTGAGATGATTGAGCTTTGGTTTCCACGTCGTAACCATAAACCATAAACCATAAAAAAGGCACTTAATTTCGTTTTTCACACAAAATTTGATACAGGTTCTTTGATCCATTTTTTTGAATAGGTAAAAATCGAAGACGATCCAAAACACGTGCAAGCCGCTGTCAACAATTAAGTGAACATTCAAAATGGCCGAGCTTGTCGGCATAAGTGAGAGACATGAGTACCAACATAACGCTACTAAAAAATCGAAATTCGATTATACGTAACCCGCGAAAATTCAAAATTCGCGATACTTTTTGAACACACCTCGTATTATAGTTAAATTTGTTACACCTTGCCTATCGGAAGCATTAATATAACGCCCTGCCGCCTAATATATCGCAGTCGATCCCCACCTGAATCGGTAGCTAATTCAGGTGGGGATCGACTGCGATATATTAGGCGGCAAGTCAGCAATAATTTTTTTTTTCTTTCAGCGCTGTTGTTGTTGCTGTGACTTGTGCTGATGGTGCGGTTGCCACTGTCGGGAGCTTGTAGCATGAACATTGTGTTCACAAGATTTATATATCTGTTACTTTTAGCAATTGCACATGTATAGTCGAGTTTTGCTGTTTTGTTTACAATGCGAACTTAGTTTGAAAACCAGCTCAATTGAACAGATGATTGCTGAACTAAAATTCGGATCGCGCTCGTTCTCTTTTTTTTCTAATCTTGATCGCCAGGTGGCGTGGAATGCTCTTCCCTCCTCACCAAAAGATGGTGCTAACATATCCATAGTCAAGACCTATCGGTCTATTAACCGACCATTACAAATTAGAACTGAAATGGCGTTAAAATTCACCATAAATTGCATTCTAAAGTTGAATATATATTTATTAGAATTTGATTGGTTTGATATTTGCCGCTGCATTAAGATTGCAATCACCCATATAATTAATATGCACAATAGTTTTGTATTAAAACAAATTGAATTTTGATTCAATTGCGCTTTCTATGATACGCCGGTCGTTAGACTAAGGATGCGGGAAGCTATAAATTCGACTTGTTGCTCTTCTCGATGGCTGTGCTCTTTTAATTACACTTAATTAGAAACATCTGAGCATGATTGGGGCCTGATCTCTCTTACTTTGTTTAGCTGTCGCTCTCTCTCCCTCGCTAACCGGCAAACGATTAGCAGACAGAATTCTTGGTGCTAAGCGGCAGCATCTTATATTCATTCATTGTGCACTGCTCGTGCAGTGAGGACGTTGTCTGCTCTAACAACAATTCAAGAAGTGTTGTTTATTATTTGTAGTTGAATATTAAGTGATCGACAGTGTAGTATTTAATATCGAAACCAATTCAGTGTTTGAGGTTTGAAAATTTGGTTCGGTTTTCAGTAATCATTACTTCAAAATTAATCCCATGTGTGTGTGTGTGTGTGCGATAGTTTTTAAATAAGTATGTATTTTGTGTAAACTTATTATGATTTATTTAATAACGTTTGCCCAACACATGCATGAGTACTCGATTACACTATAATATACTCAGTGTCTATCTTAACATTCACAATTTATCAACCTTTAACCCAATTCAATTTTGCGATAAGGACATACATAGTATGTATTATTCCATTTATTTGTTTATATTTGTTTTATTTTTTAATAAAAATAACTGAAACGTTTTTTTTTAAATCGGACTGTGCTCATTTAAGCATTTCACTTGCATATTTTTGACCCATTTTCCTTCTTTTTTTTGCTTGCATTTATTACCGACCAGAAAATGCATTAAATGGAAATTTAGCTCACGCTTAATGAAAGATCTGCGTCATTTGTTTATTGTTATAGCGCTCCGTACACGCCAATGTATATGCAGAGCTCCACATATAAACAACTATATATATATATATATATATATATATATTGCAACAAGGAAAAAAAATGTCCATTTCAACATGCAGCTGCAATCAAATTGCCATGGCTTCTAGCTGCGATATGTAGTTTTATAAAAGCCAAACAAATAAACAAACGTTAAATCGATAAATTTCTGACGTCTCCATTGCAATGTTCAATTTACATACACTATATATGTACGTGTGTTCCTTCTATATTGATGCAGTTTCCTCCATCCCCATCACAGATCACGCACTTTGAATTCATTTGGATTTGCGTACAGCATCAGTGGCTAATTGAAGATCAGCGAAACGCACCAAAATGGCAACTGCAGCGCATCAATCAATTGCCTTAGTATTCCTAACCCTAATTGGCCTGGGCCTATGGCAGACATCCGTCGAAGCATCAGTCACGTGAGTACAGATTATCCAAGTGGAAAATATGCAAAGACCTTTGGTCTATTTATACCATTGTAGAGGCTGTTATAATTTTCTTGTGAAGCTTGCAACGCCTTCATGGAGAAGTCTCCGACCTCATAAAGTATTTTTTTTATTGATCAGCATCTCTAGCCGAGTCGAGATATATCATATAGCCCCCCTAAGCACAATAGGTCGCAGACGAACTCTTGAATTCAAAACATTTTTGTTTCATAATTAATCCTAATCAAACTCGCCAGGAATATCATCGAGATAGGAACAATACTGTGTGAAAACCTTTTTTTGTTTCCGTTTTTATGCTTCTAAATTTCGAAGCAAAAATTAGCCACATCAGATTACTATATCAAACAGCTTTCATAGAATCAATCTTTCGGTTTGCTTATTCATTTATTGTGACATTTATTTTATTATTTACTTATTTATCTAGAAAAATATGTAATCTTTGGCATGACTAAGATAGCAATTTTTTCTTGTTTTTCTAATAAATTATTGATGATGTCTCTATATTCCCTAAATGGGAATGCATTTTGGGTCAATTTTTAAAGCTAATTTTCTTATTTATCTAATATATTTCAAAATTCTCACAATATTAAGAAATGATTTGATTTGGGGTAAGTGAAGAAAATCTCTTTTATGAAATGCTTATTCATTTCAAGCAACAGAAACAATATAGACACAAAGTTCTTTTCTGAATTTAATGTAGACATACATCAAAGCTTTATTGCCAAATTTAAGCCTAAAAGTTTTTTGAATAAATGTTGTAATGTGCAAAACAAAAATGTCGTTGCTCATTGAGATCTTTATTTTGTACACACTTGCTGTGCCATCATTATTCTTGGATTCGGAAAAACAAACAAGTTTGACACATGTCAAACATTCGTTGGCACTTTGCTTTGGATTTCCACAAACGCATTTGAAATATAATGCACTAAAAATGTTTCTTTGCGAAATATGCAAGACATCAAATGCGGCGCCAGGACGTCCCTAACTCCAAAACAAAACTCCCCCACATCCGACACCCAATTCGAAAAAGAAATAAACCCAAAGCCCCTAAGGCCCCAACCCCTGGCCACTTTACACCATATGCCGACACAGGGCAACGCCTTCATCCAGCAGCTAGCTTCTAGCCCCTAGACAGACTGACAGCCCTGCCAAAACTAATGACTATTGCCTTCAAAGAAACAGAGATGTTGGTCTGTCTGTTCCGACTGTGTGTATTTGTTTATTTTTGGCCCAGAGCATGTACACACTTCATGCAAATGGCCTGCGGAATAGATGATATGGGGATGGGAAATAGTAATGGGAATGGGGATGGGGATGGGGATGTGAATGGGATCGGGTACGGGGAATAAGACTCTTAAAGCACAGCCAGCATACGTATGGTATGCTCGGCACATGGATATTGGATGCGCTGCATATCTCTATCAAAGTCAGCAGAAGCATCAATGCATTTTACACAATACTCACATATGGCAACTAAAAGGGTTTCTGACCCTGAGACGGCACTGAGTTGTTGCACATACATACTTCGATTGTTAGCAGGCAGGGTGAGCCATGAATGTTTACGAGAATTGATCTCGATCTTTACATGCCATTTATGATGACTGACTGCAGGCGGCCATCCCCAACCCTCTCGGCTGTCGATAGCTGAGCCATAAACGGGGCCGTGGTGGTCCAAAGTCACAGGGCCCCTACCCACCGATGATTAATGAAATCGTCTTGTTCTACAAATTATACTACATATGTGCACATGTGTTAGATTCGAGTACGCTCAGTAAAAATAACAATGGGCACGATTATTACGAAATATACTTAAATACTTATCAATATTTCATTTATTATTTTTCAAATATTGTCAAATTTTTCTGAGGAAGAAAAACTATATGATCCATTCAGCATCAGTATTCGATATTCAGCAAATTCCAATTATTATTTATTATCATTAAAAGGTTTTTTTTTAATTTTATTAAATATTCTTTAGATTTGTACTTTCAAATATGAAAAGCTTTCTCATGTATATTATTTTTGAATATATTTTATTCATGGAATCTCATATTTTTCTTAGAGCTGTTTTTTTTCGTTTCAGATATATTTAAAATCTTAAATTAATATTCTAACCTATTCCAAATTTATGCACATACTTTGAAAGTAATTTACTCTGCGCTTCTTTTTATATTTCTGATGCTGTTTTTTATAAATATTTAAAATTGTTTCTTGTACAGATATTATTAAAAACCAGACTGTGAAATAGTTTTATATTTATTTGTTTGTTTTCTTTAAATATATTTTGCTCTTGCTATCCGTGCAGCAATGAAGACTTGAGCGGGACACTTAAATCACTGATCTATTCGTACAATCAGCTGGACAACAAGCTGGAGCGGCACGAGCATCGGGAACGTGCCCTGGGCGAACTAATGAAGAAGGCGATGCAGGCCTTGCAGAAGGGCCAGAAGAGTTTAGAGCCCATAAATGGCATATTCGGGCGACTGGACGAACGTGTCAGTCAGATCGAGACAATGCTGATCACAGTAAGTAGTCCAACTGGTCACCAATCTGAAGCTGAAGCTACAAATTTGCATCCCATCGCAGCAAGAGGAGAAATATAATGCACAGACGGACAAGATCAATCAGGCCATGGATCATATGTTCAAATGGATGCGTGAGAATGACGAGTGTTTCAAGCAGCCCAAGGCCATAGCAGCACCAGCTCCCACTCCAGCTCCGGCCCCCGCTCTGCCCAATGCCTTTGTCCAGGAGCAGCAGCAGATCAACAAACAGCTGCTGGACGAGCTCAAGCAGCTATCGACGAGTGTCGCCAAGCTGCTCGATAGCAATAAGCAGTCCGCCCAACAGACCCAGGAGAGCTTCGAGCGCATGCCCAAAGCTGATGTGCTGCTGACCCAAATCGAGAAAAAGCTGCAGGAGCACAGTGATGCTGCCGCTGCTGCCTCTGCCGCCGCTGCTGCTGCTGCGGCTGCTGCTGCTGCTGCCGTCACCACAACAGTTGCTCCGCCCAAGAACGATGAGTTCGAGCTGCAGCTAATGGAACGTCTCGGCGCGTTGAGCACCGATGTGGCACAGCTGCGCAATGCCCCACCAACAGCCGCACCAGAACCACTCGGTCTGAATGAGAAGGACAGATCCTATATCCAGGAACTCAATAACGAAACACTCAGCGCACTGGCCGCACTTAAGACCGAATCCTTGTCGGCCCATGAAACAGGTGAGCGAAAACGTATTTGATGGAAAATCTGAATCCATATGAGCACAAAGGCCGGAACTTAATAATCAATCGATTTGCCATAATATTATTATTATATATTTATTATCTTAGCCTTGCGCCAGACGACAGAGCATCTGCAGCAGACGGAAGCGAACGTCCAGGCTGATCTGAAGCTGCTGTCGGGAAATATCAGTTTTCTCAACCAGATCTACAATGAGATCAATGCCAGCCACAGCAAACTGAACGACGGCTTCGATGCGATGGGCACATTCAATGGCATCATGCTGAACAACTCGGAAGCGGTGCTGGATACGCAGCGCAAGGTGGAGTTTGGCACGCTGCTGATTGTGCAGAAAGTGAGCCAGTTGCTGGAGCAGCAGGTGGGTGAACTGACGGGCTTGGTGAAGACACGCTTCAACGAACTGGGCGATTTGGTGGTGACCACCCAGCAGGAGGACAATCGCAACATTAGCGGTTTGCTGGACACGGCCTTGGAGCAGGTGTGGCACCACATCGACATAATGGGCAGCGAAATTCGTGCGGGTCGGGAAATGCTCGCTCTGATGGAAGCCGGACAAGTTGGCTATGTGAACAGCACGTTCAGCGGGATGCTCAGTTTGGGCAACAAAGTGGAGGAAACCAAGAAGCACATGATGGACATGGACGTTAATTTGAACTACCTGCTGGGCAGGCTGTCGCTGATGTCCAGTGAATTTGCCAGCATTAAAAAGGGTCTCGCCGACTCACTAAATGATTTACGCAACTCCTTTCAAATGATACACGAGCGCATGCCGAGCAGCTCCGGTGCCAATAATAATATCGAGAAAAATCAGTATCTGACCGATGTGAATCTGTTGTCCAAGCGACACACACAGCCCGCGCGGGAATAGAGCACACAGCTGCCGCATATATACAGAAATGCAAAATACACACAGATATACAACCAAAAAAAAACAAAAAATAACAAAGAAAAGAAATAACTAATATTAGAGCTTAAGCAAACGAACTTACAGTTAAACACCCATCAAATTTATCATCATTTATGCAAAACATCATTTATGCAAAACACTATTTTACATGCTTCATGTGTAAATCTCGGCAAATACATTTGTGTATTGTGATTTTCTTTTCAATTTTCCTTACATTTGTAGCACTGTTTGATTTGTTTTCTTATCTTTTACAAATTTAAACTAAAATTCAATATTATAATTACATTTTGTTTGATTTGTTTTCTTGTGTTTTACAATTTTAAACTAAAATACAATATTTTAATTACATTTAGTAACTACTTAGGACACTTTCACACTTAAAAAACTATTTTCCCCATCGTTGTTCGCAGCGGGCGTATTTATAAAGTATCTTAACAAAGGACTTGGCATTAAAATAGCGTCCGCCGCGATGCGTGTGAAACTCGGTGAAGCGCACATGCCACGGCAGCAGACCATATGTGCACGTCTGCCTCGCGAACACAATGCCCAGCTCCGGTTCGGGCACCACAAAGCCCAGCCGCTTGCTCAGCATCCCATTGATGCCGTCGTGGAGCGTCTGTCGCTCCTTCAGCATGCTCTCCACCTGCGCCGATTTGCGAGTTTCGTACAGCTCGCGACAGACATCGGCGATGAGAGCATGGCCATCAGCACCGCCAATTTGATAAACCTGCAAAAGTCAAGTTTCGTGTTTGTAGTAGTGATAAGAAAACAAAATTAAGTTTCGGCGCTCAAAAGTTCAGCAACAGATTGTACAAGTATAGATAACAAAAGGCTACGAATACCTTGAGACTTGAGACAAATATTACAGCTTTAAGTATAATTTAATTCATTGTTGTTAATAATTGACAGTAACGAAGTCGAATATGTCTCTAAAGTGGCCAATTGCACAAGAGTAAAACAGCTTTAAAATACACTGCAGATAACTCCAATCTGAAGAGCGTCTCCTATTGATTGAAACGCCAGACGTATAGTTTATGGTACCTTAAACACATGCAACACTTGCGCTAGCTTATGATAATCCCAATGTCAACTAACCTGCAGCTGAGTGTAATGCGGACCTTTGCTCGCATAGCCATTGACTGTGCCATTTGTGACGACAGCCGTTTTATTACAGCAACCATTTGAGTGCTGATTTTGTATTTGTTCCTTGATTTCTTTGGGCGGCCAGAGAAAGTGTCTGTCGTGGGTATCGCTGGCCATGGATTGACACAGTTGCGATAGGTGGACGTAACCAGTGCTAGGCGTACGCTTATCGTAGACACTTAAATAGGGTATGCCAACAAATTGTGCATAGCCAAAAATGCGTTTGAGCAACACATCGTTCACATAGCAATCGTCTGGGGCGATGACGAGCACCAAGTGCTGCGGCAACTTCTGCAGTTTGTCCAGGGCGGCACGTATGAAAACGAACTCATGATTATCACATTGCCAGTAGTCATATGACCTGGAGGCGAGCGCATGCAGTCGATAATAGAGCTGTTGCAGCAGCTCATAAGCACCGATGCCCATCAGCAGCAGTCGGCCAATCAATATGCATAGAATTTTCAACATTTTATTGCGTTCCGAGTGCCTGCTAATTTTAATTTGTGTTTCGATGTGCCGGGCAACGGGACTCCTGTTGCTAGTTTTGCTGGCGTCTTGCTACTGCGATTTCCACACATAACCTGTAATGTGATTAAAGTGCGCTTCTAACTTCTCTTCTTTTGCGAACATGTCTAGTTGACCGATCCAAAACACTGACGTATGTCAAGCGGCAAATGGTATAATTCCTCTGCTGGCTAACAACATAACTTCGACTCTAATTTTTCACTGGCCTCCGGCGCACGCATATGCATATGGACACATACGTGTTCTCATTGAGTGAATGACAAATTATCGATGTGGCGATATATTGCCGAAAAATACCAGCAACCCTTAAATCGATAACATTTATTCGTTTAAGCTTGACAATATTGTTTTATTGAATGTGGGATTCGGAATGCGGGAATTTTTAAAAATAGCGGACAATCGAAATGTTAACTAGTAATAAAATTAAAGTTTAACATGCGATTTAACAAGTTAAAACGTTGTAGTCGGGTGTAACCGACACAAGCGCATTAAAGAAAAAGCATCTCTGGTGAGTACATTTATTGGGAATATCATAATCAAATAGGTCAGTTTCTACAATAATTGTTAATTTTACGGCCATGCCCGACATCAGCGCAAATTAATATAAATACTAGTGCGAAGTACTGGTCTGTGCACGCGTTAAGTAGGTAGTTGGCGATGTTCTTCAAAGCAGCCAGGCCACCCGCCGGTAACCTAAAAAAAAGACACAAAAGTATTAAACATATTCTTTTCCCTCGATTAGTGTAATCAATCTGCTAACCAATACAGTTTAAAAGGGTTAAAATGGCCTAAAAAATGCCTTAAATATAACAGTGCCATTTTGAGTAATGCGGAGTCTAAGTATTAACATTATTTGTTAAAAACAACACCAGACGCTCGAGGACTGTGGGACTAAGTATATCAGCCGAATTGTCATTGCTAACGTTGGATTTCAAATAATAAGGCAAATAGTGTAATTAAATAATTGATTTACATATAAACGTCGAACATCTTGAACCACAACCGTGTTTGTTTTGCGGCGATTGTTGCATCGTTTGTGTTTGTGTGCGTCGTGTGTGCGCTTGTGGGCGTGATCTGCCCTGACAGCTGTAAATCACAGTAAGCCTTTTGTGTACAAACCCAAATTAATAAAGTAAATAACATTTTAACTAACATCAGAAGAGCATACGACGTAGATTTAATTGAAAAGAGAATAGAAAAGCATTTGAGATATTCAAAGTGAAGTGCAACATTAACTCAACATCAGTGACACCTACAGGTGCAGGGGGGGGGTTAACCGCAAACCCTAAAAAGATGTCCACCGCATTTTTAACGCTCGTCGCCGTCATTGTGTGCATTTTATTTCGCATACTCAATGTGCACAGCCAGCCACTGAAGCCGAGCGTTTGGTGTCTCGATGAGCAGTTTCTCGATTGCTTGTACAGAATAGCGCCGGTGCTGCGTGAACCGTAAGTAACACAATTTACAAAAATAAACGTATGGAAATACATATAAATGTATATATTGCCCATATCGAAATTCACCATTCAATTTGTTTTTTTGTTTTGCTTCCCACACATTACTTTTGTGTGCCGCAACTGTGTGCTGTTTATGTGTGTGTCTGCTCAGCTGTTACTTGTGCGCTGCATACACGTTACAGCCATGCCAAAATGTTAGTTAACAGCTGGACTTTCAATAAAATTAGCTGAAAAAGAAAATTGAACAAAGGATAAGAGTTGTATTTTATTTATTGGCTTACCACTTTCAGCTAGTGTCATTTGATTTTTTTACTCTATACCTGCACGTTGCCGCATTTTTTGCGATATTACAATCGAAACTTAATCGTTTATTATTCAGATTATATAAAAATATAATTATATATATGTAAATACTTATATTACCTAAACATGCACAAAGCTCAAGTATTCGGCATGCAACAGCTGCTCCCATGCATGGGCTATGCATCATTAGTCGCAATTAGTGGCCTCTACTCAAAATCGATCTTGGCTGCAGTTGTTGACCCTAGCTTTTGTGATTATCAATATTTAAAGTGTTGTTTAATTAATAACCGAACTATCTGTAAGATCATTTAATTGGTATTTGCTCAATGTATTGTTATGGCGCACTTTTAATTTAAGCAGTTTTTTAATTATTTGCAGTTGTCTTATCAATTTGCTTAACCTTCTTATCAGTTACCTAGCTACAATTGAAACAGAGAATTTGTTGCCTAAAACCAAAGTCGAAATTGTCGTCAATGTGTAATACATTTGACAAAGTTTTCTTATCATTGCGAAGAACACTGACAATATTAACACATTCATGCACATAGGGGACATATATTCGATCACGTATGTATCATCTTACACAACCTCGCACAGTCATACGTATTTGTTTGCAAAAGTAATGTATACATATATATATATATATATATATATGTTATTAACAAATCGTAAATTTTGCTTCAACTTTAGAAACTATATAAGCCAAAGACAAACTTTTTTTTGTGACTGTAGACTGTATGGACGCGCCTGGAAAATTTTTATCCATTTCAATTGAAAAATCCATATGAATAGCCATACGTATATATATATATATATGAACATATGTGTATTTATTTTGTTCGACATTCGGTTTTTGCGAAAAGATTTGTCAACAATTTTGTAGCCAGCTTTGACTTAATTTTTATTTGTTGTCAGCTTTCGGTCAAACATTGATAAGGCAACGGTGCAAAGCGCAAACATAATTGCGCAGTACTTTGAAATTAAAAAAGAAAAACAGTAAATAGCCTCGCAACAATTGTATGAAGAAATGCACTGCTTGAAAATAGCTTTTCTCTTCTATTTAATCTGTCAACTGGTTGCGCTTGATGTGCGATATACTATAACCATACTAATACATACATGTTTGTATGTATTTATGTACAATGTGCGTCTCAATCTCTTAAGTATTAACACCATTCACATATGTTAGCCCATTTTCAGTCATATCTTGAACTCAAACAAACCAAACAAAAAGCACCGAAAATTTTCCATACTTCTTACACTTATATCAAATGCCGTTCTGGCTGCCGGCTGACTACCTGTTTGTGATTTGTGTTTGACGCAGTGCCAAAAGACCAGGCGGGTTGACCGCTTTTGTTTGACAACAAAGATTACGTAAGCGAAATAAGTACTCATAGCAGCAGCGAGCACAGCCACAACTTGTGGCTCTCCTCCTTCCACACCAGCTTAAGATTGTTATTGTTTTATCGCCCCTTTATGGTTGAGGAATTAATACAGCGAAGGGGGGTGCAAACACTTATTAGATGAGTCATCTGCATAAAAATGCACTCTTACGAGTGTATTTTATATATGTATGTATAAACTGCAGTGGTCACTAGAAAATGAACGATCCTTTGTTGCCGAACTCTAATTGTATTCATAAATAATGATGTCATTTACAAAGTTCTACTTTTAATTACAATAAACGATTAGTATTAATATGTATACAGCATATATTTTAAATTAAATGATTACTCAATTTCTATAAGCATATATTTTGAAGTGTGTATCTAGCAAATAAAATGGGATTTTTAACATTTATGATATGTGGACAAGTTTTAATTCAACAGCAATCAATAATTATTTGTTAACTTGACATTTTTGTCTGTGTTTTCTTTTTTCCCTCCCCCTTTCACAAGAATTGTAAATTACTGTTCTGAATTGCATGTTGGGAATTGTTGCATGTGTTTTTTTTTCTTGTGGTCAAACTTTTACAACAAATCCGGGCGGATTCAACTATTTGAATATTTAATTTATGTGGTCAATTAAACTACTTGGTATATATTAAAGCGACGTTCATAAATAATGTTTGAAGATTAGCAATTTGTTTAGCATTTGTTAATATTCTCGCGATCCACAATAGGGAACGGAACACATTTGATTGATACTAATTGAAAAGGGGACTTTTGCTGACTAAGAGAGTTAAATGGATAGTTTCGGCACTTTTTTGCACGCCTGACAACAATGGCGCTGATTTTTATACCTCAATTTAGTTCAATTGATTCTACGAGATGCTTTGTTTGCCGGACAAAAGTTCGCCATTTGCCATTTCTACTGCAGCAATCGCAATTTAGAATTTACAATTGAAGCATTTGGAGATTTCAATTGAATTATATATATCGGTCGTATTCATTTTTGGCACGCCACCGATTTTGTGGCCTTGTATTGTATCAAGGTCACAAAGCTAAATATGGAAAAATACAGAAGAGAAAAAAAGTAGGTTGCATCGGCCGGGAATCGAACCCGGGCCGCCCGCGTGGCAGGCGAGCATTCTACCACTGAACCACCGATGCTTGTGCTATGCTGATAGCAACCGACGTAGTTAACGTGTAAACGAGTAACAGCTGTTAGTGTCGCTGTTGAGATGCAACAGTTTGCAGCTGTTAGATTTTTACCTTCAACTTTATAAATAATTGATTGAATTGACTTTTGTATGTAGTTATTAAGTTAGCCAGCTTGGCTGGCAGTTAACTGCACAAAGCAATTAACTGCACGCAACTCACATGTTTATCAACTGACCATCTCCATTTATTTTTTGCAGCTATATACCGCCGCGACTGTGGGGATTCAGCGGACATGTTCAGACCGTATTGCATAGCATTGTGGGCCGTGTTCGATGCCCCTGGCCTCTGGGCGAGCGTGTCTACCTCTCCCTGCCTGATGGCTCCACACTAACTTATGATTTGTATCAGCCGCTCAAGGAGCAGGAGGGTAAGTTATCCATCATCTTCTGGCCAACAATAACTTGTTTGCTCTGTCTAATTACTAACTACTAACTCTAAAACATTCTTTAGATGACGTCACAGTCGCCATTTGCCCGGGCATTGCGAATAGTTCAGAATCGGTTTATATACGCACCTTTGTCCATTTGGCGCAGTGCAATGGTTATCGCTGTGCCGTAATGAATCACATTGGCGCCCTGCGTACCGTCCAGGTGACCTCGACACGGATATTCACCTATGGCCATACAGAGGATTTTGCTGCGATGGTCGAGCATCTGCATCAGAAGTATCAGCTGAGCCGCATGGTTGCCGTCGGCTTCAGCCTGGGTGGCAATCTCGTCACCAAGTACATGGGCGAAATGCAGAAGACGAAACCGAGTAGTGTCATTGGAGGTATATCCATTTGCCAGGGCTACAATGCCGTTGAGTAAGTCACTTTTCTTGCCTTCAAAGTGTATATAACAATAATGTCTATCGATTTGTGTATATCTACTTTTTAGGGGCACAAAATGGCTACTGAATTGGCAAAACTTCCGACGCTTCTATTTGTACATCATGACTGAGAATGTGAAGAGCATCATATTGCGTCATCGCCATGTGCTGCTCTCGGATGAGGTGAGGGCACGTCACAATCTCAACGAACGTGATATTATTGCTGCTGCAACATTGCCGGAACTCGATGAGGCTTATACGCGACGCGTTTACAATTTCCCATCGACACAGGAGCTCTACAAGTGGAGTTCGTCTCTCTTCTATTTCGATAATATTGAGAAACCAATGATATTTATTAATGCCAAGGATGATCCGCTCGTTCCCTTAGATCTGCTGATACCCATCAAGGAGTATGCCAGTAAGTTTTGAATTTTTGTTCAAATAGACATTTCTCATATTTTATTCAGCTAGTATTTTAACATTATCATGTATCGTAAAATGTTATGTTGGCTTGCGTTATCGTAACATTTTACGTGATTCAGTAGTTACGCTCTGTTAAGACAACATATGCTCGTCAACAGTAGCACAAGTTGGCACATTGCTGTGACTAGTCCACAAGCAGCCGTGGCCGAGCGGTTAAGGCGTCTGACTAGAAATCAGATTCCCTCTGGGAGCGTAGGTTCGAATCCTACCGGCTGCGAAATGGAAAATTTATTTTTTCATGTTGTTTTTGTTAAAAATAAATAAGTAAAACTTTTTATTTAAATATTTAACAACATTTATTTTATCATTGCAGCCACTCGACAGAAATCAGCGTATGTGGAGGTGGCACACGGCGGCCACCTGGGATTCTATGAGGGCGGTTTCCTATATCCCAATCCAGTAACTTGGCTGGATCGCACGCTGGTTGCCATGGTCGGGTCCTTGGTCATGATGCATGCGGGTGGCAGCAAAGTGGGCGCATAGGAAGTGCGATCATTCTCAATATATATCAATAATGCCGTAGACCTAACGAAATCTTTTTGTATTTTTTTTGCCAAAATTTCATATTGCAGTCAAAATAATTAGAAAGTTCAACGCGAAATATTATCAAAAAAATCAGATAATTTTTAGTGTAGAAGAGGCTAATTAGGTAATTTAATTGATGTTCGAATGTGAATTTAAAACAGAGTATTGAAATTTATTGTATTACATTTACTTTTTGACAAGTTTTTGCAAAAGTTCAACTAACATATGAAAAGCGAAATGTTTTAGATGTAGACGTTAATTTATGTAATAGTTAGTAACGCACATACCATGTACTTATTTGTAAGCAAATTCATATTAAATAGTTTTAAATTCAACTTAACCGCCTGAAACACAACCAAACCAACAATATCTGTCTGAGTGTTAAGTTAAGCAGTTAAGAAGAATTTATAAAAAAACATTTTAAAAACAGAATTGTATGTCCTTGGCCGCAACGTAAAATCAAAAATTGCCTTATTGTAGATTTTTATATGTGTATATGATTTACAAGTCCCTTTTTATATAATTATATATAAATGTATTGTAGACTATTTACGACGAAGCATTTCAATATATCAAAATATGAAACAAAACCAAATGTTTTTGTACATGTAACTTTCCGATGATTTTATTTTCTATGAAATATCAATGAAATGTTGTATACCAAAATGATTAATTATATGTGTATTTGTGTGCATATATAATGCAGAACCATTTGTGTAGTTTATATGTGCTTAATTGTTCACGGCGTGTTTGTATTTGTAATAAATAAAAAAACGTACAAACGTTAATTTATTATTATTCTCTTTATTGATGAAACTCTACAGCAATTTATTTGATGCTGTGTTTACACTTATTTAAATCATGCCACAGCCAGTTAAATGCAAATATTTTAATCCAAACTTATTATTTGATAAGGGCAACGATTCTGTTTCAAAGTTGTTTGCCAAAAATAATAGTGACAACTGAAGTGACTGCTAAGTTGCTTGTCCACTTGATTGAAAAGCACACTCGTGCGAACACAATGCACACACACTCACACGCACACACACACACACACACATATACAAGAAAATAGTTGGAAAAACAGGGCATGGAAAATGGGCAGAAAATCGCAGTGATGCGTGTTCAAATGTTTGACATTTATTCTTCGATGGCTGCTGGTCCGGCAAGTGTTTCGTGTTATTCAATATTGCTGAAGGCCCCTTTACTCGTACTTTATTTATTTGTGGCACGCACCATGGCGTCCAATGAGCCTAGATGGGTGCCACTAAGACTAGTGTAAACAACAAAATTCGTCTGCTTTAAACATTTGCGCAAATCCAGAGCAGAGCTTTTAACATTTTCTATTGCGAAATTGTTCAGTAACTTAAATGACCAGGAAGTTATTTTAGATTATTAAAATCTGCTTAGTTCATTGTTTTGTCGACTATAAATATTTGTATGCCGATTGTTGTGTGAATTGTTGTAGAATCGCGGCATACTTTCAGGAGCACATATGCGATGAGTAAAAAAGCCGAAACTCGACTAAAACCATTCAGATTTTCAAGCATTTTCGTTGTGATCCACTCTTTCGAAGTGTATTCAAGCGTTATGGGTTAATCTGCCAACCTGAAATCTGGACACTGTCAACACGATTTGGATTTCATTTGGCCTGTTGGTAGTCCTGGTAGTTTAACACGGGACTCGAGAAATTTTCTATTTGAAAAAAGTCCTCTTGTGTCAGCTGTTTCGTCGCATGTTTTCTTCATTCGAATCGGTCCTAAAGACATTCGGAAAGTCCTTGAAATGGCCACTTTACGCCGTCATTTCAGATTTTTCTCATTTTTCTTATGGGAGTTTAGCTTAAGCTGAAGCAACTAGAAATATTTCCCTTACAGACAGAGTAATAATGTTCATCGCATTGAGTGTGAAAA
Source organism: Drosophila basisetae (assembly GCA_035041595.1). Classification (NCBI taxonomy): domain Eukaryota; kingdom Metazoa; phylum Arthropoda; class Insecta; order Diptera; family Drosophilidae; genus Drosophila; species Drosophila basisetae. The sequence continues at coordinate 5,135,245 of JAWNLB010000162.1, forward strand.
CTACTCATATCAAATAGTTAGAAACCCCTTAAAGTGACTAGTTTTGTAATTGTCTCTTATGTGGCTGGGCAGGGCCGTTGGCAGGACGGGGCTCAAGTGCTGGCTAGGTGGCCAAGGGGTTAGCGACATTTTAATAAAACAAGTTTAATAAAGTTGCAACACAAACTGGCGGCATGGCATATATGCGCGTAGCATGTTGAGCGATTAAATGTGGCAGACACATCAAGCCGCATCGTGAGCCCATTAAAAAGTTACGATGTTGCAACGCGCCAGTTGGACAACAAGCGCGTGTGGTAGACACTTGCCACAAGCTGCGCCATTCCGCGTCTACTTCTGGTTTTAAACTCATTCCTGTTTAGCGTTATGTGAATGATTTGTGTCCGGCGTTTACTTCAAAACAGTGAAATCATTTGCTCATTGCTTGTTGAAGGATCAAAGCAACATTAAATTGTTTTACATATTCATCAATGAGCATGATTATTTTACAAACCGAAAGTAAATAACGATGGAGAAGACGATGAAAAGATTCCGAACTCATTTTATTCCATATTATTTGCAGCCAACTTATATAAAAAATTAAAGCCTAAATCCAATTTTTTGAACGGAAGAACCGACCACATATATTATTTTTTGAATTAATCTGTTAAATATGTTAATCAAGTTTGTGTTAATTTAACGCAATTTAACTCTTCTCTTCTCCACTTACATTTGAATACAACGTTCGCCATTTCTCATTTCGCTGCATACAAAAATAGTTTTTGCACAATTTAATTGTTGGTCACCGCAGTTAAAAAAGACTTGCAGCGTTTATACAGGGCTTGGCCTATGTACCTCTCTATCCTATGACCTATGACCTCTCGCACTTTGTATGCCGTTTAGACCGAGGCGCGCAGTGCTTCCTATTTGCCATTCGTTTACACTGCTTTTTGTCATGTGCACATACCGCAAAATATATATATATATATATATGAATATATATATATATACATATATCAACTTTTGGGTGGAGCTGACAGGCTGCAAGAAGATTTTAGCAACTTTCTCCCCAGCAGAACACAACACGCGTGTCCTTGGTCCTGGCAGAGATGCTTTTTTGCAGTGTCCTGCAGCATTCATATGCTAAATGGAGTTTAAACACGATTTGCGTGTGTGTTTAACAAGACTGAGAAACTTGAGGCTTGCAATAAAACGTATATCATATATATTAATGTATTTATATTTGGAATAATGGTAAACGACTTTTAATTAAAGATTGTGCAAAAGTTCTAATAGCATTTCTAGTTTCTCAATGTTTTCACATTAGCTTAATCATAATAATAATAATAATAATAATAATAATAATAATAATAATAATAATATATTCATATACAAATTTTAATATATATATATAAATAGTATTTTTTTTTAATTTTTGCTTTGCTCTTTATTTGATTGCCTCATTTGCAAAACTTAACCTTTCACAGTCGCTTAGCAGTTAATATTTCCCACAGCGCTTTTGAACAATTTAGTTAGAGTTAAAACACACACACACACACACAGGCACACACACAGACACACACACAGACACACACACAGGCGCTTTTCCTAGCCACTTGAAGTCGCTGCCAACCGCCGTGCATTCAAAGTTTTCAGGAATAAAAAAGAATGGAAAAAAAAAAAAAATACGAGAACATAAAGCAAACACTGAATAACCGGCGAGTGCCACTGACAAATGTGGAAAAATGTGATAAAAAAGCTGGGAAAGTAGAAAGAAAAATTATAAAAGTGCGATAGAGAAAAGTAGAATTTCGACACGCAAGGGTTAGTCTAACAAAAGTTACTTACGCGCTCCGGCAACTCTTGCAGTTTGTTGCATATAGGAACAATAGGGCCAGCGCCCAACGCAAGATGGCGCAAGTGTCGATTTGAGGTGTTGCCAAAGGCCGCCTACCGCTTGAGAAACTGCAAGCAGAGCGTGGAAAGCGCCAAGCGGAAAGCGGTTGAAAGAGTTTTAGAGAACATTCCAAAGAAAAAAAGAAACTTTGTTTTGACTGCACAAGGTTCCAGTTGAGTTCATTGGATTTATTATAAATAAATAGATAAATCAATTGCATATAATTGCCGGAGGTGTTTTTGCAACAGATAAATAACAATAATATCATAGGGTAAAAACTTCATGTTAAATAAAAATAACAAATTGGGTTTGGTAACAAAAACTGTGAGAACAGAAAGCAGCGCAGATGAAGAGACCAAACTATAATTCAACTTAATTGTCTATTTAAACTAGCATGTTTGTTGAGAATATCATCATGAAGAATATGTCATTTGTTGGGAATGTATGTTTATCTGGGCAACGTTGCGTATACTTAACATTAAAATGCTCATTCTTTTCTTTGTTGCTTCTTTTAAGCAACAGAACTGCAGACAAATTTTATACACACTGGATTATCAGTGGGTTTAGTTTGTCAGAACTGGTTGTTGTTGTTGTCGACGTTGTTCTGGTTGCTGTTGTTGTTGTTGTTGTTGTTGAGAAAGCAGAGTTGGGCTGGCCATTGACACTGCATACCGGAAGTTGGCATTACAAGCCAACTGGAGGATGCCCATTCACAGCACTCGTTGACAGCTGATGATAAGGCTGTTCTTGATGTTGTTGTTGTTGTTGTTGGTGTTGTTGTTGCTGATGATAATGATGAGTTTTCCGTTGCTTCCTTAGCCAGCTTATCAGTCTTTCGTCTTAGCTGCTGCTCCCGCTGATGAAGGTGCTCATTTAAGACGATTGCCCGCTTCAGCCATAAATGCTCATTTTGCTCCCTGCAATCGAATTGTTGACATGTCTCCTGCAATTTGCACCACTATAATCAAAAGGAAATACATAAATGAACATACATATATATCTATATATATATATATATGTACATATGTCTCTGTCTCTGTTCGTATCGAATCGAAGAAAATAGTCTTTATTTGGTTTTATTTGTGTTATTTGCTCCTTGTTTTGCGGGCGCTGTTCAATTTTACGTTTATCCTTGAATGTGCGACTTTTATGTGTGTCATTTGTGCTGTGGCTGTTGCAATGCATTTTCATGGTGTCACATTTGACTCTTGAGTCGTGAGATAAGATTCCAATTAGGTTGCCCCTTAGAAACCACAATCAATTACCAGAGCTGTGTGAAGTTAAATAGCTTAGAAAAGATTTCAGCAAAGGACAAACTGAATTTTAAGTGATTTCGCATAGTTCATTGTACAACTTGGAATCCAGTTCACATTTGAGTAGTTATTAAGGTATTAAGCATTGAGCTGGCTTAAATCGATTGCACGTTAAAATAATTACTTTAATTCACAGTTTATTTCGACCACGAAATTTTCTAGTTGAAGTAATTTTTTGATTTTTTTTAGTTTATTTATTAATCCAATATTATTTTGAATTCTGCAATTTGCATTGGGCTTATCAGTTGTAAAGAACAGTCGTATAAACCTTGTTGCAGTTGCAAATATTTATTCAAATGTGGCACACCATTTACATGTGACGTGTGCGAAAGTTACAATATTGCAACAGAGGCAGAAAACAGTTGCAAAAAGAAGAAAAGCCACAAAGAATCGTTGGTTGCAGTTGATTTCTAATCAGATATTTATATATTCTATAAATGTATGTTTGAACTTGTTATATTCATATTTGCATTTTGTGTTGCCTACATTTCGGGGCGGGTCAAGACGCCGCATGTCTTATGATAAGTGTCAGAATACACTTAAAACATATTGTGCAAATAAAAAATACTTAAATATTTTATATAATTATATAAATAATAAAAATTATAAATATTAAATGAAACTATCTACAAATATATTAAAAATAAATGTAATTATTCATTGCTGAGAAGGCATTTGATCATCCGCCTAACACAATCTGCACAAGCTGAAAGTTCGCAGTGAACTAAAATTAAAATGTAAGCTGTAAAAATGTTGCGCGTAGTTGCAAGTGTTGGCTTAACAGCGCCAACATTTATAGCAGGATAGTGGGAAATTTGCAGCTGTTAGATAAAATGTTGTGTGTTCGCAATGGCATCTAGCATGTTAGCTGCAACATGCTGTAAGTCCAAGCGAGGCACAACCTAAGACCAACTCCTGTTTGAGGCTGCCAAACATTCGCACAAGTTGTAAACGAACAAAATTCGAGTTCAGTTGTTGGTTCTGAAGAATATAATTTTTTTGTTATCTATTGTTGCACAGGGCTCAACGTGTTGCAATTTTAAACCAAACGTTTTCGAAGTACCCACATTTATTGTGGCGCTTCCAGCATATCAATGTGCAACAGTGCTCGGGACGAGTGCAGTTGCTGCCACTCGCCTTGCAGCTCTGCAGCAATTTCCCGCGATTGTACTGAAATTAAATGAAGTCAATTACAAAACTGCTATTGAAAGTATTATCAATTATTATTTACATTATTTACATGTGTCAGGTTCTTCAAGGGGCTGATTACCAGTCCTTTTAGCTTGTGCTGCTTGGTCTGCGTCATGAGAGGATATCTTTGCCATACCCTTTTTTGCCTTGAGCCACAACATTGGCCAATTCCCAAGAGCAACAGAAGTAACAGGAAAAAACTTACAAATTGCTGCATTTATTTATTTATTTACCAGTTCTTCCCTGACAGCAACTCCAATTTTCTGCAGTCTTTTATTGTCGGTTCTCTAGAAATTATTAGTTTTTCTTGCTGCTTAGTTTAAGCGCAGGAAAACACATGCGCTACAATTAATTATGCACATTTTTATTAATTATTATTGGTTTTACTTTTAATGTAATGAGTCAGCATTATTCTTAGCGATCACATTTTTTTGTCCACTATCACAAAAGGTATTTAAAATGTTCGTACAAAATTTCAGCTTTGTTATTTGAATTTCTTTTTGTTGTTGTTTGAATTTATTTATTATATAAGAGTGCAGCTTCTGCGAAATTTCCATAAGAGTTCCGTAAAAAAGCAGCATACAAATCAATTAGCACACACAAAGAGTCTTTTTGTTCAATCACACACTTTGCGGCAATTTAATAAGTTTTTAAAGGCCTCACATCTGTTTTTATTTGTTGCAATTAACAATTTTTATGTAGAGCTGCCTATAAATGCCTGGGAATTTAATTATTTGCTGTCAGACGAGAATTGGTAATCAATTGAGTTAAAAATGGAACATCTTTTAAGAATTATTTACTTGGTACTCAGCCTGTGGCTGGTGGCAATTGGAATCGGGAATAGTGCTCCTGGTGGAAAGTCAACCACAACGATGTCCCCCAAGACTCGGCTGCTGGAGCATGTACTGGTTAAGCCCTCGACCAATTTGACAGAGGTGCTCAGTCTCACAAGGAATATATCATATTATTATCAGTTCGATTACTAATTCGATTCATTCAACTTGCAGAGAGAGCAACGGGAATTGTCGGACAACTGCAAGGCAATTGGCATGCGATGTCGGCGCGCCGAGGATTGTTGCACTCAACAATGTGTGAAGCATAGAAGAAGATGTGTGTATTACGAATTGGATTTAATCGAGTACTGAATAAATAAACATTTCTCTCAAATATATCACAATTTTTTCATAATCCAACCTTAACCTTAAAACCACTCCAACTCATAAATTCAATTGTAACACAAAACTTGAACGATTTCCCTTCGACCAACTGTCTTCAAATACAACAGTTTGTTTCCTTTAAATAACATTAACTGCCATCTGTTAAAATTTAATTATTTCACTTAACTTCACCTCCACTAAAAAAATCACTCAAGCAAATAAATTATAATGGAGCGTCAAGCCAGAAGCAATAATTTATCAAAGCTAATCATTCTCCAACTAGTCAGCAGTAATAATTATAATTGCATTACATTTAAAATAGTTTAAACAATTGTTTTATCGAACACAACTTCAAATCCAGATGTATGTGAGAATTGTTCACATCTGCCTAGAAAATCATTGAATCATGTTTTAACAATAAAATGCAGCAGTCCAAGAAAACTTATTGGAATGGGGAATGGAACTGCTGCTCCCTTTGGAGATACACAAAGGAAAAGATATCACTTGTCATATTGTCGGTTGAGCACAGAGAATTATTACCTCTAAAAATAGCAACCTCAAAGAATTTCACAAAGGTACTCTAAGAATAAGTATACATAAACTCATTCAATCTCATGCTTATTCGCCGAGGAATGCTGCTTAATGCACAATTCGCACTTTTTGAATTGATTTAAATGAATTACTTGTCTTTCCTCCATTTTTTGCTTGTTAAATTGGGTTCATTTTATTACCATCAACCGCCAATATTCTACAACTTAACTTTGGAAACGCACTGTTATATCTATTATAACACTGCTTATTATTATTATTAACTTATTGATTGTTGCTACATTAAAAATATATACATGTTTTGGAAGGTTCCACGCACTTAAAAGTGCAACACTCCTCGGCTCTGGAGCATTCCTCACCGATGGCCCTGCAATTGTCACTCATCCTCATGCGATCTGCCTGTGAGTATTGAGATGATAATCGATTTATTTGGATTACATTAGATTATATGAGCAAGTCTATTGTAGACAGAACCTGTGTTAAATTCGTAGAACGATCCATTATAGAATATTTGGTTGCCTTGTTTTTGGAATTCGATTTCTGTATTTTTCTTCCACTTTGTCGAACATTTTCAGCACTTTTCCCAAATTCAAAGAGCACCAAAAGTGCTACTACAAAAATCAGAACTTGTTTCGAGATATGCATTTGAAGTTTGGCCAATTTCCGAATTCTCACTGACTGCAATTGTGACTTTTTGAAGCTTTTATAGCGAAGCGAAGCAATTAAAATTAAATTTTATTGATTTTGTCCAAGTGGGAACTGATTGAGAGTATGAGTAAGGCTTCAAAGTAATTCGTCACTAAAGAAAAAATATGGCAAAGTGCAGCAGAACAGCACTAAATCAAGTGAAAACCTTTTCATTTTATGTGCCCTTTTTGATCGTAGAGTTTTACTTAAGTGTACATTTAAATAAGATACGAATTTAGCTAACTTAATTTAGTTATAGTATAGAAAGAAATAATATTATAATTTTGTATAAAACAGATATATGTGTTATGAAATCGAGCGTGTAAAATGCTTATCTAAGCTATTTAGCTACGCTTATGAAACGAGTTTTCTATTTAAAGTCAGCCAATTTCAAGCAATGATTCTCATTTCTCACACGTTGGGCAACCAAATTGCAATTGTAATAATGTTCAAATCATTATTGCTGCTTGGTAACTGACTTCTGATCTAATATTTGTATAATATTTAACAATAATTTTAATAAAGGCTCTCTAAGCTTGATCCTGCTCATAACTCAAGCCACTGAACCGGACGATCCCACGAGGGCCAACTGCTTTAGGCTGCAGAACGATACGTGCCCCAATTCGAATATCACATTTTGGCTGTATACGTAAGCATGAAGATCTCGATTTAGTTTTTTAGGCAACGCAATTAGCAATTAGCCAATTTCACGATTTGACGATTTCAATAGCAAGGAGGAGCCAGCTGGGCGTAAACTGAATGAGTTGGATTATCAAGGAGACAGTTTCGATATATCGAAGGAGCTCAAAGTACTCTTACACGGCTACAATGGCAGTTCGCAAAGCACACCCAATGCGGAGGTGCGACCCGAATTGCTGAAGTTTCACAATCTCAACGTCATCTCCGTAGACTATGGGAATCTAATGCGGGAACCTTGCTATGCGGAATCGGTTGCCAATCTGCACTATGTGGGGCGTTGTGTGGCCCAGTTCTTGGGTAATCTCTTGTATAATCGGCACCTGCTGCCGCAGAAACTGCATATTATTGGTTTTGATATTGGCGCCCATTTGGCTGCCTCTGTGTCAAATTTCTTGAGATATTTTGATTTGAAAATCGGTCACATAACGGGCCTTGATCCAGCTAAACCAATTTTTCTGAAATCCAAATGGACGGATCGTCTGCATGCCATCTCTGCCGACTTTGTGGATGTCATACATACGGACGTCTTTCTCTATGGACTTATGCTGCCTATGGGCCATGCTGACTTTTATCCCAATCTGGGCATCGTGCAGCCCGGCTGTGGACCAATCAACGAAAGTAAATAGCAAGTGTTGACTCATTAATCCTGTTCTAATCATCGACCATTTTAGCGATTAGCCACACATGCAATCATCAGCGGGCGGCCACTTACTATGCCGAGTCCATTTTCTCGAAGACGAACTTTTGGAGCTTCCGCTGTGGGAGACTCTATAATATAATTGTTGGCCAATGCCGGCCAGGCAATGATTTTGCGCTGCTCGGCTATCATGCGTCGCCTAGTGTACGTGGCAGCTACTTTCTGGGCACCAATGGGACTGCGCCATTTGCCTTGGGCAAGATGTTTGCCCCTTCGATTTACAGGTCGTTTGGTAAAGCGTTTTTGTCTGATTTTCTAATTGCAAAATTCTTGGAATTGGGAAACGATATCAAAGTTCATAGACTAACCATTGGATAAATCGCCAACAATAAGTGGCTTTTTGGTTGGCACAGTAAATTCAATTAATCAATTGTATTATTTGTACGATTGGTGCAGATAAATAAATTATTATTCCTATATAATAAAAGATATGTTGAATTTAAAAAATAAATAAATAAATCCTGCTCCGCTGTTCTTAAAAGCTCGCCGCTATGAAATCGCAGCTAGCGATAGCTCGCAGTCAGGAGTTGCTTATCGATAAATTAGCTGTCAAACAAAGAAGTTGCAACTTGAACACTATCAATCGAAAAGTTTTTAGTACGCGCATATATATGTGTATTCCAATGGGCTGTGAAATTCTAATAAATACCAGAACGGCGAGGGGTGTTGTGTCCGTTGCGAGGGCGGCACTGTTAAACAAGTGGTTGCATTCCGTAACTAAGAAGCGCTCAAAAGTTTTCTATTTCAAATGCAAACAGACACACATAAACATTCATTCAGTTGTTCATGGATGGAAATCAAAGCAGGCGACGCAAAGTTTGATCGATAAAAAGTCAAGCGACTGTTCGAATGCGCCAAATGTTTTCGGCTTTATAGGAACAGCAGCAACAGCAGCAGCAGCAGCATAACCAGCGAGCAAAGCGTACGCAATCTGTAAAGTGGTGCAACTGGCAACTGGCAAATAGCAAGTAGCAAGTAGCAAGTCATGGAGGAGCTGCAGGATAGCAGCATACACCACATGACCGCCAAAGTAATTGCGGCGATCAAGAGTGCCAAGTGCTATGAGCCCATCTATAAGGAATTGCAGCGACTGGTCGCCAGTCCCAATGTCGATAAGAACGATATGCGCAACACGCTCGAGGATGCCATCAAGGCGGCCGGTCTGGAGACTGAGATCCGTAATATGATATATAATCTGGTGCGCAGTCGCTTGAAACGACTCGATGTTGCCGATGGCAGGCAAACAACTGTAAGTTGCATTTCTATTTAATTGGGAATGTTTTGAAAAAAAAATACCCCTTCACACTCCTCGTAGAAATCCGCACAGAGCGATCCGCTCGGCTATTTGAAGCGTGCCGGTGTCCTGTGGGATCGGCGTGTCCGCAAGAGCCTCAATGCGATGTGCGGTGAGCTGAAGGTACCGTTACACGGCCAGCCGCGCATCAGCGCCGATCGCGAAGACTTTGTGGCCAAGTGGAATGAGCTGAGCAACTACAACATGGGTAAGTCACAGCACTACTTATATCTAATCAGAGTCAGGACTAAATTTAAAATCAATGTGACTTTAATTTGAATTCAATTTGCTCCCACTTCCAACTTGAAGTCGCATAAAATGAAAAGTAGTAAAACAAGAATAGATTATTCCATTTCAAGAAGTGTTTATTTTTATCTTTAAGTAAATAATTCAAGATTTGCACTTAATTTAACCCCACAGATCTTGCCAATTATCGTCCAGTATATGCGCCCAAGGACTTGTTGGAGGTTCTACTCTCGCTTAAGGGTCCCACCAGGCCCACAGAGAAAACAGAGTATGTTCTATCCAACTGGATATCTTTTTCTTTCCTTTTTTTAATGATATTTCGATTGCAGTCAAATACCGCAATGGGAGTTTTCACACATTGCGTTGCCCGTTAAAAATCTGTTCGAGCTGCGTACACATTATGCGGAACTGTTGCGAAGCGATCCGTACAGTGTGCCCGATCTGGCGATGCAGTGCCAGCGCATCCTGGACAGCCGACATGCGCCCATGTGCCAGCAGTACTTGAAGAAGGGCTGTACTCCAGCACCGTATCGCGGTGCCCTTTGGGCCTCGGTGCTGGACAGCAAGCTGCATGACTATGTGAGTGGTCTCATTTTACTATCATAATAATCAAAAGCAATATTAACTAATTGATTCTTACTTAATCCCCACAGGACATTGATAATTGGCAGAAGTTGCGCAACAGTGTTTGGACCACCGATCACATTGTGGACAAGCTCGTCTTTAAGGATATACAGCTGACGGCCTCCAATGATGATCAGTATTTTGTGTTCGAGGATGTGCTCTACCAGGTGCTGTTGTGCTTCTCACGCGACACTGACATTGCCAACTGTGTGGACTACGAAACGTTCCCCGTCAAGGGCAAAACCTATGAGGGACCACCGTCGGGTGTGGTGCCCTTTCACGGCATCTGCATGTTTGCAGCGCCCTTTTGCTATCTGTACGATTCGCCTGTGTGTCTCTATTACACATTCCGGGCCTTCTATATACGCTACTGCCACCGATTGACCACAATTAATACGCATCCACAGGGCATTGTCAGCCTGTGTCTGCTCTTCGAGAAGCTACTTCAAACATACGAGCCGCAGTTGTGGTCCCATTTTCGTGAACTACAAATACAGCCGTAAGTTCACATTACAAATTACTATTGAATGCTAATTTAAACATTTATATAAATATATTTGTATAGCTTACGTGTGGTATTCAAATGGTTAATGCGCGGTTTCTCTGGCCATTTGCCACCGGATCAGTTGCTAGTATTGTGGGACTTGGTAAGCGCATCTATTTCAATTGCTAAACATCTTAGTTCATAATTTGTCACGTTTGCAGATACTTGGCTTTGATAGCTTGGAGATATTGCCGCTATTTGCCATCATTATATTGAGTTTTCGCAAGGACAGCATAATGCAGGTGTCATCACTCGACAGCATTGAAGCCATTTTGGCCGACCTATCGTCGATTAAGGTGCTGCCATTGGTGCAACTGGCCTTAAGTCGCGATTAGACCTGTGCACTTCTACCTATCAAATTTAAAGTATGAACTTGTTAAAAATAAAATAGAAATTGTACTCGTTCCGTTCAATTGTTGAATACATAGAATATGTTAAAAATGACTAAAAGTGACTAAACTGACACATCTGATTATATATATCTGTATATCTGCATAATATATCTGTTGAGGAAGCAATCACTTGAAATGTCAAACAAATTCTTTGTTAATATTAATACTTATTTTGCATGTGCATTTGTTCTTTTATTTGTATTTGTTTTCAAATAGGAGATTATATCAACTTTTACTAAGCTCCATCTGAGCACGATTCGAATCTGAACTTGGGCAATGCAGTAACATTCATATATAAATAGTTACTACTGTGCAGTAATTCGGGTAAACGTTGACAGTCGAGACAGGTAATATAAATCCAGGTTGGGGAAAGACAAATAAATTCATATTACGTAAAACGGAATACCCATTTTACGGTCCCGTCCGTTGGCTCATGACAGCTGTAAGCCATACGAATAGTTGGATTCAAATTTGACTGTCCCAACTGTCGGCAGGTGAATCAATACACTGTTCACATTGAGTGCGCTTTTCCGAGGATATTGCCTTGATTTTATGCTTGTTTTCAGAAATAACTTTTAAACATACGTAAAAAAATGTCTTCGCATTAGATGAACTTAGTTTCTATTTTTCAAGACAATATCTTTTGTAAATAGAAAATATTTCAAAAAGGTAGAAAGGTAAATCCTCAATTATAAATAGAAAAATCCTTTCCGGAAATTTTTAAGGGGTTTGTTCAGCTGTTCTCTGCTAAAGTTTCAAATTAAATTATATAAATTTATAAACAATCTAAGCTAAACTATAACTGAATTAGAATACTAATATTAAATTCACTTTCTGAATAATCAGGTGAGTAAGGTGACTTATCCCTGGTGCTTTTCCTCTGAGTGTATAAGCCGACAATGGCTTAGCACTTTGGCCTGGCCAAGATGTAGATGTCCCTTACGACTGAACGGTAACAACATTTATAAATGTTGAATTTATGGCTTTGTTGCTACATGTGCCCCACTCACCATCTGGAACTAGCCTTTCCAAAACTAATAAGTGCTCACCTGACCGACCCATGAGCAATGATTCTGCTTTCTGTGCAGCTGGCAACGAGTCGAGCGTTTGCCTAATGAGCACATTTGGACTGAACACACACACACACACACATGTGAATATAGTATCTGTAAATTAGTGCAGTGTTGGGCAAAGATACAATCTGCAGGCCTGTTTAAATTGTATTAGCTTGGTGTCTGTGCCAAATTCGAAATTCGAAATTCCTTGGGCAAGTGTGCAGTTTTAGCCAAGTTGCTCGACATGGCTAACAAGTGGAGATTAATTGAATTATTTTCTTGCAAATGTAAGTGGAAATTCGTTAAGTGTTCTCATTTAGCATATTTGCATTATTCAAGTACAGCAAATTGAAGTCTAAATTGATATTCAAATATTTACACACTCAAAAGTGCAATTGTTCTGTGTTTTGTTTGTGTTTTCTTAATAGCTTTGAACTTGAATGTGAATTGTTATTAATCAATTAATGCACATGTCGCACAATCATAACAAAACACTCTGAAAGCAACAAAGAACCCAAAAACACCGCAGCTCAAATACCCTTGGCGAATAATCGAAGATAAAACTAAGCGACGAGATTGCATTCAAAAATTCGGCTGATCAAGACAATATATATGGAGTTAATTGCTATGGGAGACAAGCTGCATCAATGCGTTACAGAGCTCAACTCAGAATTTGAATACACTTTCGAAATGGCATTAAGATTGCCGCACGCGCTGCGCCTTTGTCCGGATTGAACCACGCCCCGTCCATTGAGACTGTCTGCAGATAACTCGACAATTGAACTCATTTGAGCTGAGCATTTGACTATCAATTGGGAGATTTCTCAGCGCTGTTTTTTCTTCAATTGATTAAATAATTTGCCTGCGCGCATTCGAACTGCACTCGATTGGATCACGATCAATATCAGGCATCGGCAACAGGCAGCATCAACAAAAGGCGTCAGGCATCTGCATCCGCGTCTGGTTGCAGCTTGCCACACGCAGCAGATTTGATGCCTTATCAGAGTAGTTTCTTTTTTTTATTTAAAAAAATAAAAAAATACAAAAATATTAAATTGAAAATAAAGTTATTTAAAATATTTAATTTAAATTAAGAAAATACGTAATATTTATAAGATTTCGAGGGATATTTCAACGCCAAACAGTCCAAGGTGTTACAGGGTATCTGCAAGCAGGCTCTTTGGCACTTTACACAACTCTTGTTGTCTGTTTTTGAAACGACGTCAACAACTAGTTCATGGGCTAGACTTTGGTAAATAGTCCGATTGGTGCGTCAGCAGTCATCACAAACAAATACAGATTCCATTCCATTTTATAGAAGAGAATCAACAAATGATCACAAGTGGCATTTGGCACGAGGCAGTTGCAATTTACTCTCATAATGCCAAATTCTCGTCTGGCACGGAATTTTCTTATCAGCTCACATTTGAATGTTATTCGCATTTGATTGATAGAGTTTTCTAGATTATACATTGCATAAGTATTTATGTGGGAAGCTAAAACCCCTCGTAATGATGAAATATAAATTAACTACACTGAAATATTATAATATGAATAATATGTTTAAATATTCCTTTTTTCTATTTGTATGTAAAATATTAGTGTATTTAGGACTTGTTACTTTTATTCATACTTAAATAAAAAGACTCCAACTACTTTATATGATCTTTATTTTATCTTACTTTCATTCCATTTCAGTTTTGAGACGATCACACAAATGTGTATAAAAGTCTCTATATCTCTGTGTATTTATATATATATATATATGTGTGTATATATAGACACGCATAGCATTAGGGGGCCCGGCTATATTTCTACGCGTTTCTCGTGACGCAAAGAAACGACGACAAATAAAATCAAATAGCAAAATAAAATGAAATACGACAAAAAAAAACACGCACAAACTGAGAACTCGTGCGTTTTTTATACATACAAACATATATATTTATCAGCTGAAAATAGACAGTCAGCCAGCAGCACGTCTAGCTGCTATATACATGAGCAAATAATGATATTTGAATATAAAAAGCTGACGATATTTTTACAAATTCTACAAATGCCACAAAAAGTGATGTGGCAAATAAAATGTAATTGTGTCAATTGCACTGGAGCAAAAAATAATAATAGCGGCATATATTTCACAATCATTTTAATATGTGTAGGTAATAATTGATGGCAAAGTGAGCTTATTAAAAATAGCACTTAACAATTACTGACAATAATAATAAATTAAATTCCATTTTGTTGCGTCTATGAAAAGCCATTTCAATAACAACAAACAAGCGATTAATCATAGAAAAACAAATTGTAGAAAACAAAAACAAAACAAATCAAATTTTGAAATAAAAATAACATAGTCGTTGGAGTGACAGCCTTGGATGCGATGGATGAGTAATGCGCATGGCAAAGCAGAAGGATGTTCCAATTTATAAAGTTTCTATGGGCATTTTTGCTGCAAATTCCATTCATTTTTCCTATCTCATTTGCATATGTGCTTTAATTGCCAGTAACAAGCAAAGCGCAAATAATCATTAAAAAAAATGCATAAGGACAGCTTCAAAGACATGGCCTTAAAGAATTGCAGCCAACATTGCATTTGCTGCCATCAATTAAATTTCTTGGCATCATAATCAAAGCAGTTGCTACTCCATCTTACTCCGACTCAATGTGCAACTACTAAAAGCATAGCATTAAAAAAGTTTTGCACTCACGTAGATACAACACCCAAAGCTGCAGCTTCACTCATTGCTGCTCTTCTCTCTTTCTCACACACTTTGCCTTGAAACTGACTCAATGTAACTACTAAAAGATAGCTGACATTAACGAAGTTTCACACTCATGCAGAGGCACTCAAAGCTGCTCGCAGCTTCATCATGTGCTCTGCTCTTATAACTCAATGTCGCGAAAGCTTCGCTGCTCAAAGCTGAACAACAACAAGAAACAATCAAAACTCCACTCACATGCGCGCGCACACACACACGCACACATCGCATGCATGTGATGGCCACTTGGAGCAGCAGCAAAGCAAACAGCGAAGGAGGCTCGTCGCATGACGATGCTGCTCAGCTGACTGCGCAGTCAACTTTATGCTGCTGGTCAAACAATGTGAAATCGTGACCGAAGTGGCCTCCTCAAGTGGCTGACGCCGTCGTTGTCGCTGTCGCTGTCTGCGTCGCTGTCGCTGTAGCTGTTGACCGTTGAGCAAACACACACACACATACACACTTGTGCATTGGAATTTTGCGCTTTATACGTTAACAATTTATTTGCATTTTTAATTTTCATGTTGCCTTGCATATCCATCTGTATGTGTTTGTGTGTGTATGTGTGTTTGTACAGAGATTCAGTTCGAGACTCCTCGTGGCTTCTATTTTAGGTCTAACTTGTTGCATGGCCAAGTTGGCCAACAGTTGACCAGCAACAACAGCAGCAACAGCAGTTGTTGCTGTAATTCAAGTTAGCTACAAAAATAGAATCTTAATTTATTGTAGCTGCTGACGCGTCGCTTTGCCTCGCTTGCTGCCCTTACATGGACATATCATTTTCATTTTTCATTGTTTTTTTTGTTGTTGTTATTGATGTTGTTGTTGTTGTTGCTGTTGCTGTTGCTGTTACTGCGCTGTTGTCTATAGTTATTTCTGTCCCCCTTCCCACGCCCCCTTTGTCCACACCTCTATTACAGCGTTTACAAGCTTCTCTTTTTTAAACGAAAGTGAAATCTATTTTTGTTGCGGCATTCTAGTTAAGTACAGTAGACAGTCGTTGGGGTGAACACAAAATAAATATAACTATTTATTATTATCTAATGCAAGTTCAACTAGCTTTCTAAATTGCAGTAAATCTTGTTACATAAACTAAACAAATAATACATTTCTAAAATTGATGCTTTTTAAGTTTTAGGATAGATTTTTAGAGCAAAAATGCCCAATTTCCAGAGTGTGATTTCCTATGAGCAGAATTCTTATATTAGTTTGGCTTTGTTACTTATATTATTATTAATAAACACTAGTATTATTAAACTTGACGTATGCACAATCATTAGCTTAACTTTAATATAGGAGTCAATATAGTAAATTGAATGATTTGTTTCTGAATTTTAGATAGAATTATTTGCTTTTATATTTTTTAATATTTACAAATATGTATTTGAAAAAAATTAAAAAAAAAATTCGATTACAATGACGCTTTCAGGTTTAGCAAACGAATTCTTCTGCTAAGCTGAGTTCAACAATTCGAGGTGCCATCATTGTTATTCGCTTGGGTCGACAGAATGGAACTGGAAGTGGGACTGCAACTGGAAATGGAATTGGAACTGGAAGTGGAACTGCGATTGCTGGGGCTGTTAATTATGGAGCCGATGTCTGCCAGACAGACGAACGTCTGCTGTTAGCTTGATCCATGTAATTTACAAGTCGGCTGACTGATAAATGATACATATATAATACAACTTATGCATTCTCGAAGTACAGAACGTAATTGATGCTTGGGCAAATTAATTGCTTAGTTCCCCAATGGCAATTCTTAATTAACAAAACGGACTCTTCAAATATATTTACAATATTCCAGTTTCAGTTATTGGGCAAGGTGTGTGTGTGTGTGTACGTGTGTGTGTGTGTGCGCATGTGTGTGTGTTTTTCAATGCTTCACGCGAATTCGCTGCGAATAATTTACAGTCACATGTTAATGAGCAGACAGAACACATTTGCTTAACTCAAGTGTTTGATAGAGACAAAACGGAATTGACACAAAATAAAAACAAAAAAACATTTATGTAAATTCCAAACGTGTTTTGAAAAAAATAACCCGCAAAATGGGCGTCACGTGAGATTTTATTATTATGAGTTTTTTATTTTGTTTTCTGATGACTCACGGCAAGTCAGTTGCCCCAAGCGATCAGAGACCGTAAACAGCTAAAAGCAAACACGAATTCAAAATAAAAATAAAAATAAAAAGGCGATGCCCTTGACCATGTTTTGACAGATACGCACATACGCAAATACATATAGACAAGACCGTTAACACAGCCAATTGGCCAAAACGAACTAATTGATGGATTCTACCTGGGCACAGCCACAATCCATTGTTTGACAGTGGTGCAGATGGGCAGATGTTTAGTATTTTTCTTGACAAAGTGTCACAGTTCTTACGTGAATTGCTTTGGCTTAGCCCGGGAATTCGACCCGGCTTTGGCTAAGCCTAGCTAAAAAAAAGTATATACATATATATATATAGTTGCATTCAGAGTTTTGCTGGCTTAAAACCGTTTTTTTAACTGTTGTTTACGAAACTGCGCATAAAGCATAACAGCCAATAAGTAGGAAGACTTGAGACGATGGCGCTAAGACTTCATTATGGGATACCCTGTATATATTTATTTAATGACAAATAAAAAGAAGTTCAAAGGGTAATAAATATATTAAATATTATTAAAAATCTAAAAATTAAATTTCGATTAAAAAATATGAAATATTTATAAGATTAACAAGAATTCTCAATACCATTGCCTATAATTAATTAGTTAAGAGATAAACTGTTATCCAAAAAGTGTTTGAAATAATACACCATATTAAATAATAAGTATTCTATGTAGTTATTGAAAATTGTAAGTTTTTAGAAATTGCTAACTTTATTTGAAATGTTCACTTTTCGCATTTTTGTTGAAATATTTTACGTTTTCCAAATACCACTAGAAAATATGTCAAAATTCTTTTACATACAGGGGAAATATGAAACATAATATGACATTCTTAACTGTTTGACACCCATCTTGAAATTCTAGTAAATCCAAGAATAGCAAACACAATTTACTATGTCAAAGTACACATACAAATGCAGATTGCTATGTTCTAGCAGTCAGTTAGATAGCATAACGAAATTTCGAGTTTTTGAGTTAATACACATTCCAATATTCACAAATACATGTACTTTATATAGATTTATATATAGAAATATAATGCCCTATCTGTATGGGATTGCGGACACCAAGTTTCGGGTGACGAAGGCGGTCGTTAAGAAAAAACCCGCCGATTATCTGCCAGTTAAATTTCGAAAAAATGCCGTGCTCGAAGGTCCCCTGAAATTCGATCACAATGCGTGGCCGATTCAGTTTCGGGTCTCGCCCGCATCCCTCGTCGAGCAGTGTTGCAATGCTGTCGACAAGCTGCCCCTGCCGGGTATCTATGAGTGGACTGACATGGACATAAGGCGTTGGATTTGCCGCTATGGCTATCCGCAGTACATGGTGAGCTTGCCACATCTTATAGGGGCTATTTTATTGGAATTTCTATTCCAATTTACACAAATATAAATGCAATATCAGGCAGATAAGTATTTCACTCAAGTATTTTTTTTTTATAAATTTAGTTATATTTATTACCAATTACTTGTTATAATTGCAACCACAAAATCCGCAGAACACCTTTCGGGTGAATATGATCTGGGGCAAGAAGTTGCTGCTGCTCGATGCCGATGCGCTGTCGGCGATGAATATCACGGACTTTGAGCACATCAAGCACATCACATACGGCATTCGAATGCTGTTCCACTTTGAGTTGACGCGTTTCTCGCGCAACATGTCCTTGCCGGATGAGAAGCCGAACGAGCTATATCTGCTGTGGCACACTCAGTCCGGTGTCAACTATGATGCAGTGCGTCGCTCCGATCTCTACAGACGTATGCAGTTGATACGCGAACGTGAACTCAACTTGGATCACTGGGATATGCTGGATGTGTGGCTGCATCGTGAGCTAGATCGCAAGTACAAGGAGCTAATTGCATTTGTGCCACGTCACAGTATGTATCGCTGCCCCGCCGAGCCCTTGAGCCTGATGGTGAGTGATGAAGTACCGAGTATGGAGGATCAAATATGCCACATGTGCATACCGCCGTGCGAGTGCAATTGGACCGAGCGCGATAAGAGTCTGCCGTGGCGCCTCAGCTACCTGCAACAGAGTGTAACACAAATGAGCAGCAAGTGGATGGCCAGCGAGAATTTGTGTGCCGAGTGCATACCACCATGCGAGTGCCGTTGGCCATCCCGTTACTATCTCACCGGCACCGTCTTTCGCTGCCTGCAACACAAATTTCCCGAGAAGTTTGCCCCGATTTTCGATGAGCGCATCACGACGGTTATCCGTCCCAGTCTGGTGGAGCGTTGGACACGTTTCTCAATATAGCCCACACACACACACACACACACACACACATATATACATATATATGTATGCATATATTCATAATATACATATATGCATATACATATCTAGTCTACGATTTTCATTTGATTTCCCCCACTAGATAATGCGGAAGTTACAACAGAAAACAAAAACAAAAAAAAACATTTTAATTGGATACCATTTCAGTATTATCGATTGTATCTGGATAATTGATGCTAACAATCAAATGAATATCGCTCTACAAGTGCTCTACACGAAAGTTTCGAAATACAAATCAACAAAATAGACAGGGGCAAGCAGTGCGACTATGAAATACCCTGTTAAAAAAGAAAATTATGTCGAAAACTTCACAATTATAAGAATTTTATGTTGAAGTTAAATATAAAAGCATTATTTGTTAACATTTTGCTTAGAATACAAAATATATTAATTAAGGACAAGAATAAAAAACCCATTCCAGAAAAAAAAACCGTAATAAAAACTACAAAAGATGCGAATAAAAATACAAATTAATAGCAATCGCACCTATATCTGTTAATATATTTATGTTTATTAGGCATTTGCTAATTTTTGCTCATCCAAAAATAGATGGTAGCATATTTAGACACAAAGCATGTTGCAAGTCCTGAACTCCTAATTATTCATTAATATTATATCTATAATAAATTAATGCTAATTAATTGAATTGAATTAAATATTTTTGATTGAAAATTAGAAAATTATTAAATGTCATTATCAGATCTGTTGATGGAACTTTACAGCACACATCTGTCTCTCTCTCTCTCTCTCTCTCTCTCTCTCTCTCTCTCTCACACACTCACTTTCTCTCTCTCCCTCACCCCCTGCACAATCGAGGCAACAGAAAAAGGTACAGTACAAAAATAAAACACACAGCACACAAAATTTGAATTCTGCATCCCACGACGACGATAAGAGCAGCAGCAGCAGTAGCAGCAGCAGCAACAGCAAAAACAACAACAGTATCGGCAGCGACATCGTCGTCAACACTAATACCTACACACACGATCCATTGTAAAAACGGCCCCATTGAACCGAGCGCCAATGCTGTCAACGTTGCCGTCAGCGCCGGCGTCGACGTCAACGTCGCTGGCGCTGGCAACGTCGCATGCTCGTGAGCAAAGAAAAAGCGGCTGTCGTGCAGGCAACATTTTCAGTTCAGTTCCAACAATCGGAGTGTCATCAGGCAGCTGCCAAAGATACAGGCAAAAATAAAACGACACCAGGCAGAAAAGCAAAAGACAGAAGGCAAAGAGCCACAGGCGCAACTCGAAAATCGTTTTGGGTTGAATTCGAGAAATTAGCTGAATACAATTTTGTACAACGCATGCGCTGCTCTCGAAAAGTGCTTCTTTCAACGCCGACAACCACAGCTGCCTCAGAAATTTTCCAAAAATAAATAATTAAAAACAAAGACTAAGCTAAAGAAACGCAAAGATAAAAGCAAAGAAAAACGACAACAACATACACAAAATCACTGTTATGTACATTTAATTAGTGTAATACAAACGCGTGGGTCTCTTTCACTCTCTCTCTCTCCCTCTGTGTGTGTGTGCTTTGGTGTTTTTAATACATACAGAAGTTGTACATAATATTTAGAAATATATGTGACAGTGACATCGAAATATAACTGTAAATTCTTGTTTCAAAACAATCACAATAAAATCGCGTGCATTTTTGTCGTCGTAATTGATGTTAAACACTTTACAAATTGCTAATCAGCGTGTTTTGAGCTAATTTCATCTTTTGCTGTATTCTCATTTTAGACAACCTCAAGTTCAAGGTGAGTTTCAAATAAGTTGTTCACACAAAATCTCTAGTTTTCCAGGAAATTAAAGGTCGGTTTGAAAACTTGTAAATTCTTAGAAATTTGTAATTAACCTGCCTAACCTTATTTTTTTACGGGTGTTTGTTAAAAATTTAATTTGTCCCATGCAAATTTCTTAATTTTTATTTATTTTCAATTAAAAAATACAAAAAAAGTTTCCGATAGTACTCAGTCAGTAAAAGAAATGAAACACAAAATGGTTGAGTTTATTTTTATAAGTGCTTAGATAAAATACTTTCAATTATAAATGCATTTTTTTTAAAGAGATTAAGATAATAATCTTGAACCGTTAGAAGCTTATAATTTAATTGATTAGTTCTATATATAGTTCTATATATATATATATATAAATTTAATATTAATTATTTAATAGCTGCGTAGTGCTTAAATTAAATATTTCAGCAGTTGAGATAAGATTAAGTTTGCAAAAACTTAAGCTCAAATTTAATAAAATTAAATTTTTAGTTAAAGTGCAATTCAGCTTCAATGAAGTTTTTGTTATTAAGTAAACTTCATCTATAATAAAACAAAGGTAAGAAAACTTTGTAACACTTTCGCCTATCTCCAGATACATATTGATAAATGCATATTTATAAAGTGACGAAAGCGCGTTTTGCCTGCTTAGCCAGCAAATGACGTACGCTTAGATAAATTGGCGTGTGAATGTATATTTGGTAAATAGACACACATATATCGTGTGTATACAAACATATGTCGTATATAGCCAATGGCCAAGGCACACAGGCAAACAAATTTAATTATAAATATATATTGGCCGGCAATACGGCTAATAACATGGCAACACGCAGAGGTCTAATCATCCTAAAGAAGGACAGTTACAATGCTTACAGTGCTCAGACATACATATCATATATATATATATGTATATATATATATATATAAGATATACATATTATATAGATATATGAATCACCCCCACACATTGGCAATTTGAGCTTAGTCTGTTTGCCAAATATTTGCACAGTATTCAAATTCACTTAATGTGTGGTGCTCTCGCGGTCTTTATAATGGCCCATTCACTGTCGTTGTTGATAGTAAAATAGTATATATGTTTACTGTTGGGTTCGCTTTGGTTGCTAGGTTGCCTAGAACTTGACACTGATTATTATGCAGTCTGAGGCTGAACATGTGTTGCAGTTTACAAATTTACATACTGCACTCAGCGAAAAAAGCGTTAGTAGAAACTCTAGCAGAAGATCTAGAAATATTTCACGCTTGCAAGAAATATAAGAAGAACACCTGACAATTACTCAGCTACTTCAGCTTTGTAATATCATTGTAATCTTTTACTTTACAATATTTTATCGGTGGTTCGACTGACAGCGTTATCATTTTGATCAGTTATAGTTATCTCTGGTGCCAGGAATAGTTTTCTTTGACTTTGATATGAAGCGACACTTTATTCTAATTTCACATGCCCACTTGAACAGATAACAAATGTATATACATATATAGTACATGAAGGAAGGAGGATGATGGAAAGAATAGTACCTGAATTGGATATTTGGCGGCAAAAACAAATCATTGACGATAAGCAGCTCAACGTCTTGGACTATAGACCAAAAACTGCGATTGTTTGGAGTTCATTCATATCTTAATATATTTAGCTATGCATGGGTCCAAACTATCATGTGCTTACTTATCTTCGAACTTCCTTTTTCGGGTCTGAGTCATGTGTAGCGCAGCCTTTTTTTTCTTTTTTTTTTTGGTTTTCTCGCTATTGTTATCAGGTTAATTTAAATACGGTATCACTCATAAAAAGTGCGCACGTTTCGGTCTCAGCTCGAAGGCACGAGACGATCTGATAAGATAAGATATGGGTTTCATTATAAGTAACTGTAATTATTGACTTATTTACATATCAGGCAATTGCATATCACATGATATATCTGATATAAATATTTCTTTTCATTTCTAGTTGAAAACCGGCGACATGTCGAACACAGAGAAGCGGGGCCTACAAAGAGTACGAAGTAAGTAAATTAACAAAACAACATCAGCAGATATTCTATTTAAATATGCGACAACTGTACGAGTAGAAGAGACCAACCCCTATATAAGACGAGCCCCTTTTTTTTGTTGTGTGTTCTACTTTAATTATACCCGTTGTTCAATTGAGACTACAAATAATACACGCACTGGAAATTCAGTTATAAAGAAATTGATTGGGTTGACAGGCCCTCGATATCGTTTATAGCAGTTTTCGAATGGTGTCAATGGGACAAGTTTAATTGTCGTTACAATTCAATTCGAAGGTTGCACATGAATGAACCGAATAATTAAAAGGGTATTCGACTGTGCAAACTGTAATCAATTTGCAAACTAAATTGTTGCATATTTTCTGCTGAAATTTGAATGAATTTTAAATGTTTTGTTTATTCACAAGCAATTAAATAAGTGAATAAATCGAATAAATTTATTACATCTTCAATTCAAATTTGTAAGGAGTGCAATACAAGCAGTGCAAAACATGACAATTCAAGCAGTACAAACGAGTTCAAATTAAAGCAGTTTTGTTGTATTTTAAAGTTTTTTTTTTTTTAAGGGTTTATCAAAAAAATGTCCAATTTATATTATTTTTACTAAAGCTTTAAATCGTTAGCTCAGCGTCAGCCCCCGGCAATTATTCAATATTAGCTACGACGTCAACAAATTTCATTCATTAACTCGGGCGTTGTTGTTTCGAAGTGCCCAATTGGCCCTTCTGACGCCATTGCAGTGACATTCTGGAGTATTACTCATAAATACCATACACTATGCAAACAAATTATCACAGTCACGCCAGTTGAGCACGTCGCTTGACTAAGTCAACTCAATTTACAACCAGCAACTGTATTATGGTTGGGCTTGTTCAGGGACCCAAGTCTTACAATGTAGTCGACCAATTACAGTGGGCTTAACTGACATTTTTGCTTTGTAGAAAATTGAATTTCAAATTTATTAGAAATAGAGTTTATTCTCACTTAAGACACTTTCCTGCCCTTCTTTTTAAAACCTCAAAAGTAAAATGTCATTGTAAGAAATTCTCCAAAAATTGTATAATCCAAAACTTTTTTCTTTTACACTTGGCTAGTTTTTTTTTTTTACTTTTTGCTCCACGGTATAGCGTTGCAATTAGAGTCACTGTTTGTTATTATTATTGTTGTAGACGTATGACGCAGAACTGCGCGATAGAATGAATTCAAAAATAAATAAAAAGAAAAACACTAATTGCCAAATCAGCGTTGCATATTTCAGTATTTTAGCTATTTAGCACTTTTGGCCACAGATACTTGCAGACAAGCTCGTGAGGCTACACGAGTGCACATGATATGATAGTTAGAGATACATACATATATCTTTCCTATTCGATTGACCGGATGTGCTAACCAAATAGAAACAAATGCTGTCAATTAGCACAAGCTCAAATAATCAAGGACGGTTGGTGAGAAGAGGGAAGGGGTAGGGGGAACGGGAGTGGCACGACTTCAGTCACACGAGTTGGTGACACATATACGGCAAATGTCCTTCAATGCCAATAACACAATGCAAAACGCAATTTAATTATGTTAATTTTGTACACTCTCTAGTAAAAAAGCAAAAACATAAAAATAAAAATAAATAACTTGTTGCAATGCAGCTCATTGTTTATTGCTATTCGCATTGCATTTTACACCCACGCCAATCAAACAAATCAAAATTCACCACGTAGTGCAAAATAAGTACTTGATTATTCCCTGTCCATGCACTTGACTAACTGCCCCGAAGGTGGCGAAAAAAATAAAATAATTAAATACAATACCTATAAATAAATGTTAATGTGCATTATAAAAAAAAGCACATTGCAGCTACAACAACAGGCGAAGGTGAGCTGCGATTCATGTTATTTAATATGTGGAAATAAAAGACAGCGCATGTCTAGAAAATAAATTAAATACACGTTTTAGTAATGTAAATAAGTGTTATATATAACAAGCTCACTCACGAATTGCAAGATCATTCACCAGCTGGTCACAAAGATAATCAGAGAGACTTGGTAAAAAAATAATCTATCTTTCTGCAGTGTTTGTGCATCTGCATTATTTATAATTAAGTGCCACGATCTTCTAACCTGATTCCATAGATCATTTGTAGAGCGCGCAACAGTGCAAGAGTGTGCAACACACAGAAGAAAGCACCTCCGATCACATAAAGTATATGTATTCTTGATCTGTAAAAATGTCCGTAAGAATGTTATCAAGATTGTTTTAGAAACACGGAAGAAAATCGTATTTCCATGTTATCAAACTACCCAGCAGCAAGCATAATCATTTCTTATTTACATACAGACATACTGTATATACTTATGATGGACAGAGACTTGGGTTCAGGGTACCTCCCCGTCGACCGAGAGCGGCATTACATGTGTGTTCTACAAACACATGTCAATCCCATCGAGCCCTGATAAGGTCTTTCATCTTAGCAACAGTCGCAGCTGTTGGGAAACCACATTTGAAACAAGTTTTTGAAACTTACTCGTACACTGCATAATTTGCGGTTATCCGCTGATGAATCTAATTGTGCTAAGCCTATGAGTAATGTCAACTTCCTATTACATTTATCAATTCATTTATGAAAGCCAGGCGAATCTCTGTGTTTTTATTTGTATTATCAGCTACACAATTGCCACTTAAAATTGACATTGTTCAGTTGGAAATTTAGTGGAGCTATTTTTTGTTTATTTATTTCTTTATTATTTTTTTTTTAATACGCATCAATTAACTTCATTCGAGTTTTGGTTGCATGCAAATTGCAAGCACGTCGCAGAAAATTTTAAATGGTTTTTGTTTAATGGGATTTCTTGGAAATTGAGCACGTTGTTGTGCCGATTTAATTAATCCGTTATTATTTTCAAATTTTTTGTTACAACCACATAATTAAAACGTAAATCGATAACGAAAACCAGTCAGTATTCAATCTGAAGCACTCGCCACATATTGTTAGCTTGTTCCGCTCCATGGCACACTTTTAACCCAATTACACAAAGTAAAAAACGAATGCGACTCAAAGTTCAAGAATGCCACTGGTCACTGGTCGTTAAATTTAATCAAATCGAGTGAATGAAAATTAAAACGAGACAAAATAGAAAAAAGTGCTGCGCACGCAAATAGCCAATGCCGACTTTCGAACCGATTTTAATGTTAATGCCTCCACAGCTGTCGTCTCTGTCACCGTCTCTATCACTGTCCCTGCTCCGGCGGACACATGTCTGACTTGTCCGATAAGCCAGCCACATTAACGAATTCTGTTTATAGAAATTATTTGAAATAGATTTTTCTAGCATGCTCCAGATTGGCCTTAGCACAGCGCATACACACTGTAATTTGAACATCGTCTAATATTATACAGCTGAGAAAGCTACTCAGTGATGGCTGTACACAAAATAAACAAAAAAAAAAAAACAACGTCTACAGGGTATCTGAAGGTCAATTCATTTCCTTCCTCTCTATCTTTATCACTCATAGTAGGACTATAAAATTACCATAAAATTACCATAAAAAATAAATCATAAATCATAATTGCTATTCTTTAATGAGCTTACATAAATATATTTTATTCAGGAGTGGAAAAATATGTAATCACCGAATTCGTTTCAATACCAATTTGTAATCGCAAATTCTATTTATAAATAGTCGGCATTAAATTGTCTGTTTGTTTACTCATTATATTTGCCAGGCAGACAGGCGCTGTAATCTTTGAGTTTAGCTGTTTGTGGGACGAGCCCCCTATTCCGAGACAATTTGTATAATAAGCACAAATAAATGACAGGGCAATAAAATCGGCACACGTCTCGAGCTGTAGTTGTATCTGTGAGATACAAATAGAAAAGTATCTGTTAACGAGCAGATTAGAATAGCAATTAAAGTTGCTTAATTGAGATCACAATAATAATTATTAAAAAAGAAAACAGCTGAATTTGCTGTGGAATGTTAAATGTTCGTGTCTTATCAGCTGCGCAAATACATATATATATATACATATATATATATATATATATAAGGGACATAAATCAGATGTGATTTGTAGTTGCACTAAAGCGCAACAAGTGCAACAGTTGAGAATCCAATATGCAAGAAATTTTCCATGGACGTCATGGAATTTTCCCCGGCAGGAACGAAACTAGGACAATGTTAAAGGCAAACAAAATACGTGGTTCTTTCATTCCCCGAACAATTGCATTAAAGTCTAGTATCAGCATAAAATATATATGTGAAATAAATAAAAATACAATCAGACAATTAAGCCGACAATCCACATTCCATGGATAAATACAAATTGAGTTATTGTACGAAATGAATTTAAAAACTTTTGTGCAACAATTGTCTGGGAACTGCATTGAAGTAAATTAAATGCATGGAGCTTTTAACACAACCAGTTATCATATTATGATGAAAAACTATATACGAGTATGTGTATATATGGGATAAACAATAAATGACGATCAACAATTTTGTAAACAAGGCCAGTTCCGTAAAAGTGTGCATTGGAAATCAGTTAGCAACGGAAATGTATCCACAAGTTAAGTTCAACACTGACAGAATCGAGCTAATAATTGTATTTAGAAGGCAACAACAATGTCGAGTCAACAATGCCAATTGTTGTCAGATTGTCAGACACTCGGACAGACACCGATAAACTGCGACAGTAAGAAATTGTCGAGTGTGCAACAAACCCCATTACAAAACGACTTATTTAGCAAGCAAACTGTAACTGAATGAATGAATATATATACATATATACCAGATTGGTATTATATGCCTGGAAAAGTGAGCTCGTGACTTGGGAGCGCCTGCTATAAACATAGCAACAACAACAACAACATATATATATATATATATATATATTTATCAAAATATATTGGCAAGTTGACAAAATAATAGAAACGCGTATGACGTCGATATATTGGGTTGGGGGACAAATTTCCCATTTGGAAAATCACAGATCACATGGTTCTTTGGATAATTGCCACACGTTTTTATATACATTTAAATTCAAAATAATAAATAATAGAATACAGTTAAACAAGCGGCGTCCCATTGTCGGTCGAAGCTATACTCGTATAATACCTAATCCATCTCTATATATATGTATATAGATCCATCTCTTTGCCAATTTGAAGGTTAGTAAACGCGCATGCAAAAATAGAAAACATTTTTTTCATCTATGCATCAATGGGGCTTACGAGCTCATGCTCACTGTGTCTCCAAATAGATGGCAAAATTGTGAAAATATCAAAATCTTCAATAGAATAATATGCACTATTTTTCAAGTGCGTCATATTTTTATTTATTATATAAAGCCGGAAATGCGTTTTTGCGCAATCCGTTGTATATTATAATTAATACAAACTTTTACCTCGGCCAAACAAGTGCAAAAACATTGGCAAGTGTTTTTATTTATTTATTTTTATATATATATTTACATACATATATGTATGTAAATAAATCATTTATCACCTCAACGAGCTCTCTTTTGAATGACTCAAAGCTGAGATCAAATATTGAATATTGCATGCGCATAAATATACTCGTATTTTGGGCTCATGTTGCTGCTGCAGCTGAAATTGGCATTTAATTTTAGTATCACGTTTGCCCCAAAAACATTGTTTGCATTTCTTCAACTTGTTATTGTCGTGGACCATTTTTGTTGTGTCCGTTTCTTAATGAGCTTCACTTTCGTGGCTATTTTTAAGCATCCGTTTTTTTATGATCGTTTTATGCTCGAATACTTTGCAGTTAAGATTTAAAACTTGTTTATCTCTTTTGCTTAAGCAAATTCAATTGTTTCAATATTAAGTCAGGCTTAAAAGCGAAAGCTAATAAATGCTAAATGCTAAAGTGCAGATCCTCGGTTTATTTGCAAAACCAAAAATAAAACAAAATTATATCCAGCGTTTAATTGCCGACTGCCTTTTGACTAAGTTAATAAAGCCTTAAAGATTATTTTCATTATTATTACGATGGCTTTTATTCCTTAATTTCAATTTGTTTCACTCTTCTCTTTGTAAAGGCACAGAATTCAACGTTCTTCAATTATTTTGCAAAAGCATATCAGAAAGAGTTTACTTGTGACCGGTATGGATCTGGTTTCCATCTGCACACGAAACACAAAATCGTTTTCAACCACAATTTATCAAAAATAAAAATAAACTTGCTCAGAGGCAAACCGCACTGAGAATTCTTGGAAAGCATTAAAATTTCTGTGGATGAGTCAAGGCTGTCAGTACAGCTGTCAGTTTTACGGAGTTCAACAGAGGACAATCATTTTTTCTTTACGTAATTTTGAAACAAATAAAAATAGAAATACTTTCATTGTAAATATCTTAAAATTACAATTTAAGGTAACTCATTTCTTGGCAAGATAGAAAGAGATGCAATAAATATTATTATTATTATTATTAACTAATAATACAGCTAAATTTCAACCATTTTTATTTCTGGCTTTTGTTTCATATATTTTTTGCTTATTTTTATCGGTAAGCTCTGCTGTCATTGCATTACATCACTTCAGTCTGTCATTTCCGGTCTAATCTATATAGACTCGTAATAAAAATGTAATTTCAAATAATATTTATAGCAATTTTCAATTCTCTTCAAGCTGCTATAAATAAACATTGGCCGTCGAATCGTGCTCTTATCAGGCGTCTGTCAACCAACAATTTTGAGACAACACGTTCACTTAGCATTGATTTAAGAGTGCCATGATTAATACTTATAAAGTAGACTTGTGCATACTATAATTTATATTTGTCGTGCTATTCATCCAAAGCTTTCCGTGACGTTCAGCCCTCCCATCAAAAAAAAGTGCAAAAAATGATGCATGGGCTTTCAATTAAAGCCCAAGTCAAAAACCAATTGAAAATTTCCCAAAATTATATTGCTCCTGAGTCAAAAAACTGATTGTGAAGGTCGTCGGGGATGAGTATTATGATTTGTCTAAGAACTGCTTATGGTCATTAGCATATGACATTATTTTATCACGATTTGTTTTTTATTTAAGTATTTCGTTGCACGTTTTTCTGGTTTTCCTTCTCTTTTTTAATTCCAGAAACTACAAAAGCCGCTAGACAGTCAAGACACTCACATTTGGGATTAAGATTGGTTGTTTTAGTTTTTGTTGTTGTTGGGGGTTAACCGATTTGAATGTCAATGGTTGTTCTATTTTTGGTGTGTGTCTTTGAGGTACAAGCGTAGCTGAATGCGTTTGCATACGATCAGGATTAAGTAAAGCCACAACTGACTGCCGCCCGACGAGCACTCTGATAAGCCGCACCTGTCTGGCCTGGCTGTGTGGGGAACAGGAGCGTCATCGTACTTCGCACCTCCCATTGATAACGACGCGACTGTTTTACTATTATATATTTTATTATTATTATTATTATTTTTATATTGCAAGCCGCTTTCTCGGCACCACTTTGATTTGCTTGATTGCGGCTAAAACTGGCTTTTGCTGCCGGCTCCTATTAATATAACAACAACAACGATAACAGCAACAACAGCAACAACAAAAACAATTTTTACAATTTATGCACACGCGCAACTGTCGCAAATTTAAAGGGGTTCAATGCCATCATCCCGAATGAGTGCAGTTTTTTTAATTATTTATTATTATTGCAGTGTACCCTTTTATGGGCAGTATATATGTTTGTTGTTATTGTCGACATGAGACTGTAATTAAGTAGACTTTTGAATACATTTTGTTTTTTGAGTGATACAGCCTTCCTCTTCCACATTGTAAGGGTATTCAAAGTTCGATGCCATAATAAACATGTCGGTTAATTCTTGTTTATTACAAGCACAGTGCTCTTTTGCACTTTATTAGCTAATAACTAACGAAAACAACAACCAAGTTTTTAAGAAAAATCAACGTAAACGTTTAATGACCAAATTGATGCAAACAATTATAAATAATAACAATAAAATCAGCGTTGAATCATCGCGTGTAACTGGATAACTTTGATGTACAATTTTATGTTTATTGTCGTTGATAAACAAACATTTATGGTATTTGGGTCAAATATTGACAATTAGTTTTGCTTGTTAACGAGTTAATGAGTTTTATCGTATCGTTAATTAAGTTAACAAATGCGCTTATCGCGCCTCATGTAATGAAAACAAATTATTACATCAGTCATATTTACAGCACTCGCTAGTTCCAGGTAGATGCTGGTAGATGATTCTGAATTCCCCGTTCAAAACTTATACATCTTGTATATATATATATATATATAAATCCGGTTCGAGTTGGTTCGGCGCGTGATTGGAACTTCTGATCCAAGAGCCGTTTCTTATCAGCCGTTTCCTTTTGCCCTCTAGAAATCTTCCACACGAGCCATTCAAGAAACCTATTAAACTTAATCATTTGTTGTCTACTTTTGATAACAATCAAAAAACCCAATTATGAATTGTCTTGGCTCAAGAAAGTCTTTTGTACAATTTGTATTCATTCAGTAAATACTCGTATTAAAATATTGTTTTCCTGCACATCAAAAAGAAGGTCGCAAATTCAATTCAGCGAGCAAAGCAGTCTCATAAATAATTTATATATACAAATGGATTATTATTTCGAAACTTTGTCGATAAGTTAAAAATAATACAAAATATATATAGTTCTTTAAATGTATATTATTTGACTAATCCAGCAACTTCTTTGCACTGTTTACAGACTTCCTATCATGTCGCCAAGTATTGAATCTGCTGACAATGCTCGGCTTTATGTTGAACTATGCGCTGAGAGGTAAGTGCCTGAAATAGGGGAACATCTTCAACCAGCTTTACTCATCTAACATTGGCATCTCTTCTGCAGTAAACTTAACCATTGCCATTGTGGACATGGTTATGCCAAATGTGACAAATACAGTTGCCAATAGTACTCTAAAGGTGAACAGCAGTCTAGATCTGGCTGGGAATAATCGCATATCGAGCAACTCCAATGGCATCTTGAGCAACATCACCACGGTGGATGGTGTGGATGTGCTTGAGGAACGCTTTCCCTGGGACACATACCAGACCAACTTTGTGCTGGGCTGCTTCTTCTGGGGCTATGTGCTTACAGAGCTGCCAGGCGGTCGTCTCGCTGAAATGATTGGCGGTCGTCGCGTCTTCGGACATTCCATGTTGTGGGCCAGTTTGTTAACATTGGTAACACCCCTGGCGGCCCATCTGAGCTATGTGATGTTGATCATTGTCCGTGTCGCACTCGGATTCATGCTGGGTGCATCCTGGCCAGCCATACATCCTGTGGCAGCTGTCTGGATACCGCCAATGGATCGTTCCAAATTTATGTCCAACATGATGGGTGAGTACTCAAGAATTGTTACTTTAAAGTGCTGTAGTGAATGGACTTGCAATGTTCCATATAACATATAGAAAAGGATGAATCAGTATCATTTTAAAAGTAGTTTTATTCTATGAGTTGTAATTATTTCCACACTTAAAAAAGCACTGCTTTTAGAAATCGGCTACATATTTTGTTTAAATTTTTATTTTATCGTATCTTAAGACTTTACCAGAAGCTATTTAAATCATCGAATTATCTGCGATGCAATTTGAATTAATTATCGCAACTTTGAAGCGTTTCATTCCATTTATTTTTGATATTTCAACATATTTTTAACTCCATTTTCTTCTCGCACATTTGTAATTTGTAGCCTCTTCCTTGGGTGCTGCGATAACGATGCCCGTTTCTGGTTATCTAATCTCGGTTTGCGGCTGGGCGAGTGTCTTCTATCTGACGGGAGCGATTGGCTTGCTGTGGTCCTTGTGCTGGTTCACCTTTGTCTATGAGACCCCAGCGACGCATCCTCGCATTACGGCCGAGGAGAGGCGTGAGATTGAGGAGGCCATTGGCACATCCACCTCGAAGAAGCGACCCAGTTATGTGCCCTGGGGTCAACTGCTCTGCTCCCCCGCCGTTTGGGCCATCATCGTCACACACGGCCTTTCCGTCTTTGGTTTCTTCACGGTGATCAATCAACTGCCCACATTTATGTCCAAAATATTGCATTTCGACATCAAGAAGGTGCGTGCCAAGTTGTATCCTTAATTATTTTGAATGCTTATTTAAAGTGGATTTTTTATTTACTTTGCAGAATGGTTTGTTCTCATCGCTGCCTTATCTGGGCAAGTATGTGATGGCCGTCGCCTCCTCCTATCTGGCCGATCATCTGCGACATAAGGGCACATTGAGCACAACGGCAACTCGCAAGATCTTCACCACATTCGGTAGGTTTATCATTTGAAACTGCAATGTAGACAATAAGGCCCAGAGCTTTAAGGCAATATATTCTTTTAAAATTATTTTCATTGCCAAAACTATTCTCTAATTGCCAGTATTTTGTTATTTGATCATTCTACTTTCTTCGAGAGATAAGCTTAGTGAACAGACGGCTAAAATAGGCGCCACTCAGATTAGAGGAGTTCCTAAAATAATTCAATAATTATCTAGACCAAACTCATTATAAATTTGCAGACACTATTCCAAATGCATCTGTTGTATGAGAAATCTTTATACATTCCAAGATGTTCTAAAAATATTGAGTAATTCAAGGTTTCAATAAATGTCATTTATTATTTAATCAACTCAAGAGTATTTAAGCTTCTTCTATTTGTATTAAATAAATAATGAATAAATGAATTCTTGCTTGCAGCACTTGTTACTCCCGGATTGCTGATGATAGCTCAGGTATTTCTGGGCATGGATGCTACCTGGTCTGTGACGATCTTCACGCTGGCACTCTTCGCACATGGAGCAGTTACTGCTGGATATTTGGGCAATGGCTTGGATATTGCGCCCAACTTTAGCGGCACCATTTTCGGCATGGCCAATTCTCTGTCGTCCTTCGGAGGATTCCTGTCCACGTGGATGGTTGGTGCACTGACCTTCGAAGATGTGAGTAAACCATTCCAATCACCTTCAGAGTAACAATATTTATTTTGTTTCTATTTTCGATTAGCCCTCGTTCCATCAATGGCAAATTGTCTTCTGGATCCTGGCGGGCACCTATATCTCGGCAGCTGTTGTTTTTGCCATCATTGGCACTGGTGAGCTGCAGTCGTGGAATAATCCACCCGAGCGCAAGAAGATCAGTGACGTGGCTCAAGAGGAGGGTGTTCCCCTCAAGAACGAGAAGTAATTGAAATGACGAAAACTCTCTTCGATATTGCTTCGTTATGTCAAAAAACAAAAAAGAAAGAAGATAACCCACCACATCCGCACAAGCTAAAGTAGTTTCTAACTGCACCATTGAGATTCTGATAAGCATAGTTTATACTTGATTGTCTGCAAGTACACTTAGAGAAAAGAACACATAATGGAAGACACTAGTTTTAGGAAAGCTGTAAAGTTTCTATATATATATACACACACATATATCCATATATACCTTAACAAAATCATATAATGAACAATGACTTTGTAGCCAGAACAAGTAATATTTACTTTAGACTTCTTAAGCTACTTTGTATTTTTAGGCGTGGCGAGATAGCAATTTTTGTTTTTGCTGTTTGGCCCGCATATATTATTCTACATTTCATTTATAATGTAAAATCTAAATAAATGTATATAGTTTAATTGATGTCCGTTTGCATGTTCATCGACTGCACAGAAAATATTTGTACAAAAGAAATATGTTAGAGAATTTTTTTTGTTTTTTGTGCCTGAGAATGTTCTGTTAAATTAGTTAAGAAGACTCCCCCTGTACTCGTATTAGCTAATTTTATAAATGCATAGCTAAGTTAAGTCGAATAAATCATGTATACTTTATTATTTATGCAATTATCAATAGTTTTCTTTTCTAACTTCATAATAAAGCCTATCAAAGACAAGAGTGGTTATCTAATTTTTGGATTGCTGTAATCCCACACATCCTTGTTAAGGTTAAGTTAAGAGAAGAAACAAATTGAATTGTATTGAAATTGCGGTGGGATGGCAAACAACATAGCAAAATATACTTTATTTCTTATACAAAAGATAAATGGTAAAATGTTATCTTGAATTAGTTAAATTGAATAATTCATATTTATATTTTTATTCTAAATCTATAATAAAACTTATCACTGACAACTATGTAACTTTTATAATTTAAATACTGATTTCGTCGCGCCAAGCAAACATCGATATATAGCTTACTAATGCACATGGCAACAAAACTATCGATACATTGCGTTCTATAATGACGTCACGCTTGCTCTGCTCAGCTCAGCGTACTGAACAGAAAATTGAGCAACAAAACAGCACTTAAAATTGAGTGCAATTTTATTCTCTTTTAGTATTTTGCACAATTGTTTTATTTATTTATTATAAGAGTGCTCAAGCATTGGTATATCTAAAAATAAGCAATGCACATACAAATCTGACCTGAAAACTGATCGAAACGTGCTTAAAAGCTCACTGCTACGAAAACGCATCTCTTGATCAAGCTTCCCATATTTCCAATAGCGGGGTCACTAGTGACGTCATAAACATCAGTCGCTATGTCTCTTTCGCCTCGTTCCATTGTCGCTCAGCTGGTTTGACAGCCCCCCCTCTCTCGCACTCACCCACACTTGCCGCTAGCCGGACTCTTGCTTTTCGTTTTGGACAACATTCATATCACACCACAAATTCGAGCCAATTGAAAAACAATTAAAACTTTAACGATGAAGGGATGACGTGCATTCCAAAAACAAAAGCAGGTATGTTAAAATAATATGTATAGTAAAATCTAATAGAAAGCCACGCTGTCTGTCTGTGTGTTGTGTGTGGGTGCAGCGCCAAGCGCCAAACGCGTCGCAACTTGACATTGAAAAGTTAATTGCATTAGATGTCTGGAGAAATGTTTATTGGGTTGCGTTTTATGCAAGCCACGCACAAGCAACAAAAACACACAAATCAGCACTGAGCGAGAGAGAGACAGATAGAGAGAAAAGAGAGCGGCGTGAGAGTAAAAGCAGAGCCAGCATCCCAGGCCTGAGCGCAGCTGGATTTGTAGTTGGCGTAAAAAGCGCTTACAACAGCAACAATTACACACACATCAAGCTCACACACTTGCCTTTTGTAGTGTGTGCCTGTGTGCGTGTGTGTGCGTGTAGGCACGTTCTCTCCCGGCCTGTGTCTCTCTTTCCCTCTTCATTAGAGTTGACCACGTGCCGCGATTGCGTTCGTTTTACAAAATAATTAGATCTCTCGTGCTCAGCGTGAACAGAAGCCCTAACGATAATTTCAAATTATTACAACCGCTTGCTGTAGAAAATTGCATTTGTAGAAAATGCCAACTAAGATGACAAAGCAGAAAAAATTACACAAACGAAATTGTTAAAAAATATGCAGAAATTATATTCTAAAAATGTTATTTAGTCTATGGTATGTTATGGTAATGTACAAAATGAAATACAATAAATTATATTTTGTCGGCGGTACTAATCTAATCTATCTACCGCTTAAATGAAACAAATCTGTTAAGAAAAAAATGTTTAATTGAACTAAAATAAATGTTATTAAGTCCTTGGTATGCAATGGTAATGCACAAATTATATAAATCAAGTGTGGTTTGGTCCGGGGCACATTTTCGTGTCATGCTGCAATAAAGTGGGACACGCGCGCATCCCTAGTTTCTATCGCTTGCGCTTGTTTTGTCAATTCTCCAAAAGCGCGTCGCGTGCTCCAACAAACACACCCCAACCAACCCAACAAGCGCTTGTCGCCTCAGCTGCTGTTGGCGTCGCCGTCGCCGTCACTGTCGCTGTCGCTGTCATCGTCGTCGTCCAGTGCTGGTGAATTGTAGTAGAGAGTAGCAGCAGTAGCAGCAGCAGCAGCAGCAGCCCCATTCATCGTTCAACACTCGCTGCTGCTGTTGCTTGCTGTTTGGTTGCTTGCCCCAAGTCCAAAGCATACAACATAGTTTTGATTCGTATTTGTTGCAAGTGTGTTGCAGCACACACTCACACACACTTCAACCTGTCCACATTTTGCATAATTGTGTATCAAACAAA
This sequence comes from Drosophila basisetae, assembly GCA_035041595.1. Lineage (NCBI taxonomy): Eukaryota > Metazoa > Arthropoda > Insecta > Diptera > Drosophilidae > Drosophila > Drosophila basisetae. The sequence continues at coordinate 5,172,597 of JAWNLB010000162.1, forward strand.
AATCCAGATAGAAAAGTAAGTAAGAAAAACGTCAAGTAAGTTGTACAAATTTTGTTGCATTTGCCAAACAAAATTTTTGCGTGCAGCACGCATCTCTCTTCGTGTGCGTGTGTGTGAAAACGAAAAAGTGTAAAAAAAAAATCCTTGCGAAGTTGCAAGCCAAGTGCTAAATTTAGACCTGAAACCAAGAAGGCTGCAACACGCAGTCGCTGCTACTGCTGCTGCTGCTGGTGCCTGACCCCCCACAGCACCAACAAACACCCACACCACAAAGTGTATGCATTGCACATATATGCATACATCAGACGCTCGCGCTCTCTCTCTCTCTCTCTCTCTCGCGCTCTCTCCTCTCGTTCTGTCGCTCTCTCTATTGGTGTTGCGCTCTGCATTACTGCATGCGTATGCACGTAAGAGTTTGCTTTTGTGTGCGTGTGTGTGCGTGTGTGTGTGTATCGTATGAATGGAACAAAAGTGCTTGGCGACGCAACAACATCAATGTGGAATCGATAGTCAGACGTGGACGTGTTTGAGCGATGGGTGGATGAGTGGGGGGAGTGAATGCGAGTGCAAGTGAAAAACAGAAAGAGAGAGAGAGAGAGGAGTTTTGCTCCGTACAATTTACTGTACTCTCTCTCGCTCTCTTTACATTATTTGTAACTGTGCTTGTGTCTGTGTGCAAGCTCGTGGGGCACGTAGACATTGTCGTAGTATTTTCCGCGTAAATTGGAAGTAAACTGACTGTGTGATTGATACAAAAAAGAAAAGCAAAAGGCAAAAGCAAAATCAAACATGTCAAAAATATTTGTGTGTGGTTGCCTATTTGGTTTTTATCGTGTTACCACATTTTATTTTGCTTTTTCTTTCTTGTAACTCAAATCTTATTTTTTAACATAGCGATTTTTTTCCTCTCTTGCTTAATTTTTGTTGCATTGCTCCTCGTCGGCTCCCATTACTATCGCTGCTGCTGCTGCTTCTTCTTCTGTCCATAAAAATACTATGTACTACGAGCACACGCTGTTAACTCGTTGCATTTCCACAAGCCGAAGCCCAGACGAAGTCTCACGAATTAACCCGAGCTGTGCGCGCATGTTTGCCCCCACACACCCCACACGCTCCTCACCCCTTTTGCCCTATTCCCACAAGCACACAGATCAACCCAGTCAGTCAACCAGTGCAAAATGCTCCCACACACATACACACACACACACAAATACACGCACACAGAAATTGCAAGTGAGAGAGGAGAGCAGCAAGCGAAAAGCAAAGCGGCAGCAACAGCAGCAGAGCTCCAGCGCCAGCGCAGAGATTTGTTGGCCATCATTTTTCAGTTTGAGCGCAGCGCTAGCCGGTGACGGGTGATGATAGTAATACGTAGTAGTAATAAGTCGGCGAGCCGAAAAGCCTGCCATAATCGAGAGAGAAGTGCAACAACCAACTAAAAAAAAAAAAAAATAGTGCAACTGTAAATTGCAATTGTTTTGCAAAACAATAGAAAATTAAGCAAAATCGAAATATGTAAATTCAAATGTAAAAATCAATCAATGCAGCGAAATTAGCGTTGCGTGTGTGTGTGTGTTTTTTTGTTGTCGTTTCTACAAAAATCCTGCCATGTCTGCCATGGATGGGTCGTCCTGTTGAAGAAGAACTTTTTGCTTCCGCAGTACGAAACCGAAAATCGATAAATTCGTGCTGTATAAGTTACGGCAAAAGGTGCGCGCTCGTCTCGTCTCGGTTCGGCTCGGGTCGCTTTGGTTCGGGCTTGGGCAACCGTCTTCTCTTCTTCTTGTTGTTGTTGCTGCTGCTGTCGGTCGGTGCAGATTACAATAACAATAACAACAAAAACACCAAGAAAAAAAACGCCGCGCATGAAACGTGATTGAAATTATTGCAAAAAGAAAACGGCGCTTACACGCGCCAAACAGGCGCGCGTAGGCGGCAAACAGTTAAAGAGAGACAGTGAACGAGAGAGAGAGAGAGCGAGAGCTAGTGAGTGAGTGAGCGCGCATTGAGCCTCTCGAGTAAATCAGGAAGCACAGTAAAGGCAAAAAAATAACAAACAAAAATACATACACTGACTGGCGAATAAATAGAAACCGAAAACACGAGTGTAAAACGTAACAGCACAAAAAGTACTAGCATGTAGTAATGTAGTAGTAGAAGCAAGGAAACAGAGCGAGAGCTGAGAGCGACGAGAGCGTGAGGACGACCCCACGGACACTCAACAGACACACATACATACATACAAACACTCGCACATAAAGACATACAAAAAACGTGGGCGTCGCAGCCACCGTCGCAGCTGACGTCGACTTTGTCGTAGTAAGTTTTTCTGTGTTGTGGGTGCAGTGTCGTCGCGTAAATACGAACGTGTGTGTTTCCGTGTGTGTGTGGGTGTGTGTGTGTGCCTGTGTGCGTGCGTGCGTTTGGAATGTGTAATAAATAAAACAAAAGCACACAGCGAAAAATCATGATAAAGTTTGTCAGGCACAAAAATCGTGAGAATTCATTAAAGGCATCGAAAAATTTTCTGCGAAAAAAGGTGGGCAACCGACGAATCGAAGACCAAAAACCAATCAAATTAAATGAACTAGAATCCAAAAACAAATGTATTAAGACCAAATCACTTACAAATTTTGTATTGCGTTTTTTTTTTGCAGCGTGAATCGAATGACTCTGGCACCGAATCTGATGGTGAACTCCTCGATGTGGAAAACAAACGTCACTTAGACGTGGATATGGAAACCAGTAAGTAACTGTAAATGTAATCTACGTATACTTGATATCGATAACTCTAATTGATGGCAAGTGGAAGAGAGCATCTGATTCGATTTAGTCTGCTCTGATTCTAATTGGCACATAAATCTTACGTTTCAAAGTAACATTCTTGTACGAAATGAGTTTTTTTTATTTAATGTCAACTAAAGTCAGTCGACACATAAATAAAGAAATACAAAAGGTAAAAAATAGATTCAATTAAATTAAAAATAAGATATCATATTACATTTAAATTAAAAACATAAGAAATATTTATAGGATTTCTGCGTATATTTAAATGCGAAATGGTTCAAAATTTGTTGCATGGATTGGGGAATAAAAGCAGAAAAGACGCCAATAAGACAAAAAAAAAAAAAGTATTATTAAAAATGATTAAAATTGTGTTTTTAATGACAGAATTAGAGGACTTAATTGCAGATCTTCTCGATAGTATTTGGTAGAAATTAAAAAACAAAAAAATAATTGGACTTTTATAATGAATACTAATTGGAAATGTGTGTTTATTTTGAAACAGGTTTGAGTTCCTGTACGGATGCAAATTCACCAACAACCGATACTGCATGCTCATCGGAGTCTTCGGTGCATGCTGCTGCTGCTGTTGCCGCTGTTGCTGCAACAACAATGATGTGTCACCATCAGACAACATCGTCATCCTCGTCATCCTGCGCCCATCTCATGTACGACCAGCATAGCTCTGAGGAGGAGCTCGAGGTCATCAATGGGCCATCAGCGGTGGCAGCTGCAGCAGCAGCAGCAGCGGCGGCGGCGGCGGCAGCGGCGGGATCGTTGCATACACCGCCAAAAGCGACAAACAGCAGCTGCACAGCAGCCGCGGCATCATCATCGTCCTGTGTGTCGCGTCTATCGAATCGGGGTTGCACCTCATCCTTGGACACAGAGGCGCCGCCATCATCATCGAACTCGAAGCGTTCCAGCTCAACGCTAATGGTTGAGAACCGCAAGCGTTCCCTGGCCCACAGCTCCGATGATGAGGTGAGTTCAATATCAATATCAAAAATTAACAGTATAAATCAATTAAATTATCCCATAATCCAATACAATCCGATTAAATAGTTGCGCAACTCGCTGGAGCCGATATTGACGCCCGTGAATTTTCGCACATCGCCGCCATTGGAGGCATTTAAGCCAAATCGTAGCCATATGATGTTCCGCTCCACAACGCCACTGATATTATCGGAGGCCAGATGTGGCATCGAAAATATTAAATTATGTGATAATAGTGTAAATGACGAGGAGAACGGTGACGCCACCAACACCAACAACAGCAACACCAGCAACAATGGCAACAACAGTAACAGCAACAGCAACAACAAATGCGCCAAACTTGGTGGCCAAGTCGGCAACGAGAACGAGCCGAGTGTTATTAAGGCGTGCAGCAGCTCGCTGAAGATGAGCAACAGCTCCCATCACATTTACCAGCCGCAGCCCAAATATAGTTTCCATTACAATAGCTCCAGGAGCAGTCCGGCCTCCACAACCGGATTGGATATGGAGGTGCGTTCGGTTAGTCCGCCAGCGAAATTATTTCATTGCGCCATTTCGCCGCGTCGACGTCCAAGCAACAATGTTGCAGGCGGAGCAGCAGCAGCAGCAGCAGTGACAAATGCAGCTGGAGATGCTGCGGCTGCAGCAGCTGTATCAAATAATGCTGGCGTTACCGTTACACAGAGACTGCAACGGCCGCATCGGCCGTGTTTAGATTTTGATAAGATGCAGCAGGTGAGTCTCTAATGCAGAGCGCGCTAACAGCGAAAATGAAAGATGAGCAGTGGAGAAATGGAGAAAAGGCGAAAAGGAGAAATGGGAAATGGAGAAAGCAAAGGCAAATCAAAGACTTTTTATACACAACAACAACAACAACAAAAACACACCCACAACAACAACAACCAACAACAATTGGAAACTGTAAAAGTACCTAAAAGCAGCCAGTGTTGTTGAACAGCACTGTTTCCATACAGCACTGGTCAAACAACTAGGCGCACACTACACGATCAAACTTAAGGACGTGTCAGGCAAACATAAGAAATAAACAAAAAAACAACAGGCAAAAAAAAAAGCAGAAAACCAGCAACAAACAGCAGCAACAAAAACATCATCAAATCAAATTATGTAAAGCTAAAAGTAATTCAAATTTTAAAAACAGAAAATACGCTAAAACAACAAAAGGTAACAACTAACAATAGAAGCAGCTATTTTTTCACAATTTTAAACCAAAAATGCAACAAAAAAAAAAAAAAAAAAAAAAAACGGGCAAATTTGGAAAGTTTGGCAGCAACTAGCAGATCGATGTTTAGATATATATATGTATATATATATATATATATATAAGAGTATATCTATATATATATATATATAGAAATGTATGTAGTAAGTACAGAACTGTAAATATTGTATTTGTGTGCGTTTTGGAAAATTGGCAAAAAGCTAAATTGTTAGCGAGTATTTTAATTTTTTTAAAAACAACGTTTGCGACCAGTCAGTCAAACGAGAAAGTAAAATATATTATAATTAAAAATTACAACAAAAGAAGACGAAGAAGAAGACGAAGAAAACAAAAGAGAAGAAAAACATAAGAATTGTGGTGTGATGTAGAACGAAGACTCGAAAACTTTAAAGAGCAAAATTATATTTCTATAAATTGTGTAAAAATTATGCAAAGCAGTAAAAAAAAAATCAGCAGGCGAAGGAGGAGGATAGCAAAGCAAAAGTAAAAGTGGAAGCAGAAGCAGAAAGAAAGAAAAGCAGCAGGAAATTGCTTAGCAAACACTGGGCGCAACAAACACAAACAAGATGGCAACAGGCAACAGGCAACAATAGCAAACCACAAACAAGTCAAAATCACAACAATTTACACAATAATAACAAGTTGGGAATTCAAAAAAAAAAAAAGACCCCAAGATTAATATGTTGAATGTACAAGAATTAAAAGCGAGCTATTTTATAAACAATATTCACAAATTTATTCACACAGAGCTGCCATCAACCAAAACAAAAACAAAAACAAGCATTCATAAATCCCTTTGTTAAAACATGATTGGATGCGATTGATTGATTGATTGATGAAATGCAAAACACAACAAAAAAATAAAAATAAAAAATAAAATTGGCAAACATTTTGCAGGCATATAATATGTGTATAATAAGTAAAGCAGAATTAAATTTTCTTTGTCAACTTAAGTATATAAAAACAAAAACCCATGCAACAAAACAAAAAGAAAAGCGAAAGAAAAACCCAGAAAAACAAAAAAAAACCAACCAATAATAAACCCATATTAAATTTAAAGCAAAAACACAACCAAGCGAAACGAGAAACCAAAACAAAAACAAAAACAAAAACAATGAAATAACAGTAACAGTTGTGTGCAACAACCATAGCAAGAAGCAGAACATGCAACATACATTTTTAAGTACATATATATTAAAAACGATATTCAAAATAATGCTAATTTTTAATCATATTTAATGTGCGATCAAGCAAAAGCAACAACACAAACATTTTTCTGTTGACTCCAAAAAGTAGTTGAACAATTTCAATAAAAGCATACCCAATAAAATTACACACACACACACACACAACCACATTCACACACCACCTACAAAAAAAAAAAACAAAAATAAAAAACAAAAAACAGTATAATCCACACCACCAGAAACAAAAAATAATATCGAACGAAATCCATCAAAGATCAGGCAAAAGTTAAGCAAGAAGTGCGAGCGAGAAACTAGGCGTGAAGTTTTCATAATTTTTAATGAATTAACAACCAGATAAGGATGAAGAAGAAAAATCACAAGAAATTATATTATATAGTATATATATATAAATATATATATACACACATTAAATGGAGAATGGAAGATATCATGGACTGAGCGTATGTTAGAGAGAGCAAAGTGAAGCAACCGATACTAGGTTCTAGTTTTTAAGTTTAAACGTGAAAAAGGCAAATTGTGAAAATGGCCACAAAAAAGGCTACAAGCAAAACAAAAACAAAAACAAACAAAATAAAAAAAAACTTTAAAAAGCACACGACACACGAATCAAGAAATTGATGAAGAGGAATTTATGTTGAATATTTTTGAGACACACAAAGCAAAAAAAGCGAAAACAAAGAAGGAAGAAGAAGAAGCATATGATGAAAGTAAGACGAATGAAACAAGTTAAGTTGTAAACAAAATACAAAGATTTCATTGAAGTTTTGGGTCTGGCCCAAAACGCATGTGTTGTACATAGTTACATTTATAATTACGATATATATTATATATATATATGTATATGTATATATATATATATATATATATAATTACTCATTAACAAAATGAACGGAAAGAAAACAACAAACCTAAGAATTAAGTCGATGAACGGTACAAGTGCAAAACGAGAAAGAATTATTCAAAGAGAAAACAACAAAAAGATAAAAAATAAAATAAAATAAAAACCAAAAACAAAATGATATAATAAAGAAATGCTCTGCAATAGTAAAAAAAAAAGAACAAACTAAAACTACTTTCTTCAATCCATCTTGCAAGACAATTATCAGCAATTCGATTGATTTCAATTTTTATGTTTATATATTTTCAACTTTATTTTACATAATGTATGCAGTTAAATTATAATTTGTATATAATATTTAATATAAACAGTTGCTTCTTGATTTGCTTGGTTTTTGGTCACTTTGTAATTCCAAATTGATGACATACTTTTTTGCTTCTAGATCTACTTACATTAATTACACAAGCATTGGTTTCTATTTACACTATTGAGTACAGATCCTAAGAGGGTTTTGTAGCTAGTCGCGTGTTAATACTAGAGTTGTGCAGAAACCTTGGCACATCTGGCTAACTAACAGCCCAAAATTTCCTGTTCACTCTCGCCACAAACGGCATCAGACTTAATCATCGGCTCCTCCTCGTCGTCCACCTCATCCTCGATTTGCTTCCAGCGTTTGGTGCGCTGCGTCAGTCGCGACGGATCGTGAATACGCGAGTGCCGCTTCAGATCACCATTCACCCGGAATTTCTTGTCGCAAACGGAGCACGAATAGGGCTTCTCGCCCGTATGCACCTTGATGTGGGTCAGCAGATAGGAGCTGGCCCGAAATGTCTTCTCACAGTACTGGCACGCGTAGTTCTTTTCGCTCGTGTGAATCCGACGGTGCACAACCAGTGAGTATTTCCGGGAGAAACTCTTGCCACAGTATTCGCACATGTGCGCCTTTATCTCGCTGTGCCGCGAGATGATGTGCAACTTGAGATCGCCCCATTGTCGGAATTTGAAATCGCACTGTTCGCACTTGAACGGCCGGATGCCGGAGTCTGAAAAAAAACCAGATCATAAAAATGTTTGGAAGAATACCGAAATCTATACCGGAATTTTTGTAATTTTCGTAACAGAATCGGAATCGGTTTAGGATGTCAAACCGAAACGAATTTACATGGATATAACTTTTGAAAGTATTAATGTTAGTATTGAATAGTTGAGTTATCTCGACCAAAAGCATTAAGGGAGTAATTAACATGGAAGTCATGGAAAACTTTAATTGTTGTATGAAAAACATTGTACGGTTGAGAGCACAATAGAATATGTCATAGCTGCAAGGATATTCAATCTTTGGCAACTTATTTCTCATACTCAGTATGATATCATATTAGATCTTATCTGAGTTTCTTCTTGGCTTACTCACGCGTGCGTTCGTGTTGTTTTAGGGAACTGGGCGTGTAGAAGGAAGCCTGGCAGGTGGCACATTGATATGCACGCTCCTTGCTATGTGTGTGCTGATGATATTTGAGGGCATTGTATGAATTGAAATCCCTGGCGCACTTATCGCAATGGAATTTGCGCTTTGTTGCCCCGTTGTTGTTGCTGGGATCATCGCTGGTGGACTTGTTGTCCAGCTCCAACAGATAGCTATCGGCATTGTCCTCATCTTCGATGACTGTGGCTGCTGGCGAGCTGGATGCAATGCTGCCCGCCGGCACACTGCTCTCCACATCCTCCAGCTTGAACGATTCGTTAATGATTAGCGGCGAGCGCTGCAGTTGCTCAATGGCCGAGCCCGAGTTGGGCGATGATGATGATACGTGCTCCGGCGAGGTAATCAATAGCGTCTGTTCAGTGCCAGTGCCATTGGATTGGATGGCATTGAATGCAGCGGCCGCAATATAGTTCTTCTTGTGTCCCATCTCCAGTTTGGGATGCGCCAGGGATTGCTGCTGCTGCTGCCCATCCGGCTTATTGAGAAAACTGAGCGTCATTTGTTGCTCCGGTTGCGTTTTGAGCAGCGGATCCACCTCAGCGCTAGCTGTTGATGTGGCTGTCGCTGATTGTGGTGGTTGTGGTTGTGCAGGTGTTGGTGGTTCACCTGGCAGCAGCAGACCCGAGAATCCTATATCACTGAAATTGTTATTAAACCACGGTGCACGCATGCCACTTGTGGTCAGCTCCAGATCTACCAGTTCATCGCAGGTATCCTCTATGGATACCTTATCGACCACATCGCGCATACCACCGAGCATATCTTCGGGATCACTAAACTCAACATCGTCCACAGCAACGGCCACATCATGCGAGGCGGAGACAGTTGATGCATTTGTGGCAACTACTGGCGTCAGTTTGCCATCGCTGGTTTTGTTGTGCATGGACATTGCATCCGAATGTATGACCATATTGACGCTTACATCATTGACCACATCATCATCGTCATCGTCATCATGCACATGATGATGGCTGATGTTGTGAAAGTTCTCAAAGTTTAGCTGCACATCGTGAAAGACCTGTCACAATAAAATACATAATTAAATTATATTTTTCCATTTAAATGAAATGAAATGAATGTTGTACTAGTAAATTATTGTATTTTTATGTTTAAATTAAATCAAATGAACATATACGAGTATTATTGTTTTACTTTATTATATTTGGTTATTTTATTTGATTTTACAGATTTCCAATTAAATATGCCTGGCTTACCTTGTCCTGTGTTGATAGGCCGCACATATCCAGTGGCTCCTTTTGATGCTGCTGCTGTTGTTGATGCTGATGTTGCTGCTGCTGTTGTTGCTGCTGTTGCTGTTGTTGTGGCACATCGAGACGCCGCTCGAGATCATGCACGGGATCATAGTGCTGCTTGAGATGTGCATAAAATTCGATTTGTGTTTGAACCGCATAGCCGCAGATTTCGCAGCTATAGTTGGCCACCTGCTGCACCGTTGGCTGCACCACCTGTTGTTGCACCTGATGCACATGATGCTTGTGCTGCTGATTTTGCTCCAAGTCCGCCGTATCCATGCTGCACATCGAACCCTTCAATTTGCGCGAGATGCGCTTCTTGTGGGGCAACACTTTGCGGGCATTGATTGTGCACGCATTGTGCGCATAGAGAAAATCCTCATCCTCCAGCGCATTGGACACATCGATGGGCACCGTTGGCTCAATCGCCAATGCCGGAAATGCTGGTTGTGGCACCTGCTGCTGCTCTTGCTGTGCCACCACATCGCCGACACTGCCCGTTTCGCCCGTTGCCCTCTCTGTTCCACGATCGAGGAAGCTGCTGTTGATAGTGAGAAACTCCACATCCGTTTCCTTGCCAGACACCTTTGGCCCGCCGCCTACCTCCTCCTCCTCGTCCTCGCCGCCGCCGACAACATGTTTGTTGACAAACTGAAAAATTGTATTGTGGAAATTGAGTTCCGGCGGCGAGCCAGCTGTGGCGCCATGTCCGCTTGTGCTGAGATTGGTGGGTCCTTCGGCTTTGGGAAATACGCCAGTGTGATCCATTAGATCCATCATAAAGTTATTGTGCATCAGCTCCGTCGCCAGCAGCGTCTGCAATTGATATGTTATTATTACCATGCCATGCCGTTTACAGTTGTTACATGCGCTTACGTGGTCGATGAACTGTTCGGCGTCCACTTCTTTGCGCTCCATTTTGTTTGTTTCACACACAAATTCATTAAAAATAAAAAGCAACTTTGAACTTGGGCAAATAAAATCTAAATTGCAGAAATTTAACAGCTGTTCCAGAGTATTGATTAGAGATCAGCGCCTGTGTTTGGTAAACGATAGTTTAAACTCGATAGTATGGCAAATACAATTCGTATTTATCGATAGCTATACATTTTGAATTGGCAGCACTTTTTGGGAGCGCAATTTAAATATTTGTGGCCGTAAGTTAAAAAAGATCAATGCTGGATTAGCGACATAAAAGGAAAAACTAGAATTAATTTAAAGTTAATTTTATTTGGAACCGCTTGAAAAAGTGAAATGCCTTATTTTATATTTTAATACTGAACACAGAAAGCGGATTAATTTACAGATGATTTGAAGTTAATAATAATAATACGTAAATTAAATTAGAAATTAAAAAAAAAGAAAGTCCTTAATAGCTATATATAATTTACAATAGTTTTCTCGCAATTGTAAGGGAAAAAATGTTTTTAAATAATCATTTTAAATACATAGCAATTGGTTCAGGGTTCAAAGTATAAATGTTACTCATCGAAAATGATGAACACTTTCTGTCCTTATATCCAAATTCCTTAAAACTATCCAACTACACTGAAGAAACCACAGAGAAGACCACTTCAGAAACGAGCGCACATGAAACCAATTGGTGGCAACATAAAAATCAAACAACAAACATAACAATAAACATTCCAATTCATTTACAAATTAACACTTCATATATTTTACACGCTAAAAGTGTCAGCGTCAGCATATTGTTTATCAGCATTTTGAGGGAGCACCCCTCATCCCCAGCTTCCCCCTCATCGCACGCTTGCCGCGCTTGCTCCTCGTACAGCTGCCAAACTCCATATGGCTGCAAACAGGAAGCTAATCCTGCGCTGTGATACATCAACATATTTATGGTAAATGGATCAGAGGGCTTAGCTCACAAATTGAGCTCAGTGGTTGCTTGCCATATGGTTGGTATTTTTAGATGGGGCGAACCGATTAAGTTTTATGTACTTTTCGTATTTTTTTTCTTTTCTTGAGACTTTATGTGACGGCAGCGGCTGTTTAATATTTGGCATAAGTCTTTAATGTTTAATAAACAATTATTAGACAATATACATACATTTATGTGGGTGTTGTGGTGTAAATCTTTTGATCTGCTTCGCCCATATACAGCTGGAGGATGGGGCATGGGGCTTGGGGCATACAAATAAATAAAATATACGGCGCGACGCGGCATCTTGTTTGGATGAAACAAGCAGCGAGAATTGAGAGTCGAGAATGGAAATTACTATGTATTGAATAGAATGTTGTGCCAAGCAATTACGCATCTGAATTCATACGAATCATAACAATAACAGATCCAAATCCATCATTCTCACCAACTCGGAACGCCTCCAAAACTGTTTGACATGCAATTCCGTGCAACAATTCAAGTGGCAGATACTATTTTCTTTCTCTCTTTTTTTTTGTATATATTTATGGATATCGCCTCGGTTTTATCGCCTTTGATGTGCATTAAGTTGATGCCGCTGCTGACTGAGCAATGACTTTTGCATTAAGTAGTCATTTAAAGGTGTCAGAATTCTTAAATGATGCCTCAATAGAGTCATAGTCGAATCCAATAACAATTACAAATCAGTTCTCCTAAAAATGTGATTTTTACAATCGAAAAATTGTTGTTTTTTGCAAGTGTATAATTTAATAATTGATTTGAAAATATATTCATAAATATTATTTACATTTTATTTGTTTGCAAACATTTTTTTTCTGTTTACTTCAATAAATTGAGGAGCTAAAATTTAGTTTATTATTCATAAATTATTTTTTGGCTATCTTTCGGCATTTCTATAATTAAAAATTGGTCTGAAAATGTATTCATAAATATTATTTACATTTTCTGTTTACTTCAACAAATTTTATGATTTCGATTATTATACACAAATTGTTTATGGCTATTTTTTTTAGCGGGGGCGGTCGGGCGAAGCACAACACAAAAAGTCTTTTGCTAATTGTTTGTTTGTTTTGAATTTGTAAAGTGTTCTATTAATTATAGGCGCCTGTTGAAGTTTGCGATAAAAAGATACAAATCTATAATCAGCAGATCACGGAAATGCCGAGGAGTGACGTCATAACTGAGAAGCTTTATTTACCATTCCCAATAATTGAAAGAAAAAATATCAACAAACATAAAAAAAAAATGTAAATAACAAAAGTAAACATAAACAATAATAACACTTGTAAACAAAAGTGAAAAAAGACAGATAAAAAGACAAAAAGATAGACCCGTATTGCCCTACTCGAAGCCAGAACCATTTGGGAATTACTTCAATGAGTACGTTGAAGAAAGCACCACAAAATATGCAAAACTTTTTTCTATAAATTGTCATTCCGTCTGGCAAAGCAAATTTAATTTTATTTTATTTTATCGATAACTTTGCTCGTTCTGCGAATGGAAATCGATTTCCGAAAAAAACAATAATAATACTTGTAAACAAAAGTGAAAAAATACAGATGAAAAGACAAAAAGATGAACCCGTATTGCCCTGCTCGAAGCCAGAACCATTTGGGAATTACTTCAATGAGTACGTTGAAAAAAGCACCACAAAATATGCAACACTTTTTTCTATAAATTGTCATTCCGTCTGGCAAAGCAAATTTAATTTTATTTTATTTTATTTTATCGATAACTTTGCTCGTTCTGCGAATGGAAATCGATTTCCGAAAAAAACAATAATAATACTTGTAAACAAAAGTGAAAAAAGACAGATGAAAAGACAAAAAGATGAACCCGTATTGCCCTGCTCGAAGCCAGAACCATTTGGGAATTACTTCAATGAGTACGTTGAAAAAAGCACCACAAAATATGCAACACTTTTTTTTTATAAATTGTCATTCCGTCAGGCAATGCAAATTTCAAATGTAATTTCATTTTATTTTATTTTATCGATAACTTTGCACGTTCTGCGAATGGAAATCGATTTCCGAAAAAAACAATAATAATACTTGTAAACAAAAGTTAAAAAAGACAGATAAAAAGACAAAAAGATATACCCGTAAGAATCATGGATTCAATTTGTGGAAGGCAACGCGTTGTGTCAAGCGGCAGCCACTCAGGCGGATCCCCATTATGCGACCTGACAACACTTGGTGTCGATCGGATGCGGATATTGCATCGGCGTTTGCGGACGAGCTGCAAAGTCGCTTCACGCCCTTTGCACTAGCATCGCCCAGCCAGGAACAGGACACTGAAGCATTTTTAAATGCAGATCTAGATCCTGTACAACCGATCACCCCTATCGCCCCTACTGAGGTCCGCTTACAGATTCGCAGGCTTAAGTCCACTAAGGCCCCTGGCTATGATGGCGTTGACGGCAGAGTTGCTAAGGCCCTCCCAGAGAAGGGAGTATTGTTCTTGGTGCTACTTTTCAACTCCATGGTTCGCATCCACCACTTCCCCACTCCGTGGAAGTGCGCTGTGATTGCGATGATTCCGAAACCTGGCAAGCCAGATAATCTTGTCTGTCATATCGACCGATAAGCTTGCTGACCACTTTCTCCAAAATATTTGAAAAAATATTTCTTGGAAGATTGTCGGCAGTTAGAGGCTTTCAGAGGGCCATTCCTGATCATCAGTTTGGCTTCAGGCATCACCACGGTACACCAGAGCAAGTTCATCGAGTAGTACAGCACGTCCTCGAGGCCTTGGAAAATAAGCAGTACAGCTCTGCCGTCTTCCTGGATATCCAGCAAGTATTTGATCGCGTATGGCATGATGGCCTGCTTTTTAACGTTAAGTCTCTGCTACCATCGGCGCAGTATTTACTGCTCAGGTCTTACCTGCTTGGCCGTTCTTTTATGGTTGAAGTTAGTGGCGAGCGATCAAACATCCGCCGCTGGTGTACCGCAGGGTAGTGTCCTTGGACCTGCCTTGTTCACATTGTACACCGCGGACTTGCCGATACCAGTAGCCAGAAACACGCTGCTTGCCACATACGCGGATGTCACTGTGTTCCTTGCTAACTCCACCATTGCTTGGAGAGCAGCTGCGGTTACGCAGAGGTTCTTGGAGGGTTTTACTTGGGCCAACCGGTGGAACATCTGCGTCAATGGGAGCAAGTCTCAGCACTGCACGTTCGCGCTCAGGAATGGTAATTGTCCAACTGTCCGACTCAACAACACGGTAATACCTCAGGAGAACCATGTTTATGGCTATTTTTTTAGCTATCCAATTATTTAATCCAATAATTCGCAGATGTTTTGCTGTTTATTTTTATTATTTATTTTTAGTTTTTGGTTGCTTTTCAGTGTTTCAACATTTTTCAATATTATCTTTTCATTAGAGCAATGCAAATAGATATTGAAAATTAGTAAACGCCTTACCAAAAATTGCTACCTGATCAACGGAAAACCTTTGAGCAGATCTCCGATTTTCAGTTTGTTTATTTTGCTTGGGTTTCGGGCCTTTTTGTTTTGTGGTCTGCCAAAAAAAAACGAAGAAGGTGTTTGCTAGCCAGTTGTGTTTGTTTTTGGTTTGGCTCAATGGGAATCTATATAAATAAATAATATGAATACAAATATTTTCAACAAATATGTAAAGTCAATATTTATGATAGAGCTTCCCTATTTTGGTCTGAGCAAATTTACAAAAGTAAACAGCCAGCGTAAATGAAAAGGAAATGGGATAAAATGATTTTTCCTATTTGTGATATTCCTTTATGGACCACCTGCACTTCCTTATAGAGATGAAGAAATGCATTCAAACGAATAATGATTCAATCGAGTTGGTCTCACTATAATAAAAACTCGGCAGAATTCTGCTGAAAGTTTCATTTGTAATTAAAGCCTAAAACAAACAGTTGAAGCCTAAGTTTGCTGTTATGCCAAATAAAAACAATAAATTCGATACGCTGAAGAGGGTTGCTTGCTTTTAACTTAGCCAACAAGGCGAAAACTACCAGTTTCATTTGTTGTTTTTTTTTTTTTTGTTTCACACACATTTAGCAAATTTGCTGTACAATTTCCGTCTGCTCGTTAGAAAGTTAGTACAATAAAACATATTAGGAAAAAGAAAAAGAGAAACAAAAGAAAACTGTGGCTGGCAACTTTTTGTATATGTATTTTTTATGCTTTCGCTTTGGCTGCAGACAATACATAATGCCATTATTATTATAAGCGTGCTTTTTTGTGGATACAACAAGAGCAGCATGTAACGAATAAAAAACGAGAAACAACAAATTAAACAAGAAAATATAATAGAGAATAGATGGGATAGGGGTGGCAGGTGGCAGGTGGCAGGACTTGCGGACCGGACCGCCAAAGGAGCGTGTGGCAGGAAGCAGCAGTGGAAGTGTTGCAAGTGCCTTCTTTTGTTCTTCGTCACGTTCTGCGGTGCCAAGTAAAATCCACCAGCGAACATACATCCACTATATAGTCCTATATAGTGCTGCTATCGATGCGCCTCAAAGAGGAAACGGAAACAGCCACAATAACAACAACCAGTGGGGGTAGGTGGTAGGGGGTAGGTTGCTGGTGGGTTGGCTGCTTTCAAGAGCTATTCGATCCGTTGGAGAGTTTATTCTAAAATTTTTGCTTTCGCCCCACTCGAGTTGCTTGGCTTGCGGGCACAAATTACAAAACAAAAGCTGTAAAATTTGTAACAAAAATGCAAAAACAAACAAGCAACAAGGGGCAGTGGGGAGTGGTGAGGGGGGCGTTGCTGTTGGTGCTGCTGCTGCATAAATATTGTCAACAACAACAGCTTTGCCTCCCCTTTTCGTTATATATATTTTTTTTTTGTTTTTGGCCCTTGGGCTGTGCTTCAACATCGTTTTTGTGGCACACGTTTTTTATTTGCTACTCTTCTGTTTCATAATTTTGTGCGCATCTCAGCGAAAAATCTGTTGAAGCGATTGTCACGTGCTGTGTTGTTTTTTCTTCTTTTTTGTTGTTGTTGTTGTTTTCCTCTCAGCTTTCGTCCTGGCAAAGGATGTGCTGGCGGGCAAGGCACGCGCGCTATTCGCATAGTTTCTCCCTCTTCCTTACTCTCTCTCTCTCTCTGTCTCTCTCTCTCTCTCACTCTCTCTCCCTCTCTCTCTCTCTCTGTCGGTTGCCCCATGTCTCGTGCCACAAGTGCCACTCGTAAGTGTTGGTCGCATTGCGACGGCAAACCAAGTGGCGTCTCTACTTTCCCTAATCAGATCTAACAAGAACATGTATGGCTTGGAAAAGCGCATTTTGTGTGTGGAGTTCAGTCTTGAAGTATGCTGGCGAACAGCTAAGAGGAACTAGTAATCCATAATAATTATGCTTGAAAAGATAATACAACATCAGTCCGCACTTTGTACTTAATCATTAATAAAGCTTTTTAAGGGTGTGTGGAGTACTTTTAGGAACAGCTAAAGGAATCCATAATCCATAATAATTATGCTTGACAAGATCAGTTTGCATCTTGTGCTTTTTTGGCACTGCAAATTGTTTATATTTTTCTTCAAATTAAAGCTTTCAAATTCCTAGAAATCACCTAACAACACTTCAATATCCAACAACTTTGTCAAAGTAATACATTTTCTTCGCAGGCCTTTTTTGATTATTATTTTAAAGCCTAGAGTAATATTACACTTTAATTTGACATCTTGAGTTAACATATTTAATTATTTATATTAATATATTTTATATATTTGAGAAAGATTCTTGTTAGAAAAGTAATTGCTGAGTTTCAATATTCGTTTAATGCATTTGTTTATTTTTGGTTTCACAAAATATTTTAACACTTGGCAATTAAATGAGAATGGAATATCTCAACGGATATTTGGGATCATTAAACTCGGTTCCTCCCTGCTCACTTCCTGATAAGTCAAAGTCTATGAGCACACGCCCTTGCAGCTCTACCTTTTTGCCAATCCATCAAATACAAAAGTAGATTTCAACATTTGTTGACTCACGCGAAGGCCAAACACCCCAAATCGAATCGAAACGAATGAAAGGCAATGCAATATTATATGTAAATATGTATATAGATGTATATATATATATAGTCTAGTGATTTCCGTTTGCCGACTTTGATATAACTGATTTGCGAGCGATAGTTTTCACATGTTTTTGTTCGAGCATTAATTCCATTTAAATGATTTCCACTTTATTTGGCTGCCTGGCTGTGGTGCACACATTTGAGCATTGCACGTAATCAAGTGGAAATGAATTTGACCAACACAAGAGGTTTTATTATTTCTTTTTGTATTTACTTTTTTTTTTTAATACCCTGTTACCTGTAGTGTTGTTTAATACGTGGGTATTCCAATGATGGGCCCGAGTTTGTAACGTGCAGAAGAAGTCATTTGCGAATCTATTAAAAGTTTCTACATTTCACATTCCACGTTACGAATATTCCACAAAGTATTTGATATTTTTAAAAGTAAAAGATTACAAATAAAAGCTACGCAAATTTTCAATGTATGAATATGATAATATTTTTGTTATTTCAAAGCATTACTTTTGGGGCAAACATTTTATTGCAGGTAAGCATTGACAGATCGGTCTTTTCTCACCTAATCCGCTCTTGGTTTACTTGACTGACTATGTCTATAAGAGCTACAGATATATGCTATATGTACATTGTATATTTTCATACTTGATAATTAAACAGTTTTAATACTTAAAAGAACTCCATTCCAAGTGTAGATCAAAAGAAATTATACAACTTTTGACCTAGTACGTTTCTGATTTATTTGAATATTTATATCTATAAGATATAATATCTATATATATAATGCTTTTCTGTATAGGGTAACTGCTAGTCTAACACTCTCAAATATTGCATTCCTATGTCATTTTTTATTTCAATATTTGCATTGGTTTTTTGTGCCGAGTGCGATTATTTTTTTGCGGTGCCCCATTAAAAACTGATTTGCCCAGGGCCACTGAGCTGTGAAAACCCCGGCAGCATTTTTACTACGACCACAGTTGATAGAGCCCCTAAAGCTGCTGCTGCTGCTGATGCTGATGCTGATCAGATGATGACTGTGACCAAACAACGCGACAGGATCCGCAGCGTGCAGTTTTCAGTTTGCAGTTTTCTGTTTACAGTTTTCTGTTTTGGGCAAGGTCAAATGCTGGCCACAAATCGCGGGGCGAGAACTCAATGCCAAACTTTAAAAACTGGGCGCTAAATGCAATTGGGATTAATGGTTAACCCACAACGGCCAAAATATGCCATTTACGTTGGCCACATCGATTCAAGGACACTACTTGACTTGTTGCAGTCAGCACAGGGCTCAAGGACAAATCAGTTGCAGCCCAGCAGCTGAATTTTAGTCGTGTCCTGTTTTGGCCTGCTGACTGTCGTCAACAGCGTTTCCACAGCGGGCGCAATGTCCTTTCACGACTCATCAGCATCCTGCCGCGTGCGTCTCTTGCTGTGGATCTATTCTGGCTGGTCGTCCTCTCGTCCTGTCTGTCTCACCCTGCCTCCCTCTGGTGCGCTGCTGGTGCAAATCGTTGCCATTTAACACAAACCTTCTGTTGCTGTTGCCATTGCTGCTGCCGTTGTTGTCCTGCCAGCAGCCAAAACAATACACCAACTTTCTGATTTCCAGTTCAAATATGCAGTTGCCAAAAACTAAGCACCTGAGGCTAAATATACACACACACACACACTCACACACACACACATTTATACTTGGCTCTAACAAACTTAATTTCCAACTCAGTTTGAAGCAATTTCAATTCATGCAACAAGTTTCTCAATTTCTACACTGAAAATATTCAATGCCACTGAAATGAAATCTTTTCAGCTACTGTACAAAATTTATCTTACGCTTGGAATTTACTTAGATTAAGGCGATTATTTAAGATACTTTTACTAAAATTAAGTACTTAAGTGAAGCACATATAAATAAAAGAGGGAATTATAAAGAGTTGTTATAAATGTTGTTAATCATTTCTTAACTAAAGATAAATTGCCTAATATATTATTTTAGATTATTACCTAGACTAGCGAAATGAATGCTTAAAAGTGTAGTGTTCTTAAAGTACTCATTTGTTAGATACACTTTTTTTTTGAGTGCACACAAACTGTCTTTGATCTATTGTCGGCATTTGTAATTCGAGTGAGTCGCTTGTGTTCGGGCAACGCAACGCAACCACAAAGTTGGAGACGTCTCAAGTGTTTGGGTGTTTTGTAATTAACCGACATTCGAACACATCTTCACACACACAACTTCATGTTGCATACTCAATCCCAAAACCCAATCCCCAAATCCCATTTCGCGTTCCAGTCCACGCCTAAACACTTCACTTGTCGCATGTGTTTCGTCTCCGGCTGCTGGTGTCGGATTTCCGACATTAGCTACAAACTGGCAGGCGGCGCCGTTGTCCCCCTCTCTCTATCTCTATCTCTTTCTCACTCTCTCTCTCTCTCTCTCTCTCTCTCTCTCTCGTAGCGTTTTGCGTGTGAGTGGAGCACACGGAACCGCCCCTTGCCGCAGTCTCCTGGCGTTAATGAGAAAGTGTCACTGATTTGACATCTGTCGTCAGCGCCTGCGCCGGCTAAAGACCAAAAAGATTCTTTCAACTTGTCATTATGTCAGCGTGGATGGGGTGGCGAGGTGTGATCCCAGTGATCCCAACAACCAAAAGGATTGAACTACTTCTTTTCGCTTCTTTGATGATAAATTGAATGTTGGCACACAACACTCAAATAGCTGACACAGTTTTTGATAACATCGGAAATGAACGAGTTATTTTAAGAGACAGTAATTATTTTGATGAAACTCCTTCCATATTTAATTACTTTTTTGTTATGCTTTATTTATCCAATCCAATTAAAACTTCTCTATTAGAAAAACATCTTGAGTTTCATATCATTTCTAACTGCTTCGATAATGGAACATTTCGAAAGTCTTTTCAAGTATTTTGTTGTCCCAGAATCAAGTGCATTTCACAGCTTAAGCCTTATCAGTTACAATGAATGACAGGATCTCCCAATACCAATACAATCGGATTGCCAGGATATCCATGACAAAATCCCATCTGCTGAATTCCGCTAGAAAGAAATCCCCCAACTCACAAAGTGACAGTTTAAGCTTTGAAAGACCCGTCAACTATTAGCCCAATAAGATACTTTTTTTTTGTTTGTGGATTGGGCATCGCGTGATTTTCGTCTAATCTGGTGATTTGTAGAGAAATGGACGACATTATCGGCCATTAGCAGGCGGCAAAGATGACAACCGCCGCACAGTGGGACTAGGACAGCATAAAGGACATCGAACACGAGATCGATGCATTGTTGCCAACGTGCCGAAAGATGAGACAAAGCTGTTAGCGCAATAAAAGCAAAAATGTCACCTGAAAAATGCAGCCGTTCCCAAAAAAAAACAAAACAGAAAAAAGACAACACAACACGACAACAAGAGAGCAAATGCTGGAAAAGGACCTCAAAGAAAAGAAGCCACATTTGCCAGATCGGTTGACTTTGAAGGCATTGTTTTTAGAAAACACGTTATCACATTGTCGGCACAAGAAAGCAGCCGCAAGCCGAACATCTCAATTAAAACGTGGAGGAGAGAAACCAACTGGCAACTCAACGCCAAGCAACGCCTTGAAGTCTCCCTCTCCCCTATTATGCTGCCCTCTCTCCCTCTCTCTCGTCCTCGCTCTCTCTCTCTCCCTCTCTCTGTATAGAGACATCAAGTTGAGGATCTGGCAATGACTAACGCAAATGAAAACCGTATTGTGCACGTTGCGCACCGCAGCGGGTGTCCTTGATTTATGCATTGCTCTGATCCTTGATCCTGGCGCGCCCAGCACACGCAATCAAAAACAAGAAAGCAGAGAACTATGAAGCACACCGCAGATTAGATGCCCTTGAATTAAATTCGAAATATTTCTTCTATTTATATATTAGATATATATTACATAAAATATGATTGTCCGATGAGAACAGCTTCCAATAAGAAAATATATTTTAGAGAACTATCGTGTGTATTCATTATTGTTTATATATTAGAGTAATCCGAAAGATTTTGATCTATTTACTGCCATCATCCAAAATACGAATCGATGTCAAGTTTTATTCACATAGATAGATAAGTAAATATATTGGATAGACGAACTATGCTTTTATATAAGCAGCTTAAGGATTCAAAGTTGTTACACACTGCCCGACAAAATTAGCATACCCGCTACGAGAGCATCAAAAAGACAGCAACAGAGAGAGAGAGAGAGAGAGAAACCAGAGGAATCAATACAAATTTCAACAGCGCGTGCAAAATGTTTGAGCACAGGATCAAAGAGCTATGCAGCGAGGGGGAAGCAGGGGATATAATATTAAAAACTGGCCCGATCGACGGACTTGATCCATAAGCCAACAACAAACGAGCTCCGCCAAGAACAATAACAACAACAACAACAGAAACCCAGCCCAAATAAAGAAGAAGAAGAAGCATAAGCGGATTGTTAGCGACGTTTTCGGGTTTCTGTTTTTTTTTTTTTTAATAGTCTTAAAGAATTTTCGGTTTTTGGCCTTATTGAAATGAGCAACGTGGCTTGTTATTGTTGTTCACTCTGTGTGTGTGTGTGTGTGTGGACGTGTTAACACAGCAATTAACTTTAACAGTCAATTTATGCATCAACAGGATATGGCAGGACAACTGAAGCAACAGCTGCTCCGATTGTTGTATGCAGTAATCAGCAGGTTTTATGAAGATTTACAGAGGCTGCCAAACAGATCAAGGCCAAACTGTGCTCGATACTGTTTAGCCAAACAAAAGATCATTTGCATAGGCATTGTAAATAATAAATAAAGATACTTTTTTTTTTGTGCAAACTGAGCATGGCAAATATATCAATGTGAAAATGAGAATGAATGATAAAAAATATATAGAAAATGAAAAATCAGTGGAATTAGAGAATGAGAATGAAAAATTGAAAAATTAGTGAAAAATGCATTTTCTATATTGAAAAGTATTTTGGAAAAGTGGTCTACAATCATTCTTCAATATTTTTTTAAAGATGATGCTAAGCTGCATAAATGCTGATTATTTGGAAAGAAAATATATATTCAAGTAGTAGTATAAAGATATGAACTAATGCGAAATAATAATGTGTAAGCATAATAATAAAAAGGTTTTCTCCTCCTTCAGTTGTTAAAAAATTGGTTATATTTTAGTTAGAAAAATTAATTGAAGATTGAACTAGGAATCTATATAAGCTAACTTCTTTTTCTTATAAAAAGTGTACAGTTTTTAAATGCCAAACTCGCTTTAAGTAGTTATGTGCGCTATTTGAGGAACAGCAGCTGCGTAGCCATGCCTAACTATGTAGTTCGAACTGTGACACATAAACCACTCAGTAAAGACTTTATGGCTGCTGGAACAATGCCGGCTAACAACCGCATTAGGGTGGCCCATAAAATGCAAGGCAGCGCGCATAAGCGTTCCAGCCATAAAACTGACAACACCCACTGTAACTGATCTCGGTACAACTGGAAACGAAAAAACCAATAACAAAAAAAAAAAATTGCAGTGCAACTTATTGATTAAGTTGTACAAGGATAACATATGCCAGACAGGATGCAGGAGCGAGTTGATCGAATTATAAAGGCAACTGGTTGCTGGTCGTTGGTTGTTGGTTGTCGGTTTTTCTCGCCGGCTGACTGACTATCTGAGTTAAATTGATTCGTCACACAGATTTCGATACATTAAATGCAATCATTTGACAACA
Source organism: Drosophila basisetae (assembly GCA_035041595.1). Classification (NCBI taxonomy): domain Eukaryota; kingdom Metazoa; phylum Arthropoda; class Insecta; order Diptera; family Drosophilidae; genus Drosophila; species Drosophila basisetae. Next base: position 5,196,064 of record JAWNLB010000162.1, read on the forward strand.
GGACGAAAATATTTTCATCCATTGTGTCCCAACAATGCAGCAAAAACAACAACGCACAAAATGTCTGTTGCTCTGCTCGGGTTCGGTTTCAGTTTAGTTTTCACTTCTCTCGACTCCCCCCCAAAGCGTAACAAATTCCACTGACGAGGATATATACACGCTGACTCCTTATTCTCTTCGCTCTCTCTCTGTCTCTATATCTCTCTCTCTCTCTCTCTCTCTCTCTCTCTATCGCTTTGCTTCCCTTTGTCCGTGTATTGTCTGTGGGTGACTCTGTGTGCAGGGTATAACGCCTGGGAGCCGGCGATAATTGCTCGTTAGTAGCAAACATTTCCATTACGATCTGCCCGTATGGAGTAAGATGTCTGCCTGATGATCTGTTAATCTCAGAAATAAATTATTTGTGCTTGGTTTGAAACTGAAAATTGTATAAATTCGAAGAAGGCTTTCACTTTGACACTTGGTTTGAGAAGAAATTGAAAAACAAAGCAAAGCTACAAAGAAGAATGGTTCTATATTAAAGATAAAATGGAAAATTTGTTAATAATGATAATGAATAATTATATGCACTTTTAAATGAGTTGTTGTAGCTTATTATTTTTTCTGATTTACAACCACTCTTCAAATATTTAGTTAGGTAAATTGCGGATATTTAATCCTGACAAAAATATCGTTATAAGAATCAGGGATTCATTTAAAGTATCTTTTGTTGATTAACAGTCTTGGAGCAATCGAGTGTCTTAGTTTAATGTGGTTTCTTGGATAGATAAGCATATTTTTTATGGTGAAATTGAAGCTTTTCTTTTTCGCACTCGTCAGTAAGATAAAGTTAGTTGGTTATCCGATTTTCCATATGTGATTGCATAGCATGTTGAAAAACTAACAAAAATCAACTGGTGAACACATGCAGCTCATGTGGAGTAGCAGTCCAAGTAGCATTTCGACGAGATCAAACGAAGCGAGAAACTACCAAAAACAAAAGCCAAAATGTCGAACAAAAACAACAACAACAATAATAAAAACAGTGAAATACTTGGACAAGTGGCCTTTGTTGGAGGCACTTGCTCGACAAATCAAATTTAAGCATGCTACACACACACACACATATATATATATATATATATATATATATATATATATATATATATATATATATATATGTATTTATATGTATATGAGTATATGTTAGATGTTGTTTTATGGCATTTGTTTTTGCAGGAACAATTGAGAAAATAAATCGACCGAAAGTCAAGTAGAGACAATGAAGACGTCAGCGCTGTGGGTTATTAGAGAGAGAGACACAGAGAGAGATAGAGAGAGAGAGAGAAAGGGCGAGAGGACGTCTTCATCTTCAGCTGGTTCTCCGTCTTCTGCATGCCGCAGTCGGCAAAGCACTTTGATATCTAAGACAACTTGACAAAACAATCAAAGCAACGCCAGCAGCACGCACAAACCAACAACCAGCAACAACCAACAACAACAAGAAAAACAACAGCAACCAACAACAACAGCACATGTTCAAATGACTGTCGATTAATTTGCGCCATAGTTTAAGACTACTGTTATTGTACTTGTTGTACTTGTAGTTGTACTTGTTGTCTTTTTTTGCCCAAAATATTGTGTACGTGTACAGCAACAATAGAGCGGAGAGTTTGATGAACAAACATTTAGAAGGAACTGGCATGGATAGACCGAAGTTAGAATACCCTTTGCTGCCAGCTAAATTCTGATATTTATTGATACTTTTCTTTCCCAGTGCTACAAATTGAAGTTTGTTTAAAGCACAAAAATTGACATTTCGAATTTATACTAGTTTCACTTAATATTAGATATATTTTAAACATAAATGCATCTATTTAGTTTGATTTAACTTAATTCTTCGATACTTATCACTTATGTATTTCCCTTAAGCACATCGATTTAATTTCATCTGGTTATGTGTATCATTAACAAGAGTTTTTAAATTTTGAGAAAGTTGTCTTGGGATTATTATATTTATATTGTATTATATTTATATTTAGACTACATTAAATGTTTGACAAACTATTAGGAGTATTAAAAATGGCATACTTGACAACAAAATGAGAATACCCTTTGCTAGGGCATGAAGATGAGAGAAGAAGAAGCTGAATAAGGAAAAAGTAGGCAGCGCACTTTGACGCAGTAGTCCAATTGCCGATGATAATGATGCACTCAGTCGGCAAACTTGAAAAGAGCGGAGTGAAAGAAACCAAACCAAAACCTAAAAGACTCGTCCCCGACGCTCATCGACTCTGGCGGAGGAGGCTGAGGGATAAATGTAGATTTGAACGCCTCGAATTTTCATTTCTCTTTTGTGGCCAAAGCGGCTTCTCTTTTTTTTTTTTTTTTGTTTTGTTCTTGTTGTTGCTGCTATTGTTGTTGTTGTTGTTTTTCATCCACAATTTCTTTTCTTTGATTTTTTACTCGGCGTGGGCAGAGTTCAACTAATTGAGTTGGGAATTTTTCGCAAAATGCCATGACCAGCGGTCGTTGGTCTTCAAAAGACTGTGCCGCTGGCTGCCAACTGCAACTGCCACAGAAAAACTGCAGCTAAGCATGTTGCAACCATGACTATTCGACTTTTACCTCCAGAGTCAAACTGTGGGCGATGGCTACTTCTATGTTCTATGTTCTAGTGTGCGTGTGTGTGTGTGTATTTGTGTGTGTGCATCCTGATCCTGGCGCATTTTGACAGCCGCGACAAAACTAATTGATTTCAAAACAGCATAAAACCGACAGCATCCTCAAAATGCTCGCCCACACAAGCAAATGCATCAGCTGCAGCCAAAAGAGATCTCACTTTGAAAACTGTTAATTTGAGATTATTAATATTTTAACAATTTTTTATTTCTTACGCTAAAAGTCAAATCTGTTTGGTTATGGAACATATAATTCATTTTTGAATGTAAATCTCTTAAATTGTATTTTAATCCTTATATTGATTCTGTCAAATATTTATTCTATTTATTTATTTTATTTAATGATATTTAATCAATATTTTAATCTTCTAAATTGAAAATCCTTTCTAACAAAATTTGTATCAGAAAGCGCTGGGCTTGAATACTGTTTCGTCAGTAAATCTGTATTTACACTTGTCTTAGCTGGTTTATCTGTCCTCTTTTAAGCTTGATTTTAAACATTTTATAATATTTTTTCTATATATTTTTCTACATTTTTGTAACTACAACATCCTGCAAATATTTGAAAAGGTTCTCAACAATATGTCGAACATAAGAGTCCGTTAAATTTCAGTAATCAGCACTTCACAGCACATTTTTACAACCTGTTGAGAATGGGCGACATAGTTGAGATTTGCATGGTTATCAAGGCGTAACTGTTCGTTGCTTGGTTGGGTCTTTGCTTCGGAGTCAGAGTCAGAGTCAGAGTCAGAGATGTGTCACAGTTACTGATTGGTGATCAGCGTTTGCTCCACGCTGATAGGACACGATGTGGCCGCCTGTTGGGTGACATTATGGTTTCATTGCCAGACCACACTTAGGCGATAGCTTCACGCCTGAGATGCGTTTTGCAATGCATTTTGCATCGAGAGCGGAAGACACATTGACCAAATTCCACGTAGATATATGCAAACAATATGCATGTCATTTTGAATTAACGCCACAAGATTCGCTCGGGGGGGAGACTTTCGTCCCCCTTTCGTTACGCCGCTGGAGTTCATTGAGGCTCATAATTGATCGTAATGTGCGAGAGCCTGTCAACAGTCTACTTGCCTGTCAACAGCAGGATACACAGAGGACTCTCTCGCTCTCGCTCTCGCTCTCTCTCTATCTCCGTCTCTGTGTGTCCTCTGATAAAGCAGGACATTTTACATTTGACGCGCTCGCACCTCGTGCGCCTTTTTGTCCCACTGTGCCTGCGAAGAGGAAGAAGCAGAACACAATGCACATGATCGATCGCTGGTGTGTGGGCCAGCCTGGCCAGGACCTTTTTTAATTCGGTATGCATCGCGTGCAAAGCATCGTCCTTACCCCTGCAGCAATATATATATATATATATATAAATCTATATATATATATATGTGTGTGTATTTCATCTATCACCCGTTGTCGGCGATAGCCCCGCAAATCTATTTGCTTTATTGATAAATCGCTAGATTTGAATGAATCCTGGTCTTAACTTCTAGGTATATCAGCAGCCTTATGGCTTGGCTTTATGACCCGGCTTTAATAGTACATGTTTATCGCAAGTAGGTAGCTCCTTTCAATTTGTGACATTTCCTGTTCACACATTTTTGGCAGCTTCTAACTTGACAAGCAACCAGTAGCTGAATCTTATCTTCTTAATACTTTTATTTATTTATTTATTGGTTTTAATTGTACTTAATATCGCTGAGATATGTTATGCTAAAATAGTTTTCTATTTATGTAAATCTTTATTAAAATCATGAAAAATCTTTTTATTAATCATATATTGCTACAAAAAAAGACAATAAAATAGTAAAGCGGAGTCCAAGTTTCAAATTTCTTCATTTATTGACTAGCTCGTCTAACAATTATATTCTTTGGCTCTCAATATATTGATTTCAATATACTCGTAAAACTATAAGTATGCTTCGATTTTTTATTTATCCAAAATAAAACTTAAATTTAAGGTAATTAGTATATGCGCGTCAATATTCCTGTATTATTTTTATCTCTTTGGATCTTAATCACAATCCCAAATATTTATCTAATCCATGCACTCTTCCAAATACTTAGTTGTGTTATTATTATTACAGTCTTCAATTAGAACTCCTCTCTCAATGCCCTTCTCAAATCTTACAAAAGTCAGAAACTAAAACCAGACTGAGCTTACTTTTAAGTAAGTTTTGTGGCATGGCAAATGTTTACTTGGATCCATTTGGCACATCAAATGTGAAACTCAATTCGCGAATTCTCGAGAAGCGCGCGATTTACAAAATCTGCTGCGAAAGTGAACCAAATCCCTGGCTGGGCATGCTTAACCCTTTAGTTGCAAGCGGGCAGGATTACCTGCCACTTGAGCTCCATTGAGCTGTTGCAAATCAGCGCAAATCAGCCAAAATTGTTAAGCCAACGCGGATTGTCAAGTAATCCTGGAGAGCGACATCGAAAATCCCAGCAACTGAAACTGAACTAATTGCTCGAGTGGATTAAGCAAATCATATTCCACGAATTCCTTCTATTTTTGATTAAAGCGTTGTTTGCTTCTGTTGTTGTTGTTGCTGTTATCTTGTAGTTTGCACCAATTAACTGGGCAATATGCCACATCAAAACAAGGAGCAAGGGGGAGAGACAGACAGAGAGTGAGAGAGAGCGAGAGAGAGCAAGAGAGCGAGAGAGAGTGATATGAATCAACAGCAAAACGCCTACAAGGGGCGAGTGGCGCACAACCCCTGTTTGGATTGGATGTAATGGATATTTTGACGCCGATGCATGCAAAGGGCTGCAAATAAACATCCACAAGTTCCAAAACACGCGCAACGCCAACAAAAACAAACAGAGACTGTGTGTGTGTGTGGATGGCAAGTGGAACAAAATGGTCAAATGCCAAACCCGTTTCGAGCGAGAGGCGGAGTCTCTATGCGCTAGCTGCCTGCGTCTACCTAAACGAACGAGTCATGCTCGCTCTCTCGCTCTCTCTCGCTCGCAATCGGGGTTAGTTGCCGTTGTGTGTGTGTGTGTGCGTTCTCAGCAATGAGATGCGTGCGTATAAATAGCTCGCCTCGCTGCTGTGGAGAGTCAGTATTGAGTTACGCTTCGCAACGTGCACAGCAACAACAGTTATTCACTCGTGTATCTGTTTCAATTCAATTAAAAAATAAAGACTTGCAAAAATGGTGAAAAGTGTCTGCGAAATGGAATTCAAAAGCAATTTCTCCATCGATGCCATCTTGGCAAAGAAACCAACAGCGCCCGCCATCAAGCATGAACCACAAATCAATCATCCCTATCCATATCCATATGCCAACAACTCGGATGGTGAACTATCTGCATCCGAAGATTTCGATAGTCCGTCGAGAACGAGTACGCCGATGAGCAGCGCTGCTGAATCGCTATCGTCGCAGCACAACGATAAACTGGATGTGGAGGAATTCGACGATGAGGACATTGAGCTGGATGAGGAGGACAGCGATGCAAGTGAGCAGTGCAACAGCAACAATCCCAGCAAGAAACAGAAGATCAACGGCGCCGGCAGCAATGATACCAAAAAGCCACCGTACAGCTACAATGCCCTCATCATGATGGCCATCCAGGACAGTGCCGAACAGAGATTGACCCTAAATGGCATCTATCAGTATCTGATCAATCGCTTCCCCTACTTCAAGGCGAACAAGCGCGGCTGGCAGAATTCCATTCGCCACAATCTGAGCTTGAACAAATGCTTTACGAAGATTCCGCGCAGCTATGATGATCCCGGCAAGGGCAACTACTGGATTCTGGACCCCTCGGCGGAGGAGGTGTTCATTGGTGAGACGACGGGCAAGTTGCGCCGTAAAAATCCCGGCGCCAGTCGCACTCGCCTCGCCGCCTATCGTCAGGCCATCTTCAATCCGATGCTTGCCGCCGGTGGCTATGGTGCACCACCTCCAGGTGCTGGTTATGGTTATCCGGGCATGCCATTTGTTGCCGCCGCCGCACTCTATCAGCGCATGAATCCCGCTGCCTATCAGGCTGCGGCTGCTGCAGCTGCTGCTATGGCTGGCTATGGCCAGCCACAGATGCAGTATCAGGCGGCAGCAGCACCACCCGGCGGTGCACATCCGCAGCTCCAGGCGGGTAGTTATCCTGGTGGAGCGCACATGAATGCGGAATTGTTCCAGCGCATGCAGTTCTTTGGCAAGTTTCCGGCCAGTTAAGCGCCTCCGAAGGCGTTCGCCACGCCCAGCGTTTTGGTTTTGATGGGACACGGCTTTGGTTGAGCCGCCGCCGCCCCCGCCACAAGGAGTCGCCGCATAAGGAGCCGCGCACAAGAAACCCACCCCCCACTTTTGACTTCTAAATGCTGCATTTAGTAAAAACAACAAAAAAATATACAAAAACAAAAAAAAATCGAATGCCGCCTCCGGCCTGGAAAGCCGGTCAGCTCTTGGCTCCTGGCTAGGATTTGGGCAGCTGCAGCAGCACTCCAGGCAAATACATACAACATGCAGCTGCCACCTGTCTCCGGCCTCGCGTCGCCTCGCAACCCAGAAAGGCGGCTTGTAGTTTGGCTACTTTTGCGAATATGTACATAAATTTATCAGACACCAATTATTATACGAATAAAACACATTTAAAATGAAAAACTAATATTTTTGTATTTTTTTACGCATTATCAAATTTTAGCACATTTTATCTATCTTAGTTAATTTATTAATATTTACTTAATATTTTTCTTATTTTTAACTATTTAAAACGGATTGTAGCTTTTTCTAGCCAAATTAATTTAACATTTGGCTGCTTTTCAATTCTGACTTTGGCTTCTTTGGCTCTTTTTCTTGGGCTATTAGCAACCTTGTTTTTTTTCAGCTTCTTTTAACTGCCTGATGACTTAATTAGGCGGCAAACATGAACATTTGTTTGAAGAAAGAAAAGGGCGATCGTCTCCATTGTTGTTGTTGTTGTTTGTTGTTTGCTGTGATGTTGTCTCAATTTCTCTGGCTCTTTACATGCCCAGTGACAACTCCAGCTGTGCCCCGCGCCGCAGGCAGGTAACCCAACTGTGTGATCCCTGCTCGGTCTCCGACTCGGACTCGCACTCGGACTCCTTGCCGGGGTCCAGTTCCAGCCAGGCCATTGTCTAAGCAGCACACTTCTATTTGCCTACACACTCACACACACATACATGTGTGTGTGTGTGTAAATACAGCAATTTTTCTTAACTTTTGTTATACAATTTTTCAACTAATATGCTTTGGGTAAAAGTGAAAGATGAGAACCCTAGAAAAAAAGGGCACCGACAAGACCGAAAGATCACACTTAGAAAAAGAATATGAAGTTTCGAAAGTAGCTTGACTCATTTTTCAACAAGTGAAAAAACAGGACTATCATTTTTAAATCAACTTTTGATTAACTTATAAATATTTTGTTATACATTTCAGGTCTTAAAATCTGCTTTTATATATTATAAAGAAATCTTGGAAGCATTTCTTCCACTTTTTGTAAATATGTCAGTTAAAAATATTTAGTATTTCGAAAAAGTAGAAGTTAATAATATATGTTAATTTATATAGAAATTCTAGTTAATATATTTTGTTGAGTGTAGAGTCACTTTTTTCTCTATCAGAGGCGTTGTTGAAATTTTTCAAACTGTTTTGTGTGTTCGGAACCTAATGTTGATGTCTTCATTTTGGTATATATTTGAAAATTTGGGGGTGCCGGCAGTTGCTTTGATCTTAAGTGCGCATTTGAGTGAAACATGTGAGAAAAACGGAGCATCAACATCCTCAACATCGTAATGATCATCATCCTCATCGTTTCCATCGGTGGCATCAACAAGTTCTTCTTTTTGTTACCCCACCCCCAGCATAACAAGACCTGCTCCCGTCATAAATACAGCGCTTTTCTCTCTTTCCCGCTCGACCGCTCTTCTCCTCCTCCTACATCGATTTGTAAACGAAAATGATAATTAATATCATCGTTAGTTCTGATGGGGAAAAACGACATGAGTGAACGACGTAATCGGTAGCAATTATCATACTCGTATTTTCATCTCTTTTCCATTTTACTCATTTTCAATAATTGTAAATTATTGTCCGTCTGTTTCTTTTTTTTTTTCTTTTTGTTGGGTGTTTTATTGTTGTGTTTTGGTGTTGGTAAATCATGTTATTGAAACGATTAGCTGGTAGTTTTATAGGGTGCCAAGCAGCATTAGAAATAGTTGGGGGGAGGAGGAGCAACCGTAGCGGAGGGATTAAGTGGGTCAGTTGTGTAATGCTTAAAGTCGGAAGTTAAATTGACAGCTTATGATGTGTGAACCTTAAGATTCTCAAAAGGTTCTAGCTTAAATAAAGATTTTTGGATTAGTTGTGATCTTTATTAAGTTTCTGGAAACTTGGGAATTTTAAAATAGTTGTAATATATGCTGTTGCTTCTTAAATAGGCCAAAAAAATGGATGTAGAAATAATGTTCTTTTTTATTTGGGAAATCACTCGTCAAACTGGTCAATATATTTTACAGGAGTTAAATATTCGTCACTTCCTCAAACACATGAGTCTCAGTGAATTATAAACATATATATCATTAAATATACTTTTTTTCTATTCTAACTAAAATATCATATTCTTTTTTTTATTCAATTTCATAATCGGACAGATCTCTCTTACAATTTTGAAATATATACTTTCTCAGATTCTTTTTAGCCTTTATTTCTTGTAGCAACGATTATTTTGTAACTGAATATATTCAATTGATAATTACATTTTCTGAATGCGAATTATAGTTTTTTTTTATAATGATGATCCTTTCTCGCATAGCTTACATTTACCATTTGTTTGTCTTAAGCAAATCCTTTGCTCATTTGAGCTTGTTACTTGTTTTCCCTGCCGGTTGGCCAGTTGGCCAGTTGTATGGTGTGATATGTGTGGATATTTGGGGCTTAAGTGCGGCTTAAGCAATTGCAAGAGTTAAATCGGGCTGCGGCCCACACATAAATCCCACATGCTATCCAATATTTTGCATATAAAAACTATGCTTAGCCGGCGACTTAAGATACTGAAACTTTGTGTACGATTAAACAAAAGGCTTTCCCGTTGGACGGGAATTGCAATGGGATGAGTATGGATATTGATTGGGTTTCTGGTGCTGGTAGTTGCCCAGCTTAAGTAGCTGCTTGTTATTGAAATAGTTTGTGGATGAGCGCATTATATACTTAACACATTTTCCACAATTTATCCAGGGCACGGGATTTGCTGAATTGGAATGCGGCTTGAATTTAGCAATCCACTTACCTAAGCCCAAGGAACAGCCTTAAGGATCGACAGATCCCGAGCGTCTAAGTCGCTAAAGCAGTTTGCTCTCAAAGACGGCTGCGGGTTGATTGTGTTGATTGTGTCGATTGTTTGAGGCTCGAGGCTCGCATTGTCGAATTATTGGATCGTATACATAGGGATTTGCTTAACTGTATCACCGACTCAATGTCTCGGACTCGGACTCGGACTGAGACTGAGATTGAGACTCGAACGCGGTAGCACGCGTAGAGTAGTTGTTGCTCCTTAACCAGTTTGCGAATTGGCTTAAGTGCTCGACATGCAATTTACAAAGATAACAAGCAGCGAGAAGCGGCCGAGGAACGGATCTGGCTTACTTATCTTATTACCCGGGTTAAGTGCAGGGATTACGCTGTCGAAAGAGCAGCAGCAGAAGCAGCCAGGACTCCGACACAAAAGCCAGTCCTGGCTAGAGTCCAGATGCACAAGCTGATTACCTTGTACTTACCTTCCACGGCACAGCATGCTGCATGCAACGTGTGCCGTTTGTTACACTTTTTGCTACATTTAGTCTGCCCCAGGATGAGAAACAAAAAAAGAGGACACACACACACACAGAAGGAACTCATCGTTGGCTTGTCTACTGTAATCTAAGCCCAGTTTCATTAATGATTCAAGCCCATCGTCGGGGGTTCTGAGACGATCTCTTCTCTCTTTCTGTTTTACTTGTGGCATAAATATTTTATATACATATTGTATATAGATCGGATAGTTGGTCGGTCGTTGCTTTGTCTGCTGCTGCTGCTGCTGCTGTCTGCCGGTTTAACCCAGACGCGTTTTGGTCTTAGTCGCTTTTGTGTTTCGCAAGGATTGAGTCCTTGAGGTGCTCTGCTGCACAGGGATTGTTGGATTGGCAGTTGCCATATTGGCATTAGTTTTTAACAATTGCACTTATCATAGACTAGACCAGTTTGTTATGCTTTAGTTTGGTAGACGTGTTGAAAAGAAACCGTAAAGTGTTAGGTAGTTGGGGGAGGGGAATACAAAAACAAGAATTTTAAAGATATTTTTTCATATTAACTGATAAACATAGCAGAAGAAATCTGAAAGAAATCAGCATTTTAATGGGGATATAGATTTAATAGCATATAATAACTACAGATCAGGCAGAAACTTTATGTGTATAATTTACTCTATTGAAAAAAAATGTAGTTAAAAGACTACAAATCAAATTTGTTCTGACATCTACTCAAATACAAATAAATTATTATTGTGTTATGCTTTTAACTTAAACTAAAATTAGCACTCATTTAACTTATTGTTATAATTTACATTTGTATATTTATATAATGCGGATATAGATTTATTTATATACCGACATGCATTTCCCTAACAGTTGCTCAATATCAATATTAATATTAATGTTTGACAACCTGTCAAAGCATTTAAGCCATTTGTTCAAGGCTGTTTTACAGTAGTCAAGCGACACATAATTATAATTATTGATTTATGTCTGCTGGGGCGACCTACTTGCCAGACACTAAGTAGTTGGTTGAATTACGTGATTAGATTTGCCGACACTTTTGATCGACAGCCATAGTTACAGATTGAAGCCTTGCAAACGTCTTTGCACGGGTGGGCCACCTATGTGGATCCACTTACCATTCCCCCTGGTCTCACTGTCTCCGTCTCTGGTCATGTCTGTCTCCATTTGAGGCGACCACACAGTGACCACAAAATGTGTTTTTAATTGAATGCAATGTGTGGCGGCTGCCCAGTTTGGTCATAGCTAAAAGCAATGGTTCAGATGAGGGCAATACATTCAAATGTTTATTAATAAAATAATTGTTAACCCATGGACGCAGCACAAATACTAATCAAATAATGGCAATACAAACAGTAGCAGCAGCAACAACACCAATGAAAACCTCATGAAATTGTTGCTGCCCAGCGATGAAAATATTTGAAAAATATTTAAGCGACACACAACAAAAACCGCCAGCATGTGGGTTGTTTTGCCACTGCACTGAGTACACTCAGAAAAATGGACAGTAGATATTTCGATTACACGCTAAAATTATAGAAGAGTCTTTAGATTGGATTTGGATTGAAATCTATTTACAATTGTGATTTAAGCTTTCTTGGGTCTAACAAATATCTTTCAATTTATTTATTTTTGACAGTTCTTACAATTATTTGAGATATAAGGTTTCTTAGGAATAAAATAATAATACTGAAATTTAATCATTTATTTTAGAAATTTTTTCTTAAATAGATCTTACACTAAGAACAAAAATTGCTTTAAAATCAAGATGCAAATTTGCTTGCAATTTATAAAGAAAATCAATTTTTTTGAGTGTAGTTTGGTAGGTGGATCTATAGTCTATGCGACGGACGAGAGTTGCTCTTTAATTAGTTTCTTTCATTATCTTGGCCTCTCTGTTGACCCGAATTTCAATTAAGTTAATTTACGCGCCACACATCGAGGGCAGCATCAGGGGGCAGGCAGCATCAGTCTGAACTGGGACTCGTACTCGTACTCGTACTCGGACTCGGACTCTGACACTGGGTGCGACCTCTCAACGGAACCAATTCAGAATAATAATAAATACACACACATATATGACGGACAGTGCGATATGAATGAATCGTAGAAATTTAGCTCTGCTGGCCAATTGTTAGCGTAGAAATATATATATATATATATATATAATTCTGAGATGAGACAGGCCACAATAAAGAAATACAACTGCAAATACGCGCACAATTAAAAGAAATTATGAATGAGTGAGAATAATGAATGCACTTGAAGTACAAAAAAGATGATGACTGGACCCGCTCGCCCAGCTCAAATCGTTGATTGACTAAGGCAACTCGCCGCACTGAGTAACCCCAAAACGGAAGTGAGTTCAGTCGGGTCTCGACAACCAAGAGTTGGCAAATATGCATGACAACTTGCCATCTGAGCTCTGTGGTGGCACATTTCGAGCATGTTTGCAGATGTTACAGTTACCCGTTGCCAGTCTCAAGTGTGCCACACACGATTTTTAATAAATGTCCTATCTTGGTTCTTGGGTTAATATGACGAAAATATTCCATAAATTTATTGAGTGAGGTAACATATCTTAAATACTTATTAAGTCTGTGTATAATACAATCTTTATAATATATGAACCTTGTATAACTTTTTTCAACTTGCATTTACTTTTATATAATTTCAGTTTCTTTAAGTGATAACAGTTGATTTGAGTTCTTGTTGTAGTTTTAATAAATTATCATAAAAAGCATAAATGGAGTACTTCCAGTATCAACTGTCTGTCAAAAGAAGTTTCTTCTTTTTTTTTTTAGCTACAACTAATTTCATTTTAGCTACTTGGCATTGTCTCCATCCAATTGCTCTTTGGTAACCCCACTTCCTTTGGCAGATCTTAAAGATAGATAGAGCCCATGTCAGTTGACAGATTTCACACTGATATTGGACTGGCGGAGAGAAGCAGTCAGTTAAGCAACCATTGACTGCCAACACATTGGACAAATTAAGCCGGGTTAAGGGGCCAACACAGAGCTGGACCTCAATTAAATTGATTTGGATCAGCGCGGTGGTTTGCTGGAACCAAAAGTGACCAGCCACCAGCATAATCAAGCCAACACACACACTTCTCTCACTTGCTCTCTCTCTCTCTCTCTCTCTCGCTCTCTCTCTCTCGCTCTCTTTATTGTCCGATTATGTAGCAATAAATCCGCAAATGAACCCGCAGCAGTTCCAGTTCAAGTTGTGGAATCGGAATTGGAAGCGTGGCCACTGACTTTTAGGTTGAGCCACATTAGCAGCAGCCTTGTTATACCCTGTAATCATTTGAAATTGCTAACAAGGGTTGCTGTGAAGTTGAGTGTGTTTTTGCAACAGGCTGTTTGCTGCTCCTTCATGTCAACTTCAAACTTGAAATTTGTGTATTGCTTACAAAGATCCAACATATTTCACTAATAGACACCCTTATCAAAAGAAGAAGGATGGCATACTTTTTACTGAAATGAAACACAGAACTACTTTTCAGAATGTGGATCAGAGTGATTAAAAGAATAATACGATGCCAACATCAAGTGTATTTTGTTTTAAGATACCCTTAGCAGTTCTTAAAGGATAAAGCTTTGTATTTTAATAGAAAACACATAAGTTACTATTGGAGCAGAGAGCGGAAGGAGGTGGAAGGAATATAAAAGTTCATAATGAAAAACAGAGTTTTGCTACATGATAGATAGATCTCTTGCATTAGCTGGTTACAGGGTATCTTCTAGTCAATAAAGGCAATGTTTAGTTGGTGTTGTTGTTGTTGCTGATGTTGCGCTTTATTTGTGCTCGTTGTTGCTGTTAATTGTTACGCAGTTCATTAACACACACCACACACACCGCACACACAAATCATGCTTGCCCCTTTAAGTTGCCACCCTCGCGTGGCACACGCGACCAGTTCCCAGTTCCCAGCTACCAGTTGCCCCTTCCCCTTCCCATTCTCCAGCTCCCTTTCGCATTTCCCTTTCCCATCAGCAGCAGCAGCAGCAGCAGCAACATCAGCTAACGATGACATCTAAGCGGTTGACGCTAACGATGTTGTTGCTTGTAGTTGTTGTTGTTGTTTGTTGTTTGTTGTTGCTGTTGGTGTTGGCGCTGCGTGAGTTTTGGCAGTGTTTCTTTTCGTTAAATGCGTGTAAATCAGTTTATAACACATTGTCAACAATTATCAAGTGTTGGGCAAAAAGGGGTGCCTTACATTTGGCTGTGTGTGCGAGTGTGTCTCAGTGTGTGTTGTGGCGTAAAGCTGCCTTTTACAACTGGAGTTGATGCGCTGATTGATCAGCAAATCATCTAGATAAGCATTCATAATAATACTAGTTATTTTCTAAATATAACTACTATTTGCTTGATTCAAATTAAATTCGTATTATATGAATTGGCTTTCAATAAAATAAATAACAAATAAAAAGATTAAAAATGAAATTTGTATTATTTTTGCACATATTTCTTTCAATGATCTCCAGCGGTGCCACGTCAAAAGTGAACCAATTTTAATTTATGATTTGAATTCTGGAATAAAACTGCATTTTAATTGAAACACTTGTTTTTCGCTCTAATTGTAGCTGTCTCAGTTTGTTAGGGTATTCAGCAGGGTATTCAGCAACCAAGCAATGCCATTGTTGGCCTCTAAGCTCAGTTTGTGCTGCCGTTAACCACCCGTCGTTAACCATACGCCAGGTCACACCCAAAATGTGAACACCCAAACCCCTGTTGCACCCTTAGCCTCAACCATACCTCCCCCAACAGCTGGCTCCCCCCCTTCCAGCAATTGTACTTGTAGCACACTCGTTTGGCTGTTTATTTGCACAACGAAGCATACGATAATAACAACAATAACAAGTGGCAGGAGGGGGGTAAGAGATGCCAGTGTCCAGGAGCTGTCCTGTGTTGTCCTGCGTCGAATGGAAAAGCTGCTGCGCGTGATTTCAACAAAATTTGGCCAATTTGTCAGTCCATAATGGGGCAGAGGGGTGCGTGGGAGCAACCCCATAGGGGGAGCTGCCCCATAGTAACCAGGGCATAAAGTAATTGTAACTGTAACTGTAACAGTTCTTAACTGTTCGCAACGGAAAACGCTAAATGAAATCAGATGTCAGGGCAGGGCGAAGAGGGAAAAAAAGAGGTTTAACCTAAACCTTAACCTTAACCCGTTGACCCTTAACCCTTTGGCTTTAATCGAGACAAATCCCGCGTGCTGATGTTGGAAAATATTTGTGTGGCTAAGCGACGGCGATTAGGCTGAAAAATACGACTCCAAAAACTGCGACACGGTGTTCAAGTCCCACGAAATATCAGATTAATACGCGCTAAGCTAAGTCCGCAAATCCCCAGAGAGAAAGAGAGAAGAGAGAGAGAGAGGCAAGATCTAATCCTTGCTTAACTCTTTCGGCGTGGCCAAAGGACGAGGCTGAGATCCTGGGCGTAGGTAAGATCAATTTGCGACAAATTTTTGGCTACTGTGTGCTGAGTCTCAAAGTGTTCAATATGTAAATAGACAATATAAACAACGGAAGCGCACAATGCCTCATCTATGTGTGTGTGTGTGTGCGTGTCTATCTCGTTGTGTGTATGTGCGTGAACGGATACTTAACCCGTTGGCCAGCTCCCTTTAGGTAGTCAATCCGCCCGCGCTTAGGTAGCCGCGCCAGCCTCTGTTTGCATGCATCGCACTGATCCGTTGGACAAACAAGCTAATCCTGCGGTTAAACTGCCATTGAGTTGATCAAAATAAATGCGAGTACCCGTCAACAGCTACCCGGAAGGACATCGCGATCCGGCAATCTGCAGTGGGCGTACCAACTTTACCGGCCGAGACGCGAACGGGTTGAGAACCGGCTAAGCAAGGCCAAACAGCCTTAGAGCCTTAGAGCCTTAGAGCCGTGCCCAAAAGGGTTAACAAGGCGGCTGCTCGATGCCCACGGATTTATTTCGGCGGCTCAAATATCAAACATCGACACAAAACCAACAAAACTAAATGCCAGCTATAAATCTGGCTGATTAGTAAAGTACTCTCGCCCCCTTTGAAAGTACGCTGCCCAAATAATCTCAAATATTGATTCTCTGTGCCATTTTGTGCCCTGCTCGTGTTGGTTTATCATATTTGATTTGCATCTCTCAAGTATTTCAGAACTTTATAGGTTTTCTCAATGAAAAATTGTCTATTTTTTTTTGAGTTTGTTGTTTGTCGCATAATTTTAAGACTTACAGTTTATATAAAAATACACTTAAGCTACATATCCTTGATGCTGGATTTCTGCGAATGATTTATAAATATTATTATAGATGCTAGACTGTTTCGATAGGAATATCATTAAAAACTGACTCACATAGAATTTTTGAAAAACTCACCGATTTGAATCAAATATTTTTGTACTTTCCATGCTGGGGTTTCCAAGGTGTTTTCCCTACATGCGAATAAAATATCTTAAGTTAAAATTGCTGCCCAGCATTTATATCTGCTAACAAACAGATATGTGACTAACGACCTTTTGGGTATCTGTCCACGTAAATGTTCTTTCTGTAAGCCATTTGATGCAGCGGATACTTGGGAATCAGATACTCCATTCTCTGATGTCGTCGCAGAGCGCACTCCATATACTGACGCCATTGGACAAATTGGGGAGTGTGGCATTCCTCGCTGTTGCCCAGCCTAAAGATCTGATGTCTGAGACTTGTCCAAATTGGCCGATATGGACGGACGCCATCATACATCATCTTCTTCAGCCATCCCTTCTCCTTGGGCACATTGTAGATGGTGCTGCGACCAATGCACACCGTATCCATATCGCCGGTATATCTGATTTGTACGATTTTTAGCGCATGTTTGGCTTAAACTAAGTACGTACTTTGGAAAGTAATTGACTTGGGCCTCACTATCGACCACCATGCGATTAAGGGTCATCCGTCCACCGACATTGAAGCGTGTATCTTGCCATATATTGCCATAGGTGCGGCCCCAAGCGTACTCCCAGTCTCCATTTTGTTTCGTCTTGAATTGCGGCAGGGACATTGTTAGTTCTTTGACATTATTTTCATCTTTTTGTTTATTCATTTCCTTCTTATTATTAATTTTATCCTCATTTTGATTTATTTGCTCATCTTCGTTCTTGTCGAGAAAGTTTAGTCTGTGTTTTATGTCTACTCGGGTAGGTTTTCTGCGCATTGGAAATAGCTGCAATTTCTGTTTCCATCTGTTCAAAGGATTTTCAGCTAACACAATTGACTCGTTTATCATGGTTGGTACAGCTTCAGACAATTCTGGCGTTATTAACTGAAAATTTAATTATTAAAATAACATAGAATATAATATTGTTGTGACCTACAAAAATCAATTGGCCGATGGCCAAAAATATCATCGAATTTTTTATAAGCATTTCAAAAACTTTTACTAGGATTTCGTCTGACTTACATTCAAAAATTTTTAGATTCGAATATCGATTGACAACTGACTGAAGTATGAAAGAGAGCTGAACTTGAAAGAGGTATTTATTAGATTAAGAGAACATCTTGGACCCGCTATGTGATATATACTCGTATATATATCTGATAATTATCAGTCTCTGCTTGGATATAAGAATTATATTTATCATAATTTGTTTCACACTCTCAGAAATCTTGGTTAAGTGTAAAAGTGTAAATTCTCAATAGTAGTCGAAAACAATTTACTAAAAAATACACCCTACGCGCGTAATATGCAAAGCAGGGTATACAATTATCAGCTTACCAAACTGTTACGCAAGTAACCAAAACAATTGCAAAACAATGGTAATGATAAATATGGTGTGTGTGCACATATTCAATTGAAAAACGAGTACACACACAACACACACAACACACACAATACACACGCAGCTGCCTATTTTGTGAAGAACAGCAATTAAAATGCCGTTGCAAGCGCCATTTTGTTTTGACCTGCGGCCCCCATTGAGCGCAGAGAGTGAGAGACAAAGAGTTAGAGTGGGAGAGCATGCATGTATTGGTGTGTGTGTGAGAGTGTGGAGCTTGTGAAGCTTTTGCGCGCATGTCTCCACTCTACACGCGAGCCGCACGTCCAATAATTTTTCGCCTCACACACACACACACACGCATGCACACATACACATACACAAGCAAGCAAACCGCATTCCGTTGTATTAATCACAACAACAACTACAATCCACAAAAAACAGAAACAACTGCTTAAACATGGCGTCGCTTGTTGTTGCTGTTGTTGCCGGATGCATTTTTATATTGTTTGTTTTGCGTTTAGGTTTATTTATATCGTGTTTTAGTGACAGGTACTGAAACGTGTTTCACCTTTTGCAGCTGTCTACTTCTTGGCTCCAATCAGAGCGCTTCGTCCTTAACACACACGCACACACATACACAGAAGGAGGAAAGCAACGCCCCCAAGAAACGAAAACAATTATTATGATTACAAAATGATTTTTGTTATTGTCGTTGCGGCGTTTTGTGGCATTTGCCTCCTGCGAATTGCAGCAGCTGTTGCCGTTTTCAAAAATTATTCCATGAAAAATTATATTTGATTGCAGCAAATTGCATTAAATTGGTTGTGGACATTTTGCCATTTGTTATTTACGAACTTGCCAATTATTGCAGCTTGAAGGTAAACTAAATTTTTCATATCAAATTGGCTTTTTAAAGTAACTTTGAACATTTCAAAATCAAATTTGCCATATAAAATTGTCCTTCTTTATATAGTTTTATAAATCCCAAATATTAAATATAATTATGATATTGAAGATGCTAAGAAATTAAAATTAAAGTTACATTTTTTAAGATATGAATATCGAGAAGGCTATCATTTTAACGAAGTGTCCTTTGTATATTTAATTTGTTTAAACCGTTTTATTCTAAATGTTAATGGACCTATTTAAGATAAATTGCCAAAATTCTATATTTTGCAATGTTTAAAATATACATGTCCTTAAATGTTATGTGTATATTTAAAAATATTTCTATTACGTAAATAATATTGATAAATGTTGTAGAACAAGTAAAAGATATAAAAAAGTTGTCGTATTTATTTATGCTGCTGTTTAATAAAATTAAAATTGAAAACAATTGCAAATGGTATTTTTAAATTGTAAATTGTGGCAGAGCTTAAAGGGGCAAATACAGCAAATACAGGACAACAATTAACAATGACAACTGTGTGTGTGTGAGAGAGAGAATTTGGGTGTGTGTGAAAACAAGAAAACCATTAAACAGGGACCCACAACAGCAACAACAATACGTGTAACAAAAGCGGCAGCTGTTCAAAAAGAGCAAAGCAATAAAAAAAAAAAAAAAACCTGGCGTATCAAAATGCAACCCACAAGCCATTCTGAGAGTGTGTGTGTGCCCTCTCGCTCTCTGTGTGTCTACCCCACACCCGAAACCAGCCCACTCCACACTCAGCATAAACGATAAAAGCAAAAACAATGCTTCGTCGTCTGGCGTTCGTGTCATGTCAGCAGCAATTAGCACCGAATCGGTAAAAATCTGTACACGAGCGAGCGAGCGAGCGAGCGAGCGAGCGAGCTATAGCCGCCGACAGAGAGCGCAAGCGAATGCGGTCCACAGCTGCCATTGGCTGTTCCGCTTGTCGGCTGCGGCTGAGCCATAGCCAAAGGAAGCAGCACAAACTGGATTGTGTGATTTTTAACGAATTCTTGTTATTTAGTCTACACAAAACGCCACAGCGCAGCGGACGTGTGTGAATTAAACGGCAAATGTTCAGCGAGCGCCCAATTTGAATACGTGTGCGTTACGTATGTGTGCATTTGTGTGGGAGGCATTTGTGATATCAATTTAATTATAACAATAAACATAAAATAAATAAACATGCAATAACAATTAGGCAGGCGAATAAGAATTTCAAGTGCAAAAATGGTGAAAATCGTTGACGAACTCAATGCACATCAACAACATCAACAGCATCAACATCAGCATCATCATCAACTGCATCAATTGCCTCATCATCATCATCATCATCAGCATCCACACACACACCATCCACAGCCAGCAAACACCGTCGGCGCATTGAATCTGAATTTGAATCTGACGCCGGCA
The DNA here is from genome assembly GCA_035041595.1 of Drosophila basisetae. Classification (NCBI taxonomy): domain Eukaryota; kingdom Metazoa; phylum Arthropoda; class Insecta; order Diptera; family Drosophilidae; genus Drosophila; species Drosophila basisetae. The sequence continues at coordinate 5,216,602 of JAWNLB010000162.1, forward strand.
ACGCTGCTGATGAAAATGGCGCGAACGCCGCATCTGAAATCCAGTTTCTCAATAAATGCCATATTGCCCGAAACACTGGAGCAGGATGAGGAGCAACAGCAGCGGGACGACGACGACGAGGAGCACCAGCAGCAGCAGCAGCGGGAACAACATCAAAAATTTAAAAATAACAACAACAATAATAACAATAGTTCACCACTGATCTCGGAGCCGGATAGCGATGTGGAATCGGATTTGGATGTGACTTCGATGTCGCCAGCGCCACCTGTCGACGAAGCCGAAGATGAGGATGCAGATGCTGATCCGGATGCGGATGTGGATGCGGATGCCGATGCTGATCCCGATGACGATGTGGAATGTGATAACGATGGTGATTCGGAAACAAAGTCAACGGATGGCAAACCCATCAAGGATAAGAAGGGCAACGAGAAGCCGCCGTACAGTTACAATGCGCTCATCATGATGGCCATCCGGCAGAGCCAGGAGAAGCGTCTGACCCTCAACGGGATCTACGAGTACATCATGACCAACCATCCGTATTATCGGGACAACAAGCAGGGCTGGCAGAACTCCATCCGGCACAATCTCAGTCTGAACAAGTGTTTTGTGAAGGTGCCGCGACACTATGACGATCCCGGCAAGGGTAACTACTGGATGCTGGATCCATCGGCGGAGGATGTCTTCATTGGTGGCTCCACGGGGAAGCTGCGACGACGCACCACCGCCGCCAGTCGCTCCCGATTGGCGGCATTCAAGCGTTCGCTAATCGGACCGATGTTTCCCGGCCTGGCAGCTTATCCACAATTCGGACAGTTCCTCACCTATCCACAGGCGGCGCCCAGTTTGCTGGCCAGCATGTATCAGCGCTACAATCCCTTTGCGCAAAAGAGCCCGGTGTCCATGGTGGGTCATCCGGCTGCAGCGGCAGCAGCTGCCCCGCCTCCTCCGTTCGTCAGTCCGGCAAGCAGTCAAGAGCTCTATCAGCGTTTGCAGTATCAGCAACTGTTGCATCAACATGCTGCCGCGGCGGCATTAGCCGCACACCAGCGGCAACTGAGTGCGGCGGCTGCGATGCCAACGGCGCCGGCGCCACAACCACATATGACCCACCTGGGACAGCCGCCCTCATCGCCACCCAATCTTCATCATCAGCTCGAGCAGCAGCAGCAGCAGCAGCAGCAGGCGCACAGTGAGGCAAATTCGCGTTCGCCCGTCACAGTGGTCACACGCAATAGCTGAAGGAGCGCTCCTCTGCATGCAGTGTAGTTAGTGTATAAGTATTCGTTGTACATAGGAACAGCCGCGACTGAGGCGCCTAGACGCTTGTAAATAGACAGAGATAGAGAGAGAGATAGATAGATAGAGAGAAAGAGAGAGCGATAGTTCTAATTGTAACTTCGGCTAGCCGATGCTTAAATACCCTTGCAGCAGTCAAAAATTAAGAAAGGTTTTTATTATACAAAGAGAAATACTATTAACAGTTACATCATTTTTAAATGCACAAGAAATATATAAATTTGTGAAAACCAGTTCAATGCATATATTATAAACATTTATTCACATCTGGCAATATTTCAATATTACCAATTCTAACAAGTATTTCGGACTTTAAATTTATTACAACTTGAATTTCAACACAATTCCACAAGCAAATTCGTTCAAATCATTGAAACTATTGCTTTAACATTTATTTACAAACTTTTAATATAGCATTTTCCAAATTCGCAGATCTCATTAAAATAAAATCAAAAGATTTACTTTAGAAGACTATTTTATGTGTATAAAAGATTGGGTTCTAAAACCGCAGACGTTATTATTAAAAAAAAAAACGTATATAAATTTCTTAAAGTCTCCTTAATTGAAATAACTTTGAATGCAAGTCAAGGAATATGGCTGGATGCCCAAAAAATGTATTCTAAGTTCCTCTTGCAGCCTTCAAGCCAGCAATTCTCAGAAGGCTCTCAGCTTGCAATCGTGCTCAAGGTCCAAGTTCATCTTTTATATTTTAATTTGCGATATCTTCACAAAGGAAGTCCACCAACTGAAGTTGTTGCTTTCAAAAATTAAATGCTTTTGTGTAATTTGCAACAATCATTCGACAATTTGGAATGAATATTAAATGAACTGTTTAATTAATTTCTTTCAATATTCCCAAGATGCTTGCAAGGGTATTTTGTGTAACTGATGGTTCTGAGTGTTTCGATAACGATAACGATAACGATACTTAAGCGCAGCAGGCAATTGAAACTAAGCACTATTTAATTTATATTATTTGTATGATTATTATTATTATTATTATTATGTACTTTAGAAGGCAGACACAATAAAAATTGAAGTTCTACTGAAATAAAAGAGAAATTGCGAAACATAAATCGACTTTTCACTGGCTAAATTGAACTGCAGTGCGTTCAATTAATCTGTTGTCGCGACAAAAAGATGCTGACGCTGCCCAACAGGAAGTCCTTAATAAGTTGCACACACACACACACACACATAGACACACACACACACATAGACACATGCACACACATACGCTGGCAATCTGTCGCTTGAAAGCGCTGTAAAAATTGCGCGCTAAAAGCCACCGTTAAGTGTCAAATCAAATAAAATTTTAGCGCATGTCCCACACACGCCACAAGCAACAACAACAACAGCAACAGCAACAAATGCGAGGGGCAACTGAAGCGTGCAGAACTCGGTGGCTGCTGCTACTGCTGCTGTTGCTTCTGTTGATCAAATTGTTTTTACTGACTTGCTAGTCATTATGTTGTTGCCGTGGTTGTTGCCGTTGTTATGGTTGCACGTCTCCAATATGTTGTCGGGAATGGAAATGGGAATTGAATTTCCTATAGAGAGGCTGAAGAAATGCGGGCTCGACAAACACACAGACGGGCAGACAGACAGACAGACAAATAGACGGCCAGCGTTGGCGTTGATCTGTGAAGATGTGCAGCCAAATGAAATGAATTGCGATTGGAATTACTTGCGTGCTGTTCCCGGCAAGCAATTGCAAATTGCAAATAGTTTCTATAGTTCAAGATTAGAAAGGCCCTTCTACGATTTCCAGCCATGCACAGGCAACAACTAATGTTTGACAAAAACATATAATTTTAATGATAATATAAATTGACTTGGTTGGCAGATATGCTTATAGATTACATTAACTTTTCTAATAAATGAAAAATATTAAAATCAATTTTAGTTGGCAATTTATTTATATAATTATTATAGAATATTTGATGTGAACTTAATTGAATTCGTAACTAAAATATTTTATCTTCGTGCCTTTTTCTTTTATTAGTCGAATTATTAGTTGGAGTTTCTACAGTCTACAATCAAATTTATTATTATTCGAAGAGTTTGGCTAATATATGTTTGAAAACAAACAGGTTTTAAATACGATAACAATAAAATATTTATCACGTACCTTACTTATTAGAAGAACTGAAGTCAGTTTGACTATAATATGACTATAATATGCTTATTCTATGCCATTGTCATTAACTATAAAATATAGTTCAACTCTCAGTTGAGCAATACAACAAATTGCTTAAGCTTTCAACACACATCATAGTTCCTTAGTATGCTGTATGCAGTGAAGAAAGAATGGGAAGCTGTGAAGATAGCAAGAGATAGTGCTGTCAACACTCAATAACCCACATAAGTCAACCCAAGTTAATCAGTTGAGTTCCACACACAGACACACCACACAGACACACCAGTTTGAGGCGATGAATCTTCATTACAACTGCTGGCAGCAGTTTATAAATCACAACAAAGTTAAACCAGAAAAACTGGCGCCAGTTTCAATCTAAGAAAAGTTTCTTGAACTTGCTGGTGCCGAACCCAGATCCAAGACCCGAACCGTAACCCGATTCAATCCGAATCGGAATCATGCACTCAGATCTTCATCCATGTGAACGCATTCAGCTTAACTGGCAATTGAGGCAACTAGAAGTGACATCATATATAGGATAATTCACTCGAAATGTTTATACAGCACATAATCCGTCGCATAAGGCGAATAAATTGAAAGAAAAATGTTCTCGGCTGGAATGATGATGCTGATGATTATGGAGCCTGGTTCGTCAGAGTTTACGTGGAAATGAGACAAACAAATAAATTTACTTTGATTGAATAATGGTCGCATAATTGGCAACTTGAATGGAATTGAGTAGCAGGCAAAACAGATGCCTCAAACTCAATTGAAATTGTTACAACAGACAACAGACAACACAGCCAACGATGTTGCAATAAGATAAGACGCTTCATCCGTACAGACATATCGCCCGTCTATATAGATAGCGTATATATACAATGCTATAATTCTATGTATTCGCGCGCATTAACTAACTGAATTGGATAATCTCATTCTGATTCTTATTCTCAGCAATTGAGTCAGCGGCATAGCGAGTTGCCGACTCAATATACCCCGTAACTAGTATTGAAGAATGCAGTTTGTTGTCATTTTTAGAAGGACGCATAGAAAATCGACTTTGGTTTCTAGAAATATTTTCTATATTTACGAGTGATAACATTTATCTGACTTTAGTTGTGAATATAACCCAATAAAACACTATAAAATGTTTAGGGTATTGAAAATAATGTCTGAACCAACTGGCAACTGGCAACTGGCTACTGGCGTCGCATTGTCGCCAATTGTTGTCTAAGATTTGGTTTAAATTGAAATGTGCAACTGTGAAATGTCAGGCGACAATTGTCAGCTAGATGGATGCGATATATGTTCCACATACGCCCCGTTCGCCATGCCCCACAGGGGCAGGAGAGTGAACAGAGTTGGGCCTGTGTCGTGAGCTGCAGTTTATTAACCTGAAAGCGACTGCAAGTGATTCATGCAGCGAGGCAAGTGAACAAGATTAAAAGATGCAACAACAAGAAAGAGAAAACCAGTAGCTGGAGTCATGCAAGGGCTTTCCAGGCAGTAGCAATGGGGGGCGGGGCAGTGGGGAGAGACCTATGTCTACACAATACTTGAGAATTGGAAAGCTGTTGAACTTGCTGGCTGGCTGGCTGGCATCTTGTTCTTGCAACACCTTTCTAAAATTCTAAGCTCCAAGTCACAGATTTGTAATAGCAATGCCAGAATATGTTGTAAATTACATTTTTTATTATATTGCATTTTATGGAGTTCTCATAATAAAAATGCAATAAAGTCATTTGCGATCAAAAGACATGTAAAAATACATATAGATAAAAACAGGACTAAATCCTTTTCCTTTGTAAAACATGATATATATTTATATGCTAGGATCTATAGTTCACTAGAAAATAAAGCCTTGATTGCCAACATGAATCTTGTTAGAACTGGATGCAGTTCTAAATATCCATCTAAATATCTAGCTACGTTTCTCCATACTTTACTTTACTTTACTACTTTAACAATTTTATTTATAGTTTATTTTCGGGGATTGCCATTTGTTAGTAATATGCGCAATAACAACAAGATATCGCACCCAATAGGCCTGTTTTTTAGTTGAATGACATGAAACGAAAAAGAAACTGTGCCTCAAGGCTTTTGTGGGCTTGCAACTTGTGTGTGTAATATGTAAATAGATTGTTGCCAGTGGTGTAGTAGCTGCTGCAATTAGATGGAAAGAAGTGCACAAGAAACATTAAATATAGTTGATGTGGGGAATGTTATTACTGAAAGGCTGCACGCTTAACAACCAAGTCACGCCCTCTGCGAAGGGGGCCACACCCACAGCAAATTGTTCGTCATCGTCATCGTCATCGGTTGCAAGTCTCATTTTTTTCTTTTTTTCTTTTTTGAGTTAGAGTTGCAGAATTGTCATGGAACCCCAAGCAAGCAACCAACCAGCCAACCACATGAAAAGGCAGCGAGCCGACGAGCGTTGAGCATTTTGAGGCTGTCATGAATAACAATGTTTAAAATCGCTCATTAGGAGCGAAATTTTGTAAACTGAACAAGCGATAAAGATCGCTCGTAACTGAAGAATGGTTGAGCTCCCCACGCCGCACAAATGGCGCCCCCGGCGTACAGAAGCGGACGGACGGACCAATGGTAAAAAGAGCACGGCTCGGAACAATGGAACAGCAAAAGCGTGTGGAAATAATTTGGTTACAATTAAATAACAAAAGAATTTGTTTGGCAACTCTGGTGCGCATTTTGGCCAACAACTGTAGCCGCAAGTCGCAAGTGGCAGTTGCCGCAGGTGGCAAGACTGGGACGGCAGACGTTCAACTTGGCGGCATTACAAAGCGTACACTCAAAAAAGCGAAAATGTTTTAAGCAATTGCAAAAGCAGTTATTTTTTAAGGTATACAATTTAAACGTACTATTTTTTTTTAGAAAATTCTTAATTTTTTTAAACTTAAATGTTTAGCTTTATTTTACCAACTTTTCTCTTCAAATTTAGAAAAATATGAGTAAGTCTGGCTTACAATTTTAACTTCGTAGTTTGGCATTGATGTGTAATTTTTCTATAGTAAAATGCATCTGTTTTTGTCTGAGTGTAGATTGGGCCCTCCACCCCCTTCACTCTACTGGCTTTTGGTCATTGTCCATTGTCCAGCTGCCTGCTCGCTCCAGATTAAGTCTCCGTCGCCATGCGGTGTTTATAATTAAGCAGCGGTCAGCTGCTGCTGCTGCTGACTGAAAAACTGTCTGTTTACCATAACAATGAGGGGCACACACCAGGGAAAAACACCTTTCCAGCAAACGTCACACTACCTCACCCCACCCCCGCACCGCCCCCGGCCATCCCTCGCGCAAAGAGTGAGCTCTGCCCCCCGCCTCGAGATCAGGTGTTAATGTCTGTGTTTAAGGCCTAAGTGAATAGCCAGACAGGTTAACCCAAAAAAAAAAAGCGTTGCCGACTTATATGAGGTGCGCAATTATCGTCATTAGTCGACGTCGCTGCATCTCTACCTAACCGTACCCCGTACCCCGTACCCCGTACCCCGTACCCCGCACTCCGCTCCATGCAACCCAACCCCAACCACTGCCATAGCCTGTTGCCTTTGGCATTGTTCGTTTGCCGCTTTAGTTGCGGCTTGTTGTGTATCGATGTGCATGTTATAATTTTGGAAAAAAAAATGAAAAAATGATTTCTTCATGCCAGTCACAGTCACAGCGACGCGTCACACTCATCATAATACATAATACATAATACATAATCATCATCATCATCGTCGTCGTCATCATCATCATTATCATCAATGCTCGCCTCGGCTCTTCCAATTATTACAGTTTAGCCAGGCCACAAGTCAAACAAAAGATATCCGCGCTCTGCAAACTCCCCACTTGGGCATTTGCTCCGTTAACATGCAGTTTTTTGTATCTTACAGGTTTTAATTATACTCTGTAGATACATTTTGGGGGATTGCATTGGGCTTGATCATGAATTACCCAAATGCTGTTAAGCATAAAATAGATCTTTTCCACTGCCAAAACTTTGTCAAAACTGAACAAATGTTCACAGGCAATATCCTTTCGATCTGAATTTAGCCAGTATAATTTGACTACGTATCAAATTGTAAACACAATTTTTAGTCGAAATTTATATAGTCCCATTCATGGTTTTAAATTTTCGATTCAAGTTTATGAAAAAGTCTGGCGAAAAACCGAATAAAGCACCAAGAAAAGCTTTACACTTTCAAAATTATATTAAAGTTCAACAAATTTTCATCAGACAGAAAATATTTAATAATCATTAAATCAATTTCTGTAGATTTTAATATAACTACAATTTAAAAGTCTGGAAATTCAATCTAGAGAAAAAATATGAGATAATCATATTAATTACAACCAGCAGCATTATAATTACAGCCTTTTCTTAACTTGTACTTGATATTTTAATTTGCCGTTGCTTTGTGAGGCACGTGTTAAATAACAGCTGTTATTCAATTCATTCAATTTTCACCAAATATCCGTTGATCTTGTGGTCTGATTTTCTGATTAGGGACCTGAAATCCTTTTGTACTACACAAAATGTTACCCCAACCATTTGGTAAATGGTTCAACTTCTCCTTTGTCTGGGCATAAAGTGCCATATCATTTATCGTATAACATTCAATGAACTACTTATAGACAGCATCCTTTGCCGCACAATGCTGAGCCGAAAACGCATTAAAGGATAACTCACTCCTTGGCCAGCCACAACTGGCCATCAGATTAAGGCCAATTGAAAAATGGCAATACACACACAAAAAAATTGCAAAAGGTTTTTGTTTTTTTTTTGTTTTTTGTTTTCGCTGCATTCTACTCGTTGCTCAATATCCTGCAACTTAGCTGAACATGTTGCAACACAAAAGGTCAAGGGATCTATGGCTATTGGATACTATCTGTGGAAGCGGCTTAAGATTGTCTTTCACCCGAGCAGCTGTGTCCGCAATGTCCATTTTGATTCCTTTACTTTTTGGTAATATGAGCAATAATATTTTCCTAGACTAAATTGGCTTAAGATTTGGCAAACATATTTTGGTGTTCTTTTCTTGTGGGGTTGAGAATTCTGATTGTCTGGGAAATATATTCACTTGCAGCTGTTTTTGTATAATTTCCTGGGAAAGCTTTTCAATTTGTCAGACCAAAACACTTGAGCACTTAAAAAGGCGCATGAATATGAGCCCAGGACTCGCAACTGACTTCCCATCCTGACTTCCTGCTCGCTGCGTCTCCACTTCTTGCGGCTTCTGTGTATGTGTCAGTTTGTGTGTGTGTGTGAGTGCGTGTGTAAGTGTGTGTGTGTGTGAACAGTTTGATGTGTGCGGCAAACAAACTGATTGTTTCAATGCGCTGCTTGCGTCGTTTTGTATTGTTGGGAAACAGTCGAAATGAACTCATTGATTCCAATTGACTGATTTCCATTGCAGTTAAGTGTCTGACGCGGCCAAATGCCAAAAAGCCGCGCGTCCTGCCACACAGGACACACAGGACACCGCGTTGAGCCTCGAACGTCGCTGCCTTGTTGACTTTTTGGGCGGCGCTGGCAGCTGAACGTTGATCGGAGAGTCTTTTTTTCCGTGTTGGTCTCTAATGCCCTAGCAGAGGGTATTTTAAATATGTTAAGCATTGTGTAACTTACTGAAAAGTGTTATGCCTGTATTTATTACATATATAAATATATAGTCAGATCAATCAGATTGATCCAAGGCAATTTCTACTTTTACGCACATATGTATATAAATATGTTGCTCAATCTTAACCTTAGAAATCGAACTGCATTTTATTCAGCTACTAACGACTAATCTTAGATCGGCTAATGTTTTCTTAACTTCTGTATTAATACTAGTTAAAATTTCCTTATGCATACATATACAAATATATATTCCCAAATATTTACTATGAATTTATTTATTTATTTTCATAATAAATGTGAAGAGTATTAAGTTGCTTGTGATGTTTTAGCTGGCTGTTGCTTATTAGTTTCAAAATTGGGGGTGATTGTAGAGCCCGAGGTGTATGGGCTCAAGTTTTCAAGTGGAGTGCCTTGTTAGCTGCCGTCGAATGTGCCACATCAGCGGGGGCAAACAACTTAACCAACGGCGCTTCCCAAGAAATCGCCGAACGAGCTACTAGTCCAAGTCCAATTACAAATTGCAACAGAAAGTCCAAGTTTGAGTTGAAGTCGAAGTCGATGTCAGCAGGCAAAGTTCAAAGTTGCTGACGTCGTCGTCGTCGTCGTAGTCGTTGTCGCTTCCGTTCAATTGACAATTGAACTCCTGGAGCTGATGCTGCTGATGCTGCGGCCAGCTGCTGTTCAAGTCTCTCTGTTTCTCTCCTGATTCAGTTGCAAGTCGGTGTACTTAATTTCCCGTTTAAAACGCCATTCATTCAATTAAGCCAATGAATTTGAGGCTGCCCCCAGAATTGTGAGGAAGAGGGGCACATTGGACAGGGGACATATCTTCAAGTTGTCGTTCTCCACTTTGACTAATCAGACGCGGGTCAAAATATTTACCACTTGACCCGATTGATTTAATTAAATAGTTGCAAGACATTCAACCATTTGTTGTCGCACAAACCCGAAAGCTACAAAACGCGAGAGAGACTTCTGAATCGCTCTCTCTCTCTCTCTCTCTCTCTCTCTCTCGCTATTTGTGTGTGTCTCTCGCTATTTCTCTGTCGGATCTATCTGTTTGCGTTACTCACGTTCGTTGCACGATCTTCGACGATCTTCGTCATCGGCTGTCAACACAGATTTCGCGTTGCTGCCCCAACTAAAGACGTGTTAATTAACGAGAGTTAACTAATTGTTGTTAGCAAAATACTTTCGTAATTTGATACTAAATTAATGTTACGCTCAACTGGCTCGATCTGCGCTTTTGTGTATCGCTCCAGTCCAACGCACAGTGGCACAAGATCAAAGAGTTGCCTAAGACAAAAGACAGCTAATGAAGTTCGCCATTTGCTTGGCGATTATGTTAATTTCTTAGCCATTCTTTTTTAATGTTTCCATAAACATTCCGTTACATTGTTTATTGACAATTCTTTGCTTAATTTGCCAACGAAAGGAATATGTTTTAGCATTATTTTTAATGAGCATTATAATTTGCCATTTATAATTTAAAGAAAAAAACTCTTAATATTATTCAAAGTTAGTTGATCTTAGCTTTACTGCGGGTATTTTTTTGTGGGAATTACCTTATTAATTGCAAATTTAAAATCAAAGTGTATACCAACAAAGTTGTGCGTTTTGTTATCGACTAATTATGAAAGAATTGGAAGCGTTTAAGCTATTATCCTAATAAGATAATAAGTCTGCATAAGTCTGAAGTAGCTATTTTCTTGAAGCTGATTTACAACTTCTGTCTTATAGATGTTCTCTTGTTTTTATAAAGTGCAGGGTTTCTTTTTTTGTAAATTCTTAATTGAGAAACTAAAATAAATATCTGAAGCTATTTTCTTGACAGTATATACATTTAAATGATATACTGCTTCATATACTTATTATTATATTAGTAATTATATTTAAAAATCAGTTGCGAGTACTCTTGCACCACTGTGCCTCCAAAGTGCCGACTCCAAGCCGCCAATATGCGTTGTTTTTGTTGTTGTTGTGGTTGTCGCTGCTCATGTCGTGGAATTGGGAATTGGATACCTGAGCGTTGTCCAATGGCCACAGAAATCTTGTGTTGTGTGTTGTGTCTTGTTTGTGTTGTGTTGTGTTGTGTTTTGCAATTCGCGCGCGCCTGCCTCATGGACTTAAGACCCCAGCGTCTACCCCTGGTCTCCAATCGGGGGGCATGGGACATGTGGCAAGACAGAGAAGACAGCAGTGAATCGGTTGGGCAACGCCTTAAATGTTTTATTGTTTTAAAGGTTCGTAAACGAGCGACGGCGCTTGGAAAAGACAGAGACAGAGAGAGAGCGAGAGAGAGAGAGAGAGCGAGAGAGAGAGAGAGACAGACTGAGTTATATAGAGAGAGTGAGGGATCTGAGATCTGTTTGAGACAGCAGCAGCATAAGTTCCATAAATCAAAATCTATAACGTTTTAAATATTCATGAGCAACGTGTGAACAAGAAGAGGCCAACAGGCAAGCAAATGGTTGGCAGGCAGGACTGTAAAGGAAACGACGTAATGTATTAATTTCATTTATTGCCATATTTATTCACATGACAAGAGGACACAGGATGCCGCATGGAGAGTGAGAGTGTGTCAGAGAGAGAGAGAGAGAGAGAGGGGTGGAGCGAGGAGGGTGCGCGGTGCAGTGTTGTGCGCGCAATTTAACGGCATGGCTGGCAAAACGGGAGCAGACATTGCGACATATAAATGACAAGGACACACCCATATTTAGCACGTTTTAACAGCCACGCACAATGGCAACTGTGGCCAGGACATTATTCGGTGGTGCCTGCTAGTCCTGACTGCCTGACTGCCTGCCTGCCTGGCGGTGCTCTTGGTGGTAGTTCATCCTGTGGCACCCTAAAAATCACAATCACTGCGCGCGCGGGTTAAATGAAATGGAGAATGCCATTCCTAATTAATGTGATGTGTGTGTTTCTCTCCCTCTCTCTCTCTCTCCCTCCCTCTCTCTCTCTGTCTCTCTCTATCACTCTATTATCCTGGGCACCCTTTTATATTGTTGCCGCATTTAGCTTGGCCTGTCGTCGCAGCCATTGTTGCTGCCCAGCCACAGGATGAAAGATTTCGTATTATATATTTTTATTTATTTTTTTTTTTCTGTTTTCAAATCTGGAATTTTCTGTTTCCATTCGCGCATCCTGCCCAGAATGCCAGCCGCTTTTATTTATTTGTGTTTATAATACAACAAAATCAGCTACGCTTGCACCCGGCACCATGCACCCTGTGTACCCCCTGCCCCTGCTCCTGCCCCGCATCCCAATCCTGATCCCTCCTGCTCGGACTTTGACATGGCCGCTGCCTCAACATCAAACTGGTTGCCTGCCAGTCGCTACCACAACCACTCTTCCCTCGCATCCTCTCTGGCACAGCACCACCCAACTCCCAACTCCCAGTTCGTCTCGGTTGTTCGCCGTGTTGTTGGTTTTGACTGCAATGTCGACGTGATGTTTACATTTATGGATTATTGTTTCCGTATGTCCTGGGTCCTTGCTGGCTGCTTGCCGCCACATAAGTTCCGCACAATCATGCTCATCAGCATTTCTTTCATTTTTTTTTTTTTTGTTATTTGCGTGCCATGCTTCACTAGAGCCGCAAGACTTACAGTGGGACGAGTTGTTCTAATACTTGTGGCTGCCCTAAGTGCGGTTAAATGAGCCTGAGGTGTTTGCTTGAAAGCACTTGAAAAATTCACAACTTTTCAAACTTTTGGCAGAGTTCTCAATTTTGTTCAAGTTATGTTATACTGCAAGACTAATTATGATAAAGTTTTAGCCATCAAATTGTATAGCTATATCAGTCAATTCAGCATGGTTTGTAAGCTTCTTTTCAGACTACTAAAAGTTCTGTAGTTTTCTATCTAAATACCTCTTTATATGCTTCTCAAATCTGTACATTAATCTAAATACAGCTTTATATCTATGACTTAATCAAATAAGTTAATAACTTAAAGTTAAATATGTCGCAGTTTAAAATATAAAAAACTTGCAGGCATCGAAGGATGGAATTAAGTTATAAAAATGAGAACAGCAAACAATAAACAACTAATCGAAACACTTCAGATATTTTTATGCTTGACTTTATTGTCATTATATATTTTGGTTTATTTTCTACTTCTATTAAAATCACTTTACATCGCTTGTGGATCGCATTCAACAAACTCAAGCTCACACACTTTTATTGGCATACCTTGGCCCCACTGTGCGCACTGCAATTGCCAAGAATCGATGCCTCATTGAGCTGCTCTACCTTTTGGCTTTGCGTATTCCACTTGAGTTGCATTCGATTTGCTTGCGTTTTGTTTTTTGCTATCCGACGGCTGCTTCGAAAGTTTTCTTTGATTTTACACACACACACACACACACGCACACTCACACACACGCATACTCACTTTTGTTTCAGTTTGCTGAAGTCGCATTGAGATTCAAATAAATAAAATAATATTTGGAATTTCGCACCCTAAATACTGAGGCGAGTTTCGGTTGCAAGCTAGCCATTATCCACACCTTACCCCTAACCCTACCCCTGCCACCAATTTACGCTTTCGCTGGCATTAGTTCGGCATTATAACTGTTAAAGAGACGTTGACGTTGAGGTAGTTGTTAATATTTTTCTTTATTTTCATTTTCATATTTTTTTTTGTTCATGATTGTTGTTGCTGTTGTGATTCGCTACGACATTACACACATATACATATGTATGTGTGTGTGTTTGTATGTTTGCACATATCTGTATGCGTATGTATATATTTGTATTTGAAATCCTGGCCCTGCTGCGCTGAGGTCTTAATCTGACCAGAAGTGTAAACCAGCCAAGCAACCCCGAGGGGGGTTTCTCTGTTTTCAGGGCATATGCGAGTAGGCAAGAAACAGCGCATATGCTATGTTACAGCAAGCCCCCACCCCCTGCCTCACACACTCTCTCTCTCTCTCTCTCTCCCTCAGTCCCCTATCTGCCTGTCTCACTCACTCTCTTTGCGTATTACACGGATTTATATTACGCTCTATTGACTTTTGCCTGCTGCCTCATCCAAGTGGCCTTTTTGGGTAACGAGTGGGCTTAGTTGGGAATTTGGGATTTGGGATTCGTATATCACGCTTATATATGTATCTACATATGTGTGTGTGTGTGTAGGGTATCTCACTTTTGGGGTGTTTGCCATAAACGCAGATTAAGACATTAATTTAATTGCCTGACATTGCGAGGTGTGAATTATAAACTGATAGTTTCGCAAAAATCTCGCTTGTTATTTGCACATTTGATTAGCGGCTCCTGTCACAGTGTCAACAGCGGCAGTGGCAGTGGGGAAAATCTCCGTTTGATTTATGTACTGTTAGTAAATGTTGATTTTTCCCATGGTCACAACGGCTGACAACAGAAATCCGGAAAGTGGACGACTCTTGATTTGCTCAGCTGGAAGCAGGTTTGTCTTTGAATGGAATACATCCAATTATTCATTCATTAAGTTTCTTCGGGTATTATATATGTGTCTATTAGAAAGATAAATGCTACTTGAAATCTAAAAGCTCAAATAGTTTTTGATTAGATCTCAAACATTTGCTCAAACATGTGTTAAATACTATCTTAAAATAATCGATCGATTACCTTTCTAATTCAAAGCAAGTTTGCATATCGAATCTACCATTCAGAATGCCACTAATGCTTTTTACTGCTATTTACTGCTTTTGCGGCAGCATATGCAGAGAGACAACAAATTGAGACATTTTGTTGGCACTTGGCTTAAATGCCAATGCTATTCGCAACTGTTAGACCACACCCCCGCCCTACCCACATACATCTGTGCTGCACTCGAGAAGATCAGTTAAGTGCCTGGCAACAAAAATATTATCAATAATAATTTTCACAATATTCAACTGGAAATTTCACACAGAGTCAGGCTATGGCAATGGCCTAAGTCTGAGTATGTTGTCTCGTGAGACTTGGCTAAGCAGCAAAGTTGGCCAACTGTCCAACAGTTGGTCGGCAACTGCTTCTCGTAAATCGCGCTGTGATGCCAACAACAACAACAACAACGACAACAAAAACATTTGAGCCACAAACTGGCGAACGCTTTTTGCTGGCTGGGCAAAAAATGTTAATTAACTTTTCAATCCTTAAATAATGAATGATCAACGCATCCGCGGCGACACGCTGAGTTCCTTTTTATCACTGAGGCTCGGCGAGTGTGCCTCCCGACTCCGCCGGAGCCTGACTTTGAGCCTGAGCCTGAGTCTCGGCCTAAGCCTGAACCGCCCCTCGCCGTCCCCAACAAAATGAGCCGCCGCCAAACAAAAACAGCTACAACAACAAGAGAAAACATCTTAATAAATATATGCCTGCAACTGAATACTCTTGCATATCGAATATTAATTCTATTTGCCTCAATTTTTATTTTAATTTAATCCAGATCATTACTATCATCATATACAATGGGACTCTTAACGTGATTGCTGGGTAATTTTATGATATTCTAGAAGCAAATAAGTATTATATTCATATCCAACATAATCTAGTTTTTCAGATCGATTCTCGGTTTTTAATATATTTTATTGGTTTCTTACTGACCGTTACAGACTTACTTCTTTTTTAAATATAAATATTTATTGCAATGAGTTTCCATTTTTAAATATTAGTCATGGTAAACTTTATGATATTTTACATCACAAACAAATAAGTATTATATTTTATCAGAAGTAACAATATTCTTCCGATTGGATTTGTTATATTTACATCTGTTTCAACTTCATAAATGTAGAAAACTTGTGCACTTGTAAAATGTGTGCTTCAAAGCATTTTAAGTAATTAGAATAGCTTCAGCAAGAGTGTTGCAAGTGAGACAAATACAGTCCTATTCTCTCTTGCTCTTCCCCTTGCTGGGTGTATGCTTGTGTGTATGTTGTTGCTCTGGTGATCTGGTGATATTGCCTTGTATATAATTTATATGCAATACGATAAATTTATGCGCTGTGCGCGCGCATGCGCCTGCAAAACAGCGACTACCGTCGGAGTCGGACTTGAAGTCGGAGTCAGAGTCGGGGGGGTGGGAGTGGCAGCTTGGAGTTGGAGTCAGAGTTGGAGTAGCTGCTGTTGCCGTCTAGTTGCCGGCACGAATCGCATTCAAATGGGTAAAAGGGAACGTCTCTACTATGGCCAAATGTCAGCGGGTGAGCCGAGTGTTTACACGCAAATTTACACTCTCATTTGTTGGCAACGAAATTGTGTTGTTGCAGATCCGCAAATCGGTGGCTGATGTGGCTGATGTTGCTGTTGCTGCTGCTGCTGTTGCAAGTTGTCTCGGCCACCGCTTGCCATAAATAAAGTTTTGTATTATGCGCACTCGCATTTGGCAGCGCATCCCACAACAGCAAAGCAGCACCACTGCTGCTGCACCACACACTGCACCACTCTCTGCCACACTCGTAAGTAGTTTGGGGCACGGCAATTATCGCTCACTGTGCTGAGAAATTGGTTTTTGCCACTTCGCACTTTCATGATTTTCAATCACGTTCAATTTTAATTGAAAATATTTTCAAATGTTACGCAAAACGAAAAAGTATACAAAAAAAATAAAAAAATTATAATAGTGCTAATAAATAATTGCAACATTGTATGCTTGCAACATGGCGGCGGTAAGCAATTGCTAAAGATGCATAGAAGAGAATTCAAGGTGTTCAACGTTGCCGCACCTCTGTGCAACATTAAAGGATCCAATTTACGCAATCTTGTATATTTTTCACTTGTTCGAGTGTGCAAGTTATGACAACTTTCATTTAAATAAATAGAATTTTCTGTGCTCGTAATTAACCCATGTAAATATGCTTTTTATGTATTTTCATTTATATAAATTAGAAATGAATTTATAGTTTGATTTTGGCTGATCTGATCTCAATTTGAATACGTTTTGAGAGCAGATATATTTTTTTGTGAAAACTCTCTCTATCTCTCCCTCTCTCTCTATATATATATATGTAACTCTGTGCGGCACTCTCTTCCTCCCTTCTCTATCTCTCTCTCTCTCTCTCTCTCGCTCGCTCTCTCTGGCTCTCTCTCTCTCGCCACTCGCTTATCCCTTTATCAGCTAATTTGCATAGTTTTGCCTACAACAATTAAATAGCCGACCACATTTTGCCAGGCACGCCTCACAATAGACCATATCATGGCCGTTCTAGTGCCAAGTATATTTAAGAACTTCCTCATACACTCCCTCCCCCTGCAGCCCTCATTTTTGGATTTGGCGATTATAAAACATAATACTCGTCGGATTTCGCTCGGGTATTTAAAGTCGGAGAAATGAGTTGTTCGTCGTCACTCAAGCGACCCTCTTTGGTAGGGCTCCCAAGTTGCATAACTTGAATGTAGGTATGCATGTAAAAATGTATCGAGTTACGATCTCTGATAAGCTGCTGGGCAAATACATGTATAATATTTATATGCAAACTTGCTCAAACAACAAGCGACGACGACGACGATGACGACGACTGGCAAACAGACAGACAAATGTTTGCTGCGTACTCTGAAATAAAGGAAAAACAAATAAATACAATCTGTGGAATGGGGCACTGCAAATTTGTAACGATTTTCTAATATTCAACAAACAACAAGCCACCCCAAAAAAAAAAAAAAGAAATTGTTAAATCGAATGCCAAATCTGATGTAGTTGTTAGTGTTGTTGTAGTTGTTGCTGTGTCTGGCTCATATCTGTTGAAATCGCTACAACAAACACAGCAGCAGAAGCAGCAGCAAACACGACAAACAATGAAACGAGAGAAGAAATCTCAACAAATGTAACAAAATGCGGATTATTCGACTGATTGTACGCATGTACACCGAGTCCTCATTCCTGATTTCTGAGTCCTGAGTCCGACTGCGGACTGTCGAGTCCTGTCGCCTGTGCACACATTAATGAGAATATTGTTAAATTAGTAGGCTTTGAAATGTGATACGCCCAACCACAGGAACAGAGGGTCCTGCGACTGCTTTTGACTTTGCCAAAACGAGCAGCTGTGTGTGTGTGTGTGTGTGTGTGCGTCACCAGGACAGAGAGAGGTTGGAGGGGAGGAATAGCATTTCATTTGCACTCTTGATTGTAAATGTCATAAAAATGGGTTATTTCTATAGCTTCACACGCGAAAAGAGAAATAAAATAAACCCAATGATTCACTCTCTCTCTCTCTCTCTCTCTCTCTTTCGCCCTTTCGCCCTTTCTATTCTAACTGGTAAATGCTGGGAGAACTTTTGGCCTAAAGCTCCCTTAATAGGCTTATGATAAACATGACACTTGACTTTTGTGACGCTGCTGCTGTTGCCCGTGCAGCCCAAATTGCCAGTTGACACTCAATTTGACACATGAGACCCCGCCGCAAACTGCCGTCTTCTGTCTTCTTGGCTAAAGGCCGCGTCCTCCTTTGGACTGAACTTCATGTGCTGCATGTGGCAACCTCAAGTGTGTGTGTGCTCCATGGTTACTCGCCTTGGCTAATGATGCGCCCCATTGCCCGTTGCCCGTTGCCCGTTGCTTTCGGTTACGGCTTACGGCTTACTGATTACTGCTTACGACTTACGGACTAACGGGCACACGTCTACGGTTTCAGTTCAGACATATGAATAGCTAAACATTCATCATTATGGCACCAAACTCAACAGCAGTTACGATTACAATTACAATTACAACAACCAACAACTTGACTACAACTCTTGGTTAGCTTAGCTCAAACTTATGTCTTTGAGTGTCTGGATGAGCACACTTCATCTGGTGGCGGAGGTGAATGGATAGGACTGAAATACATAACATAAGATACGATATAGAATGCAAAACAACTATAAATGCAATTATATATATTAAAATCAACTGTAGGTAAAGGAAAATAAAAATCATAAAATCATTACGGTCAATCTTTCTACATTATTTTGTATTTTGTTTACATTTTATTTAAGACTTCTTCCGATCTAGCATACATATGGCATTCATAGCATAAAGCATCCAAATTAAAAAAAAAAGCTTTTTAATTTAGAGAATAACCTCTAAAATAGCGATGTTTCAGATGAAGTTTTAGAAAAGTTATCGAAGAAAAAACATCTGCAAAAAGTCATATTATTAAATTTTTAGTAATCATTCCTACTAATTTCATCAGCGATTGTTTATAAATATTAGTTAAGGTAAAATAGTAAAGGTTTTGACAAAGTTATTTAAGTTAGCAGTAATCGCTTTTGTTCTGACTTTAACAACAATGGAAAGATTTTGTATAGCCTGAACTTAGTTCCCATCATCTGACTAACATCTTTACAGAACAACTGCATTTGGAATCTTCGCTCTATTACAATAGTTCACGCACAGCTATTACCATTGTGCTGCATAGAAAATCGTATGTTTTATGAGTAACCATTTAGGCCTGAAGGGGTTGTCGTCACCCGATGAAAACGATCCACATTGGGCAGCGGAATCACCAGAACTAAGCGGCACCTCATCAACACATCAGCATTATCATCAGCATCGGCATCGGCATCAGCATTCAATATATGTATATATATATATATATATTTATATATATATATATATATATATGTATATATGCGTATTTTAGTCGCATGCACATGGGTCGCTAGCATAATAATGGCTATAATAATAATAAAAGATTTCAAACCTTTGGGCATTTGTGGCATTCAAAGTCGTCGCGGGGGCATTGGAGGCACAAAAATATTTATGATTATGAGAAATACACGGCAGGCTTATTATAAAATATACAACAACTTTTCCAAAATCAAAAGAAAAATCCAGTCAAGCCGACGCACAAAGACCGATCCGGACTTTATTTAAATATGTATGTTTGTGTCCCAGGTCGCTTAAGTAGCCTTCAAACCGTTCGCCTTTCGGCCATATCGACAGGTAGCCCAAATATTTATAGTGTTCAATAATTGAGATACACATTAATGAGTCTGGAGCTGGTGCTCTGCTGTGATTGGAGGGGGATTGGAGTTGGGGTTCGCCTTTCAAGCTTGAATTGGAGTTTGAGTCAGAGTCCGACTCAGAATCGTAGTAGCGCCCATTATTTCATTTTGAATAGAGCGGGCATTACTCTATAATCGTCAGTTATTGACTAACCCAACAATCTCATGCACTTGGTGTATTTATAGCAAAATATATAGATAAATGCATAGCTATGTTTTGGATGTGACGAATGGTAAAAACTAAATTATGTTTAAAGAACTTTGTAAATATCATGTGAATTAGAAAATCAGGTTCTATTCTAAATTATATGTTATCCAATAAATCTAAATGTTTATAAATATAAATGCAGTAAAATCTATGCAAATTCCATTAATATATATGTTTTTTGTTACAGTTTCCAGAAAACGAAGGAACCAAGATGATGTACTTTATCAGATGCCAATATATATAGTTAATATAATAATAATATGTATTTAAAGAGTTTTTTGAGTTATACATAATACTGGGAAACATTGGATTTATTAGAACGTTCGAGTATATATTATGCTGTACTTTATTATATGTCAATATATTAGTTAATATAATAATAATAGGTATAGTTCTTGGAGTTATACATAATACTGGGAAACATTTCTCTAAGCTGTCTGTAGTGTATTTTCCATTCGTAGTGTTGCCTGCCTGCGTATAATTTGTTTTGTGTTTCAGTTCGAATTCGATTGTCTGTTGTTGTCATTGTCATTGTTAATTTAAATAATAATTTTTTGTTGTATTTTACAAGCAGCTCTTTTGGCTGCTTTTCTCACGTGGGCTTTTGGTAACTGGGCAACGGCACGATTCAATATATCTGCATCTGTATCTTTTGAGACTCTATCTGAATGCGGTGTCTTTTGTCGGCTTGCATTCGCTTTGATTGCGCTGCAACTTATTAGTTGTTGTTATTTGTTTGACTAGACACAGTCATATAGTAGTATAGTATCTCTGTATTATTATAATGTTGTCGATTCGTTCGTTGAGGGAAGTTGCCGGTTGCCGCTTGCCGCTTGCCAGTTGCCAGTTGCCAGTTGGAAGCTGCCGCTGTCTGTGGTGATAATGGGACAAATGTCGAGAGAGAAATAACCGGGCTTAATCTTCAGGTGTCTCTCTCTGTCTGTCTGTGTGTGTGTGTTTGCATGGGTGTGTGTGTGTGTAATCATTTGTGCCCTTTTCTTTGCCGTTGTCAACATAGCTGGCTTATATGTGAGTCAGAATTATGTGACGATCGTTCGCTCGCTTCACAGTCGGCCTTTTTGAGGTTGCACAGTCGGCGGACTGTTGCCACATGTTGTTGCTGGCTTTAATAAAGACATCAGCCGCGTATAATTATGGATTTGTAGTAGCTGTCCCCAGTTCCCAAGTTACCAGTTGCTACACTCACAAAAACAATATATATCTCTAAGGGCAGCTTAAGTCCTTTTTTTTTTTTTTTGATTAACAATTAAGGGTCGTTGTTTCTACTTTTAAGAAGTCTTTAAGAAATCGTAAATTTTTAAATTATTTCTTTTTTTAAATACACATTTTCTGCCGAGATTTTTTAATGTTTGCGGCACATTTTCTCTGAGTGCAACTTCTGTGGCAGTTCTTTGGTTCTTTGGTTCTTTGGTTCTCTCGTTCTCTGAACTCTCCACAAATGCAATTCGTTCAGCATCGTTTTTCAGCCTTCTTTCATAAGTCGTAGATTGGCATTATTGTCATGAGTTTGGCTCGGGTTGTTTTTTTCTGGATGCCTCTGGATGCATCTACCTCCAGCTTCGGGTATCATTTAATTCTATTGCATATCACCGCATTCCACTTCCATTTGCAGTCGTTTTTGGATTTCTTGACCAGCTTCGTAGCGATCCAATGCAAATGAGCTCTATTAAATTTATATCAAATATTAGCTACTGCGTGACTCTTTTGTAGTCCCCATTTTGGGGAGCAGTTAAGTGCAGCTAGTTCTTTTGCTTTTAAAATCGAATAAAATGTGTTGTTTTCAGTTACTGTTAAAACATGTTTCCTACTATTTAAATGCTACAGATAAAAGTGCATTTTGTGAGTTGAATTGTCCATACAAACTTGTGATTAGAATAGAAAAACTGAGACTTCAAAAATATAGTTGGATATGTGATGCAGGTCTTTAGTTTGACATTATTTTATTTATTTATTCTTGCTCACATAGGATTATATAAGCCAAACCAATATTAAATCGTAATCGTAATAATAATTTTAAATGATATTTTAACAGCAAATTGCCTAATAATAAGTAATTGCAAGCAAATCTAAAGCTTTAGTTTGCAAACGTTAGTTTTAAATTGCAAACAAGCAAACTAAGCGAAATTCACTCAAGATCAGCTCCAAGCTGTGTTGTTGTATTCCTTAAAGCTGAAATCCATTTGCTCTTCCCATGACTCTGCCTCGCTAGCAAGCGATCTTCCCATGGAAGCCAAGCCATCCAGCTGTTTTGGGGGAACTCAGACTCTTTTTTTATTTATTTTTTTTTTTGTGCTTATAATAATCCCACACAGCCGTTGACAAGCTGCGTTGATATGCCTGTCATAAATATCGTACATAGATGGCTATAATCTTGCATCTAATAGCCGACACATAAGCAGCAAACACCTCTTATCTGTGACACCCCCAAAAAGGCGGCGGGAAAAGAGGGAAGGGGGCAAGAACAGAGTTTGTGCAACGATGTTGAAACATATTAAAATTAACAAATGTGTTTTAATCTCCGACAACAAATTTGAATTGTATTTTGTGTGAGTTGGAATGTGTTTTTTGTATTTTGTTTTTTATTTAGGCGAAATTCGTTTGGCTGCTTTTGGTTCGATCACCCGCTGCTCGTCAGGTAAACCCTTGGGAATCAGGGACCAGAGAGTTGCCTCTGCTGCGTTTTGTGTGCTACCCGGTTAAATGCTGACCCGCTATGCGAGTTGTTCATGTTGCTGGCATTGTTGAACAGGTCGATCGATCTATGACAGATGAGATCATGTTGACTTGGCACAAAAGCACCAAGCACAACAACAACAGCTGCAGCAGCAGCAGCAGCAACCCAGAGAGTCGAAGCTGCTGGCGTTTCAGTTCCACGACGAGTCCTGTTGCTTTTCGATGATGTATCGTTTTGGAGTTGGATGCTCTCACTCACTCACTCACTCACTTATTCACTCTCACATTGGGCTGGGTAGCTCACTTTGAATTCATGCTATGCTGCGTTCCTCATCTCAGCGCGCAAATTCTCATTCGAAGTGACATTTATGCCATGCTCTACACATTCCAGACGATATCATTTGTCTGACTCAAACCCAACATATATGTGAATATGCATGTATATATATATTTATATAAATATAAATATATATATATATTCTGCATGGTTGGGTTCTTGCGGTGGCACAATGAATGTTTATTGTTTCTGATTTGTGTCTTATTTGTTGACAGTTTATTTGGCTTATCAATTGCATTGAGCCCTTTTGTCAAGGGTGTGCATTCATTTTGGCATTAAGCCTACTGTTCTTCTTTCTAGAAATTAGCATTGTCTTACACTGAGAACAATTCGCAAGTGACTAACGTGATTTTAGCTAATGATGATTCAATAGGGAAACACTTAATTCTTTTATTTATTTTATATGTAAATATATAGTTTTTTTTTTCAAATATAATAGAATTATATTTATCTAATATAGCAAATATAGTATGAATAAATATGTTATGCAAATATTTTTTATAATTAAATCACTTAGCTTTATTTTTAGCAAGTTTTTTTTTTAAATTGTACTTGAAGCGAGTAGGCAATAAATAAATTAATAACATTTAAGCCTTTGGTTTATAAATATTACTAAAAATCTTTCCTGATCATTCTTTAACAGTTAGATGTGCTCATAAACTAGGGCAGCCTTATTTCTCTCAGTGCTCACACACAATTTGCATGTAGATTACCAGTTGCCAATTCACACACAGATAATCACACCTATACACAGACATACATCTATATACATATATATATATATATATATATATGTATATGCACAATTGAGCTCAGAGTGTGGACATTTCTCGTGCTGCGCTTAGTGGACATTGCCTTCTGGGTCTGCCATCCATTGTTGCTTCCGTTGCAGCAGCAGCAGCAACTGGACCTTCTTCCACTTCTTCTTCTTTTTTTTGTTGGCCTGGTTCATGTGCATGTCCAGCTGACATTTTTGTTGTTTTCCTGCTGCTGTTGTTGTTGTTGTTGCTGCTGTGCTCGTTTATATCAGCAGCTCCGCCTTTTTCTGTTCAGCTCTTTTGGCCTGTTTCTTTCTTCCCTTTTTTTTTGCAACTGTTGTGGAAATGGCTGCAATTGTGGGCCAATTTTTGACGTATGCGCATTTCTTGTGTTCTGTTTGTTTTCCAAATCGTGTTGACAGCTTGTAGAAGCTGCAGCAGCAACAATAACAATAACAACAACAGCAGCACTGGCAATCAATCAAGTTGGCCAGGAGAGAGAAACACACGCTTGGCACTGTTCCACATAACTGGGATGACTTTTGGGTAAAAGCCCCATGGGGGAATTTCAAAGGGCGTGCAGTTTTTTTCTTCCCTCTCTTATTTTTGGTCACAGTCACAGTCATCTGGAGTAGTAACCGCATTCGGCGTAATCATTTGTTGTTGCTACCAGAATTCCATAGAGGGCAACGCGTGGCAGACAATAGATTCTAACGGTTAACAGCTGCTGCACAATATTGTTTGTTCTAGTTGTTGTTGCTGTTGTTGGTTTGTCTTGTGGCTGGTCAAGCCTAGGCCCCAAAATTTTGATGTAGTCTCCACACACAGCGCCATGAGTAATTACAATTTAATACAAAAAACAATTCAGCAACAACAACAATTTAACCATACAAAAGTACAACTCATACTCACACACACACACTCATATTTATAGCGAGTACTCAGACTTATATTCATACACTCATACGAGTATCATTTGGCGCGCGAAGCCGCTTTGATCACAACAACAATGCTTGCCACAACAAAACAA
The DNA here is from genome assembly GCA_035041595.1 of Drosophila basisetae. Taxonomy (NCBI): domain Eukaryota; kingdom Metazoa; phylum Arthropoda; class Insecta; order Diptera; family Drosophilidae; genus Drosophila; species Drosophila basisetae. Next base: position 5,241,639 of record JAWNLB010000162.1, read on the forward strand.
CTTCTTTGGCTTTGTGTGTTGTTGTCTGCCTGCTATTTGGCCAGAGGGATGGGGCGAGGGGCAAGCTACAAGCGGCAGGGCCACAACTTGTAGTAGAAGAAATGTGTGGAAAATGAGAAAAGAAATCCATCTTCGCGACCGTTTCACACTGATCACCACCACAGGCCCAAAATCGGTCTTTAGCTGTGTGTGTGTTTGTGTATGTGTGTGTGTGTGTGTGTGTAGCTCCATTTAGTCACACAATGGCCGCCACTGCTATGGCCAGCCGTTTCTATACCCCTTGCATTTAGATAGGAAGGGTATGATCTACCTAAAGGTTGTGCAAATTTATATTTGTGAAGATTGGCGTGCATATTAATAATAAATGATTTGCATAAAGCAGATATCGAACGATAGAAACTGTTATTTCTAGTGTTTATATCAGAGAATAGTTATATATTTCTATTTACTTTTTAGAACGGCAGCTTCACGTTCGATTACATGTATTTAAGAAGGTGAATTTTCGAAACTTTACCTAAAAGTAACAATTTATTTTATACAGGGTATCGTAAATTCGCGCACTCTTTAATAGTTATCCATTACTTGTTTTATTATTTTTTGGGAGTAGCTCGCGCCGAATGGTAAAACATTTCGTACTACTTGAATCAAGCATTTGTAAACAAATACGGCCATGCAGCAGTACCACACCCCAACCCCCCCTCACACAAACACACACACACACACAGGCACCCCTCTACCACAACACTTGGCTCTCAAGCTATTCGTCGTTTGGTTTACAACTACAACTACAACAAGAGCAGAGAGCAGATGATTGTAGTTGTATTCGTATAGTGCCACAAGTGTGTGGCGTTTCAGGCATCCTAATGATAATGGATGGCACATTCATGCCACATACCACATACCATACATACTAGTCCTCCTGGGCACAGTGGGGCCAAAATAATTTGGCATTTTATTATTTTTAAAGCGATAAATTTGATATAACCATTTTATTTTTAGTTAATCGAATTTAATATATTTAAATTAATTATTTATAATTAAAATTCTAATAAAGTTTCAACTTATTGCATAACATAATTAAAAATCGAATGACACGAAATATATTTTAGTTCAATTTCAAAGTTCCCTTAAACTTTAGTTTATTACTTTCTTCCATTAATCGATATGTTTAATGTCTTGATTACTGCACAGCATATTTTTAAGTCACATATAAATTTGTGTATGCGTTTTACTCACATTATTTAAAGCACTTCAGCGTGACTCGATTATTATTCAATGCTTGGCACACTGTGGCGCAAACATTGGTTTCCAAGTGCTTTGGCCCAAACAATTCAATAATACAATAACAACAATCATAATAATAACACAAAACACACCAGCGGGCACTGCAACAGCAACGGCAACAGAAACAGCAACAACAATAACAATAACAACTGCTTGAAAGTTAAAAAGCGCAACCACATCAATACTCGAATACTCGAATACAAGTAGACACCCCCACAAGCAGACACAATGCATACAGACTGAAGGGGTGGAGTGAGTGTGAGCGTGTGGGAGGAGGTGGGGTGTTTCATATAAACATATACATCATAACGCACCGACGCCGACTGACAGTCAGTCAGACTGACGAACGTCGCGACTTCGACTTCGACTTCGACTTCCACGTCGACGGCGACGGCGAAACGACCTTATTCCACTCACAATCAGTCAAAATTGAAAATTTATTGAATAACGAACTGAAAATACAACAAAAAACAACTACAACGTCTTGCCGTGATCTTGCTGTGTGTGTGTGTGTGTGTGTGTGTGTATTGGTATTGGTATGTGTTTGTGTTAAGATCAACAAAGGATTTCTTACCAAAATAGCTCGTGTCAAAAGACTTTGATCCATTAATCAATATGCCGCAGCCGCCGTGTGTGCGAAGGTTTTGCCAGCTTGCTAACCCCTCTATCCCTACCACACACACCCCACCCCCTCCCTCCTTCCAGCTCCACACTCTACTGTTTGTTGTAAGTTTGTTTGATGATGAGTCCAGAGACACACAGACCCCCAACTTCAGTTCCAGTACCCCAGTCGTCAGTTGCGATACAAAAGCAACTTTATTTTTTTTATTATTTCTTTTTTTTTGGTGCCCGGTCAAGATGATGATGAGGCTGTTATTTGTTGTACTCAGTTGAATATTTTGGTTGCCCGAGACACTCGGTAGGTATTCACAATGATGACGTTGAGGATGATTGTGGGGAGGGGTGGTGGGCGGGGAGGGGCATTGCTATTGCCCTAGCCTGACGCCCATTGTTACACGTAATGCTCGAAGAGCATGTGACATGTGTAAGTGATAGCGTTAATGCTGCTCTTAAGTAGTAATTACTACTACAACTGGGGCCTTTACCTTGATGGGTGCTGGAGGATGGGGTGGGGGAACGTCGCTCACTAGAAACCCATAGAAAAAAACCTTTGACTGTATGTTTTCTAGGTTAATTACAACTTGGAAATTCTTTGCGATGAGCTGCCTGAAGTTTGACCATTTCAAATATTTCAATTATATGGCAAGAGTTTCTCTGCATATTCAAATTGTTAATAGATGTTTATGAGGTTAAAGTTGAGTTCCTCATGCAGAATCAAATAAGTAATAAGACGGATCTGGAATGCTTTTTATTTAAAATTAATATTGAGCGAAAATCGTATTACTAAATTTAAATTTTCGATCTTTAATTATTTTTCCATTTTTATTTGACGTTTATGTTTTGTAAATTTATGTTTTTCTGTGAACAAGGGACAATATTTCGATTGGATTTCATTTATTATGAAAATATTAAATTATTTGATTATCTATATTGTCGAAATTGCTCTTCCGTGATCCATCATTAAATGTTTTTTATAGTTTTTATCATTCCAAATCCAGAGATTGTTTCTCACAAAGCCACCTGCACATTATTTTCCCATTTTGTTTGGACTTACATCTTTAAGATTTGGAATTCTAAGTAAGGACATTCTATACCGGCGCTTAGTGGGCAAACTTCAGTTCCATGTCAATAGTCTTCTCTCAACAATTGTTGTTGTTGTTGTGGCTGCTGCTGCTCAGTCAAAACTGGAAACCAAAACAAAACCCAAACTCCAATTCCGTGTGAAGCAATAATTGCCCCCTAATCTCTGAGCGAAGTATCCGAGTCCAATGAAAGCCGCATGCTTTTGTTTTTGTTGTTTTTTTACGAGCCGAGCAACGAGTGCTAAATTAAGCTCTTTTTGGTTGTTGTTGTTGCTGTTGTTGCTGTTGCTTTTATTGTTGTCATAATTATTGTTTAGTGGCGCAGGATGCGCTGCCAGCCAACTTGTGTCCTGGCCGGATGCCCCCCTACCCCCTGCCGCTACCCCTTTACCCTTCTGCGTTCCCGCCTGCCTGCTAAAATACAAATGTAGTACATAAATCGCGCACACAAACGAATGGCTGGCGATTGGGATGCGGGATTAAAGAGCAAAGATATCGAATTACACACCTGACGACAGGGTCTCTACACTCAGAAAAACTCAATACGATGTAAAACCCACAAGATCGACATACTTCGGATTGTTTAAGCTTTTTCAACATTTTTCTACTGCAGGAAACTATTTTCTTTTAAATATGAAAATCATTTTTTAAATACAAAGTTACATTTTTATGGTGATCTAAAATTAGTTTTTATGGTTTTTTCTTGTTAAACCAAAAACTATTTCGATTTTATTAATGCAGTAAACTATTTTTTCCAAGTGCACAGGGGGACACAAATGAGAAGCGGGCACACAGAGAGCTGAGGGATGCAGACAAAAGCTAAGCCATCGTATTTTATTGTGAACTTTCATTTGGGGATTTTGCAAGTGGCTGTTGCTGCTCGGAATTGTTGGCCAGAACGCAGCTTCCAACATTTGCCAAGTGTCAAAGTCAGCTGGCTGGCTGGCTGGCTTGGAGCAGCTAATAACCAAGGCACTGCTGGCACTGCTGCAGTGCATCCTCTCAGCCACAGCATACTTTATGGGCATTAAAAATTCAAGTGGCAGCAATTTTTCGTTGGCAACTTCAAATGGAAAAAAGCCGCCGCCTCGAAAACAGTGCCTTCCGTCCTGGGAGCTCTCCTTGGGGCCACCAATTTAATGTGTCGGCGTGTTTATCGGCTAATGAAGTTGACAACACGCGGATTAGCGCATTTAGTTGCCAACTGCTGGCTCTGACTGCCAGTCTCCTCCATTCCACAGCCAGCAGACTCCAGCCTACAGTCAACAGTCTCCAGTCTGCAGTCTCTCGACTCTCGACTCTCACCTCTCTCGTCTCTCGTCTCTCCTCTCGTGACTCTTGACTCTTGGGCATTAGCACAAAACAACATAAGTTATTAACGATAACGATGAATATTATTTTTATGCACAAATTGCGGTACCTGGCAATAGTACGGAGCTCCGTTTGCAATCATCCTGTCCATCCTTCCACCTCTCTCTCTCTCTCTCTCTCTCTCTCTCTCTCTCTCTCTCTTTCTCTCCTCTCCCTTTGCATGTCGCGCACTCTCTTGATGTCATTCTTTCTTCACAGCCTAGCGGTATTCATATATGTAGCTGCTGTGAGAGCTTAGGCCTACTACAAGCTGCATCCCATTAGCTATTTATACCCTGTACTCATATAGTTTAGCAGAAGGGGTATTCAAAGCCAATAAGAGCCAGAAAGGGTCATCAGTATTATAACTATTATAAATATAAAATGGAGTTCTACTTATATAAATAGGAATTTATAATTTTTCGCATATAATGTATATTTATTCAAAGAACCAGGTTAAAGTCTTATCGGTCTACGCCGATGAATTAATTTGATTGTGTTTATATTTTTTAACCCTTGGCAACAGGGAATCCCCTAGTTAGACACTTTCCTGCATGTTTTATATATCTGCTATTCGCAGCGAATGTAATTTGTTGTCTTTCATGCTTTTGTACACGGCTCTATTTGGATTGAATCTGGTTTCCAGTCAGCGGCTGTGGTGACACCGCAAGTTATACGATGTGATAAGACAATAAATATTTTTACCATTTACAGTTCAATTATGAATTCGTTGGCCATATAAGCCACATAAATTTGTCAAAGCAACGGCTCTCGCCACAAACCAGCTACCAGTCTAGACTAGAATCTGGAGTACCGTCGCCAAATCAACTTTGTGGACTTGTCTTGTCGGCTTACCATTTTCATTTTTGTGTTTATTTGATTTCATATCCAACTGAAACACAAAGAGAGTTTGGTTGGTTGCGTGGGTTTAATTGGAATGACAATCAAATGGGTTTCTCATAACCATAATCATCATCATCTTAGAATAGTAACTAAAATCTATTTCAGATTTCTCATGTCTGCTCTTTGGAATGCGGTCAACAAATTGCTGCAGTGTATGATACATTTCAAATTCTTGAGAGACTTGATTTTTTGCAAATAAAATTTGGGACTATCAAAAACAATAATAATAAAATGTATTTTTAAAAATGATTAAACAACAAAATAAATAAATAACAACAATGACATGTTAATGGGAGCTTTTATAGGGCAACAACAAATAGCAAGGAAATTATATATATATGAGTCATGGGATGCGATGTGAAATGCACATTCCGATTGAAATGAATTGCGCGTCAGCTGCGAATGACAACTGCAAACGCCGTTGAATGACAAATATTTATAATAATTATACGCAACAATGCTGCTGAAGTGGTGCATCCAAACCACAAATGAAATCATTTCGAACCGAACCATAAACCATAAAGGAAATGAAGGATAATGCTTATAGAAAGGAAATACTCGCAATTTGTGTACAAACATGCGACAACGAAAACTAACTTTGTGGAAAACAAATCGTGCTGTTCGAACCACAAGCAAATGCCAACCCATAATTACAAAGCAACGCAAAGCTCCCCTAAAAATGCCAAGGATGAGCGTCATGTGTTAAAGACGCTACCAAAGCGGACGTGGCTGGTGGGAGGTGGGAGGTGGGCTGTGTGTGGGTGTGGGTGTATGTACTTCATAATTCATGGTTTCTAAACCTGACATTAACTTAAATTGCTCGGAAAACGCACAAGCGGACAGCAGCAAGTGGGTGGTGCGTCTGTGGGTGCGAGGTGGTGCTGTTTGCTGAACGGCGTGTAATTTAAACCAAGTTTTAAATGGTTTACTACCTTGGCTAACTGTGCGTGTGAATATGTGTGTAATAGAGCGTCACTCAGCGCCCAGCTGGCTGCGTTCACAATGCGCCCCAGTTATATAATTTGTTGACGAGCCCAAAGCCCAAAAGCAGCAACAACAGAACACAAACCCTCGAATTCAAATCACGGCACACACAACAACAGCAACAGCAACAACAGCAACAACAACAACAACAATGTCGTCACGTGGCTTTTTTAGTTAACTGTTAGTTGCCTTGACGTTCATCGATTGCGTCTGCAAGTCTGCATCATCTGCGAGCAAATTAATTCCCAGTTCTATAGCCCAGCACACATGCTGTCAAAATATTGAATTCTTATATACCATATGTATAACTATGTGCGTATAATTTCGCCAAATTATCAACGTCAGACGAGCAACCAGATGGGAAGCACACGCGGAGGTGCAAAAGTAGAAATAACAAAAAAATACAACAACAAAAATTAATATGCATAACTCTTCTTGGCAAGTCGAAAATTAGATGCCCTTTGCACATTTATATTGATAATCTCATCTCATCTCATCTTAGTCTGTGAGTTTGGTAAAAATACAAGAGTTTATATTTAATTTATACACTTTATGGGGTTGAAAATATCGTCACTTATTTTGTCGTTTTGGTTTTGAAATATAGTTTTGCCATCTTCAGTTCAAGTGATTATTTTTCTTTGTTCCAATATATTTCTAAGCAGGTGATCGTGTTTCGTATTTAGGAGGATATTCACAGCATCCGCTTAGTCAGCTGTGGAGCTTGATAGTTCTTTAATGACCGAATTAAAATACCTCTAGGCAAGTGTATAACACAAAAAATTCGCGAAGTTTGTTGTCATCGGCAAAATTGCCTCATCAACAGCTTCTTTGGGCGTTTTTAAATTCGCAGAAGCTAAAGGTAGTCCCAGCTGACAGCCCCTTTGCAGTCAAAACCAGAGAGAGAGAGAGAGAGAGAGAGAGACAGAAAGAGAGGAAGAGAGAGACAGAGGGAGAGAGAGAGTGAGAGCTACCCCGTTTTTTGGTTTTTTTTTTATTATATTTTTTTTTTTTGATGCCTCACCCATAACGACTGTAAATTTCAAATTTTATTTAACAGCCGTCACAGTGAAATACCAGAGGGAGGGAAGAGCTTATGGTCTTTTTATATGGACAGCATGAAAACAAAATAAGCTATAAAATTAATCGTCAACTTAGCTGCCGATTAAGTTTATACGACTCTCGTGGACAGCATCCATTTTGTGTGTGTTGTTGTTGTTGTGGTTGGTTGTGTTGTTTGGTGAATGTTTGCAACTCAAAGTAGTAACTAAAATCGAATCATCAATTTTGGCCTTTTCTCTATATATGGTTGGCTTTAGGCGTTGCTTGAAATGAATTGGAAATCTCAACGAATTTGTATCAATTTGTTTTATGTCTTTTAAATGAACTTATTTACTTACAACTTTTCATCTTTTGTGAGATGTTTTCGCTGAATAAATAATATACAGGTCCGGTTTAGAGTAGCAGGTTGCGATCTGATGTTATTCATGATGTGATATGTTTGCCAGAGGTTAGCGTGTTTTCCATAACATTAAAGATTAAGTCTTATTATGTTTTTTTTTTTGTAATAAATGGATCGTTTATAATTACTCATTAATATTTTTATATGTTTTCAAAATAGTTTGATACACATCTCATCAATACTTTACAACTCATTTTACTCTTTTGTGAGCATCTGCTTTTCACCGTATGCATCCGATTAAGCAAAAGATATGCCCAATTTTACACCTTTTTTGCACGCAAAACCCGAAGAATAAATAATGTTGAATGGCTATAGATATGATCGCAGGGGCTGGGTTGTGTTCACCTGGCAAAATGCCTTCTCCATTACGTAACACGCAGCCGATTAGATCGAAACCATATGTGAGTGAGTGTAAGGAGCAGAGGAGAGGAGTGGGGGGATGGATGCTACAAATCAGCCATATAGATTTATGAGTAGCCTTTTGTAATTGAATAATGGCAAAGTGAGTCAGCTCAGTTTCGTCTTAAGCACACCTTGAACTGAACGCTGTAAATTGATCTCTAATCAGTGTGCGAGGATCAAAAGGAGCGTACGAATCCTTTTCAAGCGTCTCGGGTTTACCAAAAGGTGCCGAAACTAGCAAAAGGCTTAAGAACACAGAACCAGGACCCAAAGCACACACATGTCCTACGTCTCCTGTCCCATGTCCCCTGTTCCCTGTCTATTGGTATCCAATGAATAGAACCGAATTAGTTATATAAATATGGCCAAGGCAAATGGAATACAAAGTGCATTGTGCAAATCAATTGCATTTTACGTTTGAAACTCGATATTTTCTAGAATGCGTGCCGCCTACACAAAGAAAACGAGGCCAAAGGGAACCTGAAATTCTAAACTTGAGCAGCGAGAGGTAAGACTCCTCCTCCTCCTCCCGTTGGTTGATATGCCATTAATTATCAAAATTATGGCTTAATTAATAATATTTAACAAACAAATCTTCACGCTGTGAGAGCCAAGACTATAAAAGAGCCTAGAAAATTGTGATAAAGAGTTTGCAAATATTTGAAAAATATTTACGATTTGCTTTTGTTTCTTTTGTTACAATCAGAAAGAGTTTTTCATATGCAAAACTCAGCTGTTAAGTAAATATTTTTTGCTTTTTCATGTAAACAATCAGTAAGCGTTGAGCATCAGATATAATTTCAAGTGCCTAAAGTCGCAGGCAACAAATTCTAAGCTACTGTGAAGAGGAGAAACTTGAGACTTGTTGATATGCCGTTAATTGTGTGCATTATTTGTGGTAATTAATAATATTTAATAAACAAGCAGCGCGCTTATCGCACACAAAACCAAATCATCAAATATGATGAGAGTGGAGTGGAGTGGAGTGGTTAACTATGAGCTGGATTGCCAGATTGCCAAATTGTCGGATTGGTCGTTTGTCAAAGGCCTCACACACACAGAGAGAGAGAGAGAGCGAGAGAGAGAGAGAGAGAGAGAGAGCGAGAAAGGGAGAGCGAGCGAGAGAGGAGAGGGGAGCTGGAGCAGCTACTGGATTAGGCACATGGTCATATCTACATCTGCCATCCGTCCAGCCACTGCACCGCAAAATGTCAGTCAGACAGACATGCAGACAGACGGACAGTTTGACAGACGGAATGTGCACACACAGAAGAACACGTTAAACAATTTTCGAGATGAAGATAACTTCAGCATCGTAGCCAGTTGTTGGACAGGCTGGTTTCTCCTCTGGGTCGGGGTCTGGGTCTGGGTCTTGGCCCCGGTGTTGACGTTTTCGTAGGCGGTGCCTTGAGTGCCGTTTAAACGCTCATAAAGCCGCCGTCGCAGCCACAACTTATCGACAGATTCCTATCGTCTTCTCTCTACTTCACCGTGTCTCTCTCTGTTTCTGTGTCTGTTTGCCGCACAAGCAGCAGGTTCTGTTGCAGTGCTTTTGAGTTTGAGCGTTTTTGCCGCAGGATCTGCGATAAATCACTTTGTACCTCAGCATCGGAATCAATAAAAAAAAAAACAAAGAATAACAACAAAAATAAGCAACTGAAGGTGCACAAATTGAAACGTTGATGTCTTCATCAACAATATGAGGCGGCATTTGATCTGAGCATTCGTTACACTCATGTAGGTCGGACCGCCATGTGTGTGTGCGTCTGTTTGTGTGTGTGGTGTGTGTGTGTATTTTTGTGGGTCCACAGTTAGTGGTCTCTTGGGTCAATTCTAGTTTGATTAATGTGCTTGGAACTTAAAACAGTACTTATTGCTCATCAATTTGACACATAAGCGATGACTAACTAATGAATTCATATTTGATTCTAATTTTTCATTCTTTTTCTTTCGTAGAATTTAAATTTGAATTCGAGCTCAATATCTTGGGGTTTTCGGCTATACTTGATGATGGGTGACACTGTTTTTCATTGATCACACTTGTAGGCTTTGCTGATATACTTAAATCCCTGTTGAAATAATTTCCTATTGTTTTTTTTTTTTTTTTTTTTTATATAACAGTTATATTTTAAACATTAATCAACCTATTCAAAGGCTATAAAACATTGATTTGGAACAGAATGAATAATAGCAGTGAATTACAGTCTATAACATAAACATAGAACAGGTTTTAGCAGTTAATAAATAACATCAAATATTACATTTGTGGCACATTAATTTAACGCCCTACAGTCCAGAGGTCGCTGGTCGGACAGTTGGACAATTACCATTCCTGAGCGCGAACGTGCAGTGCTGAGACTTGCTCCCATTGACGCAGATGTTCCACCGGTTGGCCCAAGTACTAAAACCATCCAAGAACCTCTGCGTAACCGCATCTGCTCTCCAAGCAATGGTGGAGTTAGCAAGGAACACAGTGTCATCCGCGTATGTGGCAAGCAGCGTGTTTCTGGCTACTGGTATCGGCAAGTCCGCGGTGTACAATGTGAACAAGGCAGGTCCAAGGACACTACCCTGCGGTACACCAGCTCCAATGCGGCGGATGTTTGATCGCTCGCCCCTAACTTCAACCATAAAAGAACGGCCAAACAGGTAAGACCTGAGCAGTAAATACTGCGCCGATGGTAGCAGAGACTTAAGCTTAAAAAGCAGGCCATCATGCCATACGCGATCAAATGCTTGCTGGATATCCAGGAAGACGGCAGAGCTGTACTGCTTATTTTCCAAGGCCTCGAGGACGTGCTGTACTACTCGATGAACTTGCTCTGGTGTACCGTGGTGATGCCTGAAGCCAAACTGATGATCAGGAATGGCCCTCTGAAAGCCTCTAACTGCCGACAATCTTCCAAGAAATATTTTTTCAAATATTTTGGAGAAAGTGGTCAGCAAGCTTATCGGTCGATATGACAGACAAGATTATCTGGCTTGCCAGGTTTCGGAATCATCGCAATCACAGCGCACTTCCACGGAGTGGGGAAGTGGTGGATGCGAACCATGGAGTTAAAAAGTAGCACCAAGAACAATACTCCCTTCTCTGGGAGGGCCTTAGCAACTCTGCCGTCAACGCCATCATAGCCAGGGGCCTTAGTGGACTTAAGCCTGCGAATCTGTAAGCGGACCTCAGTAGGGGCGATAGGGGTGATCGGTTGTACAGGATCTAGATCTGCATTTAAAAATGCTTCAGTGTCCTGTACCTGGCTGGGCGATGCTAGTGCAAAGGGCGTGAAGCGACTTTGCAGCTCGTCCGCAAACGCCGATGCAATATCCGCATCCGATCGACACCAAGTGTTGTCAGGTCGCATAATGGGGATCCGCCTGAGTGGCTGCCGCTTGACACAACGCGTTGCCTTCCACAAATTGAATCCATGATTCTTACGGGTCTATCTTTTTGTCTTTTTATCTGTGTTTTTTAACTTTTGTTTACAAGTATTATTATTGTTTTTTTCGGAAATCGATTTCCATTCGCAGAACGTGCAAAGTTATCGATAAAATAAAATAAAATGAAATTACATTTGAAATTTGCATTGCCTGACGGAATGACAATTTATATATAAAAAAAAGTGTTGCATATTTTGTGGTGCTTTCTTCAATAAAATAAAATTACATTTGAAATTTGCATTGCCAGACGGAATGACAATTTATAGAAAAAAGTGTTGCATATTTTGTGGTACTTTTTTCAACGTACTCATTGAAGTAATTCCCAAATGGTTCTGGCTTCGAGCAGGGCAATACGGGTCTATTTTTTTTTTTTCGTTAAGAATATTTTTAAATTAGGAAATTTTATAAAGTTCACTTTCGAGATTTGGAGAGTTTAGCGAACGAAGCATAAATCTTGATTTATAAAAATAAATCAAATCAAGCTACCAAGTGAATCAAATATAAAAACTTAAGTGTTGACCAAAATGTAAGAGATAAGGAGCGATATTGGAATTAATAAGTAAGTCATGTCTGGTATTTGATAAGATCATTTTTTACGACTTCTGAACCCACACACCCACACACACACTCACACACCCACCCACCCACCCACCCACCCACACACACACACACACACACACACACACACACACACACACACACACACACACACACACACACACACACACACACACACACACACACACACACACACACACACACACACACACACACACACACACACACACACACACACACACACACACACACACACACACACACACACACACACACACACACACACACACACACACACACACACACACACACACACACACACACACACACACACACACCCACACACCCACACACACACACGCACACACGATCGATATATAGATATGCCATATATGTTGAACAGGTTAACATCCTAATGGCTTTTAATTTGATATAAGACAATTAAATTAATAATAAACTTTAATAAACTAAATTTGCACTACATCTCCACTATTTGTATATTTATATGCAAGACTAGTTTCAGCTTGGTTACAAATATTTTAAATTGAAACCCCCGCCCTATCACAAAAATTAGCTTGGTAGCACTTGCTGCTTAGCACCACTGCATGATTGGCCACACTGTCCCTATCATATGTTTGGTATTTTTATATCGGCATTTTTTGTTGATTATCGTTTTTTTGACGCTCGGCCACTTTATGTTTTGTTTTGTTGTTGTCTTTAGTGTTTATTGTTTGAAAATAATGAAAAAAATATTTGTATTTAATCTAGTAATCTAAAAGTAAAACTCTCAGAAATATTTTTCGGTTTGTTTGCTTTGCTATATTAACAAAATTATTTGTGCACGTATTAATGTAAAAGGTGAGCCTAGCCGCGTGTGTCTGTCCGTGATTTACTCTAACTACAAAAACAGCGCCACGCCGGGTGCGCAAGGCCAACAATCACAATAACAACAACAACAAACAGCAGCAGCAACAACAAAATTTACGCGGGCTGCAATCAACGCATTTTGAAAAGGTGCAAGTCTTATTTTTTGGTAGTTTTTTGTGAACATTTAGTTGGCCAACGCCCAGCGATCTTGATTCCATTGATACGAATACTAATTCAATAGTCGATTATCGAGACCAGCAGACGACGGATAGATAGAGAGAGAAAGAGAGAGTGAATGGGGGAAGGGGAAAGAGCGGGGCGTTGATCTTGGTGCTGTGCCATGTCGAAAATAGCAGCCATTGACAACATGCAACTGCAACTGCAACAGCATCATCAGCAGCAGCAACAGCGGCACACATCCCCCAAAAATATCGAGCAGAAGTAATATGGCGCGCATTAATCACATAATCGAAACAAATACAAAAAACAGAAAACAACAGTTTGCATTATCACTTTTCTCAATTCCAAATTCAACACTTTTGCAGTAGTCCAAATTAACTGTGGAATATATCCCCCCATATGGCTCAGATAACAACGGAAAAACGGACAACGGGAACAACGATGCGACCAATACATCATGCGACACCATCGGGCGCTTCAACAGTCATCGCTGCGAGTGCCTCAGCCTTGGCCACAAAAGAGAATTCGCGGCATCAGGCAACGTCGCGTGGCGGCGGCAAGGGCATCGAGATCTTGGACTTTCACGAATCCTGGCTGGAGGAGGTCGAACTGTACAAGAGCAAGCTGGTCATGGGCAAGCAGCTGTCGCAGCACAATCATCAATCGTCCCATCAATCAACCCACAACTATACCAATTCCAATTCCAATGGTCCCCCCAAGCGTTACTCCACACAACTTCGCAACTCCGCTGGCCATTCAACCACAACAACAACAACAACACCAACAAAATCATCACAAAAAGCCAACCAACAACAACAGCAGAAATCTCCAACGTCGCCAAGACGCCAGAAGCATTCGGATGCTTCAGCTGCGAACATTGCCACCAATGCAACGCCTGCCGCGAAGACTGCCCCGCCGCGTCTAACAACCAAATTAAACTCGGTGCCAGCGCCCGTTGTTAGCGTTCTCCAGTCGGAGCCATATAAAAAGGTTCAGGTGCGTATCCATTGGAAAAGTCTAAAACAAAATGTGTAGCATCGACTCATATACGAATTATTAATGTTAATCAACTGAATTCAACTGATTTGTCTGCATGAATTTAAATCGAGGATTACTTTAAGCGAATTTCTCAAAATGCTGCATTTAATTAAAGTCTGTTTAATGTTGTCGCTCTAATAATTTAAACTACTAATTTCTGTTGAGCCCAAAAAAAGTGATTGTTTATTTTTCATGTTGAATATTAATATACTTTCCAGTTATTCCATTTGGATATTCCGATATTCCTTGAGTTAAAAAAAAAAATCAAATGTTGATTGTTGCTGTTGAGTTTGATATACTTTTCAACTATGCCATTTTAAAATTCCTCTAGTTCTAATTTATTCACAAATATCTGTTCTAAGACTTACTGCTCCTTATATTCATTTGGGGCTGTCCAGAAATTGTTAATTCTGCTTTTGAATTTTGCCATTTTTGCCTGTTTACCTGCTAATAATGTCACCTGTTATCTAACTGTGTTACCTGTTTCATGGTTTTGCTTGTTGTTTGCTTGTGCTTTTGGCTTTGGATGCTAACATGCAGATGCTTTTAAAGCGTGCACGTGAGGATGTGCTTGCCAAAAATGCCACGAATAGCAACGGCAATTGCTATAAGCGTCCCAGCATCAGCACGGCCGGCACAAGTCCACCACGAAGTGGATTAGCACGCAGCCCGAGTGCGACAACGATTAAGGCGGCCAGCAAGATTGTTGTTAACACTTTCCATGGCAGCAGCATGCTGAGTGGACAGCAGCACGACGAGAAGAGCAAGATACTAACACAAAACGGTCTAACCAAATCAGCTGCCACAGCCCTGGAGACATCGCTGTATGCCTCGCTGTACGCACAGCCCACCCAATTGCCATTCCAATGCATGAGCACGCGTGTGGCCTCCGGTGAGCAAAGTGGCAACAACTATATGGGCGTCTCCCTGAACAAGTCTGTCAATCATGATTGTCAACACAGCGACGATGATCCCTGCGGTGGTAAGTTATCTATACAAACATAATATGAGGGCATTATCAGCAAATGCCCCTAAATATACGCATATAAAAACCTTTATCAAGGATAATAATATGGCAATTCTTCCGACAGCTATTGACGAAATCACTAGCTATGATGACTCGGATTCGGATTCGGATTATGTTGGCACACCATTCTATCTGGATGAGGATAACGAAGAGACTAACCAGAGTCGTCACATTCGCTTAAAACTGGATAAGGTGGCATCAAAGACATCGGTGGCAACAACGAATACCACAGACTCTGAAGCATCTGTGTACTTTAAGCCCGAGACAATATTGTCACCCAGTCTGTTCCCGAATGTGCCACCATATTTGAATTTCACCTCGCATGCAGACAAGGGACCTCCAATGCCAGCCGTTCTCCATCGTGTGCTCAAATGGAAGCTCAGTCCAGTTATGCCAAAGATTGTGAAACGTGTTGTCCTCAATTCAGGATTTCGCATTATCAGAAGTGAGCAGATGCTAATGATGCCAATCTAATCTGCGCGTATATCATATTAATTAATCAATTGTTTTCCAAACAGATACCACTGACTGGATGGCCGTGTGGGAGAAGCATATGAAGAGTCCTGGCTTTCGTACGATACGCTCGCACCAGAAGTACAATCATATGCCCGGCTCATTTCGTATTGGACGCAAGGACACCATGTGGCGGAGTATTGCTAACAATATGAAGAAATTCGGCAAAAAGGATTTTGGCATTATGCAAAAGTTAGTTGCAATCCACACAAAAATAACTCTTAATTTGATGTATATATTTATGTTCTATTTACAGATCTTACATAATGCCCGATGATTTGGAGGACCTGCGTCAGGTGTGGCCAAAGAATGCATCGAAGTTGACCAAATGGATTGTGAAGCCGCCGGCAAGTGCCCGCGGCACAGGAATTCGGATTGTGAACAAATGGAGCCAATTTCCCAAGGATCGGCCGTTGGTGGTGCAAAAGTATATCGAACGTCCGCTACTTATCAATGATAATAAATTTGATATGCGTATTTATGTGTTGCTAACCTCCGTGAATCCGTTGCGCATATACATGTTCAAGGATGGCCTTGCGCGATTCGCGTCGGTCAAATATAGCTCGGAGCTGGGCAATCTGGATGAGCGATGTATGCATCTGACCAACTATAGCATTAATAAGTTTTCACAAAACTATGCGAAGAACGAGGATTTCAATGCGTGCCAGGGACACAAGTGGACACTGCAATCGCTGTGGTCCTGCTTGGAGAATCGTGGCGTCAACACCAAACGTCTGTGGGCCACGCTGCGTAATCTGGTCATCCGGGGCATTGTGAGCGGTGAATCGGGTCTGAATCGTATGTACCGACAGAATGTCAATTTCCGTTACAATTGTTATGAGCTCTTCGGCTTCGATGTGCTGCTCGACGAGAATCTAGTGCCTTGGCTGTTGGAGATCAACATATCGCCATCATTACACTCCGAACTGCCTCTTGATTTGCATGTGAAGGGTCCACTGATCCAGGCCGTACTCAACACGGCCCTCTATCAGGTGCCGCCCAAGCTGAACGAGCGACAGCAGCAGGAGGTGCTCGACGAGCTGGAGATGCAGGGCCCGCTGGTCCATGATAAGCGCATCTTCACCACCTGCCTAACTGCGGAGGAGGTGCGTAAGCACAATCATTTCACCAGTCGTGCCATTGAGTATCGGGAGGAGTATGTGGATACCATACTGGATAATCTGCTGCCCGACGATGTCCGCTGCCTGATCCTGTCCGAGGATGAGCTGGCCCGCTGTAAGCCACTGGAGCGCATCTTTCCCACTCCGAACAGCCATACTTTTCTGCCCTACTTTGAGAATGCGCGCTACTACAATCGACTCCTAGATGCTTGGGAGACCAAGTACGCCAAGAATCGTGAAATGGGTATCGCATTATTGACGCGCTTTTGTCAGGATAAATATCATTTGCAGGTCTCCGAAGCAGCCATGGAAAAGGTAAGCACTCCCTATATGTTTTACACACTTCTATTAATTTAATTTTTATCATTTATTATTATTAATATTTTTTGTAATTTATTATTCACAGGAACCGAATGTGGCGCTCACAGAGATTGATATGCTGCATGTGAAAAAGGATGAAATTTTAGATAATCCGACTAACCTGCCGCCCATTAAAGCCGTAGAGACCAATGATGCTGCGTTGCTATCGGCCAGTGACTATATACCGAGATGTCCAGAATCGGCAACAATTAACTAAAAAACAAACAATATATGACAAATCTTAAGACTGACTGTAAAATTGAATTGAGCAACTTGGCGACAACATATCCACTTTCTGTTTGTTGTTTCATGTGAGTGCGACATGAGAGCAGTTTAAGCAATAACTCCAGTCTTCTTTTAAATTCACGTTGAATTTCCCACAAAAAAATAAAGTTCAAACATTTCTGGTTAATATTTTTTACATACACAAATTAAATATATTTCAATTTTTTGAATGCAACGGCAGCTTAGCAAATGGTAAAAAAAAAGTATCGATACTATTGGCGGTTTATTAATATACCATTGTAAGTATAGGCAATAATTTAAGCAAACAATCCAAATCGACGATGGTTAAGTCGTTAAGAATTATTACCAGCATAAATATATACTGCATAGTAATAAATGGTTCTCCGCAAATTTATATTCAACATTTTTCTGACGATAATCGATATATCGGTTAACAATCGGCGTGATGATTGCACGCCGTGTGCCCATTGATGCATGGCGAGAGATGGTGCGACAACCCTAAATTATCGGCAAGGCAAACAATGATTGCACGACGTACGACGACGTTTCGTTCTAGAACGAAAATGCGAAATTGTTATTAAAAAGTGAACAGGCATCAAATTACGAGCAATAATCCGGTCACCACTACCAATGCAAACGTCAAGTGAACAACAAACGAGCAACAGCAACAAATTGCGCGTGAGAATTAGATAGCTTCCTGAGTAGCGTCACGTAGACGGCAAAGCGACTTGCAAATCGATATTCACACTCGCACATACACACACACACACACATACGCATACACATACAAACACCCACCAGTACAAACATTATGGAAAACACATTAGAAGAAGACGGCGGCGGTGGCGGCGCCGAGGAAAGTGCTGTCCATAGTGAAAACACACCGGTTACCATGTGCCAGGATAACGAATGCATCACTAGCAACACACTCCCAGCGACGGCTGATTCGGCTGCAGCTGCGAAGCAAGCGGTAAGTATCGCAATATTTTTTGCGCCTAATACTCATTTTTTTCTTTGTTTTCCCCATCCATGCACACCTGCAGCCAATGATATGCAGCGAATTTGCTGCCTCTTCGTCGACATCGACATCCACAATCGCAAAGAGCAAGTCGCAAATGGAGAAAGAAGAAGAGGTCAGCACGTTGGCCACGGATCACCACAATAATAAAAACAATAACAATAACAACAGCAACAATAACAATAACGAAGGCAGCACTAAAACTATTCAGCAACAACAAGAACATGAAGAAGAAAAAGAGCAGCTGTCAGGCGATGGCAATGCAAATACCACAGTACCAACAAAAACTAAAGCAATAACAGCAACAACAACAACCACAACAATAACAACGAATTGTGTCAAAGTGACGGAAGCAGCGACGGCGACGACGATGACGACGTCAACTGCGTCCACCGAAACAGCAGACAGCAAGAAAACGGGTAAGGCTGAAAAATGCCAAAAGCTCTTTCATTTTTACCTTGTGTTTATTTCTCTTTGTGTTTGTTGTACTTGATGCACGAACCAATTCTTTTCTATCTTCTGGTTTTTCTTTTGTTTCTTTTAGCAGAGCGCAATCACAAGAAGAAGAAAAAAGATAAGGAACGGGAGCGAGATGAAGATAAGCGACTCAACAACAACAACAATAATAGCAGCAACAGTGGCAAGGATCGCGAAAGCAACAGCCTCAAAAACAACAGTGGCAGCAACAGCGCCAGCAAATCCTATTCAAATCGACATAGCAACAGCAGCGATTACAAGTCAAGTTCCAGTTCCTCAGCCTCGACCAGCTCGCGCAGCAAAGACAAAAAGCAGCATCGCAGCGACCGCGACAGAGAAAGAGAGCGGGAAAGAGAAAAGGTAAGTGAATTGAAAAAGAGAGAAAAGCGTTTAACAAATACTTAACTTATTGCAAGCTAATGTCAACATTAAAATAACAAACAGTGTTCGCAACTTTTAATTAAACATTTACTGATTTACTGCCTAATTTTTGCTCAAATATTAATTCATAATTAATTAATCGAATCGATATAATAATATTATATTACAACAATTAAATGAAAATTAAATCTATAATAATAGTCCTGCTATAACTATGCCAGAAAGTAATTATTTCCCTTGTGTTTATTCGAAGACTTACAAATAAATACGTGACTCGTCAATGAAATGCCAGCTTCTAGTTACTCAATACAAACATTTGCCCAACTTCTTAAAGTAATTTTTGCTCAACAATTAGTAATGAGAATTTTTCAATCATTTTACAATAGATACCATCGTCATCATCCAGCTGCTCATCGAATTCGCATCGCCGTCGCAGCTCGGACAGCAGTCGCAGCAGCAGCAACACAAGTTCCAGCAAGCTGAATGTGATCAAAGAGGAGGAGAAGGAGAAAGACAAGGAGAAGGGAATCAAAACGGAGGCGAGTGAGCAGAAAGAGGCGCCGTCTGGTGCATTAACGGTACTTAACCACAACAGCAGCAAAGATATCAAATCGGAAGCAGACATCAAAAAGGAACTAATCGAAACGAAGCCACTGCCAAATGGCGATGCAATCAAACCATTGATTAAGACACGCGACGAAGTCACGCGACAGCTGAACTTCGTTGCGGCTTCAGATGCGGCAAAGATAAAGGAGAACAACACCAGCAGCAGCAGCAGCGGCAATAATTCCTCTTCCCTTTTAATGCCTTCGCCTGCACCCAAAACAATCAATAACAGCAGCAGCAGCAACAGCAGCAGCAGCGCCAATCATCATTCCTCATCCAGTTGTAGTGCGCGTAAAACCTCCTCCTCAAGTTCCTCCGCTAGCAGCAGCCATCACAAGACTTCCTCCACCTCATCCTCCTCCTCGTCACGCCATTCGTCATCCTTTTCCTCATCGCGTGATTGTTCCAAATGTTACAAGCGCTCCAAAATACGTCGAAGCAGCGTTGGAGTTCAGAGCATTCAGCATGCGCCCATTGCTGGTGCCTGGACAACGGTTCCCAGTTTGCCGAAGCCATCGTCAGATCGCAAAGAGACGCTCACCGGCCTCGAAAATCTGAAATACGGTCGTTTCTTTCAAGTGGAACAGTATCCGAATGGTGGCGCATCCGTAGTGCATCTTTATCAGCACGATATCGATGCACTGCCGCCGGATGAAATGGAACAACTCGTCGATGAGTTCTTCAGCATATGCTTTGCCGAGGATGAGCAAGGATATGCACATCATGTGATGGGCATCGTTCATGACGCCGCCCGCTATATACCCGATCTTCTTGAGCATATGGCCGAGAATTATTCAACGCTCACAGT
Source organism: Drosophila basisetae (assembly GCA_035041595.1). Lineage (NCBI taxonomy): Eukaryota > Metazoa > Arthropoda > Insecta > Diptera > Drosophilidae > Drosophila > Drosophila basisetae. The sequence continues at coordinate 5,262,359 of JAWNLB010000162.1, forward strand.
GAAGGCCGGAGTGCTCGGACGCAACTCGGACATTGATACGTGCACCATGGCACAGTACAATGAACAGGTGAGATTTAATAGAATTTGTAATGCAAACGGTAAAATGACGGTTTGATCATGTTTTTATTATGCTCATTAAATTGATTAATTATTTAACGAGCATTTTATATTAACATGTAAAAAAAAACATGGACATTATTTGTGACTAATATTGACCTGATAATTGAATCTTGCTTTGCTTTGCAGGTGGTGCGTAATTATTGCCAGGGCACATTCCGCTATGGACCGCTGCACCAGATCAGCTTGGTGGGCAAAGTGCACGAGGAAGTCGGCGGTTATTTTCCGGATCTGCTTGGACGCATCGAACAGAATCCATTTCTGCGCAAGGCAAGTCCTCATCTCCAAAAACACCATAACTACTCGAAGTAACTGAAATTAAACCAATCCTCCTTTAGACAATGCCCTGGGCTGTTAATTCAATATTACAAACGGATCCACGACAATCAAACGATGGACCAATTCTGTGGATACGTGCGGGTGAGCAGCTGGTGCCCACAGCCGAGCTCAACAGCAAGACGCCACTCAAGCGACAGCGGTAAGTGCATATTTTGCTAGACTCCCAATTATCTATCAAACTAAATGTAAATAATATTTTTGTGAACTTTTAATCAATGAATGTATACATTTTACTTTGCAGCACTCGCATTAATGAGCTGCGCAACTTGCAGTATCTGCCGCGTCTGTCGGAGGCACGCGAAACAATGATCGAAGATCGGACTAAGGCGCATGCCGATCATGTGGGCCATGGACACGAACGCATCACCACCGCCGCAGTTGGTGAGCTATAATGCATCTTAAATGCTTTTTATTTACTACGTCGAACACACTTTTCATCAAAGTATTTTTGTTTTATATGCTGTGCATTGTATTTTCTTCAGATTAGTTTTTCTCTACTCTTCTACAGCATGTTACCCCCTTCTTCTCGAATGTGAACATTTCTAAATTATTCATTGCAATTTAGTGTAGTTCATTTTTCTTCTTATTTTATTTTCCATTTTCCAGTGCATATTTCTTCAAATCCTTCATTCATTTGCTTCAAATTTCTCACCACTTGCGCATTATTTGTTTATAATCATTGTGTGATTATGTCCTTTGCAGGTATTTTAAAGGCGGTGCACTGTGGACAATCCTATGATCAGAATCGCATCACCAAGGATGTGGTTGCCTTTGCTGCTCAGGATTTCAATACGCTGGTGGAGATGCTGCAATTGGATCTCCACGAGCCGCCCATCTCACAGTGCGTGCAGTGGATCGAGGATGCCAAGTTGAATCAGTTGCGACGCGATGGCATTCGCTATGCTCGCATCCAGCTGTGCGACAACGATATCTATTTTCTGCCGCGCAACATCATTCACCAGTTCCGCACCGTGACCGCTGTGACGAGCATAGGTGAGTGAAGAGGATACCTTTTAACAGACTGGAACTCAGAATGAATTGCCTATTATTTATTTATTTTTTTAGCTTGGCATCTGCGTTTGCGCCAGTATTATCCCGGCCAGGAGGTAATCAATGAGAAGAACAATCCCGTGTTGGCCGAGACACCGCACTACAAGGAGAAGCAAACCATATTGCCCAATCCGATTGGTCACGATGAACCGGCCAAGAAGACACCCTCGAAGCGCACACACGATGGCAAGCCGAAGCGCAAGATCATCGATTTGGATGGCAAGGAGCGTCGATCCAGCGAGAGCAGCCAGGACGATCATTCGTCTTCGGCTGGCGCATCGCCCAAGAGCAATAACGGTAGCGGCAGCAGCAACAGCAGCAGCACACCCAGAAGGAAACTGAACAAAGATGACTCCAAAATCGATATGCGCAAAATGGTTCTCGAGCACAACAAATATAAGCTGACCAAGGCGGCAGAGGCCACGGACACAGCGCTCGACAAGGATCGCAAACCAGTCGTCGTCAAAAAGGACAACAACGAAAAGTCCACTCGTGATAAAGATAAAGACAAAGATAAGGATAAGGATAAGGAAAAGGAGCGCATCATCAAAAAAGAGACGAAAACGGAGCATTCAGCAACGCCAGTGAAAATGCCGCGACTGGCAACTAACGAAGCCAGCTTATCAACTAATGTGTCAACTAATCCTAACCCTAATCCTGTTCCAATTGCCGCAGTGCCATTGTTGCCACTGCTGCCCCTCGTGCATCCAAAGCCCTTCATGCATCGCGATGCGTATGTGAATAGCTTGAATCAAAAGGAGCCCGAAATCAAAATCCAACTTAAGATGGTATCCGATGAACCCAGCAAAACGGAAGCCATCGCTGCCAATTGCTTGGCAAACCCGAAATCCCCTTTCGAAACAATTGTGCCCGATCCCGTTGAGGATGTGGGCAATGAGCTTATTGTGGAGAGCACGCCACAACTGGTGGTGGATCACGAGGAGGAGGTTATCGAGTTGTGCGAGGAGGTGATTCCATTAGATATACCAGTGCCAGCTCAAACAGCTCCATCAGCTCCTGCTCCCACACCCACAGTTACAGCCACACCCATACCCTTGCCAATGATGCGCGTCACACAGCCACCATTACCTGGAACGACTGCTGCTGCTGCAGTTGCGCCAGCAGCATCAGTACCACCACAGGTTGTGAAAGTCGTTTTACCCGGTGTGGTGGGTCGCTTGTCCGCTGTGGTGCTGACGCCACCATTGCCGCCGATGCCATTGCCACCACCGCCGCCACCGCCACCACCACTACCAACAGCTGGAGCTGGAGCGGCAGCAACCATACCGACGACAGTGATCAGAACCGGCAGCAATCCGAAAACAATGACAACGACAACCACCTACAAAACGTTCAATTTGCCCACGCACAAGATTATACTCGCCGGCAGCAGAGCTGTTGCAAAGGCAGTAACCGTAACCCCAGTCGATCTGCTAGGCTCCATCATGGCCAGCATGGACAATAAGAACAGTATCAGCACCAACAACACCAGCAGCTCGAGCAGCGCTTCCACAACAGCAGCCACAGCTGCAACAACAGTGCCTTCCAGCAGTAGCAGCATCAGCAGCAACAGCAGCAGCACGACAACCAGCACAACAAACAATAACGCTTCGCTGTCTTCCTATGCCGCCAACTCGTCCTCCACTAACAACAGCTACTGATGAGTCAGCGACGGCAGCCACAGCAAAGAGGCTTCTCCAATCCAATCATTATTGCAAAATTGTTGCAACTTGTTTTTTTGTAAATTGTGTTTTCGATGCGGCAACTCTGAAAGCTGTGCAACGCTTCAGCGTCTAACGCATGCGAGCCCTCTTTCGAGTTGGTCCCCCAACAAATCGTTTACTGTACATAAAAAAGGGGTGGTGTTTTCGTTCTCACGATCGCCACCCCTGAAACATATATATTATATTTGATAACAGTAGTGAATTAAGCTCAAAAATGCTAATTACTTTTTAGTCATGTAGTTTTTTAATTTATTATCGCATGCACTTTAAGATACACACAAACACATTGGCAAATGACAGACAAAAGTTGATATGCATATATATATATATATATTTATATACATATATATGTATATATATTTAGATCGTTATAATAAAATAATGTGCGCGCACATTGGCAGAGTATTTTTTTACGTGTCAACTAAAGTGCAAGGGGCGCCCAATTTTTTGGCTTATTTTTTGTGTTTTACCTAACATTTTAGAAGTGTTTTGCACACACACACACACATACACACACACACATATATATATATATATATATATATATATATATAATTATGATATATTCATATATATATACAACACATATAATTGTAGTTTTAAAGCCAACGCACGTTGATGAAACAATAAAGATTCGGATCGTACAAGAATTACACATTTATAATCGTTTATTGTGAGTTTTCAACTTAGGTCTACGAATATAAAAAGAAACAAATATTTTAATAGCTACAAGTAATACAATATCATATATATGTATTTATATATAAAAATCCACTTAGACAACGGTTTTAAAAACAGCCCAAACCTAAAATAATTGCAAAATGCCAAGGGAATGCTTTAGGGATTTAGAGTTTGGAGCGCAGCTCCTCGATGCGACCCTGCGCAGAGCGCTGAAGATCCATCAGTTTCATGGCGAAGCCCATGTTGCCCTGGATCTTAATCTTGCCCTGAAAGAAGGCCTTCTGCGGCGGCAGCTTGCCCGTCAGCAGTTCAAACACATCATCGTCGCTGATTATAAAAGTAACATCACATTTTTCTGCGCAGATAAAACGATTAGTTAAATATTTGATATTAGATTTTAGGTAAGAAAACTCCACTTACGTGTGCCATTGAAGGTAATCTTGCCCCTGCCCTGCTTGGCATCGATCACCCAGAAGCCAGTCTTTCCCTGGGGGCCATTGTTCACCTTGAAGCCGTACACGGCGCGCACCTTTTCAATCAGATTATCCTTGTCCTCCTGCATGGCCTGCTCGAGCAGCCTCAGCAGCGGCGACACCTTGAAACCCTCCTCACTGATAGCCATTTGTACGGCCGCAGTTAAATTGTGTTTGATTCCACTGGATGCCGGAAAACCCAACCGATAGAGACCAACCACGACGGCACCACCCAATCCCAAATTGTGCTGCAGAGCCAACTTGACACCATTCACTTGCCGCTTCTCGGCCAGGCCACGCAGCTGCCAGCATAGCTCAGCACACTGTGCCAAGCCAGTGGCACCAAGCGGATGACCCTTGGATATGAGACCTCCGCTGGGATTGATTACAAATTTACCGCCATAAGTATTATCCCCGCGATCGATGAACTCGCCAGCTTTGCCCTCGCCACAGAGACCCAAGGCTTCATAGGTGACGAGTTCGTTTGCCGAGAAGCAGTCGTGCAGCTCCACGACCTGCACATCCTGCGGCTTATATCCGCTCTTCGCGAACAGGCGCTCCGTAGCCAGACGGGTCATATCATAGCCAGCAATCTTTATTAGGCTCTTATCAGCGAAGGTGGATTCTGGATCACTGGCCATTTCCATGCCGACAATTTCCACAGCCTGCTTCTCCAATCCATGACGACGCACAAACTGTTCAGAGGCCAGAATGGCAGCACCAGATCCATCCGATGTGGGGCAGCATTGTAGCTTCGTCAGCACTCCCTCGACCACCTGCGGCGACTTCATAATCTGCTCCAGCGTGTATTCATCACGAAACTGTGAGTAGCTAAACAACATAATAAAAAAGATTAGTAAGTGCAAAACATTTGCACTTTACGATCGTTAGTACTTACGGATTGTTGACCGAGTGCTTGTGGTTCTTCCAAGCAATCTTGCCAAAGTGTTCCGGTTTTGTGCCATACTTTTTCATGTGCTCCTTGCCAGCATTGCCAAAGATCTGAGCTGCCATTGGCCCAGCCCCAATTTCAGTCAGTTCGCCCATTTCAGTGATGTGTCGCTCCATAGGGTTAGCCCGGTCAAAGTACTATCAATAAAGAATAAATGTATTATCAGTTCAGGGCAAGTTCAAATATAAAGTGGTTGACATACCTTCGCGGCCAACGAGCCACGTTCCATTTTCTCAAAGCCCAAGGCTAGGACACAGTCCGCGCTGCCCGATTCGATGATCTGCTTGCCCAGGTACAAGGCACTCGATCCCGTGGAGCAGTTGTTGTTCACATTGTAGACTGGGATGCCAGTCATGCCCACTTCGTAGATTGCCCGCTGGCCACTTGTGGAGTCACCATAGACATATCCGCAGACAGCCTGTTGCACATCGGAATACTGCAGATTGGCATCCTGCAGAGCCTTTGTAACGGCCTCCTTGGCAAAGTCCGGATAGCAAACATCGGCACGGCGACCAGGTTTCTCAAACTACATGCGATAAGATGTGAAAAGTAAATGCGAAATACTAATATGACTTATATATAGCAAGAAGATCATTTAATCGATCCACTTTAGTTTGTGGCTTAAGATTAGGCAGCCACTTAGATTAGCAATTAAGATTTCTCAATTGACCGAAGTGCACCGCAGTTCAAAGTCCGATTGCGATAATTATTGTGTTGTTTTGTTGAGTGAGATTGACGAGGAAGGGGGAGTATTACGAAACTTGTTGCTGCAGCTTCCTCAAGAGCGGCGCTATTTCTTTGTGGCAACAGCTTTTTGTTGTGTGGTTGTTGTTTGTGTTTACCTTGGTCATGCCAACACCAACAACATAGACTCGAGTTTTGGTCATTTTGTGGCTAAAGATTCAAATCTCTTGTCGAAATCGCAAAAAACAAGTAGAACCACTTCGACTCGACTATAATCAATAACTAAACTTCAGTTATTAAAACTGGAAAACAAAAAAGTAAGACGGAGCTAAAAAATCTATGTTTATATCGATACAATAACTATCGATGGATTTTAAAAGTCATAAATGCGGATTCGAATGATTGGTATTTGTAACAGTAAATAATACCAAAATGTATTTTTTTATTTAGAATACGCGATTGCAAATAATAGAAATTTAGAATTTTTAAACGGATTTTAAGCGACACTAATATATATTTTTTAAATTAAAATACGATTGCAATTTTGGAGCCAGTAAGCTTAAAAAGCTGTGTGACCAGCTTATTCGTAAATGAAAAATACCAAAAATTCAGAATACAGTGCTGCTCATATGAACTGGATTACCAACCACAGAGGTGATCTCGCGCGCACCTCGTCAGTACCGAGAACACTTCTCTTTTAGAAGCTCACCGCAACGGAAGTACACGAGAAATGGCTAAGACAAGAGTTTACGTTATCGGCGTTGGCATGACCAAGGTACGAAATGTGAAAGTGACCTTTGAAATTGTCTGCAAATTTTAAATATTTACTTAGTTCGAGAAACCTGGTCGCCGTGCCGATGTTTGCTATCCGGACTTTGCCAAGGAGGCCGTTACAAAGGCTCTGCAGGATGCCAATCTGCAGTATTCCGATGTGCAACAGGCTGTCTGCGGATATGTCTATGGTGACTCCACAAGTGGCCAGCGGGCAATCTACGAAGTGGGCATGACTGGCATCCCAGTCTACAATGTGAACAACAACTGCTCCACGGGATCGAGCGCCTTGTACCTGGGCAAGCAGATCATCGAATCGGGCAGCGCGGACTGCGTCCTAGCCTTGGGCTTTGAGAAAATGGAACGTGGCTCGTTGGCCGCGAAGGTATGTCAACGACTTTATATTTGAACTTGCCCTGAACTGATAATACATTTATTCTCTATTGATAGTACTTTGACCGGGCTAACCCTATGGAGCGACACATCACTGAAATGGGCGAACTGACTGAAATTGGGGCTGGGCCAATGGCAGCTCAGATCTTTGGCAATGCTGGCAAGGAGCACATGAAAAAGTATGGCACAAAACCGGAACACTTTGGCAAGATTGCTTGGAAGAACCACAAGCATTCCGTTAATAATCCGTAAGTTATAAGCAACGCATAGATTACAAAGACCAGTCGAAAGTTCGTTCGCATAAGAGACACTCTTATCTAATCGCTTATCGTTATTCCGCTCTACTTTGCAATCGCCATACTCCACTTGCTCTTCTCTTCATCTGAGGCTTGCTCTTTGTTCTAGGTACTCACAGTTCCGGGATGAATACACGCTGGAGCAGATTATGAAGTCGCCGCAGGTGGTCGAGGGAGTGCTGACGAAGCTGCAATGCTGCCCCACATCGGATGGATCTGGTGCTGCCATTCTGGCCTCTGAACAGTTTGTGCGTCGTCATGGATTGGAGAAGCAGGCTGTGGAAATTGTCGGCATGGAAATGGCCAGTGATCCAGAATCCACCTTCGCTGATAAGAGCCTGATAAAGATTGCTGGCTATGATATGACCCGTCTGGCTACGGAGCGCCTGTTCGCGAAGAGCGGATATAAGCCGCAGGATGTGCAGGTCGTGGAGCTGCACGACTGCTTCTCGGCAAACGAACTAGTCACCTACGAAGCCTTGGGTCTCTGTGGCGAGGGCAAAGCTGGGGAGTTCATCGATCGCGGTGATAACACATACGGCGGTAAATTTGTGGTCAATCCCAGCGGAGGCCTCATCTCCAAGGGTCATCCACTTGGTGCCACTGGCTTGGCTCAGTGTGCTGAGCTGTGCTGGCAGCTGCGTGGCCTGGCCGAGAAGCGGCAAGTGAATGGTGTGAAGTTGGCTCTGCAGCACAATTTGGGATTGGGTGGTGCCGTCGTGGTTGGTCTCTATCGGTTGGGTTTTCCGGGAGCTACAAAAGCGAAGTTGTAAATAGTTTACTCATTTTGTAAATAAATCACATTGAATTTTTATAAATTTAAAGTGTACGCCGAAGCAGCTCATTGAGAAATTGTTTTGTTGCATCATGGATCGGCTATGGTCCTTGAATGAAGTTCAATAGAGTTCGTGTCATTTAAAAAGTCTGCAAAGATTCGGCCAAGCTTGAAATTTTTGCCCCTTCGCTGCTTTGCCCCTAAAATTATGCATACACTTTTTTACATGTACATAGTTTAGCCAATACAGCCACCTAAGTTGCGGCACTGCTGTGTGCAGATTTTATCCTATACAGCAATCCGCAAAAGAAGCAACGATGTAGAAAAACTACATTTCATCAATGCCATTATTATATTTCTTAAACTGATTTATTGATCATTTTTTATATTCTACACTAAGCACTCTTATGTTTTTGCTGTTGACGTTTATTTTTGCTGCACAAGCGCCAGACTCCAATCACACAGGCAGAGATCACAAGGAGAGTGATACCGACTACCATATATACGTCCAGGGAGTAGTAGACAAAGCGATTTAGATGCACTGCACTGGATTGCAGCAGGGGAGCACCTCGAGTCTCGGCCACATGCTCCACCCACCACAAGGCGGTTTCCAATGGCGATTGGGGGCGTTCATTGTAGGCAGCTGCAATCTTTGCTGCATTCTGCTTGTATGACGGATCCAGCGCCTGGGAAAGTGCTTCAAAGATCGACTGTTCACTCAAACTTTGAAAGTCGAGTCGCACAGCCATCTGACGTTGCACTAGGGCAGCCACATTGAGGAATTGATCGCCCAGGACGGGCATGCCCACAATTGGAACTCCACTGGACACCGCCTCCGTCAGTCCCATCAATCCGCCGTGTGTGAAAAATACCCTAACATTGGGATGACTGAGTATATCGCGTTGTGGCAACCACTTCATGATGTGAACATTTGCGGGCTGATTTTCCAGCGTTTCGTTCTCCCACTTCCAGATGATTTGCTGGGGCAGACGAGCAACTGCACGGAGCAATGCCTCCCGCTTGGTGCTCGAGAGCGAGATGGCCTTCAGCAGAGAACCCCAACTAATGAGTATGACGCCATGCTCAGAGGCGTTGTCCAGCAACAGCTGCAGTTCATCGCTCAGCGCCTGCTCTTTTTTCATGTGTATCCCACCCACTTCGATGACATTTGGCGGCAGCGGCTTTGATCCGCTCAGCGAGAAGTGCTGATTTAGCAGCATCAGCGAGGTGCGCTTCACCAGTTCGCCAGTGGATGGTAGACCAGTTCCGAATCGTTGACGCAGCAGCTCATCAGCAGCAGGCACAGTGAACCAGCTGCATGCGGAAAAGTCAATGTGATTGGAGCTGTATGAAGTCACCTTCCTCTACTTACCTATAGAGCCAATTAAACGTGTGTGTGGTTATCCAATTGTTTAAGCGACCCGCAAAATTCATGTCCTGTGAGTGGCCCAAGAACAGGGCCGAGATGTAGGAAGGTATTATGGGGGCACCCATGCGCTCATAGTGCCAGGGCATCAGGGCACAGCTGCTCATGGCTACAACAGGCGCTTGCAGCTGATGTGCCACGCCCATCATGCAATCCGTATTGAATTGCTCCAGTATGATGATGTCGTAGTAACCAGCAGGATGTTGCAGTACTTGCGCAAGTGCATCGGAGTTGAGCGTACTTTGACAGGCAACCTTGCCATACTCATTCAGAATAAAGAACTCTATGAAAGGTTGTAGAAATGTCTGACTATTTTCCTCGAACATCTGCGGAAATAGTCAGCAGTAAGAAATATGAAGATAGATCAAATATAATACTCACATCCAAACCTAGTTGATTGGCCAAACTGACGCTGGGCAGCACGTAATCCTTGTAGCCAGATGGGGATTGCTTATCCGGAAAGGGACTGACAACATCGACACTGTGACCCGATTGGGCCAATTCACGCATCAGCGGATGAAAGAACTGAAAATGACTTGGGGCGGGATGTGGAAAGAGGCCCAAGATTTTTAGTTGGCCACTGCTCACCGAAAACAGTGAAATCAGCAGAATCAATTTCGTTATACAATTTTCCCTCATTGCAAAAGGAAAATTATGCTAAATTGCTTCAATTATACTTATATAGACTATGTATCTATAATTAACACTCAAATGTAAAATCTTCCGTTCACAGCGAGCAGCGTTCAACAACTGAGATATTTTCAAAAATATATTACAGATTTATATATATAAATATAGTATCAAAGACAGAGTGTAAAACATTTTGTGCGCCAAGAAATTCTCAGCTTTTTAATGGGGCCAATTTTGAGGTCTCTCTTTGAAGAGAAACGCTTTTGAGCTCCTGATAAGATTATAATTTCAGAATGACCTAATCTTAACGTATCAATTCCTGAACTGATAAGAAATATACGATTAAGCAAAAACGTTTTTAGTTTAAACATTACAAGCAAAAAATTAGTAAATATAATAAATAATAATCGCAACACGTTTTAAACTACACTGTGTATATTTAGGAGGCGGAGTCACTAGTCGAAAATGACATCTACAGAAGTACATTACAAAATATCACATAGACTAAACGAGAATCAGGTAAGTTAATCCTTCTTGATCTTACGATCCGTTCTCTTGCCACAGCAGGAACGGATTAAGATAATCCAACTGCCAATAACAATGCCCAGAATGAGACCCAAGGCGAGATAGCAGTCCAGCGAGTAGTAGACGAAACGTGACATCTCCACTGAAGTGGACTTCAGCAGGGGATTACCATTGGTATGAGCCACATGCTCCACCCACCACAGTGCCTTCCGCATGGACTCTAAGGGTCGATGATTGAAGGAGTGCGAAACTAACTTGGCAGCGTGCATATGTCTGTAAGAGAATGGAAAATCGTTGATTATTAAGTTAAGGTGGATGGACATGAAGGGTACTCACTTGGGGTCCAGGGCACGCCTTATTGCCCTCATAACGGTATTCTCGTTAATGTCCTCATAGTGGAGCAGCACACCCATACGACGTTGCACCAACGCGGCCGCATTGAGGAACTGATCGCCATACATGGGCGTTGCCACAACGGGCACACCACAATATGCCGCCTCGGTGGAGCCCATTAGACCCGCATGCGTCATGAACACCTTCACATTGGGATGGCAGAGTATATCGCGTTGTGGCAGCCACTCCATGACATGCATATTGGGTGGCTTGTTGGGCAGCGTCTCGTTCTCCCACTTCCAGATGACCTGCTGCTTCAGTCGGGCAGCGGCGCGCACGATGCCATCCCGCTTGTCCGCCGACAGGGAATTGGCGCGTATCATCGAGCCCCAACTGATGACAATCACTCCGTGCTCGGAATTGTCCAGCAGCCGTTGCAGTTCGTCACTCAGCGGCTTGGCCTTCTGTATGTGCAACCCACCCAGCTCAATAACATTGGGCGGCAGTGGCTTGGGACCGCTCAGCGCATAGTGTTGGTTCACAAAGAAAACGGACGTATTCTTCGCCAGCTCACCCACCGAGGGCATCTCGTGCCCGAATTTGTACTGCACCAGTGCATCTGCGGCGGGTATGGAAAACAGCCTGAAAAAAAAAAAAACAGTCAGAAGAAACAGCTTGTGAATAATGCGTAATATTTCTATCTCAATGAATGTTTAAATGATATTCTTAAAAGTTGAAAGTCAAATTCATAGTAGTTTTCGTTTAAGCGAATTGAAAATACCTATGCGAATAGCCTAGTATTTAATATTCACGAATGCATGAAAGAAGCACTTCAAAGTTGCATTTAAAATGCACACTAGTTTTTCACTGAGTCAAGTTGAAAATCTCTATTCGTATTGTCAAAACTTACTTGTACATCAAGTTGAAGGAGTGAAATGTGATCCAATTGGCCAAGCGACCAACAAAGTTCATGTCCTGCGACTGGCCCAAAAACAAGCAGGGTATATATGAGGGTATGATGGGTACGCCCATATTCTCGAAATACCAGGGCAGCATGGCGGAGCTGCTCAGGGCAATGACTGGCGCCTGGAACTGATGTGCGACGCCCATCATACAATCCGAGTTGAACTGTTCCACGATGATGACGTCATAGTAGCCAGATTTGCGCCTCAGCACCGCCTGCAAAGCATCTGAGCGCAGCGTCAAGTTGCAAGCCTGCTTGCCCCACTCGTACAGCATGAAAAACTCAATATAAAGAGTGTAGATTGTAGCGCGATTCTCAAACATCTGTACAGAAACAGAGAAAGAGAGAGAGAAAGGTTAATTAACTTTCGCTTCCGTTAATTGTTTAATTGTTTTATGATGAATTGCCAAATTTTGAATTAGAGATTGAACTCGACGAGGAAATACTCTAGTTTTTGTTCAATTACAATTTATATAATTTGGCTGCACAGATTTGTTTTACTGGACGAATAAATATAATTTCTGTAAGATACATTTTTTGATATCAGCTGATAAATAAATATTTTTCTAGTTATTACTTTAAATTTACTAATTTCGATGAATGAGTTTTCATATAGAAATCATGTTTCAAAGCCAAAGATAGCAAAACGAGTTTCTCAAAAAAAAACATACATGAAATGAATATCTCAGATATTATATTGCCCATCATTATAAATTTATACAGAATATACAAATAAAAGTGAATGTAAAATGATTTCAAGGGGCAAGCTACGAACAATATTCCACCGGCTTTTTTTTGTTGCATTAAACGGTTGCATTTCGTAATACCCATTTAAGGTTGTGCTCACTCACCTTCAGGTCCACGCTATTTGTTAGTTTATCCATGCCTGTAAGCGGAAAATCCTTGTAGCGTACGGTAGGGACTTTCAGCGGAAAATGGCTGACAACGTGGACATCATGTCCAGCCTCGGCCAAGGCTTGCATCAGTGGTTGGAAGAATTGAAAGTGACTGACGCCGGGATGTGGAAACAATCCGAGAACCTTCAGCGGTCGACCGGCTTCCACTCGAACTTGCAACAGCGGCAGCAGCAGCAGTAGCAGCAACGCTGGCAGCAGCAGCAGCGAACGCAGCAGCAACATTTTCCTTCCCCTTTGCCTATGTAAAATGTGTAAAATTAGCAAGCAAACGAGCTAAAATGAGAAAATCAATCGAAACAATAAAAACAACAACAAAAAACACTTGTTGCATTTAATTTGCTATTTGTTGACCTTGGCTTCAGTTCACTCTGCGCATGACCCAACAACACAAGACTTATGTAAATTGACTAAAAAAAGAAATGCAAGCGATGTCCATAAAGTGTTCATTCAATTATTACTTACGAAAGTTGCAACGAGGTGGCTCTAATTGCTTTTATGAATCGAGCAGGAATTTAATAAGTTCATCCAAACTTGGAGTTCAATTAAATGCCACACACAATGCAGCAAAATCGGCAGCACCCACTTGTTACTTGCTTGGCTGTCGATGAGCGACTGGCAAACGCATTTCAGTCGTCGTTGCAGAGAGTCAAAAAAAAGAGCCGACTGCCAAAAAAAAAGGCGACTGGCCAAAAAAGAAAGAGCGCCAATCGATCGTGTATGTATTGGTGATCTTTCTACTCTCTTCGACTCACTCATTGCGTGCGTGCCTGAATGCTCTCTCGCTCTTTCACAACATTTTGCAATGTGCTCCCCAAAAACTGTGTACAGTCAGCGAACTCACTCACACTCGCATATATATATATATATATATATATATATATGTGTATATATTATACAACATAACATGTGCACAATATATGCAGGTTTTGGCATTGGGTGTGACCCTAACCTCCGAAGCTGAGCTGCTTTTAAGAACCGGTAACCGGTAACCGGTTGCGTTGCACGAGACGCATAAAAAGATCTGATTCGATGGTTCAACCAACTGGCTTCTTATCGGTTAAGTTTCTCACGCGTTATCGCTGATAAACGTAGTTTGCTGTACTTTGCTGCTTGGAGTGTTTGTTTAATGTACACACAAATTGTGTTCTCTCGAATGACTTTGCATGCGCCAGCTGTTTATCATATTTATTTTGATAAGGAATAGGTAAACTTGCTGGTAAGTTTATACACCGAACCATTTAATATTTAAGTAAGCTTTATGATCGCTATTAGCTTGTGATAACACTATAATAGGGATATTTCAATGACTTGCACTTTATAGAATTTAAATTTAATTGCACATCAATAATCCGTAAATTTTGAATTTAAATAGTTTTAACCCCGAAATTTTTAATTAATGGGAGCAGACAGAAAAACGAGTAATTTGTAAACGATTCTTTGTGTTTATTGCTGCTTTGGTTTGGATTGCGGTGTGGCTTTATAACATTTGCCCGAGACCCACTTGATTAGTTTGAACAATTGCCAGACACTGCTCAGACTGAGCAATGCGATAAGTACACAGCAAACGTATACATCAATCGAGTTGTAGATAAACCAATTGATATGCCTTGCCACACTCTGGGACAGACTGGCGCCCCTCGTTGCGATCACGTGCTCGGTCCACCAGATGGCCAGATCCAGTGGCTCTTGTGGACGCTCTCGGAAGGCAATTGTCGCGTGTTTCATCTCAGTCGCAAAGCTACAAACAGTGGGCAATTAATATAGAAAAAAATAGAACAAGTTTTGATATAGTTACCTCTCATTTAGTATGTGACGCAGTGCCTGAATCAGATGGGGCTCATCGAAATCGCCAAAGTTTACAATGACTCCGAAGCGTCGCTGGACAATGGCGCCGGCATTGAGAAACTGATCGCCATACAAGGGTGTCACCAGCATGGGCACCCCACAATACACCGACTCGGTGGTGCCCAGTAGACCGCCATGCGAGATGAAGGCCTTTAATCGGGGATGACACAGCAGATCCCGTTGTGGCAACCAATCAAACGTATACAGATTATTGGGCTTATTTTGCTCGGACAGCGTTTGCTTTGTGCAGCGCATCACGAATGTGTAGCCAGGCAGCTGGGCGATGGTATCGAAGAGTGCCCGCAGTTTGACTGTGGGTAGAGTTCTCGAATCCACCATGGATCCCCAACTGATATAGATGATGCCCAAGTTAGAGGAATCGAAGATTTTCTCCAGGTGCTGTGAGAACCAATAGTACACAAATAAAAATGTATCGTTTCAAACTAAACAAAATAAATATTATATAAAAACTAGCTAACTTTCTACGATTATTACAAATATTTCACAAAATATATTTGTGTAAAGGAGTTGCATGATGTAATTAAGAGACCCACCTTAGGCAGTGGTTTCCTTGGTCCCACTTGCAGTCCGCCCACCTCCACCACATTGGCTGCATATGGTCGTGAGCCCGTCAGCGAATGATGCTGATTTATAAGCATTAAACTAGTGTTCTTGACAAGCTCATTAATCGGTGGCAGACCAAGGCCAAAGCGTTGCGCAATCAGCTGATCAGTGGCAGGTTGGGTAATAAAGCTGCAAGGCAATTAGTAAAAGATAATAATAAAATATAAATAAATATAAACGCATCTTCACTTACTTGTAGAGCAGATTGACAGTGTGAAAGTGCAGAAAGTTATTCATCCGTGCCACAAAGCTCATCTCATCCGTGTAGGGCAGAAAGTTCATGGGCATAATTGGGTTAATAAATGGAGTTCCCATGCGTTTGTAATGCCACGGCATAATGGCACAACTACTTAGTGCTATGACTGGTGCATCTAGTAGATGTGCCACAGCTGCCAAGCAATCGTTGGAGAAGTGCTCCAGAATGACGACATCATATCGCCGCGGGGAGCTCAACAGTTGGGCGATATGCGGCGAGTTCAAGGCCACCTCGCAGCTGCGCAAGCCCCAATTGTGCAGCATGAAAAACGTGGGCACCTTAAACGGTTGGCCCAGCAGCAGCGATTCTCGTTCAAAATTCTGCAAACAAAATATATATATATATATATAAGAAAATCAGACTTAAAGGTCATAATTAACAATAATATATAATAATATATTTCAAAACATTTTTTTCAGATTTGATTTTGTTTGGCACAAACTGGTTTGGTAACTGGACTAGTAACTAATTAACCCACCCGTAAATCCACAAAGTCCGTCAGCAGTTCCATACCCTCGAAGACGTAGTCAGTGTAATTGGCCATGGGCTCCTTAAGCGGAAAATAACTGTACATGCTGACATTGTGACCACGTTCGGCCAGTGCCACAAACATTGGTCGAAAGAAATCGAAGTGACTCTGGCCGGGATGTCCGAACAGGCCAAGTATCTCAGCCGCCTCAGTTTCAGGGCGATCGGGTGATAGGGCCAGACCCAACAGCAGCGGCACTAACCAATAACGACGCATGTTGCAACTTCAAGGTTGAGATATTTTTTTGTATCTGCAGCGTATGTAAATTTAAATTGCAATCTTTATGTCAAGATCGTGACCAGTATTAATGTTGCAAGCTATTGTTACTTCCACTTGGTTGCCATTTGCAGTTGGCAGTTGCAACTTTTGCTGTTGTACAAGTTGTTGTTTCTTTTTCG
Organism: Drosophila basisetae; assembly: GCA_035041595.1. Lineage (NCBI taxonomy): Eukaryota > Metazoa > Arthropoda > Insecta > Diptera > Drosophilidae > Drosophila > Drosophila basisetae. Next base: position 5,279,061 of record JAWNLB010000162.1, read on the forward strand.
ACCGAATTTCAAGTTGCTGCGTTGACACTTTAATTATAGCCTTAGGAATAACGTGTTCTAAAATGTCATTAGGAGCACACAAAGTCCATTGTCTTTACTGTAAAATAGTGATCGATGTCTACTTGCGAAATTTAATAATTATTTGTAGTTTTATAATAGTCGAAAAACGTATTAAGTATCTTGAGCTGCTCTTGATCTTTGTTCAGATAATAAAACATTTGCAATCATACAAAATAGATGAGTCTAAGAGCAATTTAACCTAACCTAACCTACAACTTTACTTAATTATATAATATTTTATTTAATATATAAATATATACAGTTAAACGCTTATATACACTTTGACACTGTTTATATTAATATTGTGCTTTAGTCTAATACTATTCGTATTTGTATGAGTTAAATACTTTTTGTAGCAAGAATAGAGCTTTAGTATAAAGTTTAAAAGTCACTTAGAGTTTGCATGATTTATGGAAATGATTTCAACTGATTAGTTCTTTTTCTGGACACATTGTTAAAATAAAAAACTTGTTTATTACATTCTACTAACACTTATATAAAACTTCGATTTGTTTTTGGATTTTTTTGTGATAGATTTCGGAGTATTTTAGTATGGAAAAAAACTTGTTGAATTTAATAAATATTATTCTTGCTGCCTCTTCACGCATCGGAAAAACATTTTCAACTATGCGTTTTTTTATTTTTTTATTAATTGAACGCTTTGAGTTTGCGAGTGTTTGTAAAAACAAAAATAAAGGGAGAGAGAGAGAGAGAGAGAGAGAGAGAGAGAGAGAGAGAGAGCTTTTGTAATTAGCTCATTTAGTGAGCATTTCTCTATCTAATCTGTAGAACTACACCTAGCTCTGTTCTTGCCATATCTTTTCGAAGGCACACACGAAAAGCAACTAGTCACTGTCACGTTGCTAAGGTAACTGAAATTTAAAAGTTTCTGCGAGTCGTCGATAAACGAAACCTGACTCAATGCTGAAGCAATCAGAACTGTTAAGTTGAGACACTGAGCCTCTGATTTGAGTCTCAATTACGGCAAATCAGTTGTCGGTGCCTGCGGCAGAAGGGGCAGCCTACAAATTTACCACAAGCTCAGTCAGGTGTATTGCGGAAAACTCATTTTCAGTTACGTTCGACTTCAGATCTGTTCAAAAGTTTTTTCGGATTGTAAATTAACATATGTGCAAATTGCATTTGAGTTGAGGTTAGTGAGTCAAACGACCACAAACGCTTCTCTAAACTTTAACCAGTGATTGACTTCACCGCTGCGATCACAAACAACATTTGTAGTTATTTAATATTCCATCGAAATATTTCCCATTGTTTTCTTTGGTTGTGTTTTTCTTAGAGCAGGTTTTCTTTGCGTATATACGAATATATGTATAAATAAATAAATGCATAGATAAAAACATGTGACTGCTGGGGGAATATCTAAATATAACTAAATAGTTTTATTTATGCATACATTTTTTTCGTCAGAGCTGGTTTATAATGCAGAAAGAAAATGTGTATAAGATTAAGGTACCTTGATTAACATATGATCATGAGATTATATTAATATTTCAATTTTCCAGATTACAGGATTGCTGCGCATTATTATTTTAACTTTGTTTAATGCTTTATTTTATTCTTTTTAGCTCCCGAATTAATATTTGTTCGCTTTTCCACACTCAACATTTATCACTTGTTAATGTAAGCAGTATTTAGTAATATATATAAAATACTATAATAAAATTCCCATAAATACACGAGGAAGTACTGTATTTCAAGACATGTCCTTAGTACTATACCGCTCTGTTCAATTTTAGCTGCGCCCAAAACAAATGCTATAAATAAATGTTTTAATTTTCATTCCTGTCAAACGCACATTTCCTGTTGCATACCTTCAGGCTGTCATTTAAAGCGTCGCAGCCTCTGATTAGAAACGCTCCTCACAGCCAGTGGAAAAGTCAAGTGAAGTCATATTTGTGGAAGTTAAGGGATTTCCTGCTGAATGACAAAACTTTTCTTTTTTTGGGGCTGGCTTATTAAAATTCACTTGGTGATAATGTGCCCAAATGGTAATAATAACCATAACTTTTGAGATACTAATTTCAAAATGTTGCAAATAGCGCACACATAAAATATCAGACGGAATGCAGGCATTCTCATTTTCTGGGCAAGTCGTTAAAATTAAGGAAATCATTTAATTAGGAAAAATTTTCACGTTCCGCTCAATTAGCGTGAGGCTGAGATTTTGGTAAACTTTTTCACTGGGTAACTGGACGCTGAACGGACGATGTCAACAGCTGCGGAGACGTTGACTGACTCACGATGGGACGGGGTGGGTGAGCGGGTGTGCTGGGGGTGCGGAGTGAGGAGTGTGTTGTAATAGACGACGCCTGGCAGGAAGTGTTGTGTTAATATTGGCGACACGTCATTAAAGGCCCTTTAATTGTGAAAATTTTCAGAAGCCAAAAGTGAAATGCCAAATGCAGCAAAATTTACGACACATTATCAAATCAAGTGTGGATGTTGGAAGTTGGCGTCGGCAAAATTACGCACACAAACACATAAACAGAAGTGTATTGACAGCTGCGAGGAAGTTGAAATTGTTTAAGTGACACAAAAGCTGTCGAATTTGAACAATCCGCCAATTGCCCAAAATTTTACTTTATTCTGATAAAAATAAGGCTTATAATGTTTTTTTTTTTTTTTTTTACATTTTTTTAAAAAATCAATTAAGTTTTGACCAGATTATGGTAGCTTGAAGTTTTGAAATGGCATTTGTAATAGGCTCTTTCCATCTCTCCTTTCCTCGACAATATTATGCCCTTTGTCAACCCATTTTATCGAAATGTGGTGTGAAAGCTAACTGAAATAAAATGCTACCGTATCAATTTATTTTAACGTCACACGTTCTTTTTTTCTAAATTTTCATTCACTTTTGTTGTTTACCTAACGCAGAGTTTTCTATTTGCTGACAAACGGCAATAAAATGGAATTTTAAATGATAGAAATCGCATTGAAAAGTCGGAGATAAGCTGAAAGGGTTACAATCAACGCGTGTCCTGTGCAAAGTGGGCGGGACACTTTTAAGAATTTTCCGGCCATTTACATTTAATAGAACTGCATGAAAAGATAAGCGTGCGGGTGTGTTTTCGTGTGTGTGTGTTTGTGTGTGTGTGTTTGTGTGTGTGTGTGTGTGTGAATGTATGAAATTTATAACAAATCAATAAAATGACAATAGGTGCAAACTTTATCGACAGATTGAGAATGGGCGGGAGAGGTATTGGACGTCGTTCTATTGTGCAAAGAACATTTGCCATTGATACAGCTGATGGTAGATGGGAGATGGGAGTTGTACATATGTATATATATATATATATATAAAGACGAAGGTTTCGGAGTGGGGTGAATAAAAGTTTTCGATAAACAATTTTTCGCACGGAAGTGCAATTTGAAGTGAATGCTTCGATTCCATGTCATGAAAATGCGGAAATTATACAGAGAAAGTTTCTAATACATTTGTTACCGCCAATCAATTGCTTTGTCGTAGATATTTCGTCCCTATTACTTAAGGGTGGCTCATATGTATCTAGGTGGCAAGCCGGAATGGCAGCTAGGCAACTTTGGCGTCAGATAGGCCAGTTGCCATCTCAAGGAAGGGCCACTTACTTAGCTTGGGTTCTACTCAGTTCACACAATAATATCTACAAACTTACTCAAGCATGTTCTGTGCTTAGTTTTCGCTCATATTTGAGTTTTGTTTAATACGAGTATAACTGAAAACTTTAAAAATCTTAAAAGTAGACCAATTGCTGAAGTATCTCATTGGGATTACCAAAATAAATAGAAATCAATTATTTCTATGACTCAAGAGTTTCCAAATTTCCAAAGTAAAAAACTATCTAATGGAATTACTAATAAAACTATCTAATACTAAGTACTATACATCTTGCAACATACACACACACTCACACATACAAACAGTCCTTTGTGGTAAGTCCCCGCCACTTTTAGCCAGGAAGCAACCACTGCTGGAGGCATTTACCTGCTGCAGGTGTCTTTAATTGACAGGCGCCAACTATTTATTGCCACGTCACGTGATCTATAAACGTGACGACGACCCCTGCCGCCTGCCCCCACCTCTGCTTGGGCCATATGGCGACTTGATTTACACGTAAGCTGCTTTTGACTTTGAGACATTTGGAGCAATTCAGACTTATAGCTCTTATGAGCAAGGTGTCCTGCTCGTCCTGCTATATCGATTAACAAAACAAACTTAAGTCTGTGTGTGTGTGTGTGTGTGTGTCTATATATGTGTGTGTGTGTGTGTTTCGAGCTGTTCTAGCTATTTCCGTGACAGTAATCAATTTATTTTTGGCAGTGCGCCGATTGCGTTTCCGTTCCTTGGAGTACTCACTAGACGAAGACGAACCTGTGTGTTTGCCACCTTCTTGTATCAAAGTTTTTTGGCCCAAGTTGTGATTTTCGTTTTGGCTTTTTGGCGCAGCGATTTCCGCCAAAATGTCGATAAATCATGTAGTGAAAATGGCAGACAGCAACAAGAATTAAGATTGAAACTCGGCTGGGGAATAGGTATAATGTTTGGGTCTGGGCATCGTTGTGGGGGCCACAGCCAGCGACAGATCCTTGCAGGATGTTGGCGTGATAGATAAGTTGACAGAAGGGTTATCGCCGCCGCTGTCTGTGCGAGCGAGCTTAATCAATCTTTCGCTCGCTCTTTTCAATTTGGCAATTAATTAATTTGGATCCAAAAGCCGACGGCACGTGACCATAGAGCTTGCACGCAGGCTAAGAGGAAGCAATAGAGATAGAGAGAGAGTGAGAGTGAGAGACTGAGAGAGAGAGAGAGAGAGAGAGAGAGCAGAGATAGAGCGAGTAAAAGAGGAAGAGTAAGAAGAGAGCCGGTTCTTTAAAGTCTCTGTTTGCTTCTTTTTGGCTTGGCTCGGGTCAAGTGCTGGAATTGATGTTTCGGTTATGATTTATCGTCCAATTCAATTGGCCAGTCATCGTATCAGTTACCCCCCTTGAGTCTACATGCACTGCTCACTGCTCTGCTTGCCTTACCACCAGGCTGACATCTAATGGCCAGCATATTGCACAACAGCAGCAGCAGCAGCAGCCAGGCAAAAACCAAAAAACTAAATTGAACTTGGGCTGCGTTCAGTTGGGTGCCATCTAGAGATGGTCGCGTGACACGAAGCACGACACGATTTATTTGAGAAATTGCTGCTGAACTTGTAATTGTTTTTGTGTTTTTTGGTTTGGTTTGAAGCATTTATATAATTGCCCATAAACTTAAACTTCAATTTGTTGAGAAAATTCCTACATATATTTTTTGTTTTAAAACATTTTGGAATGGTGAGTTTTTGAGTTCAAAAAGTTACATTTTCACGGGTTGTATTTAGCATATTTTCAATTATGTCTAGTCTAATTCAACCTGGCCACACAAGATGCGTCTGCATAATTGAGTTGGAAAACAGGAAAATCGTCCATCTCCAAATGGGATGTTGTATGCCAGAGCATCGTCGTCGGCGTCGTCATGCTGTCATAATCATCGGAAGACAGCTTTCATCCATCGTTCGCCCGTTTTGCAACGCCCACATGCGCACCACTGCCCGGGTGGTGCAGACATCTCCATTGGCGTGGAACTCCAACCTCGGCAATCCTGATGTAATAACCATGTTTTCAGCTTGTAATGCGGCAGGGTAACAACAACAATAATAACAACAACAACAACACACTGCCAGACCTTAGGCATTTCGTTGCGGGGGTTAAAGTCAAGTTCTGGCGATACACAGCACGGGCCGAATGGGTGGGGGGAGGAGAAGGCAGGGCAGGGTAGGGCAGAGCAATAGCAGGGCCAAGAGGGTCGCTGGAGTTCTAATCGAGGGTGCAGAGCAGGGCGCTACTTGTGAGTTGTGAATTGTTTTTGATGTTAAATGTGTGATAATTTAATGACTGTCGACGCCTGACGCATCGCAGGACTCCGGGTTCGCAGGACTCTGTCTCAAATTGAGCAATAGGTCGCAGCCATAAGAACGCAATCTTCACTTGAGCTGAGCGTTTAATTTACTGGAATAATAAAAACGTTTTTCGGGCATAAAATCCTGTGGCTGGCTATGATTTGTGCACTTTTCGATGTAACAGATTGTCTTTTAATGGTTATTCTCCCTCACTCTCTTCACCACCCCCCCACTCTTTGGCCATGACATAATTTGTGGGAGGGTTGCTTCCCATTCAATCCAAAGTGATACGATGATTAGCCACTTGGTGGCCTGTGGGAAAATACAGCAACTGATGTGATTGCTCATCATACATACATACATATATCTAAACAAAAACTGCTTATAACTATCAAAATTAATTTGAATACACAAGTCTTCTATGTTTTGTGTATTCAAACAAACACTAACATTTAGTTTTTAGTATCTCAACCTACTTACAATTGCAAAAGACTTGTCGCTAAGCCACTTTTATTTTTGTTCAATATTTAAACATTTGTTATGTAAAGAACCAGTTGGATAACTAAGATCAAATATGCATTTGCATACTCGACTTGTTTGTTTTTATATGCATAACAACAGTTTTTCGAGATGTCAATAATAATAATTTTCTTTAATATGGATGATGAGTACGTGAAAAACACGTTCTTCATCGATGTAGAACTTAAACATAAAAATTATTATAATTTGTATTTTTTTGTTTTTGAAAATTAAAAAGCAAAGCTATAAATATGTTAATTTGTTATGGAAAAATTATCGACAGTTGTAGGAAGTGGCCTCACTATACACACTTGACTGAATCTGAACTCAAAACTTCACAAACCTTTCAGATACGTAAAAACTAATAATATATGGACTTGACTTTCTCCAATACTCATTAAAAACTATGATATACGTTAACCTTGGAAATGTATTAATCTATAAAAACAAAACTGTTGATAGCAAGCCAAAACACAAGTGCATTTAGAACAAGAATCTCTCCGTTTAACCTTTAGTTTATCAAAACAACGCATGTTTATAAATAAAACAACAGTTCTTTTGTCACATTTTAATTATGTTTGTGACAGAAGAATGTTTTAGCTGTGTGACCGCGTTTTTCTTGTATGCCCAAGTGAAATTCAGCTTCGAAGCTAATCAAAATTTATGCAAATCCAAGTCGACCTTTTTTGATTTTGCACTAATGTGAAAATATGGCATATGGAAAAAAACTGAAATTTAAATGTGCGAAATTTGGCAAACACCACGCGCACAACCACACTCATAGACGGATACAAGCACATGGATATGTGGGTGTGTGGGTGTGTGTGTGTGTGTGTGTGATTTGCACATGATGACAAAGTGGGCGCAGACAGCCGCAAACAATGAAAAATGCTTTCAGCCGTCGGCTTTCTGGAACGGATGCTAATAATTTAATTTGGCAAAGAGGAAAATCCAAAAATGCCAACAGAAAAATAAAATCTGCGACACGTGACTGCGATTTATGAGTTAAAACAGGCGGTACAATTAATTTTGAATATTTGGAATTATATATTTATTGCAAACATCATTATCAACATGAATATATTTATCATCATCATCACCATCATTATTATCCTCCTGAGTTTTAGCAAAAATGCAGGGCATTGAACTTTTCCCGATTGTTGTCGACCATATTGTTGTATTTGTAGGCCGAATTTTGGGAATTGTTGCCAGCTCCTTCCGTATTCACTGTCAACCTCGTATTGCGGAGGAAACTATCTGCGGGACTGCTGGAAACGGCATATTTGCCAAGCTGCAGTTCCGTATTTCGCATGGGACTCAAATGCTTGGAGGCAATTGCCTTGCTGGATGTACGATTCTGGTGGACCATTTTGGGTAGTTTAAGATTTTCGTTGCAGTTACAGACAGTACAAGATTGGAGCGTTTTCACTCAAGGCACGTTGGATAAATGGTTTAGCACGGAGAATTCCAGACGATTACCGCAGTTACTGGTGCGTGAGCCCTTTTTAGAGGACAGATGCTTGGAAAGACTGCAAAAGTATCAAAAATTTCTCATTAGTATAATTCCAAATTGTATAATTAATTTTGAATAAAGCTCACCTTATATTATTTAGTAGCTTCGCTTTAGTGTCCGGTCTCGGCATTGACACATTTGCTTTGGCACGTTTAACGAAATATTTTTGATTCTTATTTTTTTTCAAAAGTTTGGTTCCAGCAGCGTTCGTTGCTGTTTTGATTGTGTGGCTGAAAGCGACGAGTGCCTCCGGCTTTTATACCCCGGCGAACCGAACTGAATCGATTCGTGGACCGCTGATCTAGTTGGGATCTTTGTCGCATCATGCGGTTAATGCGTGTTAGCCAAAATATGTTTATCGTGTTGACCACGAAACAAGTTACGGCCCAGACAGATATGTAAATCTCATCTCTCATCTTATGAAAACAACAGAAAAATATTGTCGTCGTTAGCGTCGTAGACCTCATCACAATACTATGCGTCAATGCTGATCTCAAAAACCTGGTAAGCTCGAGAAAGCTACGTCATATTCTGAGAATTGCCAAATGTTCAACGATTTGTGGAACAAATAATACCATTTTGGAGTTCCCCCCATCAGAAATGTTTTGTGAAAGTAAGAAACTGAACTGTACGAAGGATATTATGACTCCCATATGTTCAGCTAAATCTTTACCTTTAGTTGTGAGTTTTTCTCATAAAATATTTTTAGAAAAAGTCAAAAATAAGTAATAAGTAATTATAAAGGATATTATTACTGAAAGGTGAAAAGAAAATGAAAAACAAGTAATTCTACTAACTATATAATTACTAAAGGGTATTCAGATATATCTTTTTATCTATTTACGAATGATCACATATCAAAAAGGTTTTGTGAAAGGAAAATATTTGAAACTGTCTAAAAGATATGAACTAAATCATATAAAACAATATTTTATTGTCATATGTTATATATATTATTTTAGATAGAACCACAACTCATATTGCATTAAAAAGTTTGGCCTCAGCTTCAGTTACCTTTGGGTATGTTTCTTTGGACAGGAACCAGTCCCCAAATCGAGTATTTTGTTTGGGACACTTTTAAAATAAAAATATAAAAAAAACTCATGAGTCTGGGTAAGTTTGCTTATATAACAAAATGTTTTTCGTTTAATAGCTTTGCAAAAATGTGGCATAAAATTAGCCGCGATTTATTTAAAAACGAAAGCCAAGTGCAAAAATTGACATTTAAGTCAGCAATTCCTAGACGTTCAAAGTCCAATTTCTAAATTTAAGGTTTTTTTACTGTCAATGGCCCATATTCGATTGAACCAAAAATATGTTTGTTGTTTAAGTGCAAGCTTTTTATTATGTAATATATATTTATTTAAAGCATTTGATTAAAAGCAAAAAAATATATATTGCTTACAGGAAAGCTGGCAACGACTACATTATTTTGCTATAAAGTTTTTTGATAATTGTTAGGTTAATCAGAATAAAACAATGTATTGAACTGCATAGGAATTAACTATAATATTGTAATTTAATTGGACGGGTTTCAACGGAACTGATGTTATAGGTGTATATGATAAATGATCTGTGATGCTTTTGAAGCTATGTAGCAATGTAGCTAGATTTGAAAAAGGCATTGACTTTGAATAAGATTCAATTATTCTCTATCTAACAAATATCTATCTAATAAATATTAATAACATTAATGAACTTCCTTTTCTTATAACAAAAAACCAATAACTTTATTGATTATTATATGATTATATTTTATTATTCTTGAATAAGATTTATTGAAGAGGGTTCATATTTTTGTAAAATATCATAGTATAAATATATGGAATATGATTTTTAAGATTCGTCACTTCATTTTTAAATTGTTACTCTTTTTTTTTATCAGTTATTAGTGAAGTTTGTGCTTGTGTTCAAGGACTAGACTACACCTAGACTTTTGCGTATTATCATGCTTTATATGACATTTATCGCATTGTTTATGTATACTATTATCGCAGATCGGTTAACTATATAACCAAGAACAATAACAACAAAAAATTAAAATACATATACACTAAACGGCCAACAGGCTTTTAAGCTGATTTCTTCACAAAATTGGCTGATGCAATGCAACGGGCACTTTTCATCAGCCAGGCTCATGCATAATATGGCGATATATATTCGTATAGACAGAGACAGAGAATACATAAAGAGGGGGAGGCAGATAGCATTCGAAATACATATTCATATTATTCAAACGATGGCCACACGACATCAATGGAATGGAAATGCAGCAATGTATCACTGCAATCAAACAAACAAACAAATGGTTAAAAACAAAATAATCTAAATAAAAGACAACTCATTTAGGCAGAGTTCCTCATACATTTAATCGAAATAAGCCCTAGAGCCGGCCGGTGGCAAAAGTTGACGCATTTGCCACGAACTACATACGTGAGTCTCAGCAGGTTCAGACAGCAGTCAAACGCCAAAACCTGGCGGGGCAACAGCGGTCGCTTTGCGTGTGGATTTAAACAAACAAATATATATATATATATCTATATATATATATATATATATATATATCTTTTGCTATGCACCCTGCCTCCATGATATGTGTAAGATTGGGTAGCTTGTCGTTTTGTACAGTTTTGAAACAGATCAAATTAACTGCCAGCTGCAGTCGTCAATAATATTTTTCTTGTGTATTTTCTAAATCAACCACATCTAAATAAGTAGCAACTTTTTGTAAATCCCAACATTTATTTGAAATGCTTACAGGATAATTCTCCGTTGAGCATGCTCTATTAGAGCACTCTTACTTGTCTGGCTGTGGTTGTTTTTGTTGTTGCTTTTGAGTTGCGCTTTTTGCAAATGTGACAAACCAGTTAGTTGGCAACTCTAATTTGCATTGCCGACGTCGTTCGACGAGTTTTTGTCTGCCTCTGACTCTGAGTCTCAGTCTGAGGTCTGCGCTTTGAGGTCTGGGTCTGGTTCGCGTGGTCTGTTTACGGGGGGTCGGGGTTGGGGCAGGGTGTCGGTGTCGCTGGCGGGGCTTTCTTCGTTGCTCATGCGACACGTTGCCTTGCAGCTGCTGCTGCTTTTGCTGCTGCTGCTGCTGCTGCTGTTCGCTGCTCGCTGCTGTTTGGAGCTGTGCTTAGAACCGTAACGCAGTACAGCGAACTCGGCAATTTGTTGCTGGCGTTATTTAAGCCAGATGCAGGCATCGTTAGAGGTTTAGTAGAAAGTTCACAACAGAGGCGAACGCTGCAGTTTGATCCAATATTTGGAGCACATTGCATCTGTCGAGTTTCCCTGCAACAAATTTATTTTATTCCTTCTCCAATGTGCAAATTGCAAAAGTTTTGTGTCAATGCCAAAAATTAACAAAACGAGTTCTAAGGAAAAATTACTCAAGCAATTGGGGTAAGTCAGGTGTACAAAAATGTGGTGGCAACAAATTATAACAAATTAAACTTACGCTTATTGACAGATTGGACAACAGTCTATCGTCCAGCAAGGGATCTCGCACAGGCAACTCGGCTAACAATAAAGAACTGAAAGTGTTAACGCTATTGCAAACTGTGCCGTGAACTCGCCGTTCAACTCAGTAACAAATTGAAACTGCGCAGCTCAGTTTCATTGAAAATTGGAATTGAAATTGTTAAAAAAATCGCTAGAAATTGATCCCAACAACCCAAAAACAGCAAGCAACCAAATCAACAGCAAAATGGTCTACACGGAACGGAACGACAAGTGTCTGGCGAACAGTAAGGACAAAGTCGGCCAAAACCCGTACTCGAGTGACGAGAAGAAGCCACAATCCAGTCCCAGCTCCTCGGGTGCCTGGAGCAGCCAGGCATCGAATGCCGAGAAATGGAAGTACAATAATATGGTCAAGGATAATCGAGATAAGTTCAATGGCATGCACTTCTCCTAAGTCCCTCAAATGGACACTGATTGGAGTTGAGCTCTAATATGTGGGGTCTTTGGCTAATGTAAGCATTGCCTGCAACGTGATTGACACTTATTATTATTGTTATTTCTCTGGGTTCCATGGATTAATTATATTGCCTAGTTGTAAGCCTGTTAATAATTGGATATAATATACATTGTGTATTATACATTTTGAAATTATGAATTATCTTACAAAATTTATTGAAAAAGATGCGCTAAAAAAAAAACAAACAAAAATTGTGTTGGGACAAGTTTATATTGGGAAGGATATATTGATAAAAACCTGTGCTTAATTTAGGGAACGCTGACAGCGTTTGCAATTGTTCATTTTAAGGTAAGTTTGAGTGTGTAAGAAATAATTTGAAGTTAACTGCTTTGCGACTATTCTAATCAGAGAGTGAATAGCTGGAAACAGACTACGCAGAATAATAGGTCTCAAAAGGATATAAATTTCTTGTTAAAATTATGTGAATTAATATCAAATCTGCCCAAAAAACAAGAGTCAAATTGAAGTTTTAAAGATGTTATAATTGAATACTCATTTCAAACACTTCCATCTAATCCACTTAACTATTAACTTTCTCTAGTAAATTATATACGCATTTGTTCTCTTATTCGAATCCATATAGCTATTAGCCTGCTCCAACAAATTGTATACCCATTGACCTTGCTACTTGATTTTTAGCATATCGCATCTATTACTGTCTGTACAACATTCCACTGTGGCTATTTTCGTGATTAGCTTGAGTTATGCACGGCCAGCCGTTGATATCACCCCTCTAAAATATATACGTATATGGATGTATATATATATTCACTGAAACCTTGAGCAAAGTGCACTTAATACACATTAGCTACGCTTATTTGACAGACTCCCCCCAGCACTGCAATATTGATGATGCCTGAACGTCTTTACAAACAGCACTCCCCCTTGGCACCCTCTTCGGTGCTCATCACCCTCGACAGCTGGCGAACGGGAGCGTGTCGTGTGTTCGGGGAAACAAGTGTATCTCTGGCTGCGCAGGCATATTACCGCAAGGACGACGTTCGTTTTTGGGTCCGGTAGTCGTTACGGCGGAATGGTCGACAGCATTTTACGCATCGGATGGATTAGAAGTGCGAAATTTTTGATAATTTTTCAATTGTATTGTTTGCCACCACTGGGCAGATACGATACGATGAGGACAGAGTCCTGGGAGTGAGCTGCGGTCGTCCTTTTGACACACGACTGCACAGGACACAGGACACAAGACCCACAAGCACGTGGCGTTGGCTATTAGAAGCGATTTCCTTCACGCCGCTAATACAACTTTTTCCATAGACACGTTTACAATTTTTGATATTTGAGTGTGTTGGAAATGTTGTGGCGTTTTCCGGATTTTCCCGGGGGCAGACTGTCACCGTGCGACACACTTGACGTGTTTGGCGTCTAATTGAAGCGCTTTATTTTCTATTTATTTCCTATTTGCTTCTTTTTTTTTGTCGCACTCTTCTGCTATAATTACTTTGTTTCCAAGCGCCGGGCGGTCGCTTCTTAGTCCCGGCTGGGATGTCAGATGACATTTCCTTTTTTTGGCATCTTCGTCACATTGCAATTAAACGCGCACAGCAGGTGTGCCCGCAAGGACCTTTGAACTTTGCGCTATAAAATGTGTATGTGTCACTTGCAAGGATTCCACAACCGGATGATGACAACGACCGGCGGCTGAAGCCCGTCGTCCGACTCCTGTGATTCCTGATGCTAGCCAAGCGAAATGCAATTATCAACTCATTATAATAGAGAAACCCACAAAAATTCTATTCTTTTTTTGCTCAGAACACTACATAGACAACACGCGCCCTCAGGTTAGGCCGGTCAAGCAAGTTTCTTCGAAAAATGCTGGCATATCATTTCTTCTCTTTCTGTGCTTCTCCTTCTATCTCTTTCTGTTGGCCAATATTATCTAGTGCTGGCTTCCGTTGACAGACAACCCTTATTGTGCGGGCCCACGATAACATCTTCCGCCAACATGTCACATGCCACGTGGTGGAAAATTATGAATAATTCCCGTAACTTCTGTCGCAACGTCGGCAAAATCGCAGCTTGCAATGAATAAGTGACACCATGTGACCATGCCTACCGTTTGAGAGAACGCCCCCTTGCCATAGCCGTTGCCAGGCTGAGCCGCGTGTCTGAAGTGTGGGGCGTGCCGTCAGATACAACTTCCGACATCCGACAGATGTTTTGCTGTGCGGTGTGCGGGAATGCAAAAGGCGACCCCATCCCCCCCGCCTCATTCGAATCGGGCTCTACCTTTGATACTGGCTTGTGTCTGATTTTTGGGAGTTGCGCCCGGTTGCAGAACAATTGACACGGCAATTTCTCGGCGCGGATGTCACTCCGCCAGCAGCCTGCGAAATTGTATTCGAATTGTGAGTGTTAATGTGAATGTGAATGTACTCGAACATAATGTACGGGCGTTCACATTTGCCCAAAAGGTGTTTGGCGGGTTCTCGTTGTTGTTGTTGTTGTGCGTCTCACATGGTAATGTTTTTCTTCCTTTTTTTTCATTGATGGCAAGGTGTGACGCAGTTGCCAAACACGTCAAACAGACATAATCCAAAATTGATTCGCCCCCTTCTCTGGCTACTGTGCAATGTGCAATTTGTGCGTTATTTGATGGCAACAACAATTGGAATCGTTAAAGTGATCAATGTGCCATGTCATCCGTTCAACGCAAAAGGTGCAATTGAGTCATTCAACTAGAGTTAAAGGATATACTTTGCAAACATGTCGCAGAAAGTGCCCATATTCCAAGCAGAATGAATAATTTAAAGGGGAATACAGAATAAAATTTAAAAGCTAGTAAAACAGTATTATTATAAATTTGCTTTAAGCAGTTCTGGAAAAACTCTAATGAAGAACTTGCCTGTTAAGTTGAATCGATACATTTCCATTTGTGTTTCATTTCGATTTGTGTTTAGATAGATTTCAAGTTCAATTTAATTAGATCCATTCTTGAGCAGATTAATTTTATGGCACGAAATTAGCATGACAATTATAGCTCAAGATAATCTATACTATATGTGTGTATATATGAATGAATATTTGATATCATATCATATTGCATATCTGACATTTCTGGTCTGCAGATCAAAGTTATGCAAATGCCATATAATTTACAAAATATGCCAAACACGAGGCCGCACAAAGGGCGGCAATTACATGAAAATCTCAATTCAATTGAGAGTTGTGAGTTGAGAATTGAGACGCACGGCTGTCAATTGAGAATTGAGAATCAACCACCGTTAAATATAAATTTATAAAAACACAATATTCCGCCGCCATTTCTCATTTCTCATGCTGATCGACAGCTGTCACGAATGACAATTGGATTGTCGAGCAATGAAGTCCTTGCCCCCTGGTCCCCTGCACGTTCTCGTTCCCGTTCCCGATCCTGTTCCCGCTTCTGTTTGCCTTCCCTGGCAAATTCATATAAAATATGCAATAAAAATATGAAACCACAGCATTTGTATTTATAGTATTCCTAAAATGCTCGAGGTCATCAAAATCAAAACAAGAAAAACAACGAATAACAACAACAATAACAACGAAACCGATATGAAAATTGAAACAATGGCAATGCTCTCTACTTTTCCCTACTCTACTCTCTGGGCCGAGAGTGGTTCACTGCGAGTCTGGAGGACACTTGAGTAAAACGCAGAAATGTGGTTGCGTTTTTGTGGGTTGTCATTAATGGGGGAGTGGGGAACACCATTACAAGACTGAGCGTCTCCAAGCGAGGCACTGCAAGTGAGCTACCCTGCACTTAATGGATCATCTGAGTTGCCCAATAAAAAAGTATAAATAATTTAATACTTTGAAATGACTAATGGATTTCAGAGATAGTATGAGCAATATGATGCTGGAAAGAGTTAAATTTGTCGAAGATACTGTTTTATTTCCGTAATAATAATAATAATTCCAAATATCTTTCTGATTATAATTTATAATAATATGCAAGCTGACAACTCACAACTTTCTGAAATTGATTAAATTCTTGCTAAAGATTAGATTCTTCCGAAATTTATAAGTTAAACAGCTAAAATACGAAAACAACATTCAAAAGTAGGACATCACAGTAGTCAGTGTAATCCGAACAATTCCTTGTTTGCCTGCATTACAAATTTGTCTATGTTTTCATACAGAAAGCGTATGTAAAAATCTTTAAATGCAATTATGGTTCATGTGCAGCTCTCACAAAAAACGCCAATGATATGTTGGTAAGTGTCTTTTGTTGTGGCTTAAATACACACACACACACGAAGCTACACACACCGCTACACACATTTAGACATAATCAGGGCGGTTATTTTCTGGTGCGCGCCAAAAAAAGAAAAAAAGCTGCCGCGAAGCTACCATTTGTTGCACGTCCTTCGGGTGGTTCCCAAGTAGATGAATGGGCGAATACATATATAAATGTATGCATATATATATATATATATGTATATATACAATCGCATCATTTTGAGCAATTAAGTGTGTGTATTATCCGCATAACACCGCCACTGTCAGAGGGCCTTGAAACACTCACAGACATACACACACACACACACAGAGACACACACTCACATCAAAACAGACGCAGGACGGGAGCCTTCCCCTTTCCACTGCCTCCTCCTCCTCCTCCTCCTCCTTCTGCCCTGTTTGTCTCCCTCTCAGGTTATGGCCCGGTGCGTATTCGCTTATAGGTCCTGCCACCGGAAGTACATTGAATATGAGTGCGTTTGCATGTGTTTGTGTATATATATATATATATATGTATATATATATATATATATGTGTGTGTGTGTTTGCATGCTTTTATGTGCAAATTGTGCATTTATGTCGACAATGCCCGCAACAACTCAACTTGATGCTTTGCGAGGTTAGCACACGATTCAGTTTGAAACTCGTCATCAGCATCAGCTGCAGCCTCTGCTTCAGCTTCAGCTTCTGCTTCAATCTGTGGCAGAAGCCGCAGCAGGACAACAACAAAGCGGCTGGCTACATGCGAGTGCATAAAGCAGCGCAACGGAGAGTGAATGTGATGATGATCAGCAGCAGCTTCCTTGTTGTTCTTCTACTCTAGCAGAGGGCATTATAGTTGTGGCACGAACTGTGTGACGCAAGAAAGGGGACAACTCAAAACTTATCAACTTTGTTTTTCGATTCATTATTCCTGACAATTGCTAACTTAATGATGCCCTATACACTTCAACAAAATAAATAGTCGTTCTCTGTTTAACATATCATATAGATAAAGTTTGCATTT
Organism: Drosophila basisetae; assembly: GCA_035041595.1. Taxonomy (NCBI): domain Eukaryota; kingdom Metazoa; phylum Arthropoda; class Insecta; order Diptera; family Drosophilidae; genus Drosophila; species Drosophila basisetae. The sequence continues at coordinate 5,296,304 of JAWNLB010000162.1, forward strand.
CTACTTTTCTATTGTTAAGAAATATATTTAAAATATTGTGAATTTTGATTTTGCTTGCATTTGGAAATTATTTGTATAAACAAAAAATCTTTCATTTCCAGTTTTGTACAATATAGGACTTTTTTTTTCCTGAAATATCAATCAAAAATAGATAATTATTCCCGGATTACTATATTATATAGACTCCATAGAAACAATCAGTCAAAGCTTTTACAAATCAACAGTTCTTATAATGGTTAATTAATAGTTAGGGCATTAAGTGTTCTACATTGGAAACTCAGCTCTACTGTCTTTTTCCGCTGTATTTACTGTTGTGGCTTCTGATCCGCAATCAGCATCGCAGTTGCAGTGGCAGTTGCAGTCGTCGTCGTCGTCGTCGCTGTTGCAGGCACAGTTGAGGTTCAGTTATTGTGATAAGCAGAGTCGTGCCCACTTTTCCGCATTGCTTTGTTCCTCGCTGGGAGGGAGGTGAGCGGCTGTCAAATGTGTTGATAAACCAGTGACTAGTGAACCATCAAGCAGTCACTCCTACAAGCGGCCGATGGAAAGGGCTTCTCGGGAATTACCCCTAATCTGCCCGTCAGACAGCTATATATATGAAAAAAGATATGGAAGCTGAGTTCTACAACTGAAAGTTCTTTTAATAGCGGTTATTCAACGCTGCTCACAATGTGTTCTGTTCCAAACCATTTTCAATGCAAATGTGAAAACTGAATCGATATTCACAGCAAATAAGAAAATGTAAAGGAAATCCATTTTGACGCTTTACAAATTCAATTACAATTCCTTCCCATGTATTTTCCATTTTCATAGACAAGACTTTCAAAGCATTTGTGTTTTGTAAACAATTTATTATAACTTCCAATAGTCCAAGACTTGTCAAAAACCTCAAATGCTGGCCGCAGCCACGCCCATTTAACGCCCACCACCACAGCAAAAACCATGTGTGTCAATGGCCAATTTAAAATTCAATTTAAATTCAATTGACTTGAGATTTGGAAATGATTTCACAGCAACCAGAAAGGACGACGCTCAATAATAACACACACACACCAACACAAACACACACACACATACACAAAAACTCACTCACAGCAGGGAAGCCCCATTAAGAGCTTTTGCAGTTTTTACTCGGACTTTTACTTTGTGGTTGTCGTTTGAAAAGCAACAGCAGAAAGCAAATCTAATTACAAAGGAGTCGTTTCGAAATTCTTTGGTCGCAGAAAAGTCAGAAGTGAAAATGTGATAATTGAAACGGGGCTTCCAACTGCCAGACAGCGAGTAGGAAAACAATAAATTATGCACACAGCACATAAAAGACACAACCTGCCGGGGCAACCTGTGAACACAAACCCGAAACACAACCTCGAGTCCACACCCCCCCCCCCTCGACAACTGGCCACAAATCCAAAAAAGGAGGGGGAGAAGCGGGTGAAGGAAAAGCAAGTAACACTAATTGCCTGGCGGCTCCTTCAACAAAAGCATCCTGCCACAAACAGTGGCAACAGCAGTTTGTTTTTGTTTTCCCAGCGACGTCGTTCAGCGACCAAAAGCCTTGAAGCCTTACGACACACGAGCACAAAGCACATCACTCCCCTCACTTCCAAACTTCCCTCCTCCCCCCACACAATAAAAATGAAGAAACATTTACAACACGTTCTGGCAATCTCATAAATAATACCGAAATTTCATTAAGACAAATTAATGTCTATCAATATGTTGCCAATGAAACGTTGCTAAGCTGGTCACGAAGGATTCGCAGCACTCGCGATGCTTTACTTGCCACTCGTTGCTTGCCACTCGTTGCATGTACTCGTTATACTATATGCGATATACTAATTAAATACTTTCTCAACAGCGATCGAACTCCCTTCAGCCAACTTTCTTAAGATCCCCTCACTATTGTCAAATCTAAACTGAATAACACAAGTTTGATTTTAGTTCCCCAAGGGAGATGTCAAAATAGCGTCATGAAGCCTACGATTATATTGATGGCCACTGAGGCGCTGTACAAATCATAATGGACATAATCATAAAAATGTACATAAACTGTCGCGTAATTCACATTTCAAATGGTTTTTCTATTGCTCTCCAAATCGAGACACAAGAACTGAGACTGCAGTTCCTGTTGTGGTCCAGCTGTGCGGTAATCTTCAGACAACTCGGGCCACTTATCAAATTTCACACTCGATTTCTAGTGGAACGCGGCGAAGACTTTTCCTCGATTTTCTTCTTGTTGATTGGATGCACCGCGAATCGCGCAACAAATCTGTGTGACAGTCGCATTTGTTCAGCATATACATATATGAATAAATGTCTATGTATGTGTGTATAATTATATTTAATTTATGGGCTCATAACAATTAGGGCGAAGTCAAGTGGTGGTAGCTGCGGTTGGTTTGGTGAATGGGAACGAAGGAATATTTTCACTAGATAATTTTCTATTTTCTATTTTCTTTGTTTTTTTTTTTTTGTTGGAATCGAGTTGAGCCACCCTCAAGCGTACAAGCAGCCGAACTGAACTCGAACCCAAAGCCGAACCCTTGCCATGATCATGATTATCTCAAACATAAATGCACATGCCTCTCGAGAGTTTCTCAGCAAGCACGTGACTTGTGTACACACACACACACACACACACACTCACTCTCACAAAATGGTCTAAAGAGACGTCGTAATTCAATTTACTGTTGTGGACCGCGGGCATGTTTAATTTCATATCCAACGTATTTAAGCTGAAACCAAACCAAAGCAAAACAAACCAAACCAAACGAAAGCAAAGCAAAGCAAAGCAAAGCAGTGGAGGCCAACACACAATGAACAGACGAGCCGAGTTCTGGTTTTGGGCTGTTGGGGTTTGTGGTCAGGCTGGGCTGCGAGGGGGAGTGGGGCGTGCGCGCAAAATGTTCAATTTAAAAATTTATGCAATTATGAGCCGCAAATATTATTATATAAACACAAGCACAAATACGGACAGGTAAACCGGCAACACACAGAACGAGCAGCCACAAAATGAGCAGCGAGTTAATAGTAACGAGTTAAGCGCATCGAGTACGCTTACATTCCTCTCAGTGTACTCAATTACAAATTATTGGTATTTTATTGAGATTCAATAAATATAAGGTATTTTCAAATATCAAATCAAATAATATATACTTTCCTTAATACACGGTATTTTGATTGTATCCAATTATTCTTTTATACTTATTGTATATCAATTGTGCATGAAATTTTAATTACATTCTATTGTTTTTGTTTAATTATATAGCTTACTGTATTCAATACTTTTCTGTCATTAATTCTTTTTTCAAATTAAATATGATATATTTTCCACATATCTGCTTCTAAAGTGCAACATTAATATTTTTAAATGTTTAAAGCAATATTTTATGTACCATGACGAATTGATAGGTTTTAGACTTAGTTATTTTTTCCAAAGTAAATCTGTGTGTAATCAACATTTAATTGTTATTACTCAAACAGGATTCGTAGGCACTTAGGATCCTTGTTGAACTCAAGTCTTTTGCAATCTATCACATGCAATATCTCCGCCCATGTACACACTACTATTATGATTATTGTTTTTGTTGTCGTTGCTGTTGCTGTTGTTGTTCTCCATATTTCTCATGTCCTGCTTGCAGAACCTTTCCCTCTCTCACTCGCACTTGGCTACAGAAAAATCGCTTAAGCAGCTCTTGGCCGGTAACTGAGTATTTTATGTGTATGTATAAAGATTATATGGTCATACACATACACACACACACACACACACGCACAACACTAAAGACACTAAGCACGACAAAAAGACATTAAACACGACAACGAAATAAAAGAGAGAAGGAAGAAAAAAATGAAACAAAACATTGAAATTCCTTATCAGCATTTCCGCTTTTCGTGACCAATGTCTCGGACTCCATGCGCACGTGCCTATGTGTGTGTGAGTGTGTGTGTGTGCGTGTGTGTGTGCGTGTGTGTGTGGGTGAAGGAGTATCAATTTCGCACACACACCCCTTGGGTCCGTGTGGTCATGCAAAGGTTACACAAATGGAAAAGCCCAAAGAAAAATGCCAACTTTCGGCCAAACATTGTGAGTGAGCCACCTGTCATTGGCTTTTCGGTGGTTTCAGTGGTGCCTGCCACAAAAGACACGCCACCAAACTCAAGTTGGCCAGTCAACTGGGCCAGTCGTTGGACATGCCTATCCTGGTTATCCTTCATTATTCATAAATATGCAAATCGACCTGCTCACACAGTGTGTAATAAATTCTGAAGTCTTTCGGCTTTCGGCTTTCGACTTTCTGCTTTCAGCTTTCAGCTTTTGGCTTTTTGCCTTTTGGCTTTCGGCGTTTTCAGCCTTCTCTGTAGTTCTATAGAATTTGTTTGGCTCCTGGACATGTTTAACACTCAATCTGTGTGGCAAACTGCGCGCTGGCAGAGCATATGCCACATTACCTCCGAAACAAATTAAATCGTTTCGCATTCGACTCGAACTGAGCAGGCAGCTCAAGCATAACCAGCAGCAATAGAAGTAGCAGCAGCAGTAGCAGCAGAGGAAGGAGCAGCAGGAGCAGAACTGCTGCAAGGACTACACATGCTGGATGCCTCGTTAAAAGGGGCGGGCGATCGTTGGCTCTGATGTGCGTGGCATGTGGTGGGCGTTGCCCCAGCTTTGACTGACGCACACACACACACACACACGCATACTCAATTGTGTGTAAGTAATCTAGAAAACCACACGACTCACACAGATATACGATTGCAGACTCTGTTCGGCTGTATCTGCAAATATATACATATATCTTGGGAAAATATTTGTTTACCCTGTAGTCTTAAAATGTCCAAAAAGGGGTAGCATAGACAGACAATATTTAATAGAACTTGGGTATTTCCGTAGCGATTTACACTTTCCACTGTCAAACGATTTTTGGTCAGAGTTTCATCTCTGGAATAATACGACTCTTGATCATCAGTTTGTTTGTCGGAACTGTATTGTTTTATATTTAAACTATATTTCATGGTGCAATGCAGGGTATCCATTAGTCGAACACTCTGGCTGGACATGTCATATTTGCTATCGCACTCGGGCTTCTTCCCAGAACATCGGTTGATTGTCTGGCCAGAACGTTGTTTGATTTAAAACAACGTAAATCATAACTTTCTCAGGCAATTCCCTGCCATATACCCGCACCCCCCTCCCCTAATATATATATAGCATGTAGATATGTAGTTGTATATGTATATATATATGGCATATAATGCGCAAAATCGCAGCCATAACACGAATTGAAAGAGGGGGCGCCTGGAAGTCGTCCTTATGCTTGGGCAGCATAAAATGAATTTCCCTCTTCCTTGTCTGTAACTCTAAGGACTCCAACAAGACTGCTTGACTGGGCAAACAAGCGTATTAAATTGAGCTACAATTTCGTAACAGGACATTGCAGCTGATCCTGACATTCTGCCGGAAGTTAAACTCCATGTAATTTAAATGATTCCACACACAAGGATGGAATAGCTGCAATTTCTGATTAGGAAAATTATATTATATATATATTTTATTGTATTGGAAATGGTAAGTGTTAGTTTAATAATTTGGAATCAAATACCCCTTGCCTCAAATACACTCCTGATAATCCCTACACTTTCTGTACTTATTTAAGTTGTGACATTCCTCCAAATTAGCCATTTGAAATATACATATGTCATTTAAGTTCTATGCAGATAGGTTGATGATTTTGCACATTCGACTAAACATATTACGTTTGACATAGTTAAGTAGTCTGGGATTATTTTATGTGGTCGATCAGCGAATACAAACGATAGCTGGTTTCAAATTTTGTTGTACAAGTTTCTAAAACATTGTTTATTGGGAATTGGAAAAAATGTAGCAGAGAACAAATCAATTTTATCATAAAATGTGAAGAAATCTATTGCAAGTCGAGTCAATAGCATAGCGTTAGCATAAATCTGCAAGGATATCTCGAACCTAACAAAAAATACAAACACGACAATATGCCCATTGGAGAATATTTCTTGATTACATTGGACTCAGTGTGCAGACCCTCAGTCGCACAAAGTGCTCCATCAGCAAAGCGCGCATATTTCCAAGCTCCCAAAGTCGGTTGGTGAATCACCCAGTCTTTGTTGTTCCTTTGGACTCCCGGAATTGCACCAGCAGCGTCATCAGCTCCAACATCGCAAGGGTCAGACCAGAATTTCAGAGTTTTTGTCATAAAATGTGGATGCGCCAATTGTGGTTTCGATATCTCTTTCGGAGTTTCTGATTGTTTTTCACTTGGAACCAAAAGCTTTTGAGTTGAGATCCACACAAATAATAGCTGCAACAGGGTTTGTTAACAAAACTGAAGTACTCTTCACTTGGCACTTACGGTAAGCATGCAAGCAATGGTCAAATAAAATAAAAAATTTAGCCTAAACATATTACAAATAAAATAAATTTACCTAAAAAATTTCTTTGAACTCAAACTAAAAATAATAAATTTCATTACCCATTTTAACTAAGCATCAAAATTTCAGGAGCTGATTGCTTGTTTTGACTAAGTCTGCTGTGTTCAAAATGTTGCAAGTAGATCATCAGAAGAGGCTTGCCTTTAAAGCAAGATACAGACCACAAATATAGTCATTAGAGCAACATTCCCAAAATCAGTCATCTAAATAACAAATAGTCTCCAGCGACAAAATTTCAATTCTAGCTCAATTTCCTGCATTGCAAATGCATTTTAATTAATTATATGATAATTCAAGAGCAGAATTTTATTGAATCAAGCACTACACAATTTTGATAGCCAGTATTCGGAACTAAAGAATTGAAGATCTGTATCCCATTTGGTGCATCGGATACATGGGAATAATAGATTCCAGTCGCTGATTGCGCCTGATGGCGCATTCCTGATAATCCTTCCACGTTTTGTACAGTGTCGCATTGTGACACTCCTCGGATTTGCCAACATTAAAGATGTGTTGTCTGAGCTGGTGCCAGATGGGCCGACTTTTTATCGTATGATTGTAGATATTTCGTCTTAGCCATCTTTCCACTTTGGGCGTACCGTATACCGTCGATTTATCATAGCAAACAGTGTCAAGTTCGCCGCTGTTTCGACAAAATGGAAAAATTGATAAGCAAGAATACAAAAGAAAAAAATAAACCAAAATCGAATTGTTACAACTATAATCGATATATAAAAATATACGAACGTTGGATAATATTCTTTGGGTGCATTGGAGTCAACTCCTATGCGATTGATGGTGTAAAAGCCGGTGAATCGGCCATCTTGAAAGATATTGCCATAGGTAGCACCCCACAAGTTGTAGACCCAGTTGCCCATGTGATCCTTGATGAATTTGGGCCGCGAGGTTATGCGTGGACCAGATTGCGGGTCGGGTTGAGGGTTAGGCAGAGGGTCACCATGAGTTTTTGGTTGAGCTTGAGGATAATTGTTGCCAACGCTGCCATTTTCTCTGCTTAATGCACCAGCATCAAAAAGTTGTACAAACTTCGTGGTGAGCTGTGGTTGCACTTGGGACTCATTGTTTGGACTATTAACGATGTCCTTAGTCGGAAAGAGACGCATGACAATTGGCGAGGCATCTAAGTTTTGCAACTGCAAAAGGATTTTATGCACACTCGGAAGGTGTTCGATCTTTGCTTATCTTAAACTTACGCTTATCAGCCAATCAATGAAGACAATGAGACACAAAACATTTGGCTGAAACATGTCACAAATAAAATGAATACACCAGAAATTTACACGTGTTATTATAAATTTAACATAAGAAACTAAAATGAATTTCCCATATTTCCCACAGTTCGTTGAATTTCTTGTCAGAGTCTGAAAAATTTAACAAATACTAAAGATGACGACCTTAGTAAGAGGCAAATACAAATATTATATCTAAGGTTATATTTAGGGAGTAGTGTATATATATTCATCATCATATTTTCTTTACAGGTTATCACCAGACATGGGATCTCACCAGAAACACTTGCAGCGCTGGAGTTAATTAATTGCTGCGAGCTAATTAGCAATCAAAGAAAGTAAATTTTGCGCTACGATAGTTTGTCAAGAAGCTGGCCCAACCTAAATCTGGAAGCCCATTCGAAAATGTCCTTTCTGGCCATTGTTTAAGCATATTTTTTGTGTTCGCTTTACGAAGCAGAACTAATAAATTTTAACTGAGCCAATTTCACAGGCAATGCCCAAAGTACCAACTGGAGAGCAGCTATCATTGAATGGCTAGAAACTGGACTGGGTGGGTGACTGTGGTACTCTGACTGGGTGCAGATGACTGATGTGGGTGGTGCAGCAGCAGCAGCAGCAGCAGCAGCAGCAGTGGCAGTTGCCACTTCAAGCAGCCCTCGAATGCGACTAAAATGCGTGCAAATTCGCTCGTTCCGCTGATGTGCATGTAATACAATTAAATTATAAGCATTATGAAATACTTTATTACACATACAATTTCAGTTTTAATTTAAATACCCTGCACAAGAAAAACTAAACTCTATTGGCATGTTAGTTCTACAGAATAATGTTGTGCAAATCAAAGGGAAAAGCTTTGAGAAATTTCAAATTTAGTGAAACAAAATATGTCATTGAACAAAATATATAAAATAAATTAAATAAGTTCAAGCACCAGTTACATTACAAGTTAGTAAATAATTAATCCCCTAGTCTTGATAGATGAAGTCTTAAATATATTTACAGGGTATTTTGTACGAGCTTGCTGCTGCTGCTGTTGTTGTTGTTGTTTATGTCAAGCTATGAGCATTGCGGCTTGAAATGGCTAAATGGCAGTTTATGCTCGTTTGACATTTTGTGGCAACGCTGACTCCGTTTACTCATTTGCCAGCCCCTTCGGCACCGCCCACCTGCCCAGGCATCGAGTGGCATACTCGAGCATGTCTTTACATCTCTTTACGCTTGGCTATAGCTCAAAGTGCTCAGCGGGCTGCCACCGATAGAAGCGGGATGGGAGGAGAGAGGAGGCGGCGCAGGTAGGTAAAGTTCTCGCCACAAAATGGCAGTCGCCCTCATAAAATCAACAGCTGACTGGCATATAACGAGTTTAGAATGCAACAAATACATATTATGGTAAATCAACATACATTCTACACATGTTCGTCTTCTGTTTAAAGATAAAATACTCTGGTATTTAATGGTTAATGCTGGAGTCTGCAGTCGATAATGCAGCATTTGTAGAAGAGCCAGAAGAAGAAGAGAAAGAAGGTCTGGACATAGTCAGATAGCGAACCCACATTGTTTGATCTCGAGTATCTGTTTGTTTGTATTTTTAGACATTTATCTGCCGGGCACAACAGTAAAAACAACATCAGCATCCACAACAGCAACAACAGCAACAACATCAACAAAAACATCAGCCACAACATCAGCATCCACAGCAACAATATCAACAACAACACCAGCATCAACAACAACGATTTAACATCTTAACTTACTTCTGTCTGGTCAGCAAAATTTGAGTTGCTCACTTAGCCTTGCTGCTGCCTCCTTCCACACTCCCACTTTCTTGTTATTCTGTATACCCTTTACTCATGCACTTGGAGGGCTATAATACAGTGCAGATTTTACCAAAATAAATTGTAGAAAACAAAAAATATTGTTTTGTATTTTAAATAACATTCCTTTCTCTAAATTCATCAGAAAATTGCAAATGCAAATTTAAGTTAAAAATCAACTTTTTGTATATGTTAATAAGTTCAAGTCTACAGTTACAGGGTATCCTCTAGTTGGTCACTCACGCACTCACACACACAACTCAACTGACTGTTACATGTTAAAGATCTGTATCTGTTTTGTGCTGTTTGCCCCGAAGATTGTCTGAAAATCGATCTGTTTGGTGTGGCAAGCGCCAAAATGCGAAAAAGTCACGTAGTCAGCAGACGGAACAGACAATAAAGAGCCTACTATAACCATATATAGGAGCCATATAGACAACGATAATGAGTACACACAGCGATGTATGCAAATCAAGTGAGATCCAAAAAAGGCTGAACTGAAATGAACCCATAAACTGAAACAGTCTGTTTTTTTTTTTTTTAATGTTTATTTTGTGGTCACTTTGGGTGGGTGTTCACTGTGGTTGCTGCTGAAGTGAAGTGAGGTGAAGTCAAGTAGTGGATGTAATCCCAGTGAGCAATTAAAGTGTCACAAGTTCGGGACATGCAATATTTCATGACGCAATGGCCAAGATTATGAATATAAATGCAAATTAGGCACAGTTTCAGGTGAAATTCGGAAGGGGTTGGGTAGTTTTGGCTGCCTGTCTGTTGGGGTCGCGATGGGGTTTGGGATAGTGGAGAGTAAAGAGTGGCAAGTGGCAAGTGGCAAGTGGGGTGGTGTGGAGTGGGAGCGTGACAATCATTAAAAGTCAAGTCAACTTTAGTGCGCCCTGAACAATCACTGAAAATGACTAACGGTAACCACGATAGTCCACATCCGGCACTACAGTGTACCCCCACTAGGGTGTGCAGGTGGTTGAGTGCTGGTTGTACAGGTAGTGCTGGTAGTGCTTCTCCTTGCAAAGCTTTTAACCTGCAGCGCTGAAAGAAAATTACGCTCTTATCTTGCTTCCTGTCGTGACACAATTTTCTATCATAGCCAAGGACTCGAAGGACTTCGCTGGACATTGCCGTTGTGTGTGTGTGTGTTGTGGCGCAAAAGACATAAAGTTATTATTGCCTTTTCTTTCGATTTTGCTTATTTCGTCGGGTTGGGGGCCATGATAAATGTGTCCAGCGCACGTTTTGGCCAACGTCATAATTTAGTCAACATTACATCATATACTGGTATATAGTCAATCCTTCAGTATAGTATATATATATATAGTATACAAACTATTTGGCCTAGAAAACTTGGAAAATCTTTGCATAATTAGATAGACCCGTCACATGCAAGCTCAGCGCGATTTTTATAGATTAGCCAGAAGGGTTTGTGGGTTGTGGTCTGTGGTGGTTATGATAATTCTATGAATTTCATAAATACTAATTCGTTATTAAGTGAATATGCTCGAACCATCCAACTCGAAACTCCTCGAAACACCAATGCCTCAAGTGGTTGCAGTTGCCGTAGTAATGAGCAGAGGCGAAAATATATCGAACTCAAAATCGAGTGTACGTGACAAATTGAAAAAAGCGCATCAGTGAAGCGAAGTTAACTAGTGAGACCTGTGTGGAATCAAGCATAGAATATTGGACGACTTCGTACGACGACAGTTTTGTTTTTTCCCTTTTCTTTTCTTCCACATTTTGCTTGTTGTTGTTGATGACTTCCTACGACAGCAGCCAACCCACAAACAACAACAGCAACAACAAAAGTGAAAAAGGCTACTGCAAATGCACTGCTCTCTGTTTTTACGATCGTTCGTAAATAAAAAAATAAATAAAAAAAAAGTGAACGTCCCATTGTCGCAGTCTGCCCTCAAGCCCCAGCCGAGCTGCCCCCAAGCTCCCCAGTTGTGTCAATGTTTTCAGATTGCAGCAGCTCTCGGTGTTGAAAGTAATACTATCTAGACACGTGAAATGAGTTGTTATCGCAACGTGCAAAACTGCACAGCTGCACAGTGCCTCAAAGCACCGAAATTGTTATGCCACAACAAGGTTTCGCCTCCATCTGTAATAAGCATTAATTGCCTGGCAAATAGTTCAAAGAAAATTTACAATACATATTTATAATATATATATATATATAACTCCACTAAAATCAATGAATTAAATAATAATAATTTTAAAGACTTTCTTGCATTATGAGAAAGTACATTAAATAAATTTGAAATGAAATAAATTCTTTGTATTAGTTAGAAACGCAGTCAAAAAAAGCCACAAAATTCATATTGAATTTTCTGCCGGATCACTATTATCTATACATATATATAATCTATATGATTTAATAAGTAAAAACCATATTTTGCAAATATTAACATTGAGTATGTGCAGCCAGCATTAGTTTTGACCACTGTGCGCTGCCAAGGTGCTGTTGCTGGCTACAAGTGGAGGTATTCGACTACATGATACCCTGCAATTGTGCAATTTCTATTACAGTAATGCATTAAGTATGCTTATGTTATTTGAGTAGCGAATTTGTATTTTTTTTTAGGAATAATTTCGTATTTTTTACGGGAAATTAGGAAGTAGCTACAAGATAGTTCTAATTCTGGAATAAAGTATTTTATTTTTAGTAAAAATCACTTTACTTTTTAATTGTTTCAGTCGTTTGAACTAAACTGAATTTGACCCCTTAGGGCGCCCTGTCAGTTTACAGGGTATTTAAACTGATTACCGTGACGCAGATCAGAAATATTCACTGACTGTTTGTCGTTTGACTTTAACTGTAACTGTTACTGTTGCTTACTGCCTGTTTTTCCTGCTGCTGTTGTTGTTGTTGTTGTTGTTTTGCCAGTTAAGCACAAGTATTTTCCTTTTTTCTTCTTCTCCTCCTTTTAGCACGCTCTCTGACCACGAGAAATGATTTCTGGTTGCTATTGTCACCCCGACAATCCCAATTACCGTACACACACACACACACACACCTACACACACACACATATACACACATGCACGCACAGATGATGTGGTTGGCCCCCAGTTCGGCCCCTACTCCTTGCAACCACTGGCTCTTATGGCCCATAACTTTTCAGTTAATGAAGACATAAAACTCAGCGGCAGCTGCGGCAATAAAGCTGCAAAGCAGCAGCAGCAGCAGAGCAGAAGAAGAAGCAGAAGAGCTTTTGTTGGCCCTTTTGCATTTGTTGTTTGTTTGTTTGGTTGTTTGTTTGGTTTTGGTAGTCATACAAGTTAGTTGCAAAGATTCGCGTATCTGGCCAAATACATACCTATATATATGTATAAATGTATATATGTATATATGTACATATAGTTCTGTGTATCTGCTGAATGATAAAACGTGCCCGGGGAAACCGAAAAGAGACGTCTATATAAACATACATAGATATAAACATAAATATATATAAAAACATATATATATAAATATATATATTGTGTGTACACAGAGAAACGCCATTTTGAAGTCGCTGTCTCTGCCTCTGTAGACTGCGCTGCTGGCGCGTCTGTCGCTATCAGCGCACATCAATGGACCAACGACAGTGGCGACATTTTGGAGCACATTACGCTGGTCAAAGTGCGAGCGAGCGGGATGGCACCATAGTGAAGAGATAAGAGAGCGAGCGCGCGCTTGCAAAATGAGCAGCAGAGCAGCAGAGGCAGAGCAGCAGTGGCAGAGACAGTAGGAGCGACAGTAGCAGCAGCAGCAGCAGCAGCAGCAGCGCTTCAGCATTTTGCGGCGACACACACAGAGATAGAGAGATATGATAACAGATGCCACGCCTACAATATTTTAAGGTGCCGTCGGTAAAAAGAAAAATGTTGCGGCTAAGCTAACCTCAATCAAGGACTCTCGTTGCGGCCGGCCGCAGGCATTGTCCTTGGCGGCGCTGTGGCATTGCAACAGTTTGGCGTCGTCGTCGCTTGGCCTCTTAACACACTTCATTAATCAAAAATAACAACAGCAAAAAGAACAACAGCAAAGAGCAAAAGCAACAAATAAAAACGCAAAAAAAATTGCCTGCATTTCGCCGCACACAACGTGGCGAATTCAACGCAACAATGCTCTCTCGCGCTGCCTCTCTCAAGCTGTGTGTGAACAAAGCTCCACCTACCGAGCCAAAGCGCAGACGCACACAAAGCACAAAGCCAGCATAATGCATAAGAAAGAGAGCGAATGCGAGAGCGAGAGAGAAAGAGTGAGAGAGAGAGCAGTGGAGCTGCGGCTGCCAACTGCGCTGCCCAGTCGATGGCGATGACGATGACAAACGAATGACAGACACTCTCGTCGCTCGTCGTTGCTGTTGGGGAGAGAGATAATGGGCAAGAGATAAGAGAGACGTCAGGCAGCGCACACACAACCAGCGATGGCGATGTCAGCAGCAGCACCAACAACAACAACAATGAACGAAGAACCATCCGAATGCCCGCCAGTCAGAAACGTTCGTTTTTCGTTTTATGCGCGCGTGTGTGTGTGTGTGTGAGAGAGTCTGAGTGTGAGTGGGCAATAAGCGTGCGTGTGGCTGTGTGTCTCCGCATGTGTCTGTGTGAGCTCGCTTGCATGTGTGTGCGCTGGGCAGATATTTGCGGCGTTAGCCAACAAAAAAGTGGGTGTGCGGGGGTGCTGCTGCAATTTACAATTACCTCATACTGCCAACTGCATCTCTTGCCTTATATGCACACACACACACACACATACACATATATTTATATATATTAATATATATTATGTACGACTATTGCTGATAATTAAATGTACGCGAAATTGTTTAATTTCACCAATGCAAGGCAGACTCCTCGCACAACTCTTATCCAACTCACGTCGACCATTTGAGCTGCAGGCAAAATTAATGAGAACTTTCTTAAGGTTCTGCAAGAGGCCTTCACATTCTGCCTCAGTTTAATGTGTGTGTGTGTGTGTGTATTTATGAGTGTCTATGTGTGTATGTATGTGTTTTTAGCTCTTAATTAAGGCAACACATTTTGAGGTCAATACGTTGCGGCAGTGCTAAAGATGCGACTGGCCTCCCACTTTTCAATGGAAACTTTAAGTTAAGTTAAGCATTTGGTCAAATATTGAAGTTGCCACAGTTAATGATAAATAAATAAATAGATAAATGAGTTTAGTTATAATTTTGAAAGCATTTTAAAGCCTTAAATCAAACAATTTTAGTTATCCAAGCCTTTCTACGACATGCTTTAAATGATATATATATATATATATGTTACATATATATATGTTAAGCTAGCTGTAAATAATATAACTGTTCCTTTCGTTATTATGCATGAGCTTAAATTAAAGTTTTTACTCTGCCTTTAATATTTCTAGTGTTATAATTTATCACAATTATCATTGAAGTGAACAAATGTTAGTTTTCCAGGAATTTTTCCATTTTTGTGTTTTCTGGTTGCTTTCTTTAAGATGATTTCATTTGCTTACAACACTTATATAGATGATAAATATAGATGTTAGACTATACTAGTACATTTGGGTCACCTTGAAACTGGCAACTCCCACGAGCAATGCATACGTATCTGTGTGTGCATGGATATAAGCAAGATCAAGTGCATTTATAATTAGAACAATGCATTTTACATATTTACACATATATAAATATTTAAAAATATATTTACATATGTAAACACGTATAGGTTTCGTGGCCGATTTTCACGTACTTGTTGTATGGCGCCCGAAATGAACACACAAAACTTAGATAAACACTAATAAAAATTGTGAATATTGTTAATAGGGCGCAGCGCATTTTTGGATAGCGAATCGTTTACAGCAATTATACGTTCCATAAAGCTGCCAGAAACAAAAAACAAAAAACAAAAACCAACCAGAATTATTTGCTAAATCTTTGCATATTTTACGACATGGCAAAACAAATGTTTTTCATTCGCTCGAGTTGCTTTTATTATGAGTTTTCTCGTAATATGAAAAAAATGCGTGCAATGCAAACGGCAATTGGAACGCAGACCGCAGCAGGCAGGTGATAGAAGGTGTGCTGCGGAATTAACACCCCCCTCACTCCCCCCAAATGCAGAAATACATATTTGTATTGATTGCTCAGGGTAAGGGTGTGGGGAGGGGAGGGGGGGGGGGGGGGGGGAGCTGCAGTCTTATGACTAACGACTGACACGCGGCCTGCACAGACGACAAATGCAACCGTGGAAAAGTTACTATAAAACCCACAACACTCCCCGCTCCTAATTCTACTGCTCTCCGAGCCCGCCGAGTGGCAAGCACCACCCCCTGTCTGGCTGGCAGTTGAGTGCCCAACGGGTGGTGGTGGCTCTGCCTCTTGACCATTTGTCTGCCCATTGGCTAACCAGGCGAGTACGGTTCGAGTATGGTTCGAGTACGGCTCTTGAGTACGGCCGTCGAGGGCTGTTCATTAGTTGTGCAACCGTTGGCTGGGCTTCAATACTAAATGCCATAGGCATATATGTTTGCAGTTAGATGGCATAGATAGCAAGGTTAAGTGAGCAGTCGTTAAATCATAAAACGAATCATAAAACTTTAACAGGGGTTCCATTTTGAGGTCTATGAAAGGGTTCAACGGTTCGCAAATGTTTCAGAGTCACAACTAGTTCTTGGCTTGGCATTTGAAGCTTGGAATACATTTTCTTAAACTACTTTAGTTTACATTTATATCAGTTACCCAACTATATTTTCCATATACTTTCTACTAGTTTAACAAATTGCTTGATAAAAACTTTCAAACAAGTTCGCAAAATAAATATTTGAGTTCGACTTGAGAAGGTTGAAAATATCTAAGTGGGATTAATGCAGATACAAATTTTAAGTATACATAAGGAAGAATTACTTGATTTGTTATCAATTCCAATTCCAGTCGAAAATATTTTGGTTTTCATATATTTTTTTTCCAGAAATGATTCTAAGAGCTCAAATCTCTAATTTTTGTCGGAAAACAGGTGGCATTTCATAACAATATAATATTTAAATTTGATTGTTAAGGCTTAAAATTATTCTTTAAAAAAGCAAAGAGCTTTTAATGTGTTTGTAATCGTATCTGTATAAAAAGAAAGGGATTATATATAGTAAAGTAGTCTGAGGCTCTCTCTAGGAATTCCGATTAAGAGTTCGCGCCAGGCAACAGTTCGCTGGCTTTCGCCCCACTCTGCTCGTACCGCTGTACCCCTAACTCTCTCTCTCTCTCTCTCTCTCTCTCTCTCTCTCTGTTTGGTGTAGTGGCCAGTGGACCTTATGAGCACGGGTAGTGTAGAGTGGCGCTGTGTCTTTCGCTGTGACTTTGTGCGTGACTTCATTTGCATGAATTACGTCGCATTTTTTTGTCGTGCCCCAAGAGCCTTAAGAACTCTATCCCTGACTTACTCGCTCTGCTCCTCCTCCTTTCCCCCACAACTGGTTGACCCCGTGCTGGTCGTTAGTGTCCTTTTGGCTGGAGCTAGGCAACACCTACAACGCGGCACGTCAAGGCACACGTGCCTTGAGCTTGCCACCTATAACCTAAAACTGTGGTTGCTGCTGCTGCTTGGGTCTCTTGGACAGGACTCTGCCGCCTGCCATAATTGCCACCGCCGAGTAGTCAGTCGCAGTTTGTAAGCGCCGCCTGCTGCTGCAGCTGCCGTTGCTGCCTCACTAAAAAAAAAAAAAAAAAAAAAAAAATACAAAAATACAGCTTTAAATAAAAAACAGAAAAAACAAAATATATGAAAAACAAAATAGAAAAAATAAAGAACTATTGCTAAGAGCATAGACGAAATACTCGCAGCAGTCTCGTTCGTCGTCGGCGTCGTTGTTTCTGTTTGTTGCCGCTGCTGTTGCCGTCATCGACATCGTCGTCGTCGTTGCCGCCGTCGTCGCCGTCGTCGTTGCCCTCAGCGTCAGTCGCGTCTGAGGAGCTTCAATGGGCAGGTGTGTGTTTGCCACACAGTCGGAGTCGCGTCAAAGTTGTTGTTATTGTTATTGCTGCTGTTGTTGTTCTTGTTTGCTTTTTTTTGCGCTGTGTGCCTTAACTTAAACTTTCAACTTTTTTGATGCAACAACTTTACAACACACTTTTTGCCGTCGGTATTTTCGTTCTTCTTGTTGTTGTTTGTCGTTGTCGATATATATTTTTGCCAATCGCTCAGCCAACCCACCAGCGTCTTCGCCCCCCACTCCCCGTTCCTCCGCCCCCTTACCAACCCCCGCACCTTGCGACGCGTGTGTGCAAAAACATTGCCACGATTTTAAAGACGACCCACAGCTTGAGGGGTGCTTGAGTTTGACACCCATCCCTCCATCCCTCCATCCCTCTGGCCCGTGGCTCATATGCAAATTTTAAATTGTGGCGCTTCAGTCGGTTCGTTGTGCTTCTCTTGATTTAACTTGTGATTTCTAATTGTGCACACACACACACTCACACACACATAAATATATATATATGTATACATATATACATATATAATTATATATAAACGGAGAGAGTCTCTGCTGCATTTTAGTGTATGTCAATGTCAATGGCCTGAACTCTTGAACTCTGCTGGTAGTGCGGATTAGCTGAAAGTCCTGTGTGTCTGTCATGTGGATATTTATGTTATAAGGAGAGCTCAGCATTAATGACGTCACTGCTGGAGATTATAATGCGATCCAAAGCGATTGCGAGAAAATTCAGTCAAGGTAAGATACATAAATCCATAAAAAACGCTCTGATTCTTATATTTGATTTAAGGAAATGTGAAAACAAAACTTATTAAATATATTCTTAAATTATATATGAATCAAAGAAATGGTTTGAGTTTTTTTTTATACATTTTTATCTTATATATATATATAAAATATCTGAAGAATTTACGTGTTTTAAGAGGACAATGGAAGTTTAAAGTCTTCAAAAATGCTTGCGATAGTATTTTAGTCTAAATACATATATAAAGATATATGCATCCATGTGTGCATATTGATCTTGTATAAGAAAGTCTAAACTTTTTTGTAATTCTTATATTCGATTGCCTGTTCTTTCTTGAGAAGGAATCCGACAAATTCCATTAGAGTGAGCATTGCATTATTTATTTCAGCTTATAATTAGATAAGAACTGTCGGGATCGGGCTAGTCTGGTGTGTTTCGTACACATCTGTTTTGTGTAGTACTTTTTCCCTTTATTCTCATTTTATTGTTGTTGGTTTTTCGTTACTTATTTATTTGTGTGCTGTTTTTGTTTTTTTGGCGCTTGAGTTTTAAATTTAACTGCTGTCGTTTTCAGATAACAAATACGACAACCAAGAAGCACATGTTAATTCTCAAAGTTTTGTGACAAGAGCAGTTTGTTCTATTTTAAGCATCTAAAACTGTCGTGAAGGCAGCGCACAAGCCCGGTTTATCAGTCAAAATTTCCGAAAGCCATTTAGTAATTCTTATAAAAACACACATCCAACTATATTCATGAAATTGGATGATAATTCTGCTCCGTTCTGTTCTGTTCTGTTCTGTTCTGTTGTCGCTGTGGTCACGAATACGGTTTGCAATTGTCTGTAATCAACTGACATTGAAAATGTTGGCCAGCGATAACTTGGGCTGAGAAGTTGCGAAACAAGCTCATTTGAATACATGTTGTATAATGAGAACTAGAAAATATGATGATTAAAATAGGGCCGACTATCTTTCCATGATGTCATATTAGCTTACTTGAACTTACTGCTTTTTGTGGCATGAAGATTTCCGGGCCACAGATTGACCCATATAGAATGGCATAGTATGCCGATATTGAGGCGATTAGCCCGCTTCCTTCAGACTTATAGTCGGTTATTGAAGCGATTCAAAGAATTTCTCAATCGCATTATGACTACTCATTCTTTTTAAGAATGTATGCTGATTTTTCCTTTAGGGGGATTGCGCTTCAGACATTTTTTGAGTGTGGACCGATTTGCGAATTGATTTGCATTCGTGGAAGTGCCCAGATGGGCCCATAACACACACACGTCTCTCTCCCTCTCTGCATGTGTGTGTGTGTGTGTATAATCAATACTCTGGTAATCTGGTACATGTATATATAGACATATGTAGATCGTGTGGTGAGCAACAATTGCAGATCTTGGCTCATCTGTGGGTATTTCCTTTGACATTCTACGATTAAAAGTGTTACACTTAGCCAAACAATGATTTTAAACGTTTACAAAAGTCCAACAAGTCAACTATGAATTGCGCATATAGTAAATATTATTTTTGTAATTTTCAAGTAAATATGAATTATTTTAAAGTCTCCACAAAAACCATGTTTAATCTACAGATTGCTCACAATGGACTTAAGCTCAACCTTTGAGTCAGTTCCGTCCTTGAACACCATAAAAAGCGCACATAAAATTCGGCGCGTGTATGAAAATAAAAAATAACAACAACGTCACCATGAACAAATAACCATGACAACAATTGCAATAACTCAAAAATGTCGATCGTCGAATAAAAAAATGTGAACGAAAGTTGGGCATTGGTATCAGCGTTTTTATTACCTGTGAATCGATTGTATTAAGAGCTATTAAAATATTTTCTAAGCCTGCTATCATATCATTCAATTAGGCAAGAAATGGCTATATATAGGATCATAAAACATAATGTTTTGTGGCTGATAATGTGAAGACCTATTCAATATGCGTTCCCGCTGTTGTTCTTGTTGTTTCCCAACGCACATTAGAGCCCCCAATAAATATATCAAAATAAAAATGTCGCCTTCATAATATTTATAACTCGAGTGCAGATAATGGAAGACGCCAAGAACCAGATAGACTACAGTTGGAGTAAATATATGTACATATATATACATGTATATATATTCTATATGTATTTTCGCAGTAGACAATTGAATTCAGTCTCCGGGCTTATACCACCTTTATAAAGGTGTACTTTTATTTTCATGTACGTTTTTTTTTTGGCACACAGATAAACGCCAGATAAGCAACGGATCAAGATTATGTGGTGTTTGGGTAGCTGCTTTATCAGTTCTATGGCTGGATGCTCCATAAACTTGATTAGATCTTTGGATTTCTTCTAGTTGGTGTGTTGCGCTCCCTTGAATTTATGAAGGCATATTGCTACTTGATTGTTATTAGTACTGTTCAACTGGGTTAGGCAATTCAAGTACGAAAGTGCAAAGACTATTTAAAGCGATGGTGTCGTCTCAGTTTTATTTGATTGTTGCTTCATCGGGAGGAATATCATCGGTCGCGGTGCAGCACCTCATATATTTATGAATTTACAATGCCCCAAAATTATTCTCCCAATTTCGACAATTTATTATCGAAAGTACTTTGAACGTTTATTTGCTTTGAATCGACACTCAAGAAAAAGACGGCACTGTCCCCAAAAACTGTTTTTGTTTTCTTCTGAGTGTGCGAGTGTGCAAGTGTGTGTGTGAGTGTGTGTTGCAGATAAAAAACGAAAATGTTGTCTAGATAGAAGAAGAGATAGCCACGAACAGACCCTGCGTATGAGCTTTATACCTCTATGTTATATGATGGCCAATAAAGTTAAGCACCCTCTAAACTCGGCCATAATCGATCGGTTCGCATGCAATATACACAAACACTCACTTCTCCCATTCAAAATCATTCGGTCAGTCAGTCTGAGTTCGCAATTGTGAGCTGGTGAATTTTCCATTTCAATCTACAACGGGGCATTCCAGGGGGTGTTTATCTATCGACCTACTCAACGCGTTCTGTGTGCAACTTGTTTACATTAAGCGTTACGTCAAGGCACTGCAAGATTCGACCTCTATGTTCTACATACACTTAGAAAAAAACTATAAAAGAAAAGTTGTCGAAATTGACGAGAGTGAAATTCATATTTTTTCCTGTATTCCCTGTTAAAGTTTCTTAACATGTTCAGAAAGCACTAACTGATTCGAGTAAGATATTTTATTCCCATGTCCTTTTCTTTTAGATTTTAAAATGAGACTAGATCTGCCTGAAGTCAAATCATATTTTACTTGAAGCGATGAACATTTTTTTTCTGGAAGTGTATGTATATCGTTTAAATGTAAGTCGCTTTTGTGAGATAATTGCGTTGACAAGATCGAGTGTTTACTTTGATTCGAACTTTCTTGGAACTGATTGTGTACTCGAGTCTCCTACTCCTTTTCCACAAATAAATATATATATATATTCTGCTCTAGACTACTCTCGGATTATATGTCGTATACGAACGGGCTTTGCTTTATCGACACGACTGTCACTCTCTTGTCATTGGACCATTGTTTATGAGTGTGGGACTTTTTCCTACATATATCTATATATATTTATTTACAGTGCCCCATTACATGACAGATAGTTGTGATATGCGGGCAAATTGATATATGAAACGCAAACAATCTTTATGAAAATGGGGCATTTAAAGATTTAAAGCTTATTAACACTAGTCTTGGTAAATGATTAATTTATGCGTCGCATGGGGAAAGTTCTACGAGTATATCATTTGAGAAATATACATTTAGCTTAAACTCAATGTGATGGCAAGTTGTAAAGATAGCGTTTCCATTTCAAATCGAATTATAATTGTGACTATAATCAAGACTCAATTGGCATAAAACTGCCTAATTGTATTTTACTGGCACTCTTTAATGTTTTTTTTCTTTTGGGAAATTACTTAAATATTGCATAGACAGATTCGGTTGGGTTTAAAAAAAACGTTGGTTGATCATTGGTTTCTGCAATGAAGTGTTTACTTCATGTGGATTAAACTTCAACTGACAACCGTCTGCATTCAAAGAGTTGTGTGATTTAACAGCGAATTCCTTGTTCTGATATGTAAGCTAGGCACTTGGTATTTTATAGTTGTCAATTACAAAGAATCTAATAATCATTTAATCAGTAAATATGACCAATGCAGGGTATTATCCCCAGCCTAGCAACCAATTTGGGGTACGAGTATACTAGTATTCTGCTCGCCTCAGAAGAACTGAAAACGAATTTATGGTTTATGATTTGAAAGAACTGAAAACGAATTTATAGTTAAAGTTTAATTTCAGCATTTTTAAAGATATAAATTCCTGAGAAAAAGACGTGGCAAATAAGGAATTAAAATAATCACTTAATATTCATTGTAGTTGTAGAACTTAGAAGCTGTTACAAAATTATTAAAAACATTTGTTGCCTTTTATCAACAGAGATTTCTTGGAAAACCAAGAACCATTGAGTACTTACAGGATATATGAAAGTCTGTCAATGCCACATTCCTTGGCTATAATCGTTAATGTGTTGATTTTCATATTAGAAAATAGATAATAAGTAATCGCCTTTAAGGCAACAACAACACAAACAACCACAACAAAGTGCATAGTACACTTTTTGTTATATGTAGAAGCGATCGCAGCGCAACAGAGAGAGATAGAGAGAGAGAAAGGGAGAGCGAGAGCAGCAGACAGAGATAGAGAGAGAGAGAGAGAGGGGTAGCGGAGTGGGAGGAAGAGAGACTGACACATGGACAAACAAAAAGTGCTCGTGTTTTATGAGTTTTGGGCTACAGCGGCGACGTGACTTTAACCGATGGACGACTTGCTTCCAGCTTTTCATATGGTTGTTGCTTTTGTTGTTGTTGCTGCCGCCGCTGCTGCTGCTGCCGCTGCTGGTGCTGCTGCTGCTGCTGCTGGTGCTGCACCCAATTGTGAAACGCTGTCGTCGGTGTCGACGTCGACGTCGCACGGTCGCTGAGCAGCGCAGCCTCGAGGCTTTTTTTGTTGTTATATATATCATAGTCATAGCACTTCAGTTGGGCATATAATACAAATACTTTGAGCATTATATTTGTTGTTGTATTTATTTTTTTTTTGTTTTTAGCTCTCGCTTTTTATTTATGGTTATGAAAAAGTCTGTCACCATTTGAGAGGCGTACTGCGCTCTCTCCGGATCTTTGCTCCTCCAATTTCAAGTGTGTGTGCGCGCGCGTGTGTGTGTGTGTGTATGTGCGGGTGTGTGTGTGTGTGTGTTTTTCGTAGCGCCTCCGGCTCATTTAAGGTTGCGCTCCAAATGTGGCGATCAATTGACGACGTGCCAGTCAAACGCATAGTTTGTGATTTCGTCAATTCTGTCGTGTGGCTCCCAAGATGTGTGTGTGTTAGTGTCATAAAGAAGAGGATGAAGAGAAGTTGCACAGCAAAAGAAAATTGTGAAAAGCGAGCAAATGGAAAATGTAGTTGCCAAAATCGATTGCCCGATTTAAGTGATTTTCTCACGTTAATTAAAAATAAAGTGAAGTAGCAAAAATGTGATAATATTTTGTGGCAAAGTGCTGTTTTTACCTGGCCAAAAGTGACTTAGTAGCTGTGCCCTGTCGCAAGGGTTACGCAAGTGAGTGACATTTCCACACTGGATATATGTGGACCCAAACCGTCGACAGATCTTTGAGGTTAGTCACCCTCAGGGCAGAGACAGCTGTAGATAAGGATATCTGCTGGGCTGCATCTTCCGGTGCAAGATTGCATTCTAATTGCAGAGATGGGTTGAGTTAGGGGCGCGTGCCTTGAGAGATTGCAGCTTTGCTTTGGCTCGGTATTAAGTTACGAGCTCAACTGCCACGCCTACTCCAGCGTCATCTGCCCTAAAATGCAGCAGCAGCAACAACTGAAGTATTTCGCATTTGACCTCGTTATAATTATAGTGTCTGACCCCAGTGGCAGAGTAGTAGACTACTTCAATTTGACTTGAGAACTTTGCAATTCACTGGATGAGTTCTCGTTCACGTTCTCGCTCTCGTTTTCTTTTTCGGGTATTTGTGTGGCAAAAGGGACGACTTCCGTTCTGTTTAACAATAGCAGCAACAGCAGCAGCAGCCGTCGAAGTTGAAATCCTGGGCATGTCAATAAGACACACAATTGAAATCGTAAGGTTTACAAGATCAGCCAAGGCAGATATAGCTCACTGTACTGTATGTGTACTGTGTACAGTGAGTACTCGAAATCAACTCGCAGAACAATGACGACGACGACTTTTGATTTCTTCAAGCACTCCGCGGCGAGCAAAACTTTCAAACAACAGCACACAAAAAAAGAAGAGAAGAATAATATAGAAGGGGCAGCAGCAAAAACAAGCCAGTTCTAAAAAAAAAAAAAAAAAAAAAGAACTACACACGAATATGAATACAAGTACAAATGTGAGTACGAGTACGAATACGAGTATGTTAAAATCACTCACAAAAGCTGCTGCGGCAGCAATCCAAAGATTCCATTGTCCTTGTGCAGACAGTTAAAGTCAAAGATCAGCCATCCAGCTGAGTTAATTATAGACGACAGCTACAAGCCGAACAGAGAACACAAGAACAGCAGACAGCAGACAGCAGACAGCAGAGAGCAGAGTCTGTGAGTGAGTTTTGAATTGAGGCAAGTCAAGGAAGTGTTCAAGTTCAGGACAAGCCTGGTCTGTTGCAAGGAGCACCGCCTAAGGACACACACGGATTTCAACGCAGTTGGAGATTTGGCGCGAAAAGGTGGGAAACTTAAAACAGCAGTTAGGCCAGACAATTGAGAGATTGCCAGGATAATAGGGTGATTACTAAGTAGCAGCTGTATATAAACAATATCTATGTTTAATAACAGTAAATAAAGAAAACGAAAAGAATGGCAATTTATTCAAGTTTTCGGTTAATTCTTTTATTCAAAGCTCATTTCTAGTCTTTTAAATTTTTGATTTCCTAAAAATGTATATTATTTGAAAGAAAACGAACATTTTGAATGTCTAAGATTTCAAAGTCGTTCACTTCTCACACCTTTCCATTCAGCTAGTTATCTATTATGCTATTGATATATTTATAGTCCTGTGTAAAATCTGCGTAATGCAATTCTCTGATAATATTTCCGTTGACTTTTAAGGCGTGTTTACCGATGAATTATGCGCTGTGCGCACCCCAGTCAATATCCAAATCAAATGCACGGCAAACCAAAGCGAAATGCAAATAAAAAAACCCAACAAGCCCAACACGTATCCTGGCAATCCTTTCTATCTGTTTGCTTCACG
Organism: Drosophila basisetae; assembly: GCA_035041595.1. Lineage (NCBI taxonomy): Eukaryota > Metazoa > Arthropoda > Insecta > Diptera > Drosophilidae > Drosophila > Drosophila basisetae. Next base: position 5,321,860 of record JAWNLB010000162.1, read on the forward strand.
CCAGCCCAAAATGTGTATAAAAGTGTGTGTTAAATTATGTGACAAGGGCGCCGAGTTGTTGATTATGTTGTTTTAATTTAACGCTATTAGAACCTCAGACCCTTGTTGTTGTTGTTTTTCTTTTTTTCCTGTCTGTCGGCAACGAGGACGAGTGTGAGGACGACCCTTGCAACCCTTAAGGGCGCCCCGATCTTGATGATGACGATAATAATGACACAAACCAACTTTTGGACGTGCGCCTAATTGACTGCTGCTGTTTGACAAGCACAAATAGACACAGACACAGATACAGATACAGATACACAGACAGACAGACAGATACTGTCAGCTTGTAGATAGGAATATTCATGACACCTTTTTTTCTTTATTTTTTTTTGAATTGAATTCATATTTTATCGCATTTGGACTGCTGTAAATTATTAGGGGGCTTTCCCTTAAGTGGCCATGCAAATAAATAAGAAGTACACACAAATTTATAGCCCCATCAACAATGCAAAAAGATGTGTATATCTTCTGCCTTTTGGGTACTTCTTGAATTTATTTGCTTACACTGTGGTGGGAAATTATCATATCGCGAGAAGGGTTTTTTTTTTCTGCCAGTTCAACAACTGCGCGATTTATTTATAAAATTAATTTTTAAAATAAATTTATCAGCAATTCGAAATGTTAAAATTTCAGCGTTCACCGAAAATCAAAATCAGAAATGTAAACGCAACAATAATAATTATCAGCGAATATTAATGGCAAAAAATAAGAGAAAGGAAGGGATCAGTAAGTGCTCAAAGAAATCAGTAACAGCATCGTAGAATTTTAAATTTTTAAAGCACCATAAAGCTATTAAAAATCTCCGATAGTGCAGTGCAGGAAACAACACAACAAAACACACACAGACACACACACAGATCTGACCATATATAAAAGCAGGCAAGCAGAGGTCAAATAAGTCATTAATTACTTTTCAATATTCATATCCGACCAGAAACAAAATATATTTGTCATATTTTAAGTACGATTTATTGCAATTCAAAAAGTATTGTCACACTTAAAGTGCTGCACATTCTTAAGGACGTGTTAATTGTTTCAAACTGCCTATCGAATCAGCCCTTACAAAAAACAACATAACACCCCCCCCACACACACACACACACACGCCAGCCTGCCAGCCCTATGTGTGTGTGTGTGTGGCATAAACTTTGACGACAGATAGAAAATTAAGTTGCAAACAAAAGGCCGACAGCCTAAAGAAAAAAAATCAACATTGTAGTATGTACATAGCCTAACCGCACACACTCACCCACACACACACACACACACACACACACACACTCATAGAATTTTTGTTTGCTGGGGCGCCGCAAAAAAGAAAGAAAAAACATTAAAAAAAGAAAGCAAAAAAAAAAAAGAAAAAGCGCAACAGAAAATGTGAGCAAAGTGAAAAGGCCCCCAGGCCCAAAAACAGGCAACGCAGTCGCTTTCAATTATCGCCGTATGTATTTTTTGTGGCCAATACACACACACACACAATGCACACACACATACAGAGCCATTAGGCTAATGTGCGCTTATTGCGCACGCTTTGGAAGCAGGAACAGACGCAGGTGGCAGGCGGGCAAGTGAAAATCAACCCCCACACAACACACAGTCGAAATGAACGGGGGTTGGTGGCAAGCCACAAGCCAGAAACTTGCCGCTGTCTGACTGCAAAAGGTTAGTTCAAAGTTGGGGGTGGGCGAGGTGGGCAGCAAAAATGGGGGGGGGGGCCTTGTGGGAAGGATTGGCTGGGTCACAAAACCAACACACACAACCCAAAACCGCAAACAAGATGTGTGTGTGTGTGTGAATGAGACAGCAATCGCACAGCAGCCAAACTGTATCTGTACCTCTCAGTTTGTCTGTATCTGTATCTGTATCTGCATCTGTGTATCTGTGGCTCTCTGTCTGCCGCTGTGTGTGTTTGTGTGTGTGTGTGCATAATGAATGCGAAGATATGCACGCCCTATTATCCTGACGTTGGCTGGCTCCTCCCTCTCAGCGACTACAGCTTCAGCTACTTCTGCTGCCGCTGAAGATTTCGTGTATCTGTGAGATACATAACGCTGCTGCTGCGTCGCAGCTGCTGCTGCATTCTGATAGGAAAACTGTGTGGGTAAATAAGAGAGTTTGCTACACATATATATAAACTAATATCTATACGTGTGTGTGTGAGTGTGTGTGCGTGTGTGTGTGTGTTTGCTATCCTTTTGTGGCCAGGTCAGACAACAACAACAACAACTAAAACAACAACAGTCAGCAGCAGCAGCAGCAGCAGCAGGAGTCCAACTTGAGCCTCGGCACGCAGTTCGAATCAGAAATGAGCAAAATAGATTTCGGTTGCTGCCTTATTATCATGATGATGATGATTATTATAATTATGAGGTTACAGTGTGCACTCGTTAGCGGTCACTGACAGGGTATAAATGATTATCGTTGTAAACAAAAAAAAATGAAAGCACTTTTGTAGAATCGTTTTAGATTTGTAGTAAGTAAAATAAACAATTATTAAATGGAAATAAATAAAAAATTTTATTTTACGCATAAGAAATCTTATTTTACATTTGATTTTCATTTTGCTTGATGTTGGCATAAATAATTTAATTTTTTTTATATGTCTTGGAAAATATACAACTTGCTGAAAGTTCAATATATTTTTAGTATTTGTATTTACTCACAAAGGAATAAAGAAACAACTCTGAAGCCGCAAGTTTTCCATTTTCGAGTGAGCACTGTAGCCAGCATCATGACAGCTCCTTGTAAAACTGACACAGATTCAGACACACGCAGACACACACACGCAATCAGGACAGCACAGCGAGGGAGAGAGAGAGAGAGAGAGAGAGAGAGAGAGAGAGCAGCACGCTGCCTGCCTGCACATATATATAATATAGCTGCAGGGTAGTCAGCTACAGATACATGCGCTACACGCTCTCCCTCTCTCTCTCTCTCTCTCTCTCACACACACTGTCCATCTCTCTCTTCGGTGTGCTGGTTGTGCTCTCAATTTCATCCCCTGCCGTTGGCAGATAGTCAGCAGCTCGATCATCAGCAGCAGCAGCCGAGGCATCATCATCATCATCATCTTCATCATCATCATTTGGTGGCATCCTGTGGTATAACCACCAGCACAACAACCAACCAAAGAGACGCCACTACCAATACCCACTCCCATTGCCATTCCCCATTCCCATTGCGATTTTCAGCAACAGCAGCAGTAGCAGAAGCAGCAGCAGAAGCAGCAGCAGCAGCAGCAGCCGCCGCCGCAACAGTCATTCAGTCAGTCAGAACATCATCACTTAGTCAGTCAGTTGGTCGCTGAGCGAGCGCTCGCAAATCGGGAATCACAATTTTTTGTCGACGCTGTCGTCGCTGTCGCTGTCGCCGTCGCTGCTCACGCTGGCGTCGCAGTTGACTTTGCCGTTGCCGCTGCCGTTGCCGTTTGTACTGCTTATTTTTTTTGTATTTGCGCTATCGTCGCGCTGCCAGCGTCACATATCCGTTCGGTACTCAGTCTTGCGAAGACAACCGGCAGATAGAGACGACACCAAAATCAAATAAATACAAGAATCACATATTAATATCAAATATATACTAAATATACAAAAGGAAAACACTCATACGCAACGTGCGCCGCGCTTTAAGCCATGTTGTTGCAGTGTCGCGTGTGGCAAATGTGCAAATGAATTTGGAAATTATTTACACTTGGAAATTGTGATAGTTAAAAAAAGACAACGAGTAGCGAATCATGTTATTCGATCGTTATGTTATATCAGGTTGGTTCCAATAACGGTCATTTAGTGAATATAAACGACGACGCTTCTTCCCCCCTCCCCAACCACCCGCCATCTTCCCCGCTCCCTTCTCTCCCTGCACTTAATGTGTTATCAGTTCTTTATTGCGAATAGCAAGTTTTGAGTTACCAATTTGATGAAGCTGTCACAAATATTTATTGCACCAGCTACTAAAAAACATGGAGCCATGTGTAAATACATAAACTCTTTATATAGATATATATATCTATATATATCACTTGGATAAAAAGACTATATAGAAAATGGATTCAGTTTTCTAGTCATTGTGTATCAGTGCAGACGTGTAAGAGCTTTGTGTCAATTATTATTGTCAAAGTGGACAAAGAAAGTGTGAATAAACCAAACAAATAAAACTTGATTGTCAATAATATAAATTATATTTACTTCCAAGAAGGTATCTTCACTGCAAACATTATTATTAGTATACTTAATAAGGAGTATCTTCAAAATATATTATAAATATATTATAAATAGTTTTATTCAACCAGTGCCGTTGTTGAACTACTTTGTAATCCATACAATCAATTGTGTGAGTTTGCTATTAATCATCTTGGTATAAGAAAGGGTAATTTTTGTATTTAACTGTTTTGTCAAGAGGTATTTGTAATTTGAAAGCTTAATGCCAATGGTCCAGATTAATTAGAAACAACTCTATTAGCTAGTTTCAATACGTTGAATGGTCTGATTACATTAAAAGTGGGCGAAACCATACGAATAGTGCAAACATTCAAGAATTATGATAAAATACGCACATTATTGACAAATTGTGATTGTGGAAGAGATTAAGAAACTGCAAGGGTATTGAAAAGATAAAACAAAAATTGGACTGTTTCAACATTTCTTCAAAGAAATGCTAATCGCAAATTGTAGAAGCAATTTTCGCTTTGGCTGATTCACAACTGGCATCTTATCAATGCAAATCGACAGCTTGCAACAATCGAAGCCACTTTTAAAACAAACCTCAAACATAATTAACTAAACTAATTGGAACGACAAAAACAACAACAAGAAATAACCCAAAATAAAAACAACAACAACAACAACAAAAACATGTGTGCGCACTAAGTGGATGTGAATAATAAATAGTCACGATAGCTGTGAAGAAACCAATGAAGAGGAAGCTACCCCAAAAATAAAAAATAAAAAAAGAACCGCATAAAGAAACTGCTGATACGGGGTACTCATCGCTCTTATCGCGCCAGAATGTCAATCTATATTATGGAACAGTTATAGCTAGAGGCCAGGGCGATTATAACTGTATAGTTGTATTTAACTGATCGGCGCTGATGGAGATTCGGTGGACTCGATGGACTCGGTGCGGTGGATAGGCGCGAAGACAGGCGGCTCTTGAAGGCACTTCAAAAAAAAATAAATAAAATAAATACCAAAAAAAAAACCAAACCAAAAATAAAGCAGAGAAAGATGTTGGCTGGGTTTGTTTGAGGATTGTGCAGGATATTTGCCGTTGTTGTTGCTGTTGTTGTTGTTGGTGTGCTATGCAAATAGCGTGTGCCAAGCAAGTGCGAAACTTGTCAGCTTGTTGAGGATTGTTGCCGATTGTGGATTGAGTATCGGTTGTTCGTAGCACTTGTGTGCGGCTTATTTATATGGCAGATACTTATCAAGTGAACAACATTCGGACGTATTACTGTTACTACCTATTACGATTGTTGACTGTTCGATATCGTTTCCCCGTTTTCGAATTTCGTTCTCGTTTTCATTTTGGCCGCTTATCTGTGGCACCAGGCAGTTGGGACGACAGCGCTTGTCATATTTTGTCTAACAGCTCAAATTACGATTTAGTTTCAAGTGTTTAAATAAGGCGGTGTAGGCACATACAAAACACAACACAACACAACACAAACTACAAGACCCAGACAACCGCAAGAACCAGAACAACAACAGCAACAGCAACAATAAAACGCCTTAACAACAAATAAATAAATAATCGGTGCGTAATTTGTGCAAGACTCTTTCTTTTTCCTCTTTGGGACAAGTGTTTTTATGTTTATCTCTCTTCGTGTGTGTCTCAGTTAAGATTGCAGCAAGGTCAGAAGTGTTTTAAGGCGTTTTCTACGGCTCCTTGGCAACAAAGAGGGTGGCAGTTTGGGCTGGTAGAGGCAGTTTGAGTTATTAGACAAGTATTTGGTTAGGATTGCAATTTATAAGAAACTAATGTTTGCATATTTTTAATCAGATTTCTTTCATTTCCTTTTTACATTTATTTATTTTATTATTTTAGAGTATTACTATTATTATTGTGGGCCTTATGCGCTGATATATAGCTAAGAAGTGAAAAGAATGTGTAACAAATTAGACCCGTTAAATGTTGACAAATTGTCGTCTAAAATGAATGCTTTGAGGAATAGCCTAAAGTTGACGATATCATCTATCGCTGAGTTAAGTGTCAGTCTCAAATGTCTAGTCTGTTTCGAGGAATCGTTGTGTTTTTTTGTCTATTTATTTGATAAGCAACAGCTGAACATGTCACATCTTTCGAAATAAATCGAAAACAAGTGCAGAAATATAAATTCAATATAGCAAAACAAAAGCAAAGCAAAACGAACAACAAAATATATAGAAATATTTCGAATAGTTTCTCAAGACATTGTTTGCACAGGCCGCATTCAAAACAAATTTATTGACAACATACAAACAAGCAATCAAGTAATTCGATCTACAGGTGAGCTTTCAAACGCACTCCACACGGTGGCATAGTGGCAAAGTGGCAAAGTGCCAGATTGGCAGCTTGGCACAGTGGGACGCATCGATGATAGGATATGTCAAAATTGAGAGCTCGAGTGACTGATTGCCTGCTCAGACAATTTGAAGCGCAATCGAAATTGCAAAATCAATGAGCCAAACACCAATTTAAACAGCGATGACAACTCCGATATACTGCAACTGATATTCCTATATGTGTATATAGTGTCACAGATATGATTGTCTTTATCTGTGCCGTGATTTCTATTTGCGGACTGACAGACGCCTGGCAATTGATTTTGGTTGGGTTTAGAGAACCACTCGAGTTGCAACATAAAAGTTTGGGCTTAATCGTAATTCTTCTTTTTATTGCTAATCTATTTCTTCTCGTGGCGTTATTCGTTACTCGGTAATCGCTTTCTTTGCATAATGGGTACAAAGTTTAACACGTATCGTTAATCGCTTATCGATCGATCAATTCGATTATTTTGGCTTAGCGATAGAAGGAAAGCGTAAATAATTAATCGATTCTTTGCAAATTTAACTTTGATCAATTCTAAACACTTATCGTTAATCGATTTCTTCTTGGCTTTATCGATAACAGGCTCTAACGGCGACGATTACGATCCGAGCGTCGGGCGCCATCATCACCATCATCATCACCACTTGGATCTCAGCAGTGGGGCGCCGGCATTTGCACCATTGCCGCCGGCGCATCTAACCTCCTCTCAGACAAGGCCCGAGGAATCGTTTGGTCGCCACCTGCCGCCAACGATATCCCCGCCACCAGCAACGCTCCAGCAGCAGCAGCAGCAGCAGTTGCAACAACAGCAACAGCTGCAACATTCACCGCCCACGCTGCCGCCTGCCTCCAACGGTTCCAGCATGGAGCATCTGTTCAATGACAAGGCGCAGGCGGAACGCTTTCTGCTGGAGATGGCGCGTCTGCGCGAACCCGTCTGTGATCTGGATATACGTGATACTGGCGTCTATGCCAAGACACATCTGCCCCGAGGTACCCGCTACGGACCCTTTCCCATGCGACTCTGCCAGCAGCCCAGCGATCGACACTTGGCCTGGGAGGTGAGTAAAACATTTCTATTCATAAATTGTCTCTATATCTATCTATATCTATATCTAAATCTATATCTAGAAGAACGTAAGCTTTCATTGAGATTATTTTGTTGAGCATTTCCACGAGTCTTATCCAATTCATATCAATTGCAAATATTTATTTACTGATTAAAACAATTAGCAAGCACTTTAAAAACTGCCAATCTAAAAAAACGAATTTTTCGAAATTAAGCAACAAAATCATTAGCAGGAAATACTTTGCTGGCATTATCATATAAAAGATTAACAAAAGCCATTAGCAGGAAATGCGTTGTTCGCATTATCATTCAAAAGTTTGACAAAATTCGAGTGCAGCAAAACTCATTCAAAAAAGTCAATTCTGTTGTTATAACCCAGTTGTTATAGTTTTTCAGTTACAAATTATTTATATTAAAGTCTGTTATTTTAAAGTGTGCTTATTATTTTCACAGTTAAATATAGTATTTTTCTAGATGTGCAGCCATGATAAAAAAAAATATTGATTTGAAAAATCGTTACAATTTTGCCGTAGAAGTTTTCGCTTGCTGATTGTGAATCTTTTTTTTTTTTTGATTTAGAGACAAATATATTTCTACTGTATTCCATGGCAGCTATAATCCTTTCGCATATGTGCGAATATTGCCTGCGAGTCGTCTCCAATTACCGTTGGGAAATTTAATCCCATCAAATCTGCGCGCGAAACTTTATTTTAGACGAAAATTGCACAAAAATTGCGAGCATTTTTATTATTATTTTTTTTGGTTTTCTTTCTTTTTGTGTGGAAAATCAAACGATTGGAAATAGATTTGATTAGCAGGAGCTAGGATCGGCGGTGGCACGCCTGGGTACACTCACAATTGTCAGTCAAATGTGCTTAATCCTCGGCCAGAGCTAATTTCCTGGTCTCACCAGCAAAAATCCACAAAGTGCACCCTAAATGAGGCTTAAGTTGAGGCCCGCCTGATGATGATTCCAATTAGTTTGGGACGCGCCCGACCAGACGAAAAACGAACCCTTCGATCGATTGTCAGTCAGCCAGCCCGTCCGTCCGTCCGTCTCTTTGTCTGTCGGTCAGTCAACTGACACTTTAGCAGCTACTGCTGCCAGGCAGACAGAAACTGACAAACTGACAGACAATCCAATCAAATTATCGCGCCTAGTCCTGTTGACAATTGTCGTAGGTTATCGTAGGCTCTACCTACTGCTCTGGAGGGTATCTGTGTCCGTCTGTCTGTCCGTCTGTCATTCAGGTATTGCAACAATATTATTGTTATTGTTATTGTTGTTGTCGTTCTTGCCACTCGAGCCAATGCGACAACAACTGCAAAAATTGGCAAGGTACACGCTGCGAAAAATGGCAACTAATATTCAAGTGCGATGCAGTTAAAATACTTAAACACTTAAAATAATTCCAGTAAAAATTGGACTTGGAATGTTTTTAGTTAGCTGCACATCGATCTTGAATCAAGCTGAAAGTATTCATTGGAATAATCATTATACTTGAAAATTAGTTAGTTGTATTTTAAGATGATATCAAAACTGATTTAAGAACATGATTGTACTCCAATATACAAAGTGAAAGTGTTAAGCTGATTTGAAATGAGCACAGGCATACTTCATTTAACGTTGTTGAAATATGAACTTCGCTCTATATTTTTTCTGAGTGTAGACGCTGACAGTTCTGTCGGCTGATCCCTTCCCTTTTTCCGGGATGATCCTCAAATCAAGCGCACTTTTCTCTCGTTCACATTTCCGTTTTGACAGATACATTGGCCGTACCTTTAGCTGTATCTGTATCTGTATCTGTATCTGTATCTCTATCTGTAGCTGTAGCTGTAGCTCTAGTTGTGTTTCCCGTTTCGCTTTGAAACGTTGGTGTGAACCGAACACTTTTGAGATTATCTCTGGCGCGTAAATATTTTTCTTGCCCATTGACTGTGCCCATGTTTTTGAACGGTTCTTGTGGCCTCTTTTTTAATAAAGTTATGAATAGCACGGAGTGTGCAACGGTAGCACAAACGGACCTGGACATGTGCCGGCTTCTCCCAAGGATTAGCTCACACTGAACAACAACAACAACAACAAGAAAAACTTGGCGCTGATCTCAAATAACTGAACAGCCGTCGCAATCTTCATTCGCATGTGTCTTGTGTATATCTATTGGATATGTCTTGATGATCTTATCTTTAGTGGCCTGCCTCATATTGCAGTTTCCGTTTCCATGTGTGTGTATTTTTTTCTCTGTGTAGTTTGAGCTAATGCTAATCTCTGCGCTATTTGTTGCCTGGCATTTTGTCGTTGAGATTAGTTCATGTTTTGTTTGTAGTTGCGGCATCAAATGGAAAACAGCTTCAAACATTTTCTTCAATCACTTTGAAAACTTTTCGGAATTGAATATTGTTAGTATTATTTCGATTTATGTGTTATTAAGGAAATCTCATAAGTTAAAGAAATTATTTCCGATTTTTAATAAATATATAAACCTTAACTTTTCAATCTCTTAAAAAATCGAATATATTTTAAACGAAATCTTTGAGATTTTTTACTCGTCTTTAAATTGATAGCTAGCAATTAAATCTTTTTTTTGACACAACTTTGATTAAATGAGAACCTTTAATTAAAGAGAACCTTTAAAGGTATTCTCCTATAAAGTCTTGCTCACATTGACTGCCATGGAATTGTATCAAAAGTAATTCAAATTAACTAAAGTATTCCACAAGGAAATTTAGTATTAAAAATGATGTTAATATATTAATATTATGTATCATATTTAAAAAATGTGAAAGCGTCACTTCTAAGCAAAAAGTTGTCGGATATAAAAACTCCTCGCACCGACGGATGAAAAAAAATCAATAGAATGGCGAAAATTAAGCATGACACAGCAGTATCGATAAAGCTACCCAATTATTTATAATATAATTAAGTAGTAATGAAAAAGCGATACATTATATCTGCTTATTTATAATATAATTAAATAATAATTAAAAAATTAATCACACACACACTCGGATCTTGCTATTAAAACTCATTTTGATTAACAATACGCATATTAAAAATACTCTTCACAAGTTGAAGCATCAAAGTCGCTCCATATTTTACACACACACACACACCGCACACCGCACTTGACCATAAATGCTCGCAAACTAACTCACACACACACACACACGCACACAGTCACTCATGTGTAAACCGCAACTTGAATTTATATTTTATAAAATCTACTTGCATGCGCACACAAACACACACATACACACAAATAGGCATAAGTTTGTTTGCGTGTGTGTGTGACTTTTTTTTGCAATTCCTTGCATACGCCACGGCGCGAGCACTTGAAGCGTTTTTAACTTAATTTTTGGAGCGTGCACAAACATATGCTCTCACACACACACTCGCCTGCTCTCCTGTGCAGCCCAAAAAAAGTCTGCAGACTCTCCCACTCAAAAGCACTTAATAAAGAATAAAATGCAAAAGGGAAATAAGTAAAAAAAATAAAAATAAACGAACTGCCTTTAAGCACCGTTTTTCCATTTGACTTGATAGACAAGAGCATGACGGCGTCGGCTGCGTTAACTGCGACGGCGTAACGGCATATGCCCAGTCATTCAGTTGTTGTTGTTGCTGCTGGCGTCGCTGCGTCTTCGACGTTGCCAAACCGCAGTCAGCGGTTTGTGTAAATTATGCGTATTTAGCAGCTCGTTATTGTTGTTGTGGCTGTTGCTGCTGGCGTCGCTGCTTTTATTTTGCATACAAAAACTGTCGGCGACTCTCTTCTTATTCATATTTTTGTTGTTTTTATTGTTTTTGCTGCTCTTTTTCTTATTTTGTAATTTGACCTTGACAAAAGCAGATGCTGGCAATCAGTTGGCGGGGGCGCTGACAGAGAGAGCAAGAGAGAGAGAGAGAGAGAGAGGAGAGAGAGGGGGAGAGAGAGAGAGCAAATGACGTCTTGCTGAGTCTAAAAGCCATTCAGCTTTGTTTTGACTGAGAATGTTTTTATAATTAGGGTTCAAAATTGAAAGTGCTACTTGAAGCATGAGCTAAAAATAGTTTTCAGCTGTAGGGAAAAGAGCGATGTGAGCTTGATAAATTCATATATATACTAATAAATGAAATTAGGTAAAATGTAAGCGTCTCGTTTGTTTTATTTGAAGTTGTTATTTTTACTTTTTTTTGCTTTATCCCATAAAAAATACTACTATTTACACAAATATGCTACGTTTTCGCATTGCCATATGGCAGTTGGCGTCGCTGCTGCTGGTTTGCGTCTGTGCTACACAGTGCGCTTTATTACACTTAGCACAGTTTCGCCAGCTAGAGTCAACAGATGGCGCCAGCAGTCGCAATGAAATGAAAAATCAATTTATAAATTAAAAAAAGAATATTAATTAAGTTTCTTTAACTAATTTTTAGGTGATTGCCGGCCCATTGTTTCACGGTTGGCTGGAACCCTCATCGGATGTGGCCACATGGCTGAAAAAAATACGCGCCGTTCAAAGTGATGAAATCGAAGAGGCTAATTTAAGGAATTTCATCATTGCCGGCTATGTGAGCAAAAAAAATAAAAAATACCAAATTAATGATAATTGTTGACAATGTTTTAATGATTTCTTTTTTCTCTCTCTGTTTTTTAACAGCTGTGGTACGAGACGAAACGGGACGTAAATGCTGGCGCTGAAATTGTTGTCGATGCCCGTCCGAAAACCCCCTACGATATCAGCGACAGTTTCATGAACGGGGCAGGGGCTGCAGGCGGCGCGGGCAGTGCAACATCGGCGGGGGCCAGCAGCACAGCAGCCGCTGCAGCGGCAGCAGCAGCAGCAGCAGCAACTGCAATGGCAGCGGCAGCAACATCCAGCAACAACAATGGTTCGTTGCCAGGCGATGATCGCAGCGATCGTGATAATGGTGAGTGCCCCTAATATATATTATAAACAACAAGAATTTCAGACACATACAAATATTTAGTTATCTCCTTATTCACTGTCCGCGAAAGTCAGTCGACATTTGATAAAAAATACAAAGAGTAAAAATAAAATTTCAATTTAAAAAATTAAGATATATTTATACGATTTATAAAATTATATATATATATATATATATATATTTACGCATATATGCATATCTTATTATATATGGACAACTTGAACATTCATTCTTCTTATAAAGTCAGAAGTCATAATATACATGTTTGATCTATCCATCTATTTACCAAACTATCTGAACTCAGTCAATTTTGCCGTTATTTTGATGATATTTTAAATATAGGCTTCTCTTTAACTGCGACAGTATATATCTTGGAGTTAGTTGGATCGGATCACTGTATCATACAACTGCCATAGGAATCATCATCAGTCGGAAGATGAGTTGGTGTATGAACAACTCTTTCTGTTTTTTTTTTTTATTGAAATTGGGAGTAAATCTGTCTGCAATATTGAGCCAAAAAGTATCTGTTGGATCGGAGCACTACATCTCAAGATGAGCCATTATTCACAATATGAGCTCCCCTCCACACGGCTTTTCTTAATCTTACAAACACTAAAACTTAAACCAAATGAGAGAAATAGTTTCGAATTTGAAATTACTTTTACATTCATTATATTTATAGAGAAAACACAATCAGGCGCTGCTTGAAAATATAAATTCAAGTTTGCACACAATTTAAACGCACATTTGAGCATATTTATCTCGATTATATCAGAGACAAAAAAAAACATTATTTTTAAATGCGATTTGGTCACGGTGGACTTTTAATGTGTAAAATGCCCATATATGCATTTAAAATGTATGCAGGCTGTGTGAAGCATATTTAATACAGCTGGCAATCAAATTAACGCCGGCCAGGATCTAACACACACACAGAGAGAGAGAGAGAGAGAGAGAAACAGTAGCAGTTGAGAAATACGCGTGACAAAGCCGCTGGCACGAGCCAAACACAAAATATGATATCATCAACAGGCCACATCGGCATCAGCATCAGCATCAGCAGGATCAACCACTGAGGACAGCTTATGATGAGGGCTGCTGCAGACAGGCATTCACTCATTCACACTCCCCTTCCCCCTCGCCCTCCCTCTGGCCAATCACCCTTTGTTTAGGTCTACCCCTCGGTAAATGGGCAATTTGTGCTCATGGGTTCCGTGGTGCATGCAATCTGCGGCAATATTGTTGGACAGCGCAGAGAACCGCACATGTTTTCATTTGTTATTAAAATGTTTGATAATTTCATTAGGCAAGTCAGTGAAAATAAAAGCGGGCTGCAAATGATACCGTTGCCGTTCCCGTTCCCGATCGCGATCCCAACTCTGATCCCGAACCGAACCGATCCGATCCCGAATATTGTGTGTGTTTCGGGCACACGCTTAATTTAATCCTAATCCAACACGGTTTGCCGTGTTGCGTGTGTTTGCCAACCCCGCCAGATCGGAGCGTGTTTGCCTATAAACATGTGGGATTTGTACACGTCTCATTTGCCAATTCCCATCGGTTTCTATAGATGGCTTTTCAACTTTTTCAACCTTTTCCGCTTTTATCACGCGTCGAAATCGGTTTTTATGTTTTTCGAAAATTGCTTAAAGCCAGCTTAAAATTTGAATATGTTATGGATATTAGCATATGGTTTTTTTTTTTTTTTTTTTATATGCAAGCCATGATTATCTGACAGTTTCTCACTCCTTCCGCCTCTGTCGACTTTGGCTCGTTGCTTTTCAATTAGAGTTTTCCCATAGCGTCCACCTGGGAATAAAAATGGACTCGTGACTTTTTAGCGCATTTCGGTGCAAGTTTTCTTCCGTTAACAGTCACGGATTGTTGAGCACACGAACTACGCTCGGCTTCGGGTGCTTGCTCGGCAAAAAGACAACGCATGTCCTTAATGTCCTCAGCTATTTTGAATGCCAGATGGGCGAGCGAGTTGCAAGAATAAGTTGCAGCGATCCTTATGCAGCTAAACAGGGTTGAAATGTGGCCGCCAGTCAAATGCTAGGCATCGTTGAGTTGAAGGTGGAGTTGGAGGTGAAGGTGGAGGTGGAGGTGGAGGGGTTGTATGCTATATGACTCTAAGATTGACCGTTACATTTGCGAGGCATGAGGAATTCATTTTAAATTTGAATATTAAAACGGAAGTTGCAAACGGAAGCAACTTTCATAATGAAACAGTTAAGTAAAGAACTGAAATTTATTGGAAAAGTGTAGATTTTTACACTTGCTATGCAAGAAACCGAAGCATCAATCAGCAGTTGAATATTATTATATATATCAAAGCAATTTCTTCTTTAAATTAAAAAATAAATAACGTCGAGCAGCTTATAAAAATGTGTAAATAAAATCTGTATTTATTTATACAAAGTGCGCAAAATGCTTGCAAAAAGAAATAAATGCATTAAAACCCCAATTAAAACTTGGCCAACATCAGCTTTGAGCCAAGTGCTCGGCTCTGATACTCAGTTCGCATTGCGAAGTTCGCAATGAAATGACAAAAAAAAAGTACACACAACTGTGGCACCTCATCAGGCCTGCAGCAAGTTGGAAAGCAAACAATAATAGGAGTCTAAGGCTAAACCACTTTTGAGATGGCTTTCAGCTCAGCGCACGCGGTGCGACTTCAATCGACCAATCAAAGATTAACAATTGAATTCAGTACTCGTAATACTCGAAGTACGAGTTGATTTCAGGGAGCACACGCCAACACCAAGACCAAGCCCAAAAATCAAATCTTAACTAACTACCAGTACACACACACACACACACACACACACACACATACATATATATATATATATATATATACTGTGACATTGTCGCCAACAAAGCTGATAGATGATTAATGAGCTGGCATGTTATGCCGAGTTACCAAGACTATAGAAAAAAAGGCATGAAGTACGACATATCATAATCATGCCGAAGTTTGCATACTCTTGCAAAAGATATAAGCCTTGATTGTCCCTATAGCAGCTATAGAATATGGTAGTCTAATCTTTGTCGAAATGTGAGCTACCTCAACTAGTCATAAGGCATTTTGAGATATGTTTGCTAACTGTAAAGTCGCCCATTCGTATGATAGCTTTATGATATAGTGCTTCGATCCAGCTGACTCCAACATGTATACCACCCTCAGCCAAGAAAAAGCATATGTTTAAAATTTCATCAAGATAGCCCCGAAACTGGCAGAGTTCACATAGTTGGGGTAAATTGATGGTTAGACAAACTTGGTTCAATCGACTCAATCTGAAACTAATATACCTTAAGAGCCTCCATCAATACACACGTAACGACAAACCCATAAAACTCTTTGCAAGCGTATTACGAAAAAAAAATTAAATACAATACAGAAACCCAAAACCAAAAACTAAAAAAATAAAAAAAAAATTGGCTTCTTCTTTCTGCTAAATGATCATCGTGTGTCAATTTGGGCATCATTAGGAGTGTTGCTTTTGTATTTTTCACTTTTTACCAAGCCGAACCCTTTTTTTATTTTATTTATTTTATTTTTTTTTTCTTTGGCCGGCTGCCAAATCGATTAGCAGGCGGATCTAACTTTGATATTTGCTACAGTAGTTGTAAGGTGTAAATAATTCAATCAATCATTTGTCAACAGTTTTTGGCTTCCGTTTAGGACTGAGCTGAACGTATTCGATTCAGGGTCAGGCACACGATATAGACGTAAAACTCCCTCCTCCACCCTCCCCGCCAACAGTTTCCCCCCCTGCTCTGACCATCTTGCATCCTGATCGCAGTGACTACCATTTTCGAGAGAGAAATAAAGAAAAAAAAGAAAACACGCCTCCATTGAAGTGTCAGCCAGTTGAGCGCTGAGGAGTAAATCAATCGGCAATCTACCAGGTGGATTGTGGATATTGCTGCGACAGCTGCGACTGGTGAAAGGCGTGAAAGGATTGAGCTGCATATGTGCAGCCAACGACCAACAAAGGGGGGTGTGCAGTGGAAGAGGGGCGGGGTGTTATTGCAATTGATAAGAAATTGATGTGAGCTGTTGGAATTTGATAGATTAGTCAAGAATTTTACACACAAGTGGGGAGATTTTCAGCCTTAATTGCGTGCTTACAAAAGTAATCAAAAGTGTTGTTCAAAGCAGTTGAGCTTTGTGTGTCTGTTTTTTTTTATAGATGGAAAGTTGGCTGATATTTAATTGCTTGGTGTCGATTCTAGTCACATTCATCAGCCTGGCAATAGAAAAGGTGTCCATGCAATTGCAAAGAAATGAAATCTAAGATATTGTAAATTATACAAAATTCTATATATCAATTATATATCGAGTAGTTATATATTTAAATAAATATATTTAAATGTTGCTCAACATTTCGTCATTTATTAGGAGTTAAATTTTATACAACTAGAAACGGTCATCTTCAACTAGAGTGAAGTCCTCTTGTTTGGTAATTAAACAAACTTTTACTAATTTTCTCAGGCTGCTTATCTGTGGGCCAGCTGACGTTGCGCCTGCCTCGAGGAGGAGTTGGGCTAGGGAGAACCTTTGCTCTTACCAAATCCCACGCTTCCCAGACTTGACCATAAGGCACAACTTGACTTGACGTGGGAATCTTTAGCTGGGAGACGATGTTGGGTGCATTTTAAGTTGCTGCCCTCCTCCGCATACTGAGCATGCTGAACACTCGCTGAATGGAAATTAACTTTTGACCCGAAACATACAATATAGACGCGACCTGCAATTATTGAGTCGCACACAGGAGCACATGCATCAAGTCACCCCTGTAAGAGTGGGGGGAGGGGTGCGACTGCCTTGAGAGGCAACACCTGTGTGTTCTGTGTGCCTCACTGCTGTCGCTGTGCTGCTCAGTTGCTCAGTTGCTCAGTTGCTCAGTTGCTCAGGTGCTATATGACTTTTGTAACAGAAATCAGTCCAACGGAACCGAAGCAAACCGCTAAAAGCCGAGCGACCCCTTGCTGGATGTGTGTTGCATGTTTTGTTGTTGTTGTTGTTGTTGTTATTGTTGCATGCATAATCTTTACTGGTCACTGTCATCCCCTAGGCTGCATTCTTTGCTGCTGCACTTGGCTCACCTGGTGGTTGACCAAGTTCCCGACGCACACAGCTCGTCCAAAGTCGTCCGTCATTTCCCCTCGGAATTGTCATTGGGCTTTGTGTGCTTGCCACCAGGACCTCTCAGCCAGGACCTTTGCTCTATATACGTGTATGTGTGTGTTAAGGGGGTGCTTTACTTTCATTTCGGCAACAATTATCTATTCAACGTCAACGGCAACAGCAATACCCTATATGAGACAGATATGTATATGAGTGCACACGATTCTTTGGTCGCTTGCTACCAATTTTGTGTTAAGTGTTTGCGTGTTTACTTCTGTGTGTGTGTGTGTGTGTGTTGGTGTGTGTGTGCTGGTCATAAGCCAGTGCGTTCGTCCGTCTGTGCCGGGCTAGTCCTTCCGCAGATTGTTAGCGGGCAAATAAAACATTAGCTTCGACGGCATTATGGGGCATAGTGCGACACACTTGTTCCTCAAACGCGAAACCGAACGGTTGTGTCAAGTGCTACCTAAAACGTATACAAAATATAATATCATCTCGACCTGTTTGACTTAACTCACTTGGCTGAAGAGCTTACATTGCGCAGCAGACTCAACTGAAGTGTGTAAAGAGTTCTAAGAACTCAAAATAAACAAATAAGAAATAATCTATTGAATATTATTTGTTGGTGCATGCTTAAGAAATAAGAATTTGGTATTTTATGAATATAATTATGAAGATATATATAAAATATCTTCTAGGCAGTTAAAGTCTAAGTATAAATTATGAATGGCATAATTTATAAATGATGATTAAGAACTTAAATTAATACGATAACTTATCAATCTATATACAAACAACAAATACACATATTTTACAACTGATCTTCAAATTTGTTACACACATAATATATATATATATATTCATCTGTATTTGCAGGCTTTTATAGCGGAGACGAGAAGAAAGGCGACAACGATTTCACGGACGACGAGAACGGTTTCGATATACGCTGTGAGGTGTGTGATAATGTCTATACGGATTTAGAACGGTAAGCGAGGCCAATTGGCAATTATTATTAATAATATTATATAACGATCTCGTAACGCACAACAACTTGGTTGTAGTTTTTGTTTTGTTTTTTGGGGCTCGTCGGAGAATGTCCACAAAATTGCTTTGGCATTTAAAAGCGCCGCCAAGAGCGACAATAATCTAAATCAAATTTGATTTCACAAAAAAAAAAACAACTAAAAAACCACCTATAAATGTTAAAACAGAAAACAAGCTGCCAATTAGCTTCCAACTTACCCATAGAATTATGGGTAAGGCGCATTGCCAAACTATTGACTCGAGGCATAATGAAAAATAAACCCAAACAGCAGCAGCAGCAGCAGCTGAGAAAAAACTATTCCCAATTGTTGCTAAACGTTTGAGCCGCATGTCGGCGATCTTAATTAAAAGTTGATAGCGATAATACCTATTTAGTGTGGCCAATAAAATCGACATTAAACAACAACAATAACAACAACTACACAAATACTTCAGCCAGTTTGAAAGTGAGAGTTGCCAACGCAACTGAGTAGCAAATGAAATGTTTACAAAATTAATTAATTTATTTATTTATTTATTTGTTGTTTTTAAGGCAAACGATTAAAATAACGTATATTCTGACTGGTTTTACAAAACAGTTTCAATTGATGTGCAATACAATTAATTCGCACATAAAACAATTACAACAATAGGAAAACAGTCTCTTTTCGTTGAACATTATAACTTAATCAAAATATATTGTAAAAAAATAAAATGCGAGCTCGCCGGCAATTTAATGTACAATTAAATGTTTCACAAGTTGTACAGATAAAGATAGTTAAAGATAGTAAGCATTAAATTGTTTGAAATCATTTGCAAAGTGTTCAATTCACCATCATGATGAAATTTAAGATGCTTACTAATTGCCAGTAGTATTGACTACCAACGGCATCAATTACAACATTTAATGCAAAACTTTTGTATAATATTTACAAATGTTTTGCATTGTAAATAACTCGAATAACGATTGCAGTAGGAGCAACATGAAAATGACATTTCTCGCTCCTCAATTTTTTTCTCTTTTTTTTTTTTGGTCTTTTATGTTTGTTTGCTGTTCAAGTGCTAAAGTGCGCTTTGATTTCATTCACGGAAGGTTGGGGGAAATTGTTATGGAGCCCAGCCAGGCAGCAAGTGGGTGGCCAGCAACACTTATCAGTGTGTGTGTGTGTGTGTGTGTGTGTGTGTGTGTGATTTATTGAATTTTAGATGAGAAAAAAAAACGTACTGAAAGGAGAAGCTATGCGAGCAACCTTTCCCCCGTTTCTCTGGCTGATGTCTGCGTGTCGCTGAGTCCGTCAGGCTTTGCAATTTATCTGATGTTGAACATGCATAGTTTGCTGCTATTGTTATTGTTGTTGCTGTTGTTGTTGTTAATGTTGTTGTAAGCAAACAAACGCCCACACTTCAAACGCACAAGAGGCGACTGGCCCAGTCAACTCTTCCATGTCGATGACAAAAATCACAACTACAAATGCGAACAAGAGCGCTCAGACTGGGAGTTACCCTGTAAATCTAACTAATATATACTTGTAGTATTCTATTTAATGCCCTTATAACTTTTGTGTTTATTGTTTATCAAAATTGTGCTGATTTCCATGCCAGAAATCAAAAAATATAAATATGACAAACTAAAACCAACATATGCGGATTAAATACAGATATGCTGATATTTTCAAGTGGCTACAGGGTATACACTAAAATCAAAAAATAAAAATAAATCCAAATGAAACGAATATATATATATATATATGTATATATATATATGCTAAAAATGTGTCCGCCTTTCGTCGACGGCTGCTCCTCCCACGCGTGCGCTGCTCGCTGATAATCATCGCACTCAATATGTGTGTGTGTGTGTGTGTGTGTGTTCCACAATCAAGGACAACAGCACGACAGACAGACATGTCACTGGAGGACACTCATTGGCCGCAGCTGTTGCAGGACGCGATCGCTTATCAGCAGCTGGCATATTAAATATTGAACATCATTTGACTAATTGACGCCAGGGAGAGCTCACCAGTCGAGTGGATTGGGTAGTTGGGGGTTGGGGGGGAGGAGGAGGTGTGTGGGCGTTGTCCATAGTTGAACAACAAACAAAAGGAGCAGCGCTGTTGGAGGCGTGTGAACTGTCGCACATGACGCTGATTCGAGGCGGGCGATTGTTGCCACAAAATGCTAATTTCATTCGCTGATGACAGCGACAACGATAAGAATATGCCTATATTCAAAAAAAAAAAACAAAACCAAAATAAAAGGAATATCCTTAATAATAACATTACTAATATGCCTCTAACTTTCCTTGAACTGCTTCCAGATTGGACGATCATTTAGTGGGCGCACATCATTTCAAGCGCGGAGAATTCCCCTGCGAGCTTTGTGCCCAGCGTTTCAGCCATCGTCCTTTGCTAATCAAGCACGGAGCCATCGCCCACAATAATATACGCAAATATTCCTGCGAGAACTGTTCCAAGGTAAGTCAAGGCAAACATCAAGTACAAATAGAAAAGCTTAACTAGATTCTCAAAGCGAAAAATGCTGAGAAATGTTTCTATTGTTTGTGGTTTTGAATTGAGTTTTTTATTAAAAGCAAATGCGGGAAGAATTCAGCATAATTTTGTCATGTCCCATTGAAGAGCTTTGCCAAACAGCTCTGATCAGATATAATCTAGCTATGGATAATAACAAGGAAGCTGCTTAGACTCTTTTAGTATATATTAAGTAATTGTAATTCTTTTGCAATTGCCTTACTTAAGTTTAGGACTGATTAAAGATTAAAATGTAATCAATTCTGCAGCTATTTTTTTATTAATCTCAAGTGACAAACTAAAGCAGCTTTTGTGGTCTGTTTAAAGAATGTAAGGGATTTAGATTGCTGAATCAATGTGTTGTTAAGGTGTGAGGCCAAAATTGGAGTTATGGCCAACTATCAAGTCATTAATTATTGTATCAGCTCTTGTGGTATGTGGTACACAACTAAAGACTTTTGATTTCAAGCAGATCAATAGCCGCGGGCCGTTCAGTTGTTAACTTGGCCTGAAAAAACCTCTTTCGGTTGCTTGTCTTTTTTGCCTCCACTTTACCCCCCTCCCCCACATTTACTCCCCTCCACCCACAGTCGTTGCTGCTGTCGCACGCGCTGGGGTTAATACGAAATCAGGGCGTGTACTCATCCAAAACACTTAAGCGACCATTTGAACCGCTCTTGAGTAATGAACAAACTTTGTTGCTGTTGCTGTTGTTGTTGTTGATTTTTTGTTGTACATCTTCGCGTTGCATTTGAATGCCAATGTAAAACGAAAGGGCGGGGAGTAGTATGAGGAGTGGGAATTGTAGTAGGAGAGCTTTTTCAAGTCAATCCATCGCATTCGAGTCGATTCGATTCGATTCGATTGCGAGCGATTCGTTTCATGCCTAGCACTTCGTCATTGTCATCGACATCTCGACTCCGACATCGACATCGACATCGACATCTCTTGCAAAGATGTTTTAATGGCATGTTGATTACAATCTTGTGGTCGTCAGCTACCAATCCAGTGAGCCAGCTCCAAGACCAAGCCTAACACAAGCTTTTTCTTTTCGATTTTCCCTTTTCTTCTCTCTCCATATACCGCGCACCCAATGCAAAGGGTGACATGAAATTGGGAATATCGATGACACACGCTGAAGAGGATACCTTTGATTTTATGGAGTTCAAAATCAAGTGCAAGATTATTCAATTCGTGCACAGCTTACGCAGTAGCTAAATATTATAGCGATGACTGTTCCAGATCAGAAATAACTATTGATAATTAGAGATCTTCGTCTACTTAGAATTATGAATATTTATTCGGGCTGTTTGCAGGGTATCTGGCCGTGTTGCACACTTGACTCGATCAGTACTCCTAACATGCTTTTTCATTTCCAACGGTATTTCAATCGGCCTGCCCCGCGATGCATTACAGTTAGTTTACTTAGCGCTCTGTAATTGTTTCGGTGGCATGTAAGTAGCACGCATTGTGGTAGAGCCGAGGGACGCCAGCCCTACACCCTACACCATACCCACTGCCCCCTTCACCCCGCGCACCGAGAGCGACATAAACGGGAGCCACACTGAGGCTAAACAAATGATGATCGATCTTGTGGGGCACTCGGTAACGGGCAGTGCTACATAAAAGGCCAATACTTTCGCTGGGCCTTCAGGTCCAGCATTGACAGGCCCCAAACGATGGAAAAAAGCAACAACAACAACACACATATATATATATATATATACATGGTAAGTAAGACTGGGGGTATCTGCAGCTGTCAGCTTTGTTTGTTTTAAGCAGGCGGCTTAAAGCGTTACAAAAGGGATTTGCCACGGATCTAACATGTTTTCCATTTGCGCTTAGCTGCACTTCACATCTGAAGGCAACACTGAGTCACAATTGAACAGCCACGAAATGGGCATTGCAACTGAATTGGAAAATACTTATCTGCCTGACTTCCTGGACTTTAACGAATTCAGTGCGCTATATATGTGTGCAACAGTAAGTGGCAGCTAACGATTTGAACTGAATCGCCACCAATATTTGCGATCTAAATTAATCTAGTTAAGGGAATACGTCTTCCATCAACTTTGTATCTGAGCTGATACTTCGTTAATCCAAACTTATTTCGAGCTTTTGGCAAATGCTTCCTTCTAAGTCTAAAGCTGAAGTGGACCAACTTCAGTTACTCATGACTATTTTTCCAGTCTTCTCAATGTATTGGAAAACTCTGCAATCTGAGTCTAAAGCTGAATTGGATTTGGGAAACATTTCTTTCTAGACCCTCGACCAGCTTAAAGGCCCAAACTGTTGGTGACATTTGAACTAGCTCAACTTGCATTTGAGCTTTGGTTTACATTAACTGCCAGCAGCAGATATTCATAGTTGGCTTTATAACTACTCCCAATACCATTAAGTTTGATGTTGGCCAGTTTACTTTTGCAACAGCTAGTAAAAGTCAGTAGCCACAGGAACTGCCTGAAGATATGGCAGTCGTAATTCCAACGTAATTAGTATTTTGCTGTTTGTGAAATGAATTTCTTGTTGGGCTTAGCAGCTGGAACTTGTGCTGCTTTTAACCAGTTTACAGAGCACACAGCGCACAGCACACAACACGGCTGCATCAGATCATCTACCCAGCAATCTTCTTTCATTGCCCTACTCCAGACGCCTTTGGGGCTGACCCCACGTACGCTCCTAACGCCACACAGCAACAGCAACAACAACAGCAACAACTGCAGCAACAACAACTGGCTCACATCCCAGACAATCGCATTCCATAGGCGAACCTTTTGCCAAAGCAGCCAGAGCCAGAGCCAAAGCCAAAGCAGAGAGACGCAGATCGTTGTTGCCGTCGCCGTTGCTGCCTGCGTTGCCTGCATGCCACAACACCTACACTAAAAAAAAAAAAACCATGAGTCTTTAGCTTCAGCTGTAGATTGTTGTTGTTGTAACACCATCGTCGTCGTCGTCGTCGTCGTCGTAGTTGTTGTTGTTGTCGTCTTTTGTGGCCGTTTTTCGCCTTTTTGGAGAGGTAGTTGAATCTAATCCATTTGATGTAGTTATAGCACGAGCTATTCTTGTGTGTGTCGCACCGTTTGCCGCTCGCCTCTCTCTCCCTGCCTCTTGCCACATCTTTCTCTCTATCGCTCTCTCGCTCTCTCTCTCTCTCTCTCTCTCGCTGTTGACTGGCGATAGACAAAAAAGGCTGACTCGATCATCGTTTGATATGAATTCGTAGCGCATTATGACAGCATGATTAGGCATAACAGTTTCGTAAAAGGCAGCGCGGGTGGAGGCTGACCGAAATCAAGTTTGAAGTGGGTACTCAAACTGGTACCGCGGCACTATATGAACGCCTGCTCTAGCCTCTCCCCCCTCCCCCTACCCCTGCTCATGCCCCTGCCCCTCTCACATTGACTTGTGTCTTTGCCTGGCCCAAAATGAATGGCTCGATCTGTCATTGCGTTAGCCCCCCAAATACAAAGAAAAAAAAAAGCTGAAAAAAACAAAGTTTTAGCTGTGGATTTAACTAGGGTTGCATACCGTGTAGAGTCACAGTGACGAGAGGATTTGCCTCAAATATGTGATTTTTGTGTGGGATTCTTTTAATTTTATTGCGCCAGTTTACCGCTTTGTGTTGAGTCAAAAATTGAATGTCATATTCTGAGTAAATAGTTACAGTTTGACAACTATTGGATTTTGGAACAATCAATTTTTTTGTCTCTGTTCTGCAATGTTGCAAGCTTTCTTCAACAAACCAAAAACAATAAAGTTATTTTGATTTTGAGTTTATACATTTTGATATACTTCAAGCACTATCCCGAAAAATCAATATTTTCCACAGTTTCCACAGTTTTCAAGTCAAAATGTGCCTAATTTGTTCGGTTGATTTGAGTATCAAAGATTAATCATGAAATTGTAATCTTAGAACAAGAATTTTATGTTTATAATTTAAACGTCACTTTTGCAGAGCAATCGTTTATTTGCTTAACAAAAGTATGTTTAAGTTTTTGTTTTTGTTTTAATCTAAGTCGTAGTCGATTTAGTTGTCGTAGTTTAAGTTGCCTGAGAGTCACATGTGTTGAGTATCACAGTTCACTTCACAGTCACTGTTTCGAGTGAAGCATGTGACGCATTTCTGGCTTAAATAAATATTGACATGGCTTATAGTAGCCAGCTTAAGGGGGGGACGGGGGCGTCACCACCCCGTCGTGGGGGGAAGCGGTAAGAGGCACCTCGGGGATGGTCAGGCTTACGACAATTGTAGCAATTGATGTTAATAATTGGCGAAGGTGTTGCTGCCGCTGTTGTTAGTGGGTGGAATTGTTGTTGTTGTTACTGGTGTTGTTGGTGGTGTTACCTTTGCGTAATCTTATAGAGCGGTGAGCATTGTCTGGGCAGCTTCGCAGAGATCCGTTTAGGGGCCATAGCAGGCATGATGATTGATTAATTTCAGTTTCATTTCATTTGGCACTGGAAACAGAGCAAACGTCTTTGTATTTTCTATTTCTTAAGGTAGTGCGCTCTCTCAATAAATATATATATATAATGTACTCATTGAGTTTGTTTCTTTCTCGTTTCTTGTTTTTTGCGCAGGTATTCTGTGACCCATCGAATTTACAGCGTCATATTCGCGCCTATCACGTCGGCGCTCGCAGTCATCCGTGTCCGGAGTGCGGTAAAACATTTGCCACATCATCGGGCCTCAAGCAGCATCAGCACATCCACTCATCGGTTAAGCCGTTCGCCTGCGAGGTGTGCTTCAAGGCGTATACGCAATTCTCCAATCTGTGCCGCCACAAGCGGATGCACGCCGACTGTCGCATGCAGATCAAGTGCAAGAAGTGCAACACGAGCTTCAGCACGGTCACCTCGCTGTCCAAGCACAAGAAGTTCTGCGATACCTCGGACAGTTTTCGCAGCCAGCAGCAGAGTCGCCTGCAACACGCCCACGATCGCCACCATCACCAGCATCAGCATCATCAGCACCAGCAGCAGCAGCAGCATCAACTCTCGCAGCATACGCAGCCGCCGTCACTTCTGTTGCCACCCGGTGCCCATCAGCGCCTTGCCGCCGACACGTCAAATTCGACCATGGCCACGCCACCAAATCACATATTTATGACACCGACACCGTCGTTCTTTCCTGGCTTTCCCAATTACGGGCTGCATGGTTTATTTCCCGGCTTCCGGCAGGCTGGCAATTTTCCGCTATCACACATGTTTCCCAATTCGCAGCTGGGCGATATGAGTCGCGGCCTGCCGCCAATTGTCTCCCCAACTGCCGCATTCCAACAGCAGCTGCAGTCAGCGATGGGCATGAAAACGGAATCGCCACGTTTGAAACGCGACTCCAGCACACCGGAGCGTAAGCCCATCAAATCGGAGCTGCATCCCTCCGACGAGGAGTCCAATTCGCTCAGCTACGAAGAGCTCAAGCTGAAGTCGAGCAAGTTGCAGCAGGAGTCGGGCAAGGTGAAGCGGGAACCTAAATCGGAGGCCAGTTGCACCCAGCAAGCCGACGCGGACAGCGATCATAATAATAGTGACA
The DNA here is from genome assembly GCA_035041595.1 of Drosophila basisetae. Classification (NCBI taxonomy): domain Eukaryota; kingdom Metazoa; phylum Arthropoda; class Insecta; order Diptera; family Drosophilidae; genus Drosophila; species Drosophila basisetae. The sequence continues at coordinate 5,348,647 of JAWNLB010000162.1, forward strand.
ATGATAACGATAATGATATTGAAAATGATAGGGTAAGTTTTCCACTCTCAACCACAACACTCTCAAGTCTTAAGCATTGGCAATTGATGTTAATTTAAACATACATTTTATGCCTTTTATATGGCCGGCTGCAAAACATTTTTATGAATTATTTCGCTGGCCCAAAATAAATATATACTAAAAATATTCACACTTGATATAATAAAAATCAACTAAAGATTTTCTTATACATTTTTTTTGGTTTAATTTAACCCAATTATAACTCAACTAAATTCCAGTTTTTATTCTCTTCCTTACAGAAATCTATTGACATTGTTAGCACTCCGCCGCCAGCGGAAACGCATATGAAGACCAAACCGGAAGCGGAGGACGTGGACAAGAGCAGCGCTGAACTGCCGCTGGATCTGTCCATCAGTCGCAAGCGTCGCAGTTCGCTGTGCGCCGCCTCCACGCCCGCCCCGCTCTCCATATCGCTGTCGAGTCGCGAGCCGTCGCCCGAGCTGGACGCCGAGGAGGATGACGAAGAGGATGAGGACGAAGTGGAGCTGCTGGCGCCGCCGGCAAAGCAACCAAAGCACAGTTCCGGCGAATCGAGCACTTCCCGTCAGTCGTACAAGGGCAGCAGTCCGGTGCCAAGTGCAAGTGCCTCTCCCGGACCAACACCCTCACCGTCGCCACCCATCAGCACTGGCGGCGAGTTGAGCAGCATGTCGGAGAGTGCCGCTGCCAATGCAACGGCAACGGCAACGGCATCGGCAGCTGCCGCAGCCGCTGCAGCAGCGGCCGCCTCAGCGATGGCCTGTCCCCGGCAACTGCATCCGCAGCTGCTGCTGGAGGAGTTCTACCGTTCGCAATTCACAACGCAGCCGTTTCATTTTTTAGGCCAAATGGGCGGGCGGCCAGGTTTTGAGTCACTAAAGTCGCCAGCGATGGGTGCCGCACATGCACCCATCAGTGGCGGCGGCTCGCGTCATCTGCCGTTTCCGCCCGAGCATAATTTCCACGAGGCGCTCCGTGCCGCTGGCTTGGCGAGCGCTGTCGCCCGTCCGCCGACAGCGTGCAACGCCAGTGGCAAGCTGAAGGATCGCTATACGTGCAAATTCTGTAGCAAGGTATTTCCACGTTCCGCGAATCTAACACGGCATCTGCGCACCCACACAGGCGAACAGCCGTACACGTGCAAGTATTGCGATCGTGCCTTCAGCATCTCATCGAATCTGCAGCGTCATGTGCGCAACATCCACAACAAGGAGCGGCCATTTCGCTGCCACATGTGCGATCGCTGCTTTGGCCAGCAAACGAATCTCGATCGTCACCTCAAGAAGCACGAGGCAGATGCTGGCGGCTTCGAGTACAACGATTCGCCCAGTTCGAATGAGGCAAATGATCGCGATGAGGCATGCTTCGATGATATCCGTTCGTTTATGAAACGCGTCTATACGCCCACCAGTTTGGGTGGGGCGGATGGGGATACGGAGGAGTATGCGGGCAGTGATGATCAATTGTCCGTTTCCACGCGTCAGTCTGCCAACTTTGACAAGGAGCTGCTCTCCAATGGCAACATCATCAACATCAACAACAACAATAGCAGCAACAATAACAACAACAACAACAGCAACAACAACAATAGCAACAGCAGCAGCAACAATCAGACTTTAAATACATCGGAAACAATTGCCGTGAGCACCTAAAGCATTTCTACTTTAGTAATCCCAGCTGCTGTTTGCTGTTTGCTGAATTTCATGATAACAAACAAAAAAAAAAAAAACAATAAAAATAAAAAAAAATAAGAAAACCCTAAAAACATTACTTTAAAAACTTTACTTAAGCGTGCCTCCGAGAGGGAAAACTTATCTTATAAGTAGTTCGCATTTTTCCTTCTAGATATTTAACTATATAACTAAAAAAATCATAAAGAATTATATAAAAAGCTAAAGATTAAAATAAAAGATATTAAAAAAAAACTACTTGTAGCTATGCAATCAATGGAAAAAGACGGTGAAGTAATAAAAAAAAAGCAACATCGAAATCAATTTCAATTAAAAAAGAAAACACAAAATAAAAATCGTATAAAATGTTTCAATCGATGATATTAAAATGTAAAACTTTTCTGTAATCTTTGTAACTATGTATACAAGAACAAGAACACAAGCACACACTTAAATGTAAACTATGCTTATATACAACACTTAAACATATATAAATTGAACTTATATTTTCTAGTTAACTTAAATCCTAAGTCTTAGTTATGAGCTGTAAATTGAGCGGATGTAAATATGTATAAGTAAAGTCAAAGAAGCACTTTTGTCGGGCGGATATTTTGAATGCGATGCTATAGTGTTTACATACATATATAGGCTATATAAATCTATGTGTACGATAAGCATGTTAAGTGCGAATAAGTACGAATAAGTTTAAATATGTTTAGTGCTAATTATTGCAATTCTCAAAAATAAATTTTATAACATTTACTTAACGTTTAAAATGGTATATGTATGTATATGGAGGAAACTGAAGGATCGTTACGGATATATTGAAAAATCAATAAATAAAGCAATCACATCAAATTAAATGCTTTTACTTTTACGAATACAACGAATATTGGTAGTGAAATATTTAATCTCGAAAGGAATTTGAATATTTCGACAACAATTTCTTGGGCTGGCTGCAAATTGTTCAATCTTTCTTAATTTGTAACAAATAACAGTTTCGTACATTTTTTTTCTTCGTTTTTTTGATATACCCAAAAACAAAAAGAGGTTATAACCACATGGCCCAAGCACTTTGCAATCATAATAAAGCCATTAAAAAGCTCATCTACTGTAAATGAGCGCATAAAATAAGACTTTATACACCCATCAATCCTGGCAGCGCCCCAAACATCATTTCGAACGCATTTGCCTATGAAGTTTGCTTTTATTATTAATCATTGGCACAAAAAACAAAGACAGAAAAAAAAAAAACAGAAGTTAAAGCAAAAGAAATAACCTGATACTTATAGCTTTTTAATATACACAACAACAACCAAAACCGAAAAACCAAAAAAATAAAACAAAAAAAAAAAGAAGAAAAAAATAAAAACCAAGAAACCAAAAAACCAAACCTAAAGCATTCATTCATCCAGGCATCTATCTATCTTCGTATCTATCTAGCCAGCTATCCAACCAAACCAACCAACCAACCAACCAACCATCCATCCATCCATCCATCCATCCATCTGCTCTGAATGCAAAGGCGTGATCGGCAAAGCGAGTTAATTACCCTTCCGGTTTAGAGTGTGTTACGCCTTCGGCGAAATGCGGTTAAAACTATGAGCTACCAATACTTTTCATTTTTTTTGTTGTTGTTTTTGTTTTGTTTTGTTTTTCATTTTTGCCTTTTGTTTCTATTGCCTTTTATTTGGGGCTGCTTTGTAGTTTTTTAACTGAATGTTAAGTTGTATTAGTTTGGTGTCGTATTGGCATCAATCATTTTTTGTTTTGTTTTTTGCCATTTTTGGCAAAGTTTCAACCTGTGCGCTTAAGCAGTGCACTACAACAGAGTACACAGCAAAAAATAAAGGATATATGGAATAGATCTTAATCAAAGTTTTAAGTTTAAAATTAATGAATAATTCTCGATAGAATTATATATGTATTTAGCAATACAAAATGTCCAAATAGATATTTAATACTCATCCAAAAATATAAAAAAGACAAGAAGAGATAAACTAAAAAATTGTTTCGCTAACAATTCTAGCAATTTTCTTTTGCTTTAATAGCATCGATTGGCGAAGAAATTACTTTGAATACTCAACGGATTCTTCACAATACACTGTAGACGAAGAAGACTCCCAACCAAACTAGCTTTAATCAGTAGCGGATTCGACCGATTTTGTGACAATGAGAAGAACTCCTCAAGACACATCATAGATGATTGTGTAGTCTTAGCCAGAAGAGAAGGCAGTTTCCTTGGGAACTTAAGATAGATGAAGGAGCGCTAAGCTCCGAAGGAGGCACAATAGTTCAAAGTAGGTCGCAGTGAAACCTTAAATAATAATAATAGTAATGTTCAATAAAAAAATACACTTGCATCGAGTGGTCTCAGAACTTGTGGTCGGATATGTTTCCTTCTGTGTTTTACAAAGTTTGCACAACTTAATTTACCACATTTCCCATTTTGATGGGTTCTACGGATAACAAGCCAAAGGAAACAAATCGAAATACTTGCAACAACTAGTTTTTACTGCCTTAACTAATCGGGTCTGTTACAAAATCTTTCGAGCAGAGATTTTTTTGATTTTTTATTTTCTGTGTAGCAGACAGCACACAATGTGCCACCCAACCACCGCACCGCACCACTCCAGCGGAGAGACCGTTACCTGCCGCCACACAACAGATCAGTCAAATAGTATTTGCGGTTCGGTCACTTTCGATTATGCGAAATACATTTGGCAGTTGGTAGCCAAAATAATAATCTTCGACTGTGGCCACAATTGGCTCGACTACGACATAGACGCTGACTCCGACTCCCTGCGCCGCCTCCTCTCCATTCCTTTCCTCTATTCTCCTCATCCTCGTCTACGTCTTCTTCTTGTCCGGTGGTGGTGGCGCGTGGTTGGCCCTGACCACAGTCAACTTCCACAATTGTGTGCCACAAATTTGAACGCAAAACTGGCCAAATTATGTTAAATTTGTGTAGAAAACAGTAGATAATTGGTAATTGCCTTCATTCCAATGAGACCCCCGCCCCCTCCAGCACCCAGCAGACCCACTACACCTCACAGAATTTAGATGTGTATTAGTCGGTTAATATGTTTTTTCTTTTTTTTTCTTTTTTTTTTGCTGTTGTGTGGCCTTTGGGCGTTAATTGAAGAAGGCATAATTTGAGGCTGGAAATATTTGTGTTGTGTTGTGCTGTTTAGTAATAGGTTGGCCAATTATTCGATTGCTTTTGACTTGGTCAATGGCAGTTTGGCCTGAACTCTAGCCAACAAACATGTGGAGCTACCAATTTCGGCTTAAGATTTTAATAGCTTAATGCTTGAATTAAGACTAGAGCAGAGAATTAATGTCCAGCGGCGGCTTATTTAATCTGGCTGAATCATGACATCAAATAGTTTAAAACATAATTCAAGAACTACAAGCCTAAGCAATTATAAATCATTAGAATTTCATGAATAAATCAAATGCAGTTAATTTTATGTAACACTAATTAGTAAAAGATCTTGAAGTTAATGCGGCAAATGAGAAGAATTGTGCGTAAGCAAATAAATTATTTATTCACTTTACTCTATAAAGTTTCGACAGTTTCCTCTCTCTCTCTCTCCATCAGCAGACACAGGTGTAAGAAAAAACCAATCTTATACCTGGCTTGAAAATAATGTGAATAAAATTAAACTGCAATTTTGTGACACTGGAAACAATGCGTATATTAATTTGCTACTACCGTTTAATGTTCTTTTACAAAAAATTTACATTCAAAATGGGAATAACAAATGTAGATCACGAATTCGAATATTATATTTAAAATTATCCAACAAAAAAAAATGAAAAGAAGCATTTCGAAACTAGTTCAAACTTACAACTGACATAACTTTGATTTTGACTTCTTGCATAGGGTTTAAATGTTAACCCTTGGGCACAGCTCATAAAGAATAGAAAAACAGTTTTAGTTTTAGTCAATTTCTTCAAAAACTTGTAACACTTCCCGCCCAAAGCTGAAAGTCTCAGCTGATGATGGTCAATAGCAAAAGATCTAGACAAAAGAAGACCAAGAACAGGATGGCATTATGGGAAAGCAATCGCTTGGAATGGCTTATCCATGTGCTAGTGGCCAATAATGGTTGATATTCAGGTCACTCACACCTCTCGCTGATTACAGAGTAGCTGCACCAGCTTCTGATGAGGAAAATGTGGAACAGCCTGAAAAATGTTGCACAACACATTATGGTAACGAGCATGCTTAAAACTTAAATACATGGTCTATGGCCCTAGACCCTGACTGACTACCCTGACTAAGCAACTGTTGATTATGTGCCAGTTACACAAATGGCCCAGTTACACGCCCCAAACACCATGCGGCACACCAAGGCTCTGGTTGCCTGTTACACCGCTCCAAATCTGGCTGCCTTGGCCGGCCAAGGAAATGCGCATCAATGCGCACATTAGTCTGAGTATCGAGAACCGTTAAACGCTGCCAGACTCTGCAGCAGGCGGGTATACATATCTCCCTGGTAGTATCTTGGGTGACTTTCGAAAAAGGCCCCCCGAAACGGATGCAAATGTAGACACAAGCCAAAGGCGCCCAGAGCTGGGCCACAACTGGCCAACTTAGGAGTTGCTACACTGAGAAAAAATCACATTTCAAAGTTGAGCTGTCCAAACTTTTCTTTTAACTTTTACACAAAGATATCAACAATGTTTGTGTTTGATTTGAGAGCAAAAATTATGTAATTTATATATTTCTTTTGAGCATGGTTATTCCTTACTATTCAATTTTAGAGTTCCCTTTATTTATTATGAATTCTCTTAGCTTAATGGCTATACTATTGAAAATCTAACACAAGTGTAAATTTAGCGTGGTGGAATCGAATCCGGAGAATCGAAACTGTGAAATTGTGCTGCAGACACTTGTCCTACTCAGGGATTTCTGCCTTTACCCAAATGCTATGTTAAAATGATGCAATATATGAAAACAATGATCAAGTTATTGCAAAAATGCATATGTTAAATATATTATTTCTCAATTTGCATAATACGTTTTGTTAAAAATGTGCGGCTTAACTTTTTGGCAGCGCTGAGTGTAGATAGCGGCTAGTCTGTGGTGAGTCTGTCGAGTCCGTCCGTGGCATGAAGTCTGCTGAACTCCCTCTGTGTCTGTGCTGCAAGCTAATGGCACAATTATGGCAGCAAAATCAAAGCAGCCAACGGAAGACGTGAAAAGCGCTGCAATGGAATCTAGCCGAAGGATATCACGCGTATCCCATTGATCCATGAAGACCTACACTGCACACACACACACACACACACACACACACACACATATTTAGTGTGTGTATGTGTATATCTATTTTTATATAGAGAGGCCCTCGCAGCAGCAGCAGCAGCAACAATAGCAGCAGCAGCAGCGGATAGAGTACATCGTCTAACTGTTGTTCATAACTTGGCTGAGTGATTGGGCAGAGTTGCTGCTGTTATTGCCATTGCTGTTGTTGTTGCTTTCTTGTGGCTGCAACTGCAACCAGGGGGCAATCAGTCAGCAGATGTTTTCATTTCCTACAAACGAACTAAGTGAGCACCCAAGATATGCTGCATTGCAACCCAAAGCACCCAAAGGTAGCGCAGATGTTGTTTTGTGGCACAGTTTCGTGTAGCAAATTGCGCACAGTGGGCCGGCCCCGGGTCCCCGGTATTGAGTACCCAGTACCCACAATCCTAGTGTACAGTACCCAATACCCCAGTACCCGGTATAACCGATCTACTAACTGTCCAGTTCAGCTCCACCCTCTCCTTGCGCTGCGTTGCAGTTGCAGTTGCAGATGGAATCAAATATTGTGCAAACTACAACAAGAGCATCGTTCAAGTCCAACGGGGATTTTCTCTTCAGCTTCTCCAAGTCAGCGAGCTGAAGTGCTTATACCCATTCTGAACATTCCCAAAGGGTATATTTTAGTTGTGTAACTGAACCGAGCAACATCTTCATGTGTTTAAGCTACAATTCAGCTAGTTTTAGTATACAACAAGGAGTTGACGGTTGCCTTTGAATTTGAAAAAGTTCATCTCAACAAACAATACATTAATTTCAAAATACGCATAAGGGAGGACCTCTAATAATTTTAAGAACATGTATTCACATTCTTAATAGTTTAGACAGTCCAGAGAAGTCCAATAAAGGTTTATTTATTTAAGTGTCTATATCTGTGGACTGTAAGAATTATCAGATCTAAAGTCAGCAAATTCGCTATGTGTAAACATATTCATCTATTAAAGGAAGTACCACGTCCAGAGTCAGCAGATTACAGACTGAATAACTTAATTTAGAATTATTTATATATTGCATCTAAATAAAATCCATACAAAACATATTTAAGCTTAAAAAAAAAACGTAAAACAAATAGACAACTGAAAATATTTATTTTTTTTATTTACTATAAACTAGTCACAGCAAATTATAAATTAAATATTAATATTTGTCTACTCAATACCATGCCTTGCTTATAGGACACCTTCAAGTCGTGCACTCTCTTCGAGTGCCTCTGTCGCGTTGCTGTGTTTGTGTCCGTGTCATGCGCCTGGCACACGGCCTGTAACTAAATCACACTAATCAAGCCCCAAGTGCTGCTCCAGCTACAGCTACAGCAACAGCCTCAACATCAGCTCCAGCTTCAACTGCAGCTTCAAGTCTGGATCCAGGTTGAGATGCAGCTTTGAGCTTGAGGTCTTCAGCTATCAGCTGAAGCGCTGCTCGTGCCGCTTGTCGTCGCCCCCGAGACACAGACGAGAAGCGTCGAGTGATCACTGAAATTGGCAAATCAAAGCAATTGATACATTAAATTACAATGCAGACGATTTGTTCACGATTCCACGCCTCATGCAATGTCTTTCACTCTTTTTACTTTACTTTAGTTTTATTTTGTTTTTTTTTGGTTTTTGTTTATTTTTATTTTTTTTATTCTACGTCCACGCAATGCAACAAATTTATCGCCAGACAACATGGTTGTTGTTGTCTTCATCTTGACTGGTGTCATCGTCAGCGTTGCCAAAATGCCACAGAGAAACAACAACAACAATAACAACAGCAACAATAACAATACACAACACAACAGAATGTCTTTTGGGGCCAACACACGCCATTCAACACCCATTACGAGCCTCAATTGTTTTCTCAGTGTGTGTTTGTGTGTATGAAAAGAAGAAAAATATATGTGTGTGTGCACTTAGAAAAAAACAAAGAATTTATTTACTTAACTATTAATGTTGTTGAAATTCGGCCAAGGCCACAAAAATGTATATTTCAAGATAGTTTTATTGCTGTCTTCAAATCCCTAAAAGTAAGATTGCTTTGATTATGGCAATTCGGATTGTTCTTATTTATGATTTATACTTCTTAAATTAAACAGTTTATCACTTGGAATGAGATATTAAGTTATCAAATTAACCTTGTTGTGAATCAGTTTGAGGTTAGTTTGAAGTTAAGAAGTGATTTAGATTCCATAGACAATTATTTAAAAATGATGTTTACTACAATAATTATATACGATTTATACATAAATTTAGATCAGCATTTTTCGCTGAGTGTGTTTGTGTGTGTGTTTGTTGTTTGCTCCTCTGATGGCCCGATGCGTGGGCTTAAATTATGTTGGAAATGTCATCGTAAGATTCAACACGACAACAAGGGATGACATAAATTTCCACCAACATCATGTGTTGCCACATGAGCGACGTGGCAAGCAGCTCCAACTTCAGCTACAACTCTAGACTCAGCTCCATCCTCAGCGCCACACTCGCATCCAAGCATCCAAAAATGGCAACACTTATTCTTGTTGTTTTTGTTGTTGTTGCTGTTGCTGTTGCTGTTACTGTTGCCTGCTATTGCAAACTAGAGTATGTTGGCCAAGTTAAGGTTGCGCCTGCGCCTTGTCGGTCGGTGCAACTTCAGCTCCAGCTCCAGCTCCAGCTTGAGCTCCAGCTACACACAACACACATATCATTGCTCTATCAGTTGAGATCTGAGGCGATTGCGCGCCAAAGCCAAAACTCGAACTCGCTGGCAAAGGAGGAGGCGGTCGCCAAGACGACAATAACCACCACAACAACAACGACGATGATGACGGACAAAAGCCAGCGCATATCTAGCACTACAAAATTCATAGAGAGGGTCGTTTAAAATGTATCACTTGTCTTCAATTGAATCTAGATCTGTTTGAAAATTAAATAACGCAATTCGATAAAGTTGGTTACATAGCTTTGATTAGCCTGAACGATTTTCTATATCAAGGCCATTTGGGAAATAGGTTTTCATCAAAATTTATTTTGCAAGTCATTATTAATACCCTTTCTATATGTCAAAGTTCTAAAGCATCATCAAAACTACACCGACTTTAATATCGGCTATGTCTTGTTGCCCACATAAAGAGTCACTTTGATGCACTTTAGTTTATTTAGCAACTAGAATGAGTTTTTTTAATCTACATAGATTTTCCCGATCGAAACTATTTTTCTGTATTTTCTATTTTCTATCTCTCGCTCAGTCTCTAATTTTCTCTGTCTCTCCCTCTCTCTTTGTAGCTATATTTGTCTCTGTTCCTCAGTCTATCTGCGCTCTCTGTCTGCCTTTCTGTCGAACTCTCTATCTCTCTCTCTCTTCCTATATATATATATATATATAATATCCGTCTTTCTCTCTCACTCTTTCTCTAAATTATTCTGTCTCTATCCCTCTCTCTTCGTTTCTGTCTCTCTCTTTCTCTGTTTGTCCCTCTCTCTCTATCTCTGTATTTCCCTCTCTCCCTTGCGCTAACCAACTCCTTCGTTATTTCCTTCCTATCGAGAACATTTTAAACGCATAGCGACAAACTCTTCAAGCTCCCCATTCGTCAGCATCATCGTCAATGTGGCCTTATGTAGTGCAAGATCTGGCCAACAACAAACTAAAAACGGATCAAAAACCATACACAAACACATACGAATCGATGTCGAGCCAAAGCCGAAGAGCTGAGCTGGAGAGAGGCTTGGGACGACTCCTCCTCGTCCTCACATCTGCACCATTGCCACAACTTGGTGGCTCTTGGTTGTTGCTTTGGCCGTTTGCTGTTTGGTGGCTGTGCCTGCCTGCCCCATCTGCGACTCCATCAGCATCTCCTATGCTATCCAATCCAATGCTATCCGCCTGGCTGTTTCTTGGGTCTTTTGCCTGTTTGGCTGTCGCTGCAAAGGTGTTTTGCAATTTAACTGGCAGCGCCGCAGCACCCAGCACCCAAAAACTATCAGCGGGTTGGTACACTGCACAAAAATTCGTATATATATATATATATATTATCTAACTTGAGAGAGGAAAAAAAGGAGTGGAGATTGATTCAATTACTTTCAAAACTCAAAAATAATAATTGTAGGAGAATCTTAAAAATGAGATAAAATCAATGTTTAACTAAGTAAATTCTTTACTGATATATTTAAAAATATTGTTAGTTACCACAACATTTTGTACAGTGCACATGTTTGGGATGTGGATGTAGATCTATCTAAGGCACACTAGCTCCACTACGGTTGGGCCTCTGACTCTGGCTCCAGCTCTAGCTTTGGCTCTGGCTCGTTTATTTCTGTGTGGTTTCTTCCAAGACGTTATGCAGGGCGGAAGGGGGTGTGGGGAGAGGTATCGTATCTTGGCTCCACTTCACATGCCACATGGCAACATAAGTAGGCGCGTGGCATTCGTGTGTTGTTGTTACTATTATTGTTGTCGATTATTGTTGTCGTTGCCGTTGTTGTTGTTGCGGTCGTTGTTGTTGTTGCCAGACATATAACAACAACGTAAAATGACAATAAAATGCAAGCAACATACAACAGAAAAAAAAAGAGTTGAAAGCAGAAGAGGAAGGAAAAAAAATAGGCGAATGCCAAATCCAAATTGAATGCAAATGAAAGCCACAAACTATGCTAAATTCCTGAAATCGCATCGGATTGGCAATTTGTGCTTTCCTTTCTTAATATCGCTCTGTGTATGTGAGTGTGTGTGTGTGTGTGTGTGTGCTTATGTAGTTCCAGCTGCTCTCGAAGGCCTCTTTCTTTATTTAGTTAGTTAGAGCTGCAGTTGGACTCTGAGTATGAGATACTTAGGCATCCGCTCTGTGAAATGATTGCCCTGTGGAGGCTTCTTCGATTGCAAAATGGGGCTTGCACTTATGATCAGTATTCTGTCCATCTGTCTGTCTGTCTGCCTGTCTGACTGTCTGTCTGTGTTATTATACGAACAGATTGAACTAACTAACCTAATGAACATAGCTGTAAAGCGATACTTCAAATTGCATTTTTCAGCTCAAGCATTTTGCAATTGAAAATTATTGCATATCATGAGTAAACAACTGAAATTAACTTGCCAAATGACAGTCGTGCAGATTGCTATTAAATCGAATCTGTTCAGTTTTTAAATATTGATAGTAATTGCAAACATATATTGTGGATCTATCAAATGGTAAAATGTACAAAGAAGCCTTGTCCGATAAAATGTTTCCAGATAATTAAATAACAGTTTCAGTTTTCAATGACAAGAAGAACATTTTGAACAACAGATTTTTCTCTTAACATTTGTTTAGCTTGTGGAAATGACGATTATAGAGTATGTAAAAGTAAGTTTGAATAATCGATCGAAACTGAGTCAATTCATGACTTATACAATGAATAAGTTTAAGTTAAGACTAATCTTGAATATTTTAGCTTTTATTTTAAGTCCGTTTAAATTTCCAGGAATATTCAAACGGACTTCGAATGATGTCTAAGATATTCTAGATTATAAATAACTATTATAAATATGTACTTTCTACCAATAACAATCTCAGAATAATGTCCATGATCATTCAGAATTTGTAAATAAATTCATTCATATATGCAAATACCCGGAGCAGTTAGATAGTTCAAGTTCCTGCATCCGTTTACTGAGCTCGGGGGTCGCCCACACAAAACTCGGGTTAATTGCAAAGCTCCACTCAATTCAACTGAACTCAACTGTCCGGCACTTTCCGGCTTTGTCAACCGGGCCGCGGACTCCTCCGTCCAATCAATTTCTGACTGTGTGTGTGTGTAACTATTACCTACTTGAAAAACTCTGACACATTTCGCTCTGTACGCAAAATGAAATAAATCATTTGTCGACTGTCGGATTTCATGTCGAAATGACCATTAAATAACATTTCTACAACTATTGAGGGGATCACAAATAAATTGCAAAAATAAATAAATAAATAGAAAATACAAACCAAAAACAATAACAACAACCAAAATAGCCAAAAGCCGGAAAAAAGTATAACGCATAAAAACATTTTTTCTATTTATATTACAATAAAAACAACAACTCATCATTGAAGCGGTCAGTCAGCAAAAACAACGCCTAGTTATGGACATTTCTTTAAATGTGTGTATATACACTTGGAGAAAAATATTGCATTTCATACAGCGTTGTCCAAAGATAGCAAATATTGTTCAAATATTCCAAATATATTTCAAATCATTAGTAATTACTTAAATCATTTTGAACCACAAGTTTGAGTTCATAACTTGAATGCCAGAAGGTTAAACAAGAAAAATACTTGTCTTGAGTACTTTTCTTACGTAAATTTGTTTACTTTAACCCATTTATATCTGTAAGAATTCATGAACAACTTTCGCTTGAAATACTATAGCAACTAAACGTAGAATTCAGGATAAACTTTTACTCTGAGTGTATGCATACAACATGTTGATACACAATATATATATATATCGGACAACATATTGCGGCGGCACCTAATATAGCAAAACAAATTTAATTTAAATTACAGGCGTGGTCGCAGCACTCAAAGCTCTCATTGTGCACTACTAGTTGCTGCTGTTGTTGTTGTTGTTGTTGCTGTTCTTATTGTTTTTGTTGTTGTTCATAAAATATGCAATAATCTACCACAGAGGCGCGCAAGCAATATACTTAGATAAAGTTTAGAGGTCGACTTTGACTTTCTAATTTATTTATGCGTCGTCGTCGTCGTCGTCGTGTTTCCATTTTATTTTTCTTTATTCCTAGGCCAGAACTCGAGTCAAGTTTTGATGCGTCAAATCTGAACAGATAGATAACAGATTCTAAACAGCTTCCAGCTTGAACTGATGAAGTAACTAACTAGCTGGCATTGATATATTGTCGTAGAACCCCAGTTCGAGTCGAGTCAGAGTCAGAGTCAGAGACAAAGGCTGTCTGTCCGTCCACAGGCTACACCCAATTTCCAGCTGGAAGTCGTTGTGCCAGCTGAAGTTGCTGCTGCTTTTGCTGCTGCTGCTGTTAACGTTAAAGTTAAAAGTCGAGACCACCAAGGAACACGCCCAAACAAGTCGCACAGCTGCACACAGTAGACAAAGTCTGCACTGCATTGGTTTTAGTATGGATTACAATACTTATATACAATACCTATGCATTTGCACTATCCAAAGAGACGCCTAGCAAAATTTAATTCAATTTGCCTGCTTACCTGAATTCAAAAATTCAAGTTCTAATGGCAAACGGTAGAACATTTAACAAAATGTGGGCTTGAGTACCGTAAATAAAGTTGTACTTACATTTAACACAAAAATAAACGAAACAAAGAAACACAGAGTGATTCACATCGCTCAACAATCTGAAAATCAATTATTTTCTTTCAATAATTTAATGTTATTAAATAGTTTTCATATGCTACACCGTCTAACAAAGTCAAATCGTGTTATAAGTAAATAATATAAATTTTTACTGTCGTATTTAATATCATATATAAAAAGATGCAAAGTTATATAAAAATAAATATATTAAATCGCTTTTAATATACAAAAGTGACCTGCTGTGACATATTTTGTCAAAAAGTAATAACAATTAATAAATAATTATCTTTCACTTTTATTTTTGATTTGCTGTCAATCTTTGTTTGCGTAATGGAAAGTAGATAATGCCACACATACATTTATAGTTCTCTGTGTCTATTTACATGCAGACATATTTGTTTATTTATTCGCCTAATCGCAAAACTCAATCTCAACAAATCGTAATCGGTCTCTGCAAAAGTTGCAACCATTTTTTCTCTTCTTAAATTGTTTTTTTTTTGTTGTACATTTTCCATTTTGATTAAATTGTAACAAGTGCCAGCCCACATATCGTTTTTCTTTTCCGCTCGCCACCAAAAAAAATAAAGAGAAAAAAATCATTTACAAATTTATTGCTAATATTTCATGTTATGTGTCGTGTTGCATAAATACAAAAAGGCCAGCCCCAAAGACCCAGTGCAACATGTGATATATCCAGCAAAAGCAACGAACACAATTTTCGCTCGCTGTTAATTGCAAACTTTTGCTTTTAATAGCAACAACAACAACAATAACCAATACGAAAGAGCAGAACACAAGACGGAGAATGAACGCGTCGAGAGAATCGAGGCCTCGACAAATGGAGTCCACACACCAATATGCGCAAAGAGAGCACAAAATGCTGGACTGAGCGTTGAGCTGGCGCTAACGGTAATAGGCAGCGCAGTTGACGTCAACGTTGCTGCTTTACTAACAACGCCGTTATGGGCAGTAGCCAATGCAGCCACAGCCAGCTGCCTGGGCGGGTGCCCACACCAGTAGAGAGGAACACACACAAACACACAAACACACATACACACATACACACAAGCACACACACATGCACAGCTGTCAGACAGTCGCTTAGTCAGTAAAATTGTATCAAAGGCCGCTGCCGAGAGACTCGAGCGGCAAGCATCGAGCATCGAGTGAGTTTGTTGCCTAAGTCTTTTGTTTTTAGCATTGAGCGTGACTCGTGGTTTTTGTTTTTCTTATTTTTTTTGTCTCTCTTTTTTGGTGTGCACGAGACTAGCCGACCACTGGCGACTGCAGGCAGCGACGGCGGCAGCGACGCCACCACACCCTTGACTGGATTGCAAAAAAAAAAGAAGAAAAAATAAGTTGACTGCGGTCCACTCGCAGTTGGTTTTTCTTGTTGTTGTTGTTGTTGTATTTTCCTCAGCTGCTGCTGCTGCTGCTGTTGCTTGGCATTTTGTTGCTGGTTGTGCTTGCTTTGGCTGTGGCGTCAATTTGCTTTAAGCCATTTCGCGCCCGCTGCTCGGACCGCCAAACTTTTGCTCCTTTTGTAATTGTGCGCAAGAGGTGATGTCGCCGTTGCCGTCGCCGTCACCGTCGCCGACACAGTTGACGTCGCTGCTGCAGTCGGCGTAAAGTTTGCTATTTTGATCGGCTGCGGTGCTATCTATCGGTCCGGTTTGTTTTTGGTATTTCTTTTTTCTTCTTTTTTTATACTCTTTTGGGGTGATTCAAGTTTCGCCTGCCTGCCTTTAGTGTTCGCTGATGTTGTTGTTGTTGTTGTTGTCGTTTTTTTGATGGTCTTTTGGACTTGGTCTGCATCTGCAGTGGCTGCAGCCAAGGCAGCAGCAGCAGCAGCAGCTGCAGTTGGGGCGTTAATGTGCTTTGCTATTTTATTTATTCATGCCAAGCATCTAAGCTAGTAAATTGTATTGCTCGGACCTCAAACTCGGACTCCGACTCCGTCTCCGACTACAACTCCAATATCGACTTGGACTTGGTTTCGGGCTTGGCCTGGCTTGGCTTTAACTTTGCGACAACAGCAAAACTGCGACAGCGACAGCAACTGCATTGCAGGCCAGCAGCTTTTGCTTTTCTTTGGACCACGACAAACAGTAAGACGACAACAACAACCAACAACCAACAACAGGCAACAACAGCAACGACGACGACATCAGATTGTCATTCTTGTTTTTTTGCTTCTCTTTTAATTGAAAGTCGCCAGGCGTAGCTGTCTATACTCTAACCCCATTTTGGTTACTACAACTTTGTCAAAATGTTTGCCAATTCCAGCGAAATTTATTTAATAGCTAATGAATCACATATTCTATACATGAAAAACATTATTATGCATTTTACATAATACATTTTGTGAAACGGGACTAGTTAAAGTCTGTCCTAAATTTCTAAGCTAATCGAGCGAAAGTTATTACTCTGTTCAATTCTCATTATTTTTTACTTCTACTTAAGAAAATAATAAGTAAACTTTCAGACAGTATTTTTTAAAAATTATTATTTCCTTTTTGATATAAAAATCCGAGAATCTTCTGCATAACAATAATATTTATTTAACATAGCTACTCTAAGAGTATCTGCAATTCGTCTTCATTTGATTTGGTTGAGTGCAGCTTGTGTATTTATTTTGCTCTGTTTGCACTGTCATTAATTTGTTGCTCTAATATTTTGTAAAAATTGGTTTACTTTGAAGCCGCTTTGGCTGCTTCGGCTGGACAGCTGGGTACTGGATTCACTTTTTAATGGCTGCGTGGAGCATGCAGTATGGAGTATGGAGCATATAGCGCTGTCCACAGCCACATCCACATCCCAGACATCTCTCGGACACCGGGCTGAAGTTGAAACTTTGTCTCTGGTCTCTGGCTGTTGCACAATTGCGGATATGAATGAGTAATCCGTGGGCTTTGGCTTGATATATGTCCGTTACACATACACACACACACACACACATCCATAGCGCTCTCGATTTGCCAACAATGGGCGCACACGTGTCGTATACGTAACGCAAAATTCACTTTGACGATTCTTATCGAGCTGCTGCTGCTGCTGCAGCGGCTGCTGCATTTGTTGCAGTCGCACGTGTTGGCCAATTGTCACTGCTTTTTTTTTGGCTTTGGCCATGGTTATGTAATTGCCAAGGTGCGAGGCGTCATTAGGCCAACTTAATTTTCGCACAAATTTTTAACAGCTTCATGCTGAGAGCCACAGCCAAAGTTCACACAAAGCCAACGGATTCACCCACGCTTATGGCCAGCTGATGCAGCACCACGACTACACTGGGAGAAAAAACGCTATGCACTAGAATTTTGCGAAACGGCGTAAGGCAAATTCCACTGATTTTCACAAGTCTTTAATTAAAAAAAAAATTACGTGAGTAAAAATTTTCGAATAGTACAAAAGGTGAATCTGGAAAAACATTTCAGCTTTTCAGGTTGAACTGTGTGCAGAGTGCAAAACTGTTGGATGATTCATGGTGAGCCAAAACAACTTTAACTACTTCTCCTCCTCCTTAACATAATGCGTCCACCTCCCTCCACCCCGTCCGCGACTCGTTTGCTGTCTCGAACAGAATTCGGTAGTCGTTAAAATCGCGTCTAGAGCCACCGTCGGCGATCGTCGACGATCTTCGCCAGCGCCTACCAACATCATAAAAGAGACTGCAAAATTTTGCACGCCCATAAAAAGCGCCCACTAAACATTTCTAACTGCGTTTCAAATGGCCGGCGGTATTTTAAAATTCTGCTTTTGTTGTTTGCTCAGCCATTGTTGTCTTATTGCCTTTTTA
The DNA here is from genome assembly GCA_035041595.1 of Drosophila basisetae. Taxonomy (NCBI): domain Eukaryota; kingdom Metazoa; phylum Arthropoda; class Insecta; order Diptera; family Drosophilidae; genus Drosophila; species Drosophila basisetae. The sequence continues at coordinate 5,366,734 of JAWNLB010000162.1, forward strand.
TTGTGTGGTAACAAGTGTGCACAATCGCCTATGTGTGTGTGTGTGTGTGTCTTTTAAGTAGCCTAAGGGTAACACCAGATATGGATAAGTTGTCTGCCTAGCTTGTTAAGTTAATCAACTCGAACTGACCTGAAACCATTAATGTTAATGCTTCTTTTAAGTGCGATACTGAATATTTTTAAGAGTCCCATAACTGGCTAATTTTGATCATAGCTTTTCCTCTAAATCAACTGTGCATTATAATTATAAGGTTAATCCTTGCGCTGCGGAACATCTATTTTAGCTAAGACCTATAATTAACAACATAACAATATAAGATCTTTAAATGCCCAATTCCTCACAGAATACCTTTATACATTTTACCTTGAATACGATTTAGCGTTAATTAAGTTTAAAAGCAAAAGTTGTTTATTTTTCAGAATATATTATAAAATACTTGAAACTGCAACTTAATTAAAGAAAAGCATCAAACTGAAGCTAAATAAATGTAACAAGTCCGACGGAGAGCTCCTATCTTGAAATGAATATCAAGCAGATTTGCGATATTGGCAATAAGAATGCACATAAAAATAAAATACTAAACTCGGAATTATGTATGGGTGTGTATCTACATACATATATTGAAATTTGTATGTGTACAGCAATTAACTAATTAGTAAGAATTTAGCAATGTGAAATTATTATGTGACGATAAGCATTAAGGAAGGCGGCAAATTGTAGATACCAGTATAGACAAGATCATATGATCGATTGTCTATAGTACAACTATATAGACAATGTCTCGTAGCTGCAACAAAAACAACAACAACAACAACAACAACAGCAACAACAACAGCAACAGCAACAAGGTGGTTCAAGTAAAACCAGTGCACTTAAATATCGCCTCAACAAAACGAAAAGTGGCAATTTAATTGCGTCAAACGCAGCATTCGATTGACAGCGATAGCTAGACAGAGACAGAAGCAGAGAGAGAGAGAGAGAGAGAGAGAGAGACAGCGAGCGAGTGAGAGAGAGAGGGAGACAGAGGGATAGACAGAGCAGACAGATCTGGATGCTGTCTGCGACAGTCTGCCTAGCCATTACAACAACAGCAACAACAACAGCAACAACAACAGCAGCAACAACAACACAAACGATGACAAGTGCTATGCTTGTTTAATTGAGAAGCGATCATAAAAAACGAAAAATGCTTATGGCTTGCTTATACGCCTCAGTTAGCAGCAGAGTTGAGTCTTGGTTGTAGTTCTTGTTACTGTTGTTGTTGCTGTTGCTGCTGCTGTTGCTGTTGTTGTTGTTGTTGCTTTGGGTTAACAACATCATCGTTGCTGATTCGCGATTTATGCATTGCGTGTAAATTATAGCTGAGCAACATTTACTTACTTATTTATTATATAAACTATAACCAATAATTTGGATGCTTGGCTTCATGTACTCGTAGATATAAATATATATAAATAGAATTATGTAATGGCTGCTGATCTTAACTGACCTGTCCATGTTTTTAGGTGTATTTGCTTAATTAAGTAAGAGTATGACTTGTGGTATATTGATTTGCTATTTGGCAATCATAATTAAAAGTTGTTTGCCAACGAGACTTGTGTGAGACACGAGCTCAGGAAACTATCAGCTCACTCGCCATATTTTAAGCACAATAAAAATATCTAAAAAGAAGAACTCATCTTTCTACCAATATAGCAACAGTCCTTAATAAAATTGTTTGCAAACTTTCTGATGTGTGTTTATTTGAAGAACACATATTATTTTATTTAAGCAATATATAATTAAATTGAAAGGAGAATTACTTTCTGCTATCTAATAATTTGAAGAATTTCTTATCAACATAAAAAGTAAGTAATTCACATTTCAATTTACTTAAAGAAGAATCTTGCATCAATATAAATGAAATATTTATAAAAGATCTTCAAAAAGTAAATATAATTTATTTATTAGTCAAAATACTTGTGATTGTTATCTAAGTGGTTATATTCATCTTGTAAATTTGGTTGTGTCAAAAACAGCTCATAATTTGATATAATATATTATATATTTACATCGAGTTTTACGAGAACTAATTTCTGGTAAGTTTTCATTAAATTGCAATTAATTTTGGGTTTGATAGCGTCGACAATTTGTTAAACTTCGCTTCTACTTGATGGAAGCAGTTGTGGTTTTTTACTTAACATATTGCTCTATTTTTATTTTATTTACACACACATATAAATATATATATATATATACTGCATATATTTACTTGTATATATATATATTGGGGCTGTATAAAGTTGGCATCATTAAGTGCGCTCGCCATTCTCTATTAGCCGACAAATTCTTGGCCTTCCCTGTCGGCAGCAGCAACACACGCGGACACCTCAAGTTGGACTTGAGAGGTGGCAGGGGGGCACAGAGGGTTGGGTGGAAGTGGCAGTGGGGTTTTGCTGCAGATAATGCTTGTGTTCCACACAATCTAAATGGCCGTCTCGGGCACACCTTAGAATTTGAGTGTGTTACAATTTGAAGTAGTCGACAATGGCAAACGACGAGTGTTGTTGTTTGTTGTTGTTGCTGTTGCTGTTCTTGTTGCTGCTGCTGCTGCTGCTGACCAACTGCAAATTGTGAAAGTATCTGTTGGATACGAGACTCTCGGGCTGGCATCCCATATGCCACACGACGTATGCTTAATTACAAACAAGCAAGGAAACAATGCCAGCAACAACAACTGTTTTTTTTAAGGCTGTGGCTTTGTTTTTTTTCTTTCTGTATTTTGATGGTGCCTGCCCAGCGCGCTGCTGCCAGTGAAGATTAGTCGCAGTGGGTCGCACATTTCGTTTCGCAATCGATTGCAACATGCAACAACAGCAACAACAGCAACAAATGCAGCAGCCGCAGCAGCCGCAGCAACACACGAAACGAATGTGGCAAGCTGGCAAGTCTGCTGCTCTAAAAAACATAGGAAAACTAGTTTAGGTGGGGACCAAATGGATATTCTTTTACTGCTATTTATACGCTGATCCCCCAATGCCTGAAAACAGTGTATATAAAGCTTTTGGTGGCATATCTACTGACTTGATGTGATACTTGGTATATGCATATATGCTCACATTTGGCCACGTCCACCGAACTGTTGTTGGGTTTTTGTTTTCTGACACGCCCACTAGGGGTGCTGAAGAAAAACAAAAAAAAAACTGTAAACGCCTCCGTGCTAACTTAATACTGTAAAGTTTTTATTTTATGGTGCACCAATAAAACTGCAGTTGCCATAAATGTCCATGTTAATACTTTTATCGCCAAGTTTAAACTTCTATTCAAAACAGACACAGGCACACTCAGAAAAAAAATGCTCTTGAATTGAGGGCCCAAAAATGTTTTGCAACTTTTAGAAACGCATTTCCCAAAAATGTTTAATAATTTGAAAAAATTATTTCTGAAAAATGTCAGGAAAATGTTGGTAAAGAATTTAGCACCCAAAAATGCAAACTACTTTAATAAATGTAGGAAAAAAGTGTCCAAAGTATTTAAACTCTTATTTCTGCAAAATTCAATAGAAGTTTGTAAAATTATCACAAATTTTATGTTTTTTTTTTCTAAATGAATTAATTATTTCGCGAGTAGGCTTAAATTAACTAACGATATATCTTATACAATAACAACAACAATTTCGATTGCTGATTGGAAGTAGTTAAAACTCAGATTAGATCACCGATCCAAAGGTGTAGTTTAACTGACATTTCATAATCTGGCTGCTTACGGCTCTAATTTAATAATTATTGGGTGACTTCGGGCACCCATTAGTATAATTCAGTGTATTGTGCAGTCGGTTGCATTTGATTGCCATGTTCTTGCTGGTTTGTTGCAACTGCAACTGAGGCAGCCGCAGCAGAAAACTGTGGCGGCATTCTAATGGCCGCCCAATATGACTAAGCACACTCATCGCACTCCTGCGTCCGACGTGTATGCAAATCGAAACCAGTTTAAGCAGCGATGCAAACATCCACATATATATATATCTATATATATGTATATATATATCTGTATGTGTATAGCAAAATATGGGTCGAGATCTCAAAATGCAGCTGATCGAATTTTTGCATTAGGCGCAGCAGCAGCAGCAGCAGCCAAACTGCCATCCGGCCATGCAGCAAACTGTGCCCAAGCTGCCTGCTGTTTGCCTGTTGCCTGATTATCTGCCAAGGAAGGCATGCCAACAACAACAACAACAACAACAATAACAACAAGCACCACAACAACAGTAACAACAACTGCAGCCGGCTGAGCAAAAATCGAATGCTATCTATATCTAACGAAGCAGGGCCATATAGCCAACATTTTGCTATTAGCCAAAGAAATATACAACTCACACACACATTGCACAAAGTATCTGTATCTATGTATCTTTTCGCTTGGTCCAAGCGAACGCAGAAAACGTAACGTATAATCTAAGAGGCCACAAAATCAAGAGTGTGTCTAAGCCAGCTGCTGGCCTGATGAAATGCATTGTAAGATCACCACCAGCCGGCACCACCAATAACAACAATAACGAAGCACATTAAAGAGCACCCAGCAAGGAGATACCCTTTATACAAAACGAACATAACTCATATTCTTTATAATTTATAGTTATGTCTATTGAAATATGATTTTTAAATGATGTCTACGCTTATTGTTCGACCTTCCAAGAATCTTAGCACATTCTATGACATTCTAATGTGCGAATTGATCAAATTTCAAGGTCATTGCTCAAATGAAATAAAATTAATTAGGTTGTTCTCTAATGTCGAGAAATAGTTGTGTCAAAACTGGAATATTTTTGATCTGAGTATGCAAAACTGCGAAATGCTCATAAAATTAATTATTAAATAAATTAAATATTTATGGATCTGACGTAGAGTATCGAGGACATGAGCTGATGTTAAACTCAAATCTGCATTTGACGCATCTTTCTAAATACATCTTTGGCTGGCGCCAGTTGTATACGAGAATGTCGACTTCCGGAGGGATTTGTCTATCTGCTGCTCATAGCTACAATATTTAGCTGGAATCATTGCAGAGATGCTTCCTGCTGCCTGTTACATACATTTCGATGTGGTGATACCCTTCGTAAGCATCTGTAACAATTACAGGGTATAGCAACCGCTAGCAACAATCTATGCACGCCTTGGCGCGTACGTGTGGCGTTGTCGGGGCGGACGTTGCTGCTGAGGCCGTCCCCATCGAATCTGCTCGGTGGCCCACAGGCCACTCAACTCAGCTCAGCTCAGCTCAACTCAAGTCAAGTCGCCATCGCCATCGCCATCGTTCGACAAAAACAACAACAGCAGCAACAAAAATCTACATTTGTCCAAAATACCACAAACTGCGACTGCAACTGCAACTGCAACAGCGACGACGACGACGACGACGACAGCGACAGCGACGGCAACAGCGCTGTTGCATAAAAGCAACGCTCCAAATTGCTAACTGAGCGATCCAGTTTAAATTGCAATTGCTCGTTAATGGGCACTAAAACGTGCCGGTGTCGTTGCGAATGTGTTGGTTGCCCATTCGGCTGTGTTTTTTGGTTGTTTTGTTTCTTCTGTTTTTTGTATTTTTCGATTTTTGTTTTTTATAGCCAGAAATACGAGCGCTGTTGGCCGGCGTGTGGCGTGCGCGGCGTATGCGCAACGAGCCAGTCGCCGATACGAATATAACAAGCCAGCAAGCAAAACAGCACTCATACGCACAGTGGTGCGCCAGCGGCGATGGCTGTGGTGGTGCTGGCTGGCTGGTGGTGGTGGTGGCTCAACAGCACTGGCCGCGCTAATGATGGCAAGACAGTCGTGGCACTATTAGTGTTAGTCACGCAAATATGGGCACTGTTTATGAACTCTACAAAACTGGAGACTTTTACAATAACCACAAGCTACTTAAAAAGAATGCTCATAGCTGCTGTAGTCACTGGTCAATTAACATAATGATAATGTAATCGAGCAACTTTCCTAAACTGGAGACTCTTAAACAGTGTCGGAAATCGCTTTACAGAGCTATAACTGCATCGCTTGGCATCGCTAATGATGGCCAAACAGTAGCACTATTAATGATAGTCCCACATTTATGGCGCTTTTTATGAAATCTACTAAATTGGAGACTTTAACAATAACCGCAAAGTAATAAAAACGTTTGTTCAGAGCTTCTTAAGCATGCAAATTCTCTCTCCAATTTTGTATACTTTATATAAAATCAAAAATGGTTTATTTTCTTTTGTGGAATAAAAAGTACACTCGCTTGAGGACGTCAAGCATGTTGTAGAGTTCTGCAAGTTGCTGTTTGCATATTTCCTGCACTGCTCTACATCAGCGATTTTCAATTAACAATGCAACTCTTTAAGTATCACGAGCCCAAAGCAAACTGTGCCACAGTTTGTCGCATCTAAACGAGCGACGACAATAACTTTGGCGCATGACAACATATTTCACAATTACGAAACAATTTCGCCCACTACTAAATACAGAAACCCCGGCAGCTCTTCGAACAATAGAACCATATCTAAGGCACACCGCCCAAACCCCCCGCCTAATAAAAAAAACTATCGTAATGGCAGACGAATAGGCGTAGACGCCAGAGCCCAGAATCGCGACGTCGTCACGTCGACATGCCACAGATACACCGAGGCACAGTTATATGCAGATACACAAATGCAGACACAGATACAGCTAACAGCTAACAGCCAACAGCTAACAGCAAACAGAACGAAACCAGATCACAAGCCTATGGCAATAATTATGAAAGCGTACTCGTCGTCAAAATGCTGTTCGTGCCTTAATAAACTCCGCAAGCAGGCAGCATATTGAAATTTTCAATAATAGTTAACAACAACAAAAACAACAACAACCACAACAACACTGACAACAGCTATTAAATTATATAAATATCAATGTGTCTTTGTATGTGTGTTGCAAAGAAAAAAAAAGCAGCTTTGGACGGATGGCGTTATACGTATTATTGATTTAAACATCAAGATAAATTACATCGAAGTCTGCCGGAGAGCAGCGAGCGCATTAGAAGGCGTACTACAATATATATATATATATATATATACATACATGTGATATATATATATATATATATATATATATATAGAGTCTAACAACAACAGCTCTTTGGACAGCCGCAGTAACGACTTTTTGGCTGACTGCCGTTGTTGTAATTGTAGATAATTGTTGTTTTTGTTGCTGTTGCTGTTGCTGTTGCAGTTGCAGTTGCAGCTGCCTTCTTTTTTTCCTCTTTTTTTCCTGTCGGGCGCTACAAATTTTCAAACCCCACTAGGCAGATTTGCGCTGGCGCACGATCCCCAAAAACCCAGAGCCAAAACCAAAACCCAAATGAAACCAAACATACAACCGGCAATTGTAGCATCAACATGAGATGTGCAAGGCGGCCCAAACCCGTGCCCCAATACCCAATTTGCAAAACCAAAGCTGGAGCTGCACTTAAACAACTGAAAATGAATTGAAATTGCAATAAGATTTTTGTGTTTTTTTTTTTCTTTCAAAATAATAACAAATGTTTTCCTTGATTGATATTTAAAAAAAAAATACGTATTTTTATGAAACACTTTTAAGAAATATAAATGCATTCAAAGTCCATCTACAAATATTTCTGAGCTCTGTTTCTTAAAGAATTGTTTAATAATAATTCATAATAATTATGAAAAAAAAAACATAAATAAAAATTTCGAATGGCTTCTCTTAAAGAATTTTCTGGTAAATTACAAAATAAATACATTTTTATATTACTTACCAATTTTGTAGACTTTCGAAATATTTAAATTTAAATTTGATTTGGAAATTGTATATACAAATCTACAAAACAAATTATATTTAATATGAAGACATAGCTGATTTACTCATAAGCATTTAAGATTGTATTTTGTTCAGTGTAGTAGCTAGAGCCCGTGCCAGACACAGAGTCAGAGGCAGAGTCATAGTCTAAATCTGAGTCGCAGTCTGGATCTGTGGCTACTCTTTGACTTGTCGCTCGCTCCAAAACGTCGAATGCGTCTAATTTCTTGAGTTTGCTTTTGGGCTTCTCTGTAACGGCTCAGACGCCGCCGCCGCCGCCGCCACCAGTGAATGTCGTGCCACGGTCTTCGGTCTCGAACCCATTCCCCAATGCCTGTTGCCTTCTGATTGCTGCCCAGCCATCGTCGTCGTCGTCGTCGTCGTCGTTGTTGTCGTTTAAATCGTACCACCACAGGCGACATAAAAATAATGAAGTGTGCGGGTGTGGTCGACTCGCTTTTAACTCGGCCCCGTCCGACTCTTTGACTATTCGACTAGCCGACTGTCTGAATGTCTATCGACTGTCTGTCTGCCTGCCTGCCTGCCTGGCTGCCTGCCTCGCTTGACGGTTGCTTTAGTGGCCTGGTCTGCCTGGCCGATCTGTTTCGACGGTTGCCAAAGACGTCGAAGGCAACGAGACGTTTCGCAGATTGCTGAATCGTGTTTAGCCCAGCGGTGTGCTTTGCCATCAAACCCAATGAACATTTTCCGCACCAGTTAGAACTGATCGACTTCCGTACAGAATTAATGCAGCTAACCCTTTAAATACCAAATATTACTCACGAAATCTTTAGCAACATATAAATAATTAAATAAATATTAACACTTCAGATTTTTCCAATTGAAATCATTCAAACTTTTGTAGTAATGAAATTTAGCAAGAAAACTGTAGATTCCAATTTACGTTTTATTAAAGTAATTAAAATTATATTTATATTATATTGTACTAAAGAAATAAAAATCAATATCAAGTTTTATGTATTTTTATTTTTATGAGTCACATGAAATATTGCCTCTACAATTTGATAGGCGTTCGTTGTTCTTGAGTACTTCAAGTGAAATATGTTTGCTGTGTTGTTTTGTTGCCCACTAGACAACAACGTGCACACACGCCCAACAACTGCAAGAAATATAACGGTATCCAAGGTTGTGCTACGCTTAAAATGTAATTGTTCGACTTAAAGAGCCACAACAACAACAACAACAGCAATGAGAACAACTGTAACGACAAGTTTTTGGCCCAGCAGCAACCAAGTCTCTAATCAAATACGAGTGGAATACCAGTCGAAAGGCAGCAAGCAGCGAGCAACCCACCTAGAAAAACAGAAGAAAAAAATAATAAAAATCACCACATGCAAAATCACACAATTTACATTTGGCAGCGTGAGTTGTGAGTCGGTATGAGTTCGAGTGCACACACACACACACTCACACACACACATACAGCAGCAGCCTCATATACATGTGACATGACACCAACACAATGTCAATAGTGGAGACAAGCGCCGCACTCGCGCACTCTGCGCGCTTGCTGAGTGACTGCGATAAATTTTCACTTGAATATTCGACACACTTAGCGAGCGCCGAGCCGAGCCGAGCCGACAGTCGACGAAGAGACGCGATGCGATGCGAGACGAGAGACGAGACGAGACGATGCGATACGAGTGCGCTCACAGCTGGACGCCTTGTGGCGTCGTCGTCGTCGTCGTCGTTGCCAGGACTGTCTGTCTGTCTGATTTTTTTTTTGTATTTTCAGGGAGGGGCTGGCAATTCTGGAGGCTATGCATCATCATCATCATCAGCAGCAGCAGCAGCAGCAGCAGCAGTGGCGGCAGTGGCGGCAGCAAGCATGTTGCAACCAATATAGTATGCAAGCGGCGCTCTGCATGCATAAAATATTATGCAACACGCGAGACAGCAACAACAACAGCAACAACAACAGAAACAACAACAAAAACAACAACAACAAGAGACCCAGCGATACATTGGCTCTTGTTGGCTGTCTATTTCACAGCTGTTATTGTTAGCCTGGCCCGGCTGTTGACAGCATTTAGGTCTAATTGAATTGCCATTGCCAGTTAAATGTTACGTCGTAATCCTGTTGATATCTGTTGGCTGCTGCCTGCTGCCTGCTGCCTGCGCGAGGCACATTTAAGAACGCGTTTGCTCCCATTCGAAATAAAGCACATAAATCAGGCAACACACACAGCTTGAGTTTTCCGAGGGTGAGTGTTGCGAAATTCACAAAGTAGCGCCATCAAAATACAAAAACAAAAAATCATTGAAAATAATAAAAATGACTAGTGCTGTGGCACGATCAAGACCAAGTGCTGCTGCTGCCGCTGCTGCCGCTGCTGCTGCCTCACAACAACAACAGAAACAACAACAATAACAATAACAATAACAATGGCAACGGTTTTGGGGAGTTGAGTTGAGTTAAGATCGGTCTGTCTGTCTGTCTGTCGGTGGGTCGGGCGGTCGCCTTCACAGTAGTCAGCATTGGGGCGTCTGCAGTTCAACGTTCAAGTGGCACAGTACGCCCTAGAAAAATGAATTGATTCGATTGTTTCGAGACGACAGCAGCAGCCGCAGCAGCAGCAGCAGCTATTCTTTTTTTTTCTGTTATTTTGTGTGCCTCATTGTTTGGCAGCGCGACTATTTTATCTGCAAACTTTGGCCAAACAGAAATCACAGTCACAGTCAACCACCCGCGTCCCCAACAAGCTAAAAGACACAAGTTAGATGGCTCTAGTTGAACATTGCAGCGACTGCGAAATACCCTGTATTCACTTCCATTCACATAAAATGCTGTGCTTCTGTTTAATCGCTTTTAAATTACCTCTGAGAATAGAAGTTTCGAGAGGAACTGCACTTCGTGTCCCCACTCAGTTTATTCTCTTGCTTGCAGTCCCTCCAAATCATCGATACTTATCGATATATTATATATTGGCAAGTTAGCGACAGAAAAGGTAAACAAATCACCAGTCTACTTTCAAAATTTCAGCTCGTAAATACTTTCAGGTTGAGAGATATATACTCGTATATACATATGCCACCTCTTGCTTATAGATACTTAAATTCGATACATATCGAGGTTGTAAATATGGAGTTATCGATTGAAAATGCATTGAAATCGCAAGTCTATATTCCAAGTTTAAGTCCTTGAACTCTTGTAGTGTCTGAGATTGGATAGACAGTCTGATAACTCAATCAATGTCAATAAGACTGATCTTCTTCTACCTAATACATACACTCGCTAATACGCTGCCCAGAGATTTTGAATGGCTACAGGGTATACAAGAAAATACTGAAAACTGATGATACAATCGCGCTTTTGACTTTGAAAAGTCAGCCAGAGTCAGCAGCAGTTCGACTGATCCATTGTTCAATATTGTTCGCCGGCTGATTGTTATTGTTTATGAGGCGACGCTACAAGAAATGCACTCAAAACAAATTTGGTGGCACTTGCAGCAATTCTAATCGAACAAGCCAACTCGAATCACAAATCAAAATTTCAACAGCAGAAGAATTCATCGTAGCCCGGCTTCAGTTGAAGCTGCTCCGCTCCAAACTGTGGCACATCGCAATCTTCGGGTATTTCCTGCTCCAGCCAGCCGATCATCAGGTTGAGCTTCTCCAGGGTGCCCTCAAACTCTCCACTGACCGCGTTGCCACATTGCATAATTGACATGTAGCCGCTAACATTCAACTCGTTGGCCTTTTGTGCGGCACGTGGCATCAGGCTCTTCACATCTGCCACCCACAACTTGTACGATATCCTGTAGATGGCTATCCGTGAGCAATGCTCACAGGTCAGCGACATCTTCTCAGATTTTTAACTATTCGTATTTATATATGTGTAATGCGCCGTTTTGTGATGTATATATCGTTTCCAGGTTGTTCGGGAATTGACTTCAATATATTATTTATAGCACTAAATTCCCTGACTACTATTTTTTATGCAGATGTATGCAAAAATATGAAATATGTAGTTATGGAATAAAGTGATTTAAGATGGAAAAAGGGTGCAAAACAGGCTAAAGCTGACTATAAAATATATTCTAGATTACTATTCTTATTAATACGAATTTTATATTAATGATATGATGAAAATAGATCCAGTAAAACGATTTCTTTGAAATCATCAAAGAATAAACGAAAAATGACTACTGTTTCTAATTTAAGTATTTGTAGCAACAATCTCATTGCAGTCGCAGATATAGTGTTGGATAACGCTGCGGAGACTTGCGCTTGAAATCCTTTCGAACCTTGCATTCTGTGTGTGAGCTCAGCTAGATGATACGGTATCAAAGGATACCGTTTACAAAGTCCACTCCCAGTTCCAAGAAATGGACTCAAGTCGAACTTACAGTTAAGATTGCCATATTGCCTCATTTCTAATAGAGATCGCCAGTAGGAATATCTATGCTAAGAAAAACAACTTCTTCTGGTTGCTGGTTGCCAGAGAATTGCGGCAAATGGGATTTAAGGAGTGCAGACAACCTAAAGATAAGTGTAATAAATAATCGCAACAAAAAAAGTTTTGTAAACGTTAAAAAAAACGTTCTGAAATTTACATCGTTTTTGACACACCAAAAATGTTTTCAACAACTTTTTAATTACTGAAATTACCAGTTATAAGAAATGCAGCTTGTAATTTGGAGTAATAATGGCTTCAAAAAAAAAATTGTGAGCTAAACGCTTTTTGCAATGCACTTGCTGAAAGTGCAATGCCTGCCAAATTCAAGGGCATATCTGGGTTTCTTGCAGTGTAGTTGACTGCAGCTGACTCGTGCTGCCAACAGCTTGTACCATTGTTCAACACTATTTGTGCCTCAATCTCTTAATTAAATATGCCGCTAACTGGCAGTCAGAGCCAAGACTGAACTGCAACAACAAGCCTAAAACAAGCGACTAACCCACAAAAAGTGGCAGCAACAACAACAAAAGAAACAAAAATAAACAAAAAAACAACAACTCAAAGATCGTCGTTTAGTGTCGAAATTGTGCAAGTTTTTTGATTTTTCCTGCTGCTGCTGTATTTATTACTGTTGTTATTGTTATTAATGTTGTTGCTGCTGTTGTTGTTGTTGCTGCTGCTGATGTTGGGATAATCACACAGCTCGCGAACAAGAAATTAAATCAGCCAAGGTTATCGCATTAATAAGCCCCCTCGGTTTGGTTTACTTTACTCGACGTGATTTTACTTGACTTCGACTTTAGTTTACTTCACTTCGCGTCTACTCAATTATTAAATTTGCAATTTCCGTAGCCTGAACTTTTGGGTCACTAGACTGATTTAAATCAAAGCAATAATTGTGCAAAAAACAACACCAACAACACACAAAATTACCACAACATAGAAGCAGAGAACCACAACAAAACTGGCGAAATACCAAAACCATAGACGCTAATATTTTGACAAATAGTCACAGACATAGTGGGCAGGCGGGCAGCGGGGTGGGGCGGTGTGGGGGGAACCACCCCTCAAGCAGCGCTCCAACACCCCTCCAACGGATGTGGCCAAAGTTTAAAGTGCTTGCGGGTCTTGGGTGAGGCTCCAACTCTGCAAGTGTAGATCCACACACACACACACACTAAAACACACACACACTCACACACACACACTCACACACACACGCTGGGCTAAGTGGCTTTTCATGACATTTTATTGACACTTTTTGTGGTTTTCTGTAGACGAGGGAGACCTGCTCATACCCTGTAGCCTTTGAAAAAACGTAGCAATAAGTTTGCCTTTTTATTTTGTGTATAATTCAAGCAGGTCTCTTGGGAATATCATACAGGTAATTAGCATGAGCATAACCTGGATTGAGTAGGAGGAAGCAGACGCCATTTAGTTTAGCTTATAAATTATACAAAATTACAATTTTCCCCCCTTTAAAATTCGTCCCTTGCGACCCTTCATCCTTGGTAAGTAGAATTAGTGGCATCAAAATTATCAATATTATTATTTTTGATTACAACTAAATATGTCTTTGAATGCGCTCTCCTGTAAGCTAAGTATTTTTCGTATAAATTTAATTTATATACCAAAAATATAAAATTAATTTTAATGCTAACTTTATGTTTTAGACACAACAACAACAAAAAAATAAGGTAACGCTCAGCAAGCAGATCCATATCCATATTAAAATATGACTACAGGGCATCTACCAGTCGAGCACACTCTAAGCCTAAAGCACTTCGTGTTTAATTTAAGTTTGGTTTCAGTTTCGGTTTTCTCACTCGTCTTAACACTTTTGACGAAGATGTCTATGCCAAGAAGTGACGTGTCATCAATGGAGCTTAAGCACCCACATAAAGATGAACAAGCACACACACACACACAGCAACACACACAAGCACACACACAGAGAAGTAGACAGGCAGAGATTCGAAATCCACTTGATAAGGCTGTGCGGCTCAAAATAAGCCTGACATTTGAGCTGTGAGCAAAGAAAGAGCACATCCACTTGGATGTTGGATGTAGTCTTCGATGTGTGGGCGTCTTGAAAAATAATAATAATTAAAAATCATTTCAAATGCGGAAATGTTGCGGCAGCTTAATGCCAACCATGTTAGACAAATAGTATATCAGATTACCTGTTTTTGGTTACTCGAAATATCTACAATAATAGATAAAAATTATAAACAAAAAAAAAGTAGTGAAGAAAACAAACAGAAACAAACTCCAGTCGAGGGCAGATCAACAGATCTGGCAGATGTCCAAAGAGCTTGAGTTAATTTCATTGAAAGATTCATGCCAATAACAAGGCTTAAAGCATTACAATTATTTTCAGCTCCGTAGACTGATTTCTTCGATAACATTTCGGGTTGGCAAAAAATCTTTATAATTTTGGTTACTTATTCCAGCTGAACAACAACCTGTCCAGCCAATAAATATCTAAATTATGGAAAGCATTCAAATCTGTCAACAATGTTGCCCAGACAAACTGCCCACACTTTGACGTGGCAATAAGCTAGTTGCTTCCAACTTGCAATTAAATAAGATCTAATCGATTGTTACTGCACTTAAAAGCATTAATTTAATAGTAGATTACACTTAATTTCACAGCATTAGAGTGTTGGCCACTGAGAAAGAGTGGGAGGAGTGAACTCAATGACAAATCCATAGCTATATTAGCCAAGTTAATACATTGAACACGCCCAAGAATATGAAAAGCTTGATCAGCGCTTAAAAGTACTTGACTAATAGCAATAATTAGGAGTACACTCAGAAAAATCAAGCCAGAGTTTAATACTGAAATCTTGAAATTATTTACAAATTTGAAATTTGATAATTTTTGTAATGGGTATTTGCTACTTGATTGAAGAGAATTTCTGATTTTAAGTGGAATCTGGATTTATATTCATTTAAAAAAAGAAGAGTTTTACTGGAAATTCGAATCAGAAAACGCTTGAACAGTATTATTTTCTTAGTGTATAAGGATGATCTCAATGCTGAGGTTAATAACAGCTGCTGCCTCAGAAGCAACTAATATTTAATAATCTGCTACGAAAAACCTATTTTAAGACTCCATGCCTAAGAGGCAAAATGCAAGCCTGCAATTCACACACACACACACACGCACACAGCGGCTCAGACTCGGGCTCAAACTCACACTCGCACAGTGAAACGCTCAGAGTGAGGCTCAAAGAGTTGGGCAGCTCCTAAACGTTTTTAGAGAAGGTCAAACCCCGCACGTTTCATGGCTCGTAGCGCACCTATCGTATAATTAGAAACGAACGACGACAACACGACGACGACAACAACAACAACAACAAATATTCTCTTTGAGAGTGTGTGTGTGTCTGTGTGTGTGGCCAGCTCTGACAGCGACCGCCAAATGAGCCAATTGTAGA
Source organism: Drosophila basisetae (assembly GCA_035041595.1). Classification (NCBI taxonomy): domain Eukaryota; kingdom Metazoa; phylum Arthropoda; class Insecta; order Diptera; family Drosophilidae; genus Drosophila; species Drosophila basisetae. The sequence goes on from JAWNLB010000162.1 coordinate 5,382,411, forward strand.
ATGCTTTGTTGCTTATGTATAGGATAGCACACACATACACACACACACACACATACGGTAACAGACACCGGCTGTACATAAATACATATATAAATTAAACTGTAAATGCGCACGAGCTAATAACAATAACATAAAGCAAACGACAACACTACAAAAAAAAAAACAAGCACTAACAAGTGTACATATACATGTTTAAAACTGAAAATATGAAAATTATAGCTGACTTTGGATTTTTGCCACTTTCAATAACATATTCTTAACATAATCTCCATTTTCAGTGTTAAGCACCTTCTGTTAATTGTTTGTGCTGTAAAACACTCAATTTACATTTATATGCATTCCACGCTTACATACATAACAACAGTAACAACATCATAGATTCTGTTAAAAATAGCTTGAGGGGGGCTCTGACAGCAGACTGACTGTAATGTAACTGAGACGACAACATCGCAATGTTTTGGCATATGATGATTGCTTAAGTGTGTGTGTGTGTGTGGTATATTAATGCTTGATTGTGGGCAATCAGACTCGCACTCGCTTCGAGACCGCGACAAGTTCGCGCATTTCAATTCCAACACATTGCGCTCTGTCTGTTCCTACCCTATTCCCCCCATACCCTGCCCCCCTTTGCATGCGCCACCCATGCAAAGTGACTGAGGCGCGCTTCGCTGATACGTCGACAACATCGCGTCGGGCATCGTTTTGTGGGCTCTGCGTTATGTACACACTAACATACACACACACGTATATACATATACATATGCTCACTTTCGATGTATTTCATTTTTTCTTTCGTTTTCATTCGCTGCGCGATTTGAAAACGTTTAAATAACAAGCAACAAGCAACAACAACAACAACAACACCAACAACTGGCGGGCGGGTCTTCCAACAAAACTTTACGAGCTTTTTATTATATGTTTTTTTTGTTTGCCTCGCATCATGTTTTGCTCTTTGTTTTTGCTTCTTAAGTTTGTGAGCCAATTATGTGCAGCAGCTGCCGTTGAGGGGTGTGAGAGAGAGACAGAGAGAGAGAGAGAGAGGTGTTAAAGCTCCTAAACGTTGTCGTTGTTGTTCTTGTTGCCGGCCATCGCTGCAGCTGTTGTTGTTGTTGTCTCCGTTTTATTTGCTATTTTGCGCATAAATTGATTAAATTGTTTATTTGCATGTTTGTTATTATTAATCTTGTTTAGTAAAAGGTTTTAGCCGTAAACTAATCGTTTTTAGTTTTTTGTTTTGTTTTGTTGCCTGGCTGTTAGTATTGAATTGTATAATTTGGAATGGGCTCGTTAATAGTAATAATAATAGTAATAATAATAGTAATAACATGTATTTGGGCGCCTCGCTTATGTTCATTTTTATGCGTATTTAAATATTGCAAATACATTTTTGTATATTTAACTTTTTTGTTTTATATATTTTTCTGTTTTGTGTTTAGCTTTATGCGATTTTAATGGCAATTCCGGACACTTTTGTAGCACTGCTAGGCATGATTTATATTGGCATGACCTCGATCTTGAGATCGTATGCAAAAATAGAAAGGTTGATGAATTGGGAAGTTGGAGCGCTACTGAGTAAATCTTTTTAATTATCGACAATTTGTCAGAAAAACGCATTTTACAAATCGTTAAAGCAAAATAATTAAAGTGCTGCTTTTACCTATCGAAACGAGAAGAAAATGTTTTAATCGATTACTTTCTGAATATAAAAACGATTCAGAAACAGGATACATTCTTTTGCATAGAAAGCAATATTTTGATATGAATTGCAAATATTTGCACTTAAGTTAATTGTTATTATATTTGAAATGAAATCTCTTCCAATTTTTCATAAATGTATTTTCCAAAAATGTATCTCCATATTTTTTCCACATTCTCCACAACTCAATAATATCGATATCGATAACTGACGCAAGGAAAGGCTCAAAAAAAAACATACATATATGAAAAACCAAAAATTAATTATAGGATTGCTTCAGGCTGGCACAACTCATTAAGAGTCGTGCGATGAATCTTTGGAGTTTGGGGCAGGCAACTCATTGCACATATCAGCATCTTGCCACTTAAGCATTATCGGGCCATCAATCAGTGCAGCAGACAACAAGACGCTTCCTTGCCACATGCAACAACATGCCACACAAACAACTACACACATAGCCACCCATCCCGCCACCCTCCTCAACCCACCGAGATAAACAAAAAGCCATTAAGTTAAAATGAAAAAAATAAAAACATAACAAAAAAATAGAAAAAAATAAAAAATTGAGATAGAAAAGCAAAAAATAGTTGTGAACTCATTGACTCAAATAAATAAGAGGACGGCTTGGCACGCGGCCAAGAGAGTTGGCCGAGAGATCATCAGCAACAATAACAACAGCAGCAGCAGTGGCAGCAACAGTTGCTGCCACACTAACAACCACAACAAACAGCTACAATAATAGAGGAACAGCGATTTGCAAATCTATGCCATAAACTGCCAAGTGTCGGATGATGTTGAATGTTGTCTGTTGAATCTTGGATGTCGGATGCTGGAGGACGAGACGAGATGCGATGCGATGCGAGTATCTCTCTCTCTCTCTCTCTCTCTCTGCCTCTCTGTCTGTCAGTTAGTGTATATTTTTGGCGGCTTGCCCATAACAAAATAAATACAAAAAAAAAACCAAAACGGACAAGCGATCCGAGCTGAAGCTGCTAGTTGCAGGCAGCGAGTACCTGTTGTTAGCCTTCATCGCGTAACGGTACAATTTCTACAAGGGAATGTGCTTTCATTTTGAAGTGTTGTATTTGCAACGGCCTCAGCCATGGACTTGCCACATTGGACTCCTCAACTCATTCAAAAATCTAAACATGCCACAGATACTCAATGAGTGTTAAACTCTGAAATACCCTGCATTTCCACATACTCTAATAGCTTTTGAGATCTTTGATTGATCATTCATAAAAAAAAAATGAATTCGATTTTCAAGGAACTTTTTATTTGTTAATTTGCAAGTTCAACATTTTTGATATTAGAATTTTTGAAATTTTGCAATGAGAATATAATTTAAAATATTTTATTTCTTGCCATAGAATGATAGGAGTTTTATCAAGTCGACGTATTAAAATTAACTCAGAAATCGAATTTATTCAATTTATTTTGCAGATTACGAATTCAATTCAAGTTATTGGGTCAAAGATGTGACAAGTTCAAGATGATCATTTGATGTTGTGCAGGGTATAACAAGCGGCAAGCCGAAATCAGAGAGACGACCGCTACTGTTAGACAGCATGCTGCATGCAACAGGCAACAAACTGGCAGCAGGCAGCAGGCTAAAGGCAGCTGGCAGTTAGGCAGTTAGTCACTTCACAAAGTCATTTTTGATTTGATCGATTTCGTGCAGCAGCAGCAGCAGAAGAAGAAGCAGTGGCTCAAGATGAACAAGAAGAAGAAGAAAACGGTAACAGCAACAGCAACAGCAATTGTAGACATGAAGTGATTTGAAAGAAGGCACATGACATGGACTTGAACATGGACATAGAAGTAGGACACAAAACCCTTCTCCCATTTAACCACAACACACACACACACACATGTGTGTGTGAGTATCGTATGTTAATCGCCATTAGCGGCAGCGGCAACTGTGTTGGCCGAGTGAAAGACATAGTTGTTGAACTTTCCATTCTCCTCATGTCAGTCAGTTAAGACTTATCTTAAAGCTGCCGCTTAATTACGAGCAGTGGACTCTTCTTGGTCAGCAGCAGCAGCAGCAGTAGAAGCAGCTTGGCAGCCGCAATTCGACATCAATGCTATTGTTGTTATCGCGGTGAGCTACACGCTGCGACTGCTGCTAGACTCGCGCTCACTTTTGTTTTGTTGTTGTATCATTGTCTTGTACGTGTGGAACGCAAGTGTGGAATATATGTGAAGCTTCGGCTGTTGCTTCGTGCTTCGTTTGACGAAACGAACGAGCGAGCGAGCGCTTGTGACTCGCGCCTCGTGCTGGGGCGGAAGATCTCCACCCAGTTTCGGATGCAATTGGAATGCTGTTCAGCGTCGACTGCGACGGTGACTGCACAAATTTTCATTGAGTAAAAAAAGCAGTCGGCGGCAGCACAGCTCATAGTTCGCAGCTGTGCAGGATGCACACAACAAGCAACGACTGCCTCATTTACCGTTTGTTGTTTGTCTGCCGCTGCCGCTAAACTTGTCTAGGCAGCACAGCCGAAGCCGAAACCGAAGTCGACTCGAAGTCAAGCTTGCTCTATTCGTGTGTGCGTGCATGTGTGTGTGTGTGAGTTTTGTGGATCGCTGCGATCTGTGGTGTGTGCTCCACATTAAGAAAGAAGTGTATTAGCTTCGATTTATTGCATCGTCTCTGGACTTCCTCAAAATGCTCAGCTCTATGCGACGCTGCTGTTGCTGTTGCGCTGCTGCTGCGCCGCTGCAGAGCTGCTCACCTCAGCTCTGCTCTGCTCTGTTGTTTTTTCAATATTTTTTTTTGTGGAACTCATCGTCTTCCACTCGTCTGTTTGGCTCGTTTTGTATTCATTCAGAGCACCCATACATAGACAGAAGACGTCGCTGCTATTTTGCGTTTATTATTAGGAAATCGAAAACGCTTTTGCACTGCTGGAGCCTCTGACGCTTCGACTCTGACTCTGACTCTGACTGTGAGTCTGGCTGGCGCTGCTTGCTGTTAGCTGCTAGCTGCTGCCTCTGCCTCTGTGACTCTGACGCTGACTCTGACTGTGAAGCTGCTCGCTAGCCGCCTATCATCAGTCCGTGAGACGGTCTCAAAGCTATTGGTCGTGTTGTCGCTTGTCGGTCGCAGCACCAGCACCATACACACACACACACACACACAAAACAGTAATAACAACAACAACAGCAACAACAGTACAAAAAGCCCCCAGACGAACGACCAGCAAAGCTACGTAAGGCCCTATAACGTAACGCTACGCAACGTAACGCGATGTGCGCGCGCTCTCGTAACACGTAACAAAATATAACGGTACCACACATATACGTATATTAAAATGTACCGCTAAATGCGCATACCAAGTGTTTTGTGGGGGCGTGGCTCAAGGATTATTATTTGCAAGTGTCGAAAAAAGAAAAAAATCCATTAATAAATTTAAAATAGAAAAAAAAAAATGTGCAAGCTTAAACTTCAAAATAATTTACAAAAATTCAAAAAGAAAATGAAGTTGGTATAAATCTGGCAACATTTTCTGACAACAAATTCCACATTCCTACAAAGTTCCAATAAACTTTACAAAAAATAAAAATAAAAATAATCAAACCATTTCCTACCACTCACAAATTATGACACAAAAATGAAAAAAATATATATATTTAATGCAAAAGTCGTAAAATAATAATAATAATAAATGGTTTAACTTTCCGACGTGTCCAGAAGCTGTAACACACATGTGTGGACTATATATAGTGTAATTGTATGTATATCGGTGCTAAATCAATGATAACTGCATACTTAAATGCAATTAATGCAAATTGTGACAGCAGCAAATGCAAAGTGAATTAAAGCTGCGGCAAAGCTACAACAACAGCAACAAACTCGAGGCACATGTGTACAGGCTGTGGTGATGATTATGTTCAGGCATTAAGACAGATACAGATACACAGACAGCTACAGCTGCAGATACAGATACAATTCATACAGTGAAATTATAAGGCAATGAGCAAGATTATGGCCAAGAAATGCATATAAGCCACACTGGGAAGTTCTCAGTTGGGATTGGTGTCAACAATACGACAATTACAGTTAATTACTTTACCAATATTAAATACCTACTTAAAGCAACAAATTAAACTAAATAAATGCTATGTACAAAGTGTAATAATTATAGTAATAATAATAATAAAGAAAAAATAAAATACTGCAGCAGCTCCTAACAATTTCCGTTTAAATGAAAATCAAACACAAATTGAAATATTATTGCAAATATTTGCGGTTTTCGTTTTCCATAACTGCCTATCGCTCCTAGTTTTAAACACACACAATAAATATCTTACTTAAATATTAAGTGCTATCAAAAAAATAAACTTCTTTCAAATTCGACGTATTTTATTCAGCTATCAAACTAAGCGCGAGCTACTCCTAATAAAACAACAAATAATCATTATAAGCCAATAACAAATCACTTCGAAAGTGTAACTATATTAAAAAAAAAATAAAATATATATATATATATATATAAAAATAAACCTATCGAATATTTATAATAAATTGTTTTGTACATTATAAAAGAAAGCCGTTAGTTAATATATAAAAAAAAGATCGGCCGTCAGCAGTTTAGCTTTTGTTGTTGCTGACAGAATGACAACAACAACAACAATAACAATAACAACAGCAGCAGCAAGATCAACTCTACTATATAGCTATAGCCAATGCCAGTGCAGGTTATCAACATCCGTAAAACGCTGCAATAGCCAACGGTGTTCAAATGTTGATTTCTTCCTGCCGGCCAACGGATATCCGTGCGGATTTTATAGCTGCAGCAGCAACAGCAGCAGCAGCAACAATCACAGCAACAGCAACAGCAGCAGCAACTAGACAACGTGGTACAATTAATCTCGAAGAGGCTATCAAATTGATGCTGCCACAACAACAACACACAACTTCAAGCATGTAAGTAGCCAGCGAGGCTGAATGCTTCTCGCGGATACATTGGAGTATTCTTTGCTTCACATTTAATAAGCACCATTACAGGATCTCGAGCAATATTAAACTTAATGTCATCCACAAGCATCTTAGACATACTCACACACACACATAGCTGGATTTACAGTTTTGTGTGTGAGTGTGTTTGTGTGTGTGAGTGTGTGTATCGGCTTGATTCAAGGCTTCAGTTCGTTTGCTTGGCTCGACTTTTGTGTATTGTAATTGATGAATGAATGAAATTGAAGTTCGAGTAATGACACAGCGCTTTCGGCCCCCCGACTTGAAAAAAAAAAGACAGCCAAAACAAAGCGAATAGAGTTGTCTGAATATAGCCACAGCTACAGCTAGACATAAATACATAGATACAAAGATACATAGATACATTTACATTAACAGCTATGGCAAACAGCTTCAAGTCACTTTTTAATTTTTGCCAATCAAAAGAAATAATAAATTATATAATTTTGGATTACGCCTAAATTCACGCACTTTTGCCAACGGCACGAGCAAAGTATTTTTTTTTACAGTTGTTATTTTTGTTTCTGTATTTTTTCTTTTGTAAAGGGCAGCTGGCTAATGGTAGTATCTTTGTATGCTTTAAGCCACACTGATCGCCTGGTTTTGAGAAATGTAAAAGTTGCAGAAATTACACAAATTTACTAATTACTTTATACTTTAGTAAAAAACAAAAAATAAATAAAGACAAATTAGATTGTTCAGTTATCAAGCTTCAGAGTTCTGTCAAATGAAGCTGCAATTAGTCAAATTTAAACTTCTTAATGTCAGAGGAAAGAAAGATGCATTTTGAGTTAAATTTACTTTCATTCAGTTTGAGCGTGGCACAAAGAAAGTTATTCCTTTTTACTGCTGTTCTATAAAGATTGGAATACATAGAGTATATTCCTATGATTCAGTATTGAAGAAGCACTGAATAGTATTTGCAATTGTTCATGTTTAAATAGTGTATTGGAATAATTGAAATGATTGTTAAAACAGTCATCATCTGCCTAAGATGATAACCAGTACTACAAGCGAAATATATAATAGATGGGCGATAACTGAGTATTTTTATATGCACAATTAGTTGGTTTTTTTTCTCTAAATATTTAAAAAGGCGCTTCTAAAGTCTTTTGTGTCTTTTGTGTTTTTATTTTTTTGTTTCAATGAGTTTATTTTTTTCCCTTTTTTTTTGAGTGATCTTTTATTTTCGAAAGTGATTAATAGGTTTGACATGTTACTTTTACGCTAATTGAGCGATCAAAATCAAATCGAATTCGCTAAATTTGGCAGCCAGCTGGCCATCACAGCAGCCTTCACGGTGAAGGGTGAAAGGGTTGAGTTTGTGCTCCACTCGGCTCGACTCGACTCCGCTCCGAATCCGAATTGAATCCAATACCACATCCAAAAGACCAAAAGAGACCAGAGACCAGAGACCAACAAAAAGAGCCGTGTCCAAACGATTCATTTATGCGTTAAATGCACGAAATTTTCGAACGTGCCACAGTTTAGAAATATTCCCAACAGATGCAGATACAAAGATACAGTTAGTAACTGTGTGTGTGTGTGTGTATGTGTGTAGATTTACTTACTTATAGGCATTGCAGCGATTAGTAGCGCCTTTCGATTTTCATTTGCGTGGAGTGAATGTTTTGGGCGCGTCTCAGTCTCGCTTCTTCTCTTCTCCCTCTTCGAGGGGAGCAGGGGTAAATTAAGCAGGTTAATTTAATTTTAAATAGAAGTTGATGGTTGTCTTGAAATTGTCTTGGTCATGCGGTGGCACTCCAAATAAAGTAGTGTAGTAGTCCCAAGCAGATCAAAAAGAGGAAGAAGAAGCAGAAGAAGCGCTATACAACAGATCATTAATTTAACAGCCTTTGGAGGTTAGTGAGTGACTGAGTGAATGACTGAGTGAATGAGTGAGTGAGTGAGTGAGTGGCTTGCCCAGACAGGTTGGAGGTACTAAATGAATGGTTGCTTGCTGGCTTGCTGGCTTGCTGGCCTGCTGGCTTGCTTGGGCTGTGGTAGCTGGATGTGAACATCATTAAGCAGTTAATTAGTTCGAGATTAATAAGCATTTACCTCACAAGTATGTTTGTACTTTAGAATGGATGTTTTTTGGAACACGAAAACTGAATACAAATGAACAAAAGTGCTCTTGAACTATGCAGAGCAACACCTATTACGAAATTATAAAAAGATGATTTAATCAAATTTTAGGCTTGGTCATAGCCCAATCTATCTATATCAGTGTATCTATCTCTGTCTATCTCTAACTCTGTCTTTAACTCTGTCTCTATCTCCATCTATATCTGCCTCTCTCTCTCTATTTCTCTCTCTCTCTCTCTCTATCTGTATCCCATATCCATCTCAATCTCGTTCTATCTTTTTATCACCTCTCTCTCTCTCTCTGACATCATTTACACATTAATCCTTTTCTCTCGCATCTTTTTCAATTTCACTTTGTGTTACATTCTTAAATGTTTTTTCGGGCAGCAATTTTGCTTTAAACCCAATTTGAAAAGTGAACTATTTCATGTAATAATAACTATATTTGATATTCCATCAGGCTGAGACTTTCGATCGCATTCAACGCTATTATCTAAACAATTATCTCAATTTTCATGCATAAAAATTCATAGCCAATTGCTGATGACCATTATGAACATCGAGCAACTTTCTAAGCGAGTGGCACATCGGCGCATTGCAAGTAAAATCACACGCACCAAATGATGACATTTCATCATTTTAACTATCGAATCAAAATTTGTTTATAACATACATTCAAAATGCCAATTACGTAAAGGAAAATAAAAAATAGTAATAAGAAATAAGTGAAATACTGTGGATAATCTGCGAACTGATGGCCATGACTTCCATATATAGACGGACAAAGACAGACACCGAGAGAGACATTTTAGTTTATATGGATCTAAAATAGAGTTGGAGTTGGAGTTGGGGTATGGGTACGGGTAGGGGTATGCGTAGGGATGGGGCAGGGGTTACGGGGGCATTGATATGAAGTGAGAGGCTCTGGAGATGTGCCCGGTTCGCGTACGTAATCCAAGTCAGTTAATTGCGCCTTAAACCGGAAGCGATGGATTTGATTGCGTTACACATTTCGTGTACTTGGAATGTGCGCTGATTTTGTTGCTTCTCTTCTCTCTTCTCTCTTTCAATTTTTTTTTTTTCAATCTCATGTTGTTGTTAGTTTTCTTGTGGTGTTGTAAGCAGCAGCACTGACGCTGACTTCGACTTCGACAGCGGCATCGACTTCGACTTTAGCTGCGATTGCGATTGTGATTGTGACTTCCAACGATAACCGCAATCACTTTGAAAATCTAAAAAACAAATCACTCGAGGCTACGCAGAAGCGTATTTGCAGCGAATCCACAGACCAAAAGCATCGAATGCTCCAAAAAGATTCAACAGTCGCAAAGGGTGCTCTCTGCTCGAGAGTGCTCGACCAGCAGATACTCTGTACGAAGTACCCACTGTAGCTCTCTGTAGTTACAGCAATAACAAGCAGATACCACTTAGAGAACTTGTTCTTCCCAATCCATTTACGATACAAACTTTGATATTAGGTTAACATCTGTGTTTGGTTTTATGCTCGTCTTAAATTTGTGGAGGCATAAAACTGGGCAACCAACTGTGTAAATATACAACAACTCAAGATTATCCGATTAAATTTAAATTGTGTGTGGAGATATCCAAAAAGTAAAGTATTTTTTTCGAAAATTTGCGAGCCGGAACCTCTTTATTCCATCATCTTAAAGATACGCTCAAAAAATCGATATTTATTGATCTGCCTTCGTTTAAAGTGTGTTTTTAAGTTTCGTTGATCGACTGCAACGTTGAAGCTGTTCAAGAATATATAACCTGATGGCTGCGCAGCCTTAGACTATGACATTGTGATACCTCTCTTCACTTTGTATAGCTACAGGGTATATAAAAGCCAGAGCCCGTTTGCCTTATTGCCTTGGCATACACTTAATCCACATTCAGTACGGGAATTGTTGGTTACTGAGGGAAGTGTGGCAGCGGAGGGGGAGAGTGGAGAGGCGGGGTTTGGTGTGGTGTTTTCTACTACAGATGGCCTCGCAATGAAAGTTGCCCGAGTTAAGCGCCCTGCCTGCTTTGCTAGCCCGGCCCCGCCCCGCCGCGCCTGCAATTACCGCTGCCCGAAATACGCAAATCGATTAAATGAAAAGCATTCGCTATGAGCAGAAAAATGCGAGCGATCCGTAGATCGAATATATATATATACACATCTTGTCTATGTAGATAATATAGATACATATAAATTGTTTGGTGTTGCGCCCGCTGCAGCCTTATGTAAGATAATTTGCAATGCAGCACAGGAGATGAGTTGTATTTTAATTGGACACAGATGCAAGTCAATGCAATCAATGCATACAGTGAATACAACGTAAATGTGACGACGCCTCATTCTTTTTGAATAAATAGAGAGCTGACTGCAACTAGTTGTGCCATCGAGAGAGTTTAGATAATGATGCGCATCCTCTATTAGAGTGAATGTTGAACTTCCTCAGTAAAAGCTAGTTGGAGAAAATATCTTCGTTGAAGTTGGCAGAGATTGGAAATTTATGCGTTATTATTTATGCAGACAGAAAGATGACTAAATGGGAAAATATATTTCGAAGCCATTTGCAAGTTTTCATCTCAATATTTTAATTGTTGTTAAACAGCAGTTAAGCTAAATAAAACTGACTGCAATTCGTTGCCAAATATTTGTAGTCTTCTCTGCAGATCTTCTTCATGTATTGAAATTGCATCTCCCACTCAAAACAAACAGCTGAAAAATTCGCAGGTGGTGTCAGCATTACTCAGCTCAATTCTTAAAGTATGCCAGACATTTAATCTTAAATATTGAATGCATTACAAGTTATTCGCATACGTAAGAAACCCGCTCCAATAACTATAATTTGCATACTCATTCAAAAACAAATCACAAAGATGATCTGCCACACCCATTTACCATTTTGAACTTTTTCAGCACAAACCATTAGCAGATTGTTCAAATACTGCACTAGCTGTTGATGATGATAATAACGATGTGATAATGATGATGATGATGATGGGACCATAAATCTAAGAGCTGTGCACATTTTAGTATTGTTTTTAGAAGCGAGACAAACCTAGGCGAATCTATTTAAGAAACTTAACTTAATGATTCCCCAACCCATTTATAAAAACAACAAACACAAAAAAAAAACAGCAGCAGCAGCAGCAGTGTATTTGAAAGCAAGAGTAAACTGTTTTGAAAGTCAACTACACTAATTTAAAGCTGTAAATTAACCAACTAAACAACAACACAAGAGCGCTTCAGGCTCTGCGCTAACCTTGAATGCAATGAGAGGGCTTTAATTAATTGTTCATCTGTGTGTGTGTGTGTGTGTGTGTGTGTGTGTTCACAATTAAAAAGGTGTAAAAAAAACAGCATAAAAAGCAACTGAAAAAATGGTTCTATGTCGCCTCAATTGAATTATAAATGCGCCTCATCATTGATCAACTTTGAGATCGTATATATATATATATATGTGTATATAGATATGTTTATAATAAAAACTTGAGCTAAAAACTGGAGCAATTTTCACGCCAACTAGATGAAAAAAAACCAAACACAAAAATAAATAAACGTCATTTTACCCGCAGGGCAACAGCGACAAAAGATACAACCAAAAAATGTCCAATAAAACATAAGTAAAAGCGCACGACTAGTAGATGCCCTGGAACTGGGAGAGTGATCACTGATCAGTATTTGAACATCCGAATAACTAAGCCGTTTAAGGATGGGAGTTAAATGTGTAAATATATGCTTAAAAGACATTTACTTTATTTAAAAAGTTACTTTTGTTGCCGAGCATAACTTACCTTATTATTCAGAAGCAATATTTTTTAAATCTGCGATTTTCCCTTCTTAATTCCAGGCTACGTTTTTCTAGAAAATTATATATAATTTTCTTGGTACTTTTTTCCATTCAAGGTAGAAAATTTCATTACTATTTTCTGAATTTCAGAATGGATTTTTGCTAAGAATTAGGAAAGCATTTCTACTCTTTAGAAATATTTTATTTTATTAAGAAATATGTTTCTGAAAATAGCCAATCTAATTTGAAAACAGTTTTTTCAAACATTAAAAATTAGTTCTAAAAACGATAAAAACTTTCTAGTTATGGTTTGGGGAGCGTATTTCTTAAAATTACTGAAATAATCCATTACCTCTTATGGTCTCTGAGATCTCGAATCGTTGTTGTTGGAACTGAATAAGAACAATTGGAATCATTTTCCACTGCCCGTCACAAACCATATGTCATATTTGAGATACTCATCATACCAAACTGCAATGGGTGCTGCGAACAACTGCTCATATAGTAAGACCCATAAACCTTATGAGCCGCCCGACTTGCAGTACAACGTCATCATCAAAGTTGTTGTTGTTGTTGCTGATGTTTGTTGTAATTGTCGCTTGAGATTTGTACTTGAAAATGAGTTGGCCGAAACAGAAGACAAGACAAGAGTGGGTCTCTGATATGGTGGAGCGGTTTTTGGTGGCGACTGATACGGGGGAGGTGGCGAAGGCAGACTGATGAGTAAACATACAACCGTTGATTACAATAGGAAATAATCCCACAAATTGCTTTAATATTCACTGCAAATCAAATGAAGTTGTGCCGCAAGCCTCATACACAATGACATCGAGGCGAGTGCGAGTGCGAGTGCTCAACTAAAGCGACACAAAGTCGCAAAAGTTTCTCGTTTTGTCTCTGTCGCTGTCTCTGCTACCCCAGCCAAGTCAAAGCATTTAACCTTGGACCATAAAACTCTGCAGACAACAACAACAACAATAACAGCAACAGCAACAGCAACAACAACAGCAATCGAGTAATATGTAATCATCGCATTGAATCTTAACTCGTACTCCTCGCATGTGTGTGAAATTGTGGATTTTGTCAGTGTTTTTATTTTTTTGTGTTGTGTTGTTGTTTTTGTTTTGTTTTTTTTTTGTATTTTTCGCATTTCTGATACAAACGTCTTGTCGGTCTCTCCTCTAATTGTAGCGCATTTAGCATGGTATATTGTCTGCTACTATGCTTGTCGGATGATATATGGGCAACGAGAGGGACACACACACACACACACACAGGTGTAGTTGGTCTACAGCTTGTACTTGCCTCGCAATTTATGTGGCCCGAAAATGATTTTTTTTTTTGTATTTTTGGGCTCCATTGTTGGGGGGTTAACCAAAGTGGGCTAGTTTGTGGGCAATTTTGAAGAATTTGCCCACATTATGTGGCATTATGTGGATTGTGTGGTGCCTGTAAGATGGTGGGTTGACATGACAGTGGCTCGTTTGTGAAGCCGTTAAGTAAACAGTAGGTGAACAAAAAAAAATAAAAAAAGACCAAACTAAATATGTGGCTAAGACGGGACTCAAATTGAAAAAGATTAACTGCCTCTGAGCTGTGCATGTGGAAAAAAAAAATTAAAAACCCAGCTAAATATTAGTAGATGGTTTTGTTGGAAATGTGAAAGTAAATAACGCCAAGAAAGAAGCAGCTTAGATATTTAATATATTGAATGAGAAGATACGATCAAAAGAGCTAAAGAAGGAATCAATACTGATTTAACTGTAGTAAGAGTTGTGAAAACCATTTCGATTTGAAGAGATAAGCAATTAAATTCGTTAAATAAATTGCAGACCTTGTTTCAACTAAACTCCAAAGTTTAGACTTAAGCAATTCGAGCTTAGATTGACGCTTACAAGAATTGAGTATAAATATAGCAATAATATAAATCTGGCGGGGCTATGCAATTATTTTTGAATCATACAAATGATATTAAGTTGGGTGCATGCCAAGGCTTCTAACGCCTAAATGTATGCAATTATAAACGGGTTATACCGTTTGAGGTCTCGATTTGAGAATAAACTTTATGTATTGGCAAGATCAAGTTTTGCCAGACAATTCGCTTTGGTTGGCCGGAAGGAAAACCCATTTGAACCACCATGTGACGAATGCCGCTAATGCTTTTGGGCAATTTACCAACACTGTAAAGCTGCAAGCTGAAAAAATAAATAAATAAATAAAAAATAATAAAAACAACAACATGTGTGCAAAGCCGTCAAATGTAATTGCCCAGGCAGCGCTAATTGAGCTCCCAGTCGGGGCCAATTATTCTGCAATGTGCACATAAACATGGCAACGCCGTCCACAGTGAGAAAGCCGGGCGGAGCGGGGCGTGGCATTCGCATCACATCGCATCGCATGGCATTCAAGCCACGAGAGGGTGCGACACATAAAAACCAACTTGTCAGCAAGTGCGCAGCAGCTTCATTTCAATTCGTCTCGGCTCGAATCGGTTGTAGATCGGTTGGGGATCGGTTGTGAATCGGGTTGGTTTTGTTGCGTTGAGGAGGAGTCAAAGCACTTGGCTTGGCTGGCTGGCAACATCCGCGGACTCTCGCAACTGGAGCACTTTCACTTTATGTGGCCGAGTGGCAGGCATCGTATGGAATTTGCTCATTGATTGTTAGCTTCTTTCCAAAATACCCAGCAGCAAAGCAAACAGAGAGAGAGGGTATTTTGTCACAGGCACAACACGAATTTAATTGATTTGCTTGCATTCTTGTATACATTTTATGATATTCCATAAATCGATCATATTGAATTTCTTCAAGAAAATACGCATAATTTTCTAAAAATGTAATTTAATAACTGAATTTTAATTAATATTCTTTTGCCTCTCAAATCGGCAGATAGCAGAGCTCTTTACAAATATTATCTCGTATAAGTTTCGATCTTTAGATCGAGTTTCCATACTCCTTACATTTCTATACTTCAAGATTCAAGTATTCTCGATATGGGATAAGAATTTTTAATTTGTGTTTGTATATGTAAAAAGTATATATTTTCAATAAATATTTATATTATATTTATTTATATTTTTTAAGCTTAGAATCCTGTATCCTTTCACCATAAATTCCTTTACTCCAAAATTCAACTTGATCATTGAATTCTTCTCAATGTAGAATAATATTTGTTACTTTCGGTGATATTTTTTTAATAAATACTTATAAAAATTTGAATTTCAAGATCGAATTTCGTTACTCCGAGGCCGGCTTATACAGGCTACTCGCCAAGTCGATCATTGGATGATTGTCGTCAACCATTGTCCGTTATGGCCATGATGTTAACAGCGCACGTGGCCTGAACAGTAGCCATGAATGTCCGATGTTGCTGCTGCTGCTGCAGTTGCAGTTGTTTTTGTTTTTGTTTGTTGCATGTGTCAGGCAAAGCTATGCTGATGGGGGCGGAATGATAGAGAGGCGGATTGGGCTGGGGAGTGGGTAAAGTATAGTGGCAGGGGGAGGCACAATTGCCTGCGCCCGGCCTGCAATATAATTAGGCCTGCAGCGAGAGGCATTCGGACATGCGACGTTTGTCGAATGTTTATTTTTTTTAGTTGTGTCTGTTATTGTTGTTGTTGTTGTTGTTGGTCGGGGATGTGCGCAATATTTTATGCTTATGACCAAACAGAAAAAAACAACAGAGCCGAGTTGGCAAGCCTGCCATGTTACAGTTAGCTTAGTGTTTTTGGCCATTGTTCGACGCCCGCAGTCAGCTAGTTAGCTAGGTGCAGGTTAGCTGAGGCACAGGCACAGGCACAGGTAGATGTGTGTAGAGGCTCCTTCAGACTCAAAAAAATACACATATATATACACGAGTATGTGTCTATAAATATAAATATATGTGTACAGTATGCACTCGATGCAGTTATAATGTTTTGCCGAGTGAGCCACCAAAATGGCCAAGACAACTTTCTTCTTCCTCTCTCAGGTGCAAACTGGTTTACTTATGATGTGAATGTTGATACGGTTTCTTTTCAATTTTTTTTTTCTTTCTTATATATATTTGCTGCTTCTATTTCGTTATTTTTAATAGAGTTTGTTAGTATATTTTTTTTTCTATTCCTTTTTAACTGGCGACAAACTGGACGCGAGCCTCTTGGCTATCGCTTTCAACTAGAACAAGCTTAACTGGCTCCCCAGCAGCTTGAAATAATTGTGGCGCATTGCCTCGAACTGAGCCAAACTGAAACTAAACTCAAACTTATGTGGTAATAAATTGATATCAAATGAGTTGCATCAAATACACACACACACACACACACACACACACACACACACATTTAGCGACACTTGGACCGACAGCTGGATAGACAGAAGTGCGAGGCTCAATGAAGAAATAAAAATTTAATTAATTGCATCAACGTTGCGGCAATCAAATGGAGCAGTTTGATTTTTGGGGACTACCCTCCGCTCTACCCCTCACCGATTTGTGGCACTTGATGAAGTCGTGAAATGCACAGTTATTACTTATTTTTTTTTAATATCGCTTAAGCTGACTTGCTCAATTAAATATCTGAATAAATTCGGCCGTTTAACCAATGCTGGATTTTTAGTATTGCTCTTGGACTCGCTGCATACTCGTAAATACTTTCAAATTTCGCTGGGCAACATTCACATTCAACGAGTGGGCGCCAAAAACGGATATTCATGCCACGGATACGTGTGTGTCTAGTAAATGGTTTGTCTCATTGCTTTTAGCAATTCACAGCAAGCGAACAAATTGACTAATTAGTCTTGGCTTGGCAGAAAGTAAAAATATTATTACTGCTCAAGAGGTTTTTGATGTTTGCGTATACGTAATATTTGAATTATTTGATATTCGAACACTAAAAAATACACACCAGATTTGTTGCCTACTAAATCACATAAAACAAAGATAGACAATTAAATGTCTGATGAAAACAAAGATTTATGTTCAGCTTACTTAAATTTATTATTAAAAAAATTGGAAAAAGAAAATTGAATTTATGCTGAAGAAATTCCCACACTTACTTAAAATAATCGTAATAACAATAGAACTGTTTGAACGATTAATATGGTAAAATAAATGTCAGATTTTTGTGGTCGTATATGAGAAATGGCATGCAAACAAACCATTCCAGATAGCTGGCATTAAGGACCGCCGCCCACGGGGCACATATATCATTTACTGTTAGGCTAGCTGCCACAAATATGCTGCTGCTGCAGCAGCTGCAGCTCAATAAAAGCTGTCAATTGTTGACCAACTGGACTAACAGAGATTGGACCCAAAATTAGACTGTTTTTTTTTTTTGTTTTTGGCCAGCGATTGTCATTTACAAATAAGCTCTTTTAGTCGAGAGACATAACAATGCATCCAGCGAATATTACTCAACGAGAAATAGTCGAAAAGTCTGGGCTTAAATGGCAAATACAACTGCAACTCAATTTTGCACCTAAGAAATGCGCTGAACAATTTCAATTATTCAAGCCAGGCAGGCTTGGGCAAAGAGGCAAATAGGCAACATTCAACCCGCCACACATGCACCAAATGCCCCCAAAACTAAAGCTGAAACTTAATACTGGCAACGAAGCCTGGACGTCGATATTGCAACGTGAACTGGTCGTCTGCATGTGTGCTAGTTATGTAAAGGCTGTAAGTAAGAAATAAAATGTCGAAAAAAAACTATAACAAACAACAGGATGCAGCCTGTTTGCCAGACAAGCAAACTGCAAGTCAAAGAAAAATACAAAGCCAAGTCGAATACTGAATACTCTTCTGGATACTCTTATAGTTCAAAAAGAATTAAATAGGGATTGTGCCTATGATTTCATTAATTTTTGATTAATTGTCTGCCACAAAAGTGGGAAGCAATATAAACTTCACAAGATATCTAAAGGATCGACTGATCCAATCCTACTGACTACGGCATAAGTAATTCCAGCAGCAAAAGGCCGGCTGACATAGTTCGCATAGTTAGGTAGATGATTGGACAGACTCCATGGAAAGGATTACTAGTGCTGATCAAGCCTTAAAATACCTTCTAAATATCACTCTTATAAGCAGGTAGATGAATGCAAGCTATACTATGTCGAATATGTCTCTAAATTGCCCTCTGCAGAGATAAAACTAAAGTACCCGACTGGATGGGTATGCGAATAATAAAAACAGAGTTCAGCTTAGCACTTGGGAAAGCACTTGTCGCTAAGGCGCTGAGGAGCCGTTGCAGGAGCTGCTGCAAGGTAGCCAAAGCTGTGGAAATATTGTTGTCGATACAGTTTTCGACATTCATTCATTTAGCGACCAACGACCGACAACATAAAACAAATGCGGCAAACTTGTGTTGGGATTTGTTGTTGTTGTTTTTGTTGTCGTTGTCGTTGTCGCTGTCGTTGTCGCTGTAGTAGCTGTTGTTGTTGTTGTTGTTGTTGTTGTTGTTGGTTTCGTTTTGGCTACGAAATTGAAACAATTTCCGATGTCACTCTCACTTTTTATTTCACTGACGACCGTCCAGGCCATAGTCAGATACAGCAACATAGTTGCGGCAGCCAATCTAGGCAACGACAGAGAGATATTTGTAACGCAGACGACAAATGCTGCAAAAGACGTGATTTGGAGATGTGTTGTTGTTGCCTGTGGCAACTGTAACTGCAATAGTTGTTGTTGTTGTTGTTGGCACTGCTGTCGCCGCTGCTGCTGCTGCTGCTGCTGCTACACTTGTTGTGTCCAGTGAAGGAAAAAGTGGTACAGATTGCTCCATTGCGGCATCATCATCGTCTACAATTCAGCTGCAAACGCATCCAAGTTGCAGCTTTGCTGTTGTTGTTGTTGCTGCTGCTGCTGCCGCTGTTGCTGTTGCTGCTGCTGATGTTACTGTTGTTGATGTGTTGCACTTTACTGCGGCATTTCTTTCAACAACTTTTAATCTGCAACAATTTCTGTGATCATTTACGCTTGAACTGCTGCACTTCAAGCTGAAACTTGTTTCATTTTCATAATTGATAAATTACTTATTTTATTGCTTTTCATTTATTTATAGATTTATTTTCCTTATCGTAGATTCATTGTCGATTTTATTTAACTATTGGTCTATTAAGCTATAGAAGTCTGCGAAATCCAATTCTTATTTTGCTCAGAAAATTAACAGATTAAAAAATTATCAACATTCATTTTTATCTGTTGACTTCGATTAACCATAAAAAAACAGACTTCGACTTAAGTTGATTGATTGATCTTTAAGAAAGTATCTGAAACAAATTCACAGATTGATTTAAGGAAATTAAAGACTTGCTTCTAATTGTTTGCTGAGCTATATTTGAGATTTAAATATGTTTTTTCGCTGGCTTTGTGCCAAGTGCTTTTTTATTTGTAATATTTTTGAAGCCTGCCAATCCCGAAAAAACATATTTCGATTTAGATATACTCGTAGTATTCCAGTGATTCCAATTATTAATTCTATTACATTTTTCATTTTTCCTCTCTCTGTCTCTCTCTAAATAATTCACTAAATATCTTATAAAAATAATATACACGCAGACACGTGAATGATTTCCACAATGAACTCCAAAATGAATGCCTCGCATTATTTTTTTATTACCTGCCTCAACTTGCGCTTTGCCTCATGTCGCAGTGTGTGCCAGTGTGTGTGTGTGTGTGCGTGTTTGTATTTGCGGCTTTTGCGTGTTTATTTGTTGTTGTTTGTTGTTTGTTGTGACGATTTTGGTATCAGGTTGCCTCGTTAGAGTTCGAGATAGATGCGAGACGAGAGAGTGAATGAGTGTGCGTGTGTGCGAGTGTCTCGTAGTGTGTGTGTTGTGTGTGTGTTGATCCTGCCAACAAACGTTTGTCGTCGCATTGCTTGTCAGCTGTTATTGTTGTTGTCATCGCTGTTGTTGTTGTTGTTTTTGTTGCATTTTGCTTTGGCCAACTGATGTAACAAGGTTTAATTTTCCATTTCAATGCGCGTCGGCTGCGCTTTGGATTTTTACTCTCGTTTTTCATTGTGCGGCGCCGGCTTTTTAGTTTAGAGTTTTTAGCTTTAGTTTAGTTAGCTTTAGTTTTAGCTTGAGCTTCGGTTAACTGTTAGCTGGTTGCTGGTTGCCGGTTGCGGTTGATTATGCTGCTGATGCTGCTCCTCTCGTTTCGCACTCTCGGACCACAAGCGTAACCGAAGCCATTCCACTGATTATGTGGAGATGTGGATGACAATAATGATGATGATGATTATTATTATGCATCTGCTGCTTGCTGCTGCCACAGCGGTGACTTTGGCTCGAACTGGCCTGCAGCCGCCTGGCGTTATAATTATGCAGCTGCAGGCCAATAACAAGTCAACGAATTCGCTTGCAAGCAAGCTGATTGACGCATAGATGCCCTGTAATTAGGCTCACAATGCGTGCACTTGATTTCTAAATATCGGAATATCGGAACTTTAAACTGTCACAATTAACAATGAGCGTCTTAGTTTTGCTTGTGAAAATCGTTTGAGTTTTTCGTCTGCAAATCTAACTTGCAACTTTAAACTTTCTATAGAAGAAGCACTTTGTTTTGAGAATCACCTCAGTTTTGACAAAGTTTGGGCAATGAACTATTAGAACCCGGTCGTAAGTGAGTTTTTATCGATTTTATAGATTTGGTAATCTTAAGCATTATATTATTCCACACTTCAAGCCGTGTACATTTTGAAAATCGATTCAGTTTCTCAGCCACAATTTATACCCACAATCTTATTTCAGTTAGTTAATCCCTGTTAATACATATTTTGGCTGCAGGGTAACAATTATAATCATAATGTTTGCTGCTGTTTCAAGGGGCTGCTTAGCTGGCTGTTTTGATGATGGGTCCCGGTGTGATCCATTTTCAGCATGACGACGCTAATCTGGCTGGGTGACTTGCTGGCTTGCTGGGTTGATGGCTGGCAAGCATTGTCAATCGCTTTTGTGGGGGCTGATTATGCTGGGGCATAAAGTTGTGAGCTGTTCGGCTCCTAAGATAGTAACATTGCTGTCGTCTGTCGACATCTTCCACTGGACATTTTCCAATCTGGAGCGCAGTTGCAGTTGCAGTTGTTGCTGCTGTTGCTGTTGCTGTTGCCGTTGCCGTTGTTGCTGTTATGTGTCGCTGTCTGTTTGTCTGCCTGACTGCGTTTTTCGCGGTTTTACAACTTTGATTTCACTTTTCTTTGCAACATGCGACGCTGTTGCTTGTTGTTGTTGTCGTTGTTGTACCTTCACTGGCCGTTTTTTGAACTGTTTGCTTCATTGCTCTCGTTGTTGTCGTCTTTTTTGCTGTTGTTGTTGTTGCTGTTGTTGTTACCATTGCTGTCGGTCCGCTTAAACGTTGTGGCTCTTTAATTGGTTTTTTTTTATATATTTTTTTTTTTTCACTTATTCGCTCCCCATCATCTTCTTAAGGCATCCGTTTTTTTAATGATGATGCAGTGGCCAGGCAGCCAGGCAGCCAGCCAGCCAGTGTTAGCCATAATTGTCAACCACTTTTGCACGTTAGCCACAAATTATAAGCACATTGATATGCAATTCCATTTGAAGGAGACTCGCACCGACTCCAAGCATTGTGCAATTTCTAGAGAAATTGCAATAAAATGCGCCTAGACAAGGAAGGTGGGCGTAGAGATAAAAAAAATTGCAGAAATCTTTGCAGATGGACAAACAATACATGTCATAAAATACGGCGGAAAACTGTCTTTTGAAACTATATACGTATTGCCTCTTAAGCTAATCATCCAACAATTACAGATTCTACAAGTAATTACAGCTTTTAATAAACTAGTCCAAAAGTATTAAAAATTGTTGATTGGGTTTGGTTTATTATAAATAGATAGTGATCTAATCATAACGATTTTTTCAGTTCATCAAAAATTCGTGATTTTAAATTGATTGCCATTTTTATTGTGCTTTTGTGGTTTTCCACTCGATTCCTAATAACCCCTTTTTATAGGCGCAAGCTGTGCTAATAACAAGAGAATCAGCTTCTTATAATTGACTAAACTAAATGAAGCTAAGTTAAGATCAAATAATGAATTGTAATATCTTAATTATAGATGAGCAAGTTTGCCTGAGCTGACCAATCAAAATGGATTTTTAGCTTTCAAGATTTCTCAACCCCTGCTTGAATCGCATTCAAGATCAGCAATAAATATTTCAGTTAGTCATAGTTGAGGTTGATTCACCAAGATGTTAGATACAAGTGCAATGATGTACTGTATTCAGTTAAACAGTAGCCACTTGTAAGTAGAATCATTAATATTGAATGCGGTCTTGATCCGCTTATGTCATCAGCGAAGCAACCAACGCAAAAATTCTCAAGTTCCAAATTATTTTTTTTTTCAGTTTAATTTTTTTCTTTTTTAAGAAATAACTCAAGTCATACAAATGCCTGAAAGCAGTTAATCAAAGCAGCAAATGCGGCTAATTAACTTTTAGGCCAAACGGCAACAAAAGGCAATTTGTTGTGCCAATGTGTGTGTGTGTGATTGTGTGTAGAAGTCGCTAAATGCTGCACCAGCCCACGGAAAATGTCTAGTGAAAAATTCTGTTCTAGATATCAACAACTTGTTGCAGTTGCAGCTTCATAGGCCGCCCACAGCTGCCGCAGCCAATGTTGCCAACTGCTGAGAGCCCAAAAAAAGCTAGTTTTGGCAGGAATATTAAAAAAAAAAAAACAGCTGTCAATATTTTGAAGGAAAACTAAGCATAAAGTCAAATTCTGAAGAATTTTCGTCAGGCAAAATTTGAGATATTTTATAGAAGATTATGTATAAAGTTAGTTTAAACATGTTAAAAGTTCCAGTGTAAAAAAAGCCAAAGTTTGAAATGAAAGCCAGATTTGATAGAGGGAACAACTAGCAAAAGTGGCAACACTGATTGCAGCAGACTGTGAGTTGAGTGTTGCTCTTGTTGGCAAATCTTTAAGCTGTTTGCTGCTGGCTTGGTTCACATGACTTGCGTGCCATCTGCCAAGAGGCCAAAATCCGGCAACTGACAACTGGCAACTGGAGTTGGCTTAAACTGCAGCCTACGCAGTTTGCCTTGCACGCACCTTTAAGTGACGACCTCCACGAGGGCAACTTCATCAACATCCCCCCCCACCACCATCACACACAGACACACACACGCCCCACCATCCAGCGTGTGGCTCAGCTGTGTGTACTTAGATGTTTGTCAGTGTTTTTTGTCTGTTTGTCTTACATAATCGTCACTCTAGATACCGTTAGTATTATTATTTTTATTTATTTTTTGCCTTTTATTGTTGTTGTTGTTTCTTTCCGTCCTAAAATGACACACAATAGAACAATTGTTTAAACTTTTGTAGCGGCTGAGACGGCGTCTTTTGGCATTGCGCCAAAAATACCCAAAAAGTTGAACAAAATAGAAAAAGAATAAGAATAAAAAATAAAACAGCAACTGAATTAAGATGTCGTCTGAAAATTGAGTTCTTGTTAAGGTGGCAATTATCTATTTTGGCATTATTTCTATTGTTGCTGTTGTTGTTGCTTTGGTTAAAAGTAATGCATGACGTATATGGGAATTACCCGGAGCCATCAAAACTGGCACAGCTGTGGGAATTCTATCTGATACTGTAATATCTATTATAATCAGCTCAAAGAACACAGAAACTGAAACGGAATTCGCTAAATGCTGCATTTAGCATATGGATGGCATAATAATCATGATGATGATGATGATGATGATGATGATGAACCCGAAATATATGTGACATGTCATAGATTTATTTAATTAAGCTAGATAATAGTGAGCAGCCATTTTAAGTACAGATAATGGTTATCGAAGCGGTTAAGATAAATAGCTAAAAACAAAGGAGCATTGATTGATTGATTGATTGATTAAGATTGAGTCTAATGTGGGCATTATTAATGCCTTTCAGAAAACTTCACATAGATATCTTAATAAATATAAATAATAATAGTGAGCCTGATATCTTTTGTGAGAGAGAAAGAGATATATTCGAATTGCGGTTAGTCACATGAAGATGGGCAAAGAAAACATCAAATATTTGTCTGGCTTTTGAGGTCTTCAAATATATATACAAAAAACTCTATGTGCTTCCAATTTTGCTGTGAAGTTTGCAACGCAATCCGACCCCAAAGTGTATATATATGTTATTGATCTGCTGACCCAGACGAATCGATATAGCAATATTCGTCTGTATGTCATTTTCAATGCAATCAAGTTCCTCAGTTTAAAGGCTATTTTTATGCAATCGACTGTTTGCTATAAAGACAGTATATAGATCGGTGCCTGGCGGGTTTGATCATTATATCATATAGCTGACAAGGAAACAATCGTTCGAAAGCGAAGCGCTTCCATACAACATTTTTTGCTTATCAATTAACTTTTAATTCTAGGATTATAAATACAATTCTTTATGCACAGGGATAAATTAGTATTGATTAAATTTTTATGTTTTCTTACAGGTTTATAAGCCGTGCCTATAATAATTTTAAAACTCGAAGGCAGCCACAATAACAAATAAGAATAACACAATAATAAATAAGAAGAAGAAGAAAACTGACAACAACTGAGTAACTACTGAGAAACGATAAAGGACAAGAACAAGCACAACAAGAACAAAACTGGGTTAACAGTTTTTGAAACAGTTATGAGAGAGAAAGACCACTCACCAAGAAAGATGCTTCCTAGCCCAAAACAGGGCTGCGTATACCCTGCCTTAGGATTAATACCCACATCGTATATATCACATGTACCTTATGATCTGTCCGCCTCAACGACGGCGGCAACAGCGACCAGCAGCATGACGACAACTACAGCGCGACAACTGCAACACCAACACCAGCAACACCAACAGCAACACCAACACCAACAACAACAGCACCTACAACACCAACACCATCATGGCAATAAAGCAAAACGACGCAGCAGCTACGATCAACCGTTGGATTTGCGATTGGCCCACAAGCGTCGCCAGCTGCTCGAGGCGGAGGAGCTGGAGCAGAAGCAGCAACAGCAGCAACAATTGGATGATGTGGACGAGCATCCTGCACAGCCGCTGGAGGATGAGAATAGCAATTTGATAATGTTCGCCACGCAGCGTGTCAAGGAGAAGGAGCTAAACAATAATCATATAGCCGCCTCACTGGCCGATCTGGGCTTCGATATGAGTCGCAAAATGTTGCGGGCATTGCGTGAGGGTGTTGCCACGCCCCCAGCGCCAGTGCCAGCGCCCACAGCGACAACGCTGCTGGAGGCAATGAGCAAAACGCTGCCATTGCAATATCGCAATGTATTCCATCAAGCAGCAGCGCCGCAACCGCAACCGCCGCCGCCGCCACCTCCACCTCCGCAAGCGTCCAGTGTTGCAGCAAGCGATTTTCCATTTCGTCATCCGCTGAAGAAGAGCGACCTGAGTTGTTGGGGCAACAGCAACGAACCGAAGCTGGAGCCACATCCCCAGCTCCAGGAGTTTCAGACGCGACGCAAAGCCAAGCAGCGACAAACGCCCACAGCAATTGCCAGCAGCAATCCATTGGCGGCGAAGCAGCAGCAACAGCAGCAGCAGCAGCAGCAGCGCAACAAGGATCGGTATACGTGCAAGTTTTGTGGCAAGGTGTTTCCACGCTCCGCGAATCTGACGCGACATCTGCGCACCCACACGGGCGAGCAGCCGTACAAGTGCAAATACTGCGAACGTTCCTTTAGCATCTCCTCGAACCTGCAGCGTCATGTGCGCAACATCCACAACAAGGAGCGGCCCTTCAAGTGTGAGATCTGTGAACGCTGCTTTGGCCAGCAAACGAATCTCGATCGCCATCTCAAGAAGCACGAATCGGATGCGGTGTCGCTGAGCGCGCTGAGCGGGGTAAGTGAGCGAATGCATTGCATAAGACGCTTCTGTGAGAATCCCAGCGAGGAGTCCTATTTCGAGGAGATACGCTCATTTATGGGCAAGGTCACGCAGCAGCAGCAGCAGCAGCAACAGCAGCAGCAGCAACAAGAACAGCAGCAGCAGCAGCAGCAACATCAACAGCAACAACAACAACAAAAACAACAACAACTACAGTCACTGCCTTTGGCAACGCAATCACGCAGCTCAGCATCATCGAGCTGCTCGGCCTCAGACACGCCCACGTCCTCGCATACGCCCACGCAATCATCGGAGTCAGCGGAAGCGCTGGCGCTGGAGCTCAAGCGACTGCAGGCAGAACAGGAGCAACAGGGCGAGGCGGATGAGGAGTCGGAGGAATCCAAGTGCATACAGCAATTGAAACAAACACTCGCCTCCAAACTATTTCCCACAACAGCAACATCAACACCAGCAACAAAAGCAGCCGAAAAGCTAACGGTCAAGCAGGAACCCTAAAATCCCAAATCCTGAACTAGAAAAGCAGAAAAGCAAAAAACAAGAAAGAAAATCGATCTTCGGCATGCCGAATTTGTCGTACTCTTGCAGCAAGTAATTAACCTAAAAGCAGTCTAAATTTTGATAGTATTTAATATAGTTGTCCGATATTGATAAATGTTGGGAGCAATATAAAACTTGACTTGATTTTTACCTGCACCAATAACAAAGGTTTATTCCAAGCTTCAGCAAAGTAGCTTCAATACCGACCGAGTTCACATAGTTGGCTAGACAGACTATGCTTTATGCAATAATACCTTGTATATTATCCCCTGCAAGAGTATTAAAAAAGAAAAAACAAACACAATTTCCTAAATGGCAACACAAAAAAAAAACTATTTGCAGATCGTATAAACATATACACACATATATATACATATATATACACTTGTTTAGCTGTAAATATATATTTTATATTTTTTAATGTGTAATTTTTATATGTTAAATGTTAATCTGTGTATAACGAATTGTACAAACAAAAAAAAAAAAAAAACAAGACAATTGGCAGTTGTACTATATCGATTTTATATGTACGTTGTAATTTAAGCATTGGTATTTTTTGTATATACACGAAAGCAAGAAAGACATGTACGTAAAATGACAGCAACAAGCGCCCACTGTTTAAATAAAAAGTTACAAGTTTTTTGAAATTTACTAAAAAAAAAAACGGTCTTATTTTTAATGTGTAGCCTAGGCCATCTAGTGTGCAGTAGACGAACGAAATGTAATTCGAAGTGGCGCCATCTAGGTGAAATGGCTGCCAGGTGAGAGTAAGAGTTGCGTAGCGTGAAGTTGGCTGCACTACATTGAAACTGCACAAGATAACATGTTGTAAATTGGAAAAGATTTCGAATACAAATTACAAAGTTCACATTTTAATGAATTCTCTAACAATTATTTTCGCATATTTCATTCAAATTATATGTGGACCTGCTCGCTGTTAATTACATTTCAACAAGCTGTTAACAATTAACAGCTGATATGCAGCTGATCGACGAAAGAGCAAAAGATTGGTTAAACAACGATCAATAAACCTAAGTAAATTTGACATAATGCCTAAACATTTACCACTCTGGCGATTAAACGAACCATGAATAAAGCGACTATCAACAGAAATAGTTTTAATTCAGCTGATAATATTTAGTTTCTTTGCACACCACACAACATGACAGCCCAGCTAACAACGATAACAGAAACAGCTGATCTTAAGGCGCTCCGAGAACTTTACGAACAACAATGGCCCAAACACTGTGTTGGCCACTTCTGGTTGGACAACTATTTGCGCTGGCTGGCAAAAGAGTCGCAGCTGAAGCATCTCAAATTCTACACACTCAACGGAGACTGGCGTCGGGATGGACTCTTCATTTTGGTGGTTTGTATATAAATTTCTAAAGATTCATTCAACTGATTTTATTAGAGATACCAATCTCTAACGTCTCACGCAGCTCTTTATATAATTCTCCCAACTATTCCAACTTTAGCATCGCTATCAATTGTTCTTCAGCAATTTGAGCAGGCAAAGGACGCCTGAATTGCGGTCAGCATTGGGATTGCTCAACTGGACAGTTGGCTACAAGGTCAGCGCCTTACACCAGACACATCACAGCATCTACAAGGACTTCCAAGTGGAACGCGGACTATGTTTGGAACGTGAAATGGCGACCATTATGTATCGCCTGCCCTGCGAGAAGGCCAAAGAACTGCAGATTAACTGTCCATTTGGGTATTACTTGGACAGCGTGCGATTGGAGCACGCCGATCTGATCAACGAACGCTGGTCAGCGCGTCATCCTGGCTCCTTGAAGCTGATCCAGCTGCTGATTGAAAATAACACCAGTGTGGGACTCTATGAACAGAAAACGGATCAGCTATGCGCCTGGTGCTTAAGGTTGGTTATATAAAAAAATAATGAAAGAATATAAAGTTTTTTACTTATTCATCCTTGTTTCCACATCATTGTTTAACAGACTACAAAGCGGTTTCCTGGGCGCTCTGGAGGTGCTTCCCACACATCAACGTAGCGGATTTGGAATGCTAATAGTCGCTGCCATATCAAAAGGCATTGCTAACGACTTGAACCAGGACGTCACAGCTTTAGTTAATATGCAAAATCCAACTGCTTGTAGGGTATTCGATAAACTGAACTTTGAGCTGCTAAGCGATGAGCATTATTTCTGGAGCATGTGCTTGCCACGAGCGGATGGCTCCATAAAATGGCCGTCAAATGATTAAATGAGAAAATAAGTTAGAGAAATTATATTACTTATCTATATGCGTATTTTTAGATAATGATTTTAGATTAGTATTATTTAAGAAGCGAGATAGTAAATGCCATATAAGAGGAAACAACCAACTCGCAGTTGTTTAGTGCCATTTCAAATATGGCCGACTCAACGAAATTGAAATCGGTGGATCTGCAAGGACTGCGCAATCTGCAGGCACTGTACAGGAGGGATTTGCCCAAGTATTGTCAGGAATTTTATATTCTAAAGAATTTCATTGCGTTTCTCAAAATCGAGCCGGATATGAAGCATTTGAATGCATACACTTTATGCGATCAGCGTGCTAAAGAGCTGGGACTCTTTCTGATTGTGGTGGGTACACGATTAGCTTATGCTGCAATAGTACAGTCGAACCTCGCTAACTTGAACTTTTGTTCAAGGATCGGTATCAGCTGTTTGTGGGCTGCCTGGGCGAATGCTTCAATTTGTTGGAGCTGGCTCTACATTTGCTAGATTGGTCAAAGGGTCTGCTCTGCTCAACAATCCCAGATCGTTATATGCCAACTGTTTTCAAAGTGGTGCAGCAGAAGGGATTAACAGTTGACTATCATCATCGGACCCATATTTACCATTTGCCAGCGAAGCACGCTCAGCAGCAGCTCCAAGTCAAGTAGGTTATTGATCCACCCACTTGGATTGATCACCAAATTCATTCGTTATTAACTTTTTGAACAGCTGTCCAAGTGGCTTCCATCTGCAATCATTAACTGAACGGGATGCACATCTAATCAATCACGAATGGCCATATAGCCAGGAGGGTTCCCTCTACTTTATCCAAAGGCAAATACGCCTCTGTCCCAGCATGGGATTATACGACAATGAAACCCACGAACTGGTCGCATGGTGCATCAGGTCTGATGTGTACTTCAAACTGAATAATTAAACCAGTTAACTTTAAATTACATCTTTTGTAGAGACCAATATGGTCTTCTGGCCGCTTTGCAGGTGAAGCAGACGCACCAGCGACGTGGATTTGGCAGCCTCATAGCTCAGGCACTTTCGCAACGCATCGCGGAGTTGGGTGATGATATCATCGGCGAGATCTATCCCGGGAATCTGGCATCTGTGCACATATCTGATAAGTTCGGGTTACGGATAATTGACCAGTGCCACTGGCTGAACATTCAGCCTGAGAACGGCAATTTCACCTGGCCAGATGGACAATAATTTCTGGAATATTGATGTTAAATAAAAATTGCGAAAATTGTGACATTTATTGTAGTTGCATCCGTTATTTTTATCTGCTTTCACATAATAAAAGGGCATCGTTTATTTGTTGACAATTTGCTCAAAAGGATCATCTCCAAAAGCAATTAATGCGCAACTGAGTAAGATATGCTCAGCGTATATAATATAAATATTTATTCATTTGTACATTGTTTATAATTCATACACAATTAAAAATTGCAACAAAACCACTGTAAATACATCAGATAGTTAATTCTGCAACTATATAAAATAATTGATAAGATACATCGATGAACACAAACTAAATCCGCTCAGACTATAAAAGATATCAAAAATATAATTCACACTTTGATAAGCGACAAACGAGCCGCACGCCCGATTTTACTAATGTGTCTGTCTCTGCAGAAAGCAGCAAATGAAATCTATCAGGAAAGCTCTCAAAGACTAGATGATCTCGCGCTCATCGTTTTGCTCTCTCTCTTTGCTCTCTCTTTCTCATTGTATGTTACAAATCGTTCATATAAAGAGCACCAGTGCTTGAATAAAGCTCAGTTTGTCGAATTATCTCGCTGAGTGAGCGTGTGTGGAATGGCGCGTGAGCTGCAAGCAGTTGGCCTGGAGGAGCTACAGGGATTCCAGCAACTTTACACGCAACAATGGCCCAAATATTGTGCTGAATTCTATTGCCTTGATAATTTTATAGGATTTCTCAAGTTTGACCCGCACATTCGCAATGTTAAAGCCCACACACTGTCCGACGACCAGAGAGCCAAAGACGCAGCTCTCTTTGTGATTGTGGTTAGTCATTGCGATTGAAGAGTTCCCCTCAATTATAACGTTGTTTGTAATGCTGTCTTTTGCCACTTTAGGATCGATATCAGCTGTTTGTGGGTTGTCTGGGCGATTCAATGGAGCTGCTGCAGCAGGCACTAAATTTGGTTGATTGGTCGAAGGGTCTCAAATGCAGTTCTGTTCCAGCTCGATATATGGCAACAGTTCACAATGTGGTTCAGGAGAGAAATCTTAAAGTGGCCTTCAACGATGTTACAAATCTCTACTATATGCCACAAAAGGAAGCGTGCGCGCTACAAACTGAGTTCGTTTTGCAAAAGTCTCAGAAATCTTGCTTGAATAACGAGGTTAATATTTGCTTAGAGTTCCAGATGGCTTCCACTTGACAAATCTAAGCGAAAAAGATGCGGATTTGATTAATGATGAGTGGCCCAATCATCATGTGGGTTCCTTGTACTTCATCCAACGACAGATTCGCATGTGCGCAAATGTTGGATTATATACAACGAACAGCCAGGAACTGGTGGCCTGGTGTATCAGGTAAGCAGTTAACTTGAGTGGTCATTCGGATACTAGAACATCAATCACTTAGCAATTATCAATTCTCAACTGATCTCCAATTTACGTAGACTGCAAGGCGGCTTTTTGGGCGCACTGCAGGTGAAGAGCTCTCACAAGCGACGTGGCTTTGGCAGTCTGGTCACCAAGGCGATGGCCAAGCGCATTGCCGGCTTGGGCCAGGATGTGATGGCACTCGTCAATCCACAGAATAAGCCATCCTGCGCAATGTTCGATGCGCTGGGCTTCAAGGTAATCGATCAGTGTTATTGGCTGAGAACTGAGCCCGCGACTGGCGAGTTTATCTGGCCGGATGGGCAATAAATCCAGTGCTCTGTGGGTACATATATACTCGTATGTGTATCTGTATGCGTCTGTGTATGATGTGTATACATATACAATACATTTCATAATAAATAAGTTACAATATACAATAAAATCGTACAAGCTACATTGTATATGAATACAACTTTGGTATAAAAATATGCCAAGGCTATGCGTTTGTTGGCAGCTGCTGCAACAGACGTTCGCAGCGTTCGTTGAGCTGCGCAGGACACTGTTGCACACTCGGCTCGTGCAGCATTGTGTCCTCGAGGAGACGTTGCACACACTCGAGATCGTATTGCACATGATAATCGTTCATCTCATATTTATCAAAAAGTAAGAGGCTGTTTTTGGTCGTCGTTGTTGTTTGTTGGTCTTTAAGCCTGGCGGCGATTCGGCGGGCAACTATGAATTCCAAAAGCTCTATAAAATCGAGGTAGTTAATGCCAAAGCTGGCGCGCAACATGGTCTGGCAGTGTGCCTCAAAGTTGTCCATCTGCTGGCAGTCGGCGATCTCTTTGCGTACATCCCTTAGATTGGCCAGTAAATTGCTCCAGACACGAGCAATATTACAAGCATTGAACCAGTTGTGATTGACGGAAATGGTGTCCGTCATATTCCACACCTGATGGTACCAGCCGCTCGGCACAAATATCGCCTCATTGGCCGTCTGATTGATGGTGAAATAGCGCACCTTGTGCTCCTCCAGCTGCGACTCATCGATGCTGAACGGCAGATTTCGCAGCCGGTCGGCCAGTTTGAGTTCCTCGCCGGGCGGCATAATGAGCCACTTCTTGTGACCCACTATGTTGGTGGACCAGCTGAACGACCCAAACACATCCGAGTGAAAGGACGTCCTGCAAGCAGTCAGTGAAAATCTTGTTGTGTCTATTCCCAAAATGTTGCTGCCACTTACCAGGAATCCTTGGGTCCCATATAGACAAATCGGTAATCGTCTTTCTGCTCCGCAATCAGCTGCTCGTTCAGCCAGTCGGATGCAAAATATTTGGGCACCTTGTAGAACTCATAAGACGGCAACTGGGCAGCCAGATGCCAGTCCTTGAGGTACAGATTATCCTTCAACTTCACATTGAAGTTCGGCTCCAGCTGCACCCTCGAATCGAGCATGTTGCTTTGCCAGCGTCCTAAAAAATCGTGGAATTTTAATTCCAATTTGGCGTGACTATTAAAATAGGTCGCATTGCAGTCGGCGACTGGCACGGCTAGATTGCCGATGCGACGCCTGAGGTAGTCGAAATTGATGTGGCCACCAGTTGAGCAATTATCGTTTGCATCCCTCCCGTTGTTGTTGTTGTTCTGTTGCGCCCAATTGCGGCACTCCCAACTGTTGGAGACATCTGTTATGATGACGGGCCAGTTGGGCCGCATGTATTTCCAATAGAATTCGTTGTAGCTCAGCTCGGCGGCGGCCCGTCGCTCGATAATCCAATTTCTGTTGTTCACATCCAGCTGCGAACTTTGTTCTGGTTGCAGCGCCAGCAGCTCCGGCGCCGCCTTCTCCGACGCCATGTCAGAAAAGCCAAAAAAAAAAGAAAATGTAAACAAAATATGACTTGAGATTGGCGAGTGTGATACAAGGTCATGCGAGAGAGTGTGCAACGGGTTTGCTATCTCTGCGCAATATCTATCAGCATTTTGAAGTATTTGATAGTAAGATAGTATTTTTTCAGTTGCTATGAAGTGATAATCAATCAGGTTTGAATGGCGTGTCAAATAGATTTTATATATCATTAGATTAGTGCCACAACAGCTGTGACGTCACGTTCCTCTATCATTTGAACGAAGCTGCGCAGTGCGCAATTCTTATATTCATGCAGTCCAGTGAGGAGCAATTATGTTAAGTGCTTTACAGACTACTGTTAAGTGTGTAGTTTGTACACATGCTTAGCCCATACACAAACCAGTCAACCGTTTTAAATTTGAAATGAAAAATACACTTTAAAATTGTATTTTACTGCATTCTGTTTGTCATTTTATTGAAATTTATTCGCTTAACATTTTATCCATTATCAAGTTTTAACTACAATTTGGATTTACATACACTATATTCATTTCATTGTGTGTGTGTGTGTGTGTGTGTTCTCACAATATGCAATAATCCGCAATTTCACATTTTGAAGTGACGTTTGAAGAATTCAAATCGAAGGTTTATTTGTGTAATTATGTATGTGTGTGAGCTTGTGTATAAATTGCATCGTGTTCTATATATATATATATATATATATATATAAGTATATATATATATATAGATTTGCATGTATGTAAGTATAAACTTTACAGATATTTTTATGCCCTCGCCTTGTAGGCAAACATTTTTAGACTAAGAGCTAACGCTTGACTAACAACTTAGATAGTACAATGTAATTGTAATTTAATTCAATATTCATATTTAATTCTTTTACTAGAAAACTATAGGTTTTGTTATTTTTGTCTTCATAAATTATACCAAACGGTGTGTGATACTGTGGTAAAAGTGTTATATACAGATAAATACATACAAAAATCGTATAAAATACGTCATAAAAAATTGTAACAATAGTCGGTTTTTATATATTTTGGCATAGAAAATGTACAATTATTGAATTTGCTCATTTAATTTCATTATATATATATATTTATTTACTTAAAGACTACGCACATTTGACTAGATTTGTTTTCTTTGTAGGTATAGAAGGTACAGAGATACTGACAGAGTTTTCTTTTATTTAAAAGGGTTTTTTTTTTTTAATGGGATGGGGGAGAAGGTATTTGTTTATAATAATACTCGAGAGTGACAAAAGTTTGCTATTTGGAATTACCAAATCCAACCTACATTTAGTATATACAATTTTGTGGCATGCAGTTGAGGCGGCTGCCACGCCTACTTTGGCTTACTAACTAATTTAGTGTGTGGTACGCTATTGATTTATTCAGTATTCATGCATTTTTACAACTGCTCGCAACTGTTTAAAAAATGTGTAACTAATTAATTAATAAACATTTATTTAATGCCTCGCCTTAGATGCGCAAAGCTTTCAGTAATTTCCTATTAATAATTGTATATATATTTATAGTATTTATAATATGAATATTATTTAAGGTAAGTGTATGCTTTCCCACTTTTCAATATTTGCATCAACATTAATCTAAGAAAATTATTTAATTATAGTTTTATTACATACTTGATATGTAGTTTTTCATACAAACTAAATCAATCAAACCGGAAACATAATGATAATAATTGATAACAATTGTTGTTCGTTTACTATTTAGCATGTTTGGTCCAGTTGAAAGTCGCAATTGGGATTTAAATCGAATTTCTTGTGGGTGTTGACAGAAAACCGTTAATTAAGCTGCTTGCAGGTGGCATATAAATAAATTGGGTGTACTCATTTCTTGGCAGTCTGTAGATTGTCACAAAAAACTTAACCGAAAATTCAAAGGGTTTACATAGAACCAAGAGAGAATTATCCAAATACTTAGTACTTAGTCTAAACTAGACTTAAAGCTTATACAAACCATAGCTAGGCCACCTTATCTCAACTAGAATGCAATTCATTTTAATCAATATTCTACTATATATAGGTATATAGTTATATATTTATTTATTATATTTTTATATGCAGCAAAATCGCTTCGTTGCATGCCCCGCCAGTTACTGTAGCTAAAGTCTGGCCTATTGTACAACCTGTCCTAATTTATGGCTTAAATTTAATTAGCTGGAAGTACAATTATATGGATCGTCAGTGCGAAAATTGGGATGATCTTCGTAGGGCTTGATCCCAGCTGCCTTCTTTTCATCACGTATCTTCTCCACCTGTTGCATGACGCGCAGAAAATTGCCGCCAGCCAATTTGGTCAGCTCATCGATGGTCCAACCACCTCCTAACAGTTCAGCGAATAGCGTTGGATACGAGGATACATCCTCCAGGCCTTTAGGTGTACTGTAAGCAAATAGAAAGGGAATTACCATGACATATACGAGTATGCTGCTAAATTTGAAGTCATATTTTCTTTTTTCTTGAAGAAACCAAGAAACAAGCTAAACAAACAAGCAACTTCATGTCAATATGGACATGTGACTTCCACCTATGCGCCACAGCTAAGGAAACTATCTTTACTTATAAATTTATATAAACATATGATAGCCATGGGAAAGATAAATCTTGGATTACTCACCAGACTCTGGATCAAATCATCAAAACTAAATGTTGTATAATTATTTTTAAGTTCAAACAAGAATTTAAGTGAAATTGTTTCTCTTCTCTGAGTGTCCGAGCGTAATCGAATTTGTTTGAAAAACCAAAAAGAAAATCTTGTCAAAAACGGGCAACTAATCTAATAAACTTGCTGAAATTCCTTAAATTATAGCCAATAAAATATTCCACACACGTACACACACACACACACACACACATACACACACACACACACACACACATGCGACACATACGCACATACAGCATTGTCCTCAGAAGCAATTCATTTACTGTATGCCGAAAATTGTCATAAAAATTAAATAAAATGCAAAGCCAGCGGCAGAAATGTGTCCAAGAACTGTTTGGATAATAAAGCAGGAATTTATGTAAGTCTGAGCCACAGAACACAAATAAATAACAAACAAACCAAACAATACCAAATAAATAATAAATTAATACTTCTGGCTTCTCACTTGTAAGGAATGCACAAATAAATAATAATTTACTTTTATTATGCAGCGTTTAGGCAACGTTTCAAATGACATGGAAATATTTAATGTCTGTGCGTACTTGGTATACAGGGTGTGCTTTTTGTAAGTTTTATAAGTATGTAAAGTATGTGGGCTATGCAAAAAAATGTAAAAAGTGCTTAACTATTTTGGTTTATTTTCAAAATCAATTTAGTTGTAGTTCAAATCTGATCTAGCTTTTTCGAATGTTTTGTATGTACATGTTCATATTTGACCAATATAAAGTACTTCGGGCATTCTTCAAAATGCCAATTTAAAATCAATTTAAGTCATTTGCCTTTAGTTGGTTGTTATATTTGTACCATTGAAAATTTATTACAAAGGTATGAGACAGCAAAAGTTTGTAGCTGGCAGAAGCATCTCCGACTCCAAAAAGTATTTATATATATAAATATATATACATATATAACAGTCTGTCTGTTCAGAGATTATAATACGCTTTAACTATAAACTAGAAACTATTTCTACATGGTTTAATTTTAGCGATAACTTTAACTATTTCTCCTAGTCGAGCTCTCTCTCGACTTGAGCCTTGTTGCATGTCAGTAGTAGTTGCAATGCTGGTTGAGTTGCCTCTGCGGCTGCTATTGCTTATGTACATAAATATACAAACAATCGAAAATATTTCAGTTATCTACTTGCTTTTTGTGTGGCATTTCAATATTATTTTGTGTACTTGGTCTTCAATCACTCATTTGCGGTTAAGGCCTTTAGATAGCATTCAATTATAAGTTCGCATGATAAATAGAACACAATAATTAATTAGCAACTTCTGTGGTTGCATTGTTAGTATTCCTTATTAGTAATGACTAAAACATGCGACAAACTGACCAAAACTGTGAAAATATGTCATGTCAGTGCAGCAGCAACTAGTAAAAATAGTTGCAACAAGAGTGCAGCTACAAATGTTGCTTGTTTGTTTAACGGGCCGAATGTCAGTCATTAAGTGAAGCGGAAACGTGAGGAAAAGCGGAAAAATACCATTTGACATTTTGTAATTTCATAGAATTTTACATTATTTATTGTGGAATTTTCGGGAGTTGTGCGTCACTGTTTCTGTACGGGTGTGTGTGTGTATGAGTGTATGTGTGTATGCCTGAATGTGCATGTCCTGTTGCGTGAGTGGCCTATAAATATTCATAAGCGCCATTTCAGTGTTGCGTTTTATTCTTTTTTTTGGTATATTCTCTTTGTTCGGCGCGCGAAATGAAGTTCGCTTCGCATGGAAAATTGATTTACATGAAAATTGTTGTTAAAAATGTTCATTTGTATATAACACATTGCAAAAACAATTACCAAAAAGTCCGGCATTTTTTTTTCGCTACATAATATAGTATAAATATTTAATTGAAAAACACGCATCAAATGAAAAGGCTGCCGCACAGACACAGATAACGATCGGAAATTCAATGTTGTTCAATGTTTTCGTCGATTTGCTGTTTTAGCCATGTGTCCAGCATGAAATGCAGTGGCACGAAAATGTATGCAAATTCACTGGCTGGCCTCCAGTAAAATAATTCTGATTCATGATAACGATAATAAGAGTATGTCAGAAACAATGCTGTCCTCAAACAAACAAAACATGTTTGTGGGCGGCATTACAACAATGTTTCCATAAATGGCTAAACGCTTGAATTGTGTACAAAAATATGGAGAAACTTCTCGGAGCATTTTACGATAAACATAAAATTTACCTTGTCCTAAATAACTTTAATACTATAAAGATAATCTTCATTGAGAATGTGTTCATTAAAACAGCTGATTATAAATTCGCCGAAATATTGGCTTGCCTTCAAAGTTGTGTACAATTATAAAATCAGCTTTATATATTATCAAACAAGGGTTTTGGAGTGCTTTTAAAAGATAAGATTACAATAAAAAGAATACGATAAATGGGTTTTAATTGTTGCATGCAAGAGCGAAAAGTTGCTGAACAAATAAATCAGCCCTGAGGTCGGCAGCATAATTATCTGCAGCCTTTTCTCCCTATTGAATTGGAGACCTTAACGACCCCCAATATGAATTGCCACCCGCAATATGCCAATGTTAAGCTCCTGTACTTAAATAGAATCAATTAATAACTTAAAAACCACCTGAACTGTGAGTGAGACACAGAGTGAGAGGGAGAACTCTGTCTCTCTGTGTGTGTGTGAAAGAGAGAGAGAGAGAGAGAAATGCCAAGTGCTTTACAGTTTCAGTTATTGGCTCGAAGGCGAGCAGGGTGGCAGTTGAAAACCGTTGAAGCTTGTGGTCGAGGAAAATGCACATTTAAGTGAAATAAATGACTTTTACTTACTAATTAATGCCGTCATAGCCGGCGCCGAGGCCAACGTGATCGATGCCAGCGACGCGCTTAATGTGATTAATATGCGCTGTGTATGAATAATAAGGTGTGTGTGTGTGTGTGTGTGTGTGTGTGTGTGTGTGTGTGTGTGTGTGTGTGTGTGTGTGTGTGTGTGTGTGTGTGTTGGCCGTTTTGCATTTGGTCAGCAGGATATCGAATGACAGGGTTGCCATCAACATTCGGTCATCATCGTCATCATCATCGTTGTTGTTGTTGTTAAGTTCATTAAGTACCATTGTTAAGAGAGCACAGTTTGGTTGGTATTGTTATGGTTGACATCATCGCCATAAGCCATCGTTATTAAAATTGTGCAAATTGTAAATGTGTCCAGAGCGCAGCGCGACAATGCCATGATGAAAAGATGGAAAGAGAAGCAAACAAATCATGTTGCATTAGACAACTTCACGATAAATTTGAAAACACGAAAAAAATGTGATAAGAAGGAAAACAGTATAAAATTGTGATATTTATTGGCGAATAGCTCAAATACTCTTCAGAAATAATACGCATACAATTAAATGGAAGTTTGTATGATAAAAATTAATATGCATATGTGGAAAACAGATAAAAGTATCACAGCAGCTGGAACAGTTTTGATGAGTAAACTAAATTGAATAAATTTAGGAGAACAATTTCAATTCTGATCTCCTGTTTAAGAATATTTATTTATTGAAGTGTGTCTGCTTCACTCATCAAATTCAAATACCCTTCTGCCTGGGCTATAGAGCAGAAGCCACCGATTTGTGTGGCAGCCACCGAAACCGGAAGTGATTACGTTCGCTATTTTGATAGCGTGTCAAAAGCAATGACAACACAAAATTGGTGAAAAGAAGACGAAGAATAGCTGACAGCACAAGCCGAGAGGCAATAAAGAACTAGCTGAAACAATGGCCAGTGGACAATCAGTGGTGCTGGCATTTCTTATGGCAGTGCCACATAAACCACTTCAACTTCAAGTTAGTGGCGTTAATTGTTTTGGATGTTAAATGCACGAGAGTTTTTTTCTTAGTTCACAAA
Source organism: Drosophila basisetae (assembly GCA_035041595.1). Taxonomy (NCBI): domain Eukaryota; kingdom Metazoa; phylum Arthropoda; class Insecta; order Diptera; family Drosophilidae; genus Drosophila; species Drosophila basisetae. The sequence continues at coordinate 5,422,595 of JAWNLB010000162.1, forward strand.
TTAAACAGCTTGAACACAACTGCAGTGAAAATGAATTTTTACTGCAACAAATATAAAAAAAAAAATGAATACTTAGTTATGATATTTTGATTTTTTTAGAAATAAATAAAAAAGAGATGAGACAAATGCTTCTAAATAAATATAATAATAGTTAGTAATCTTAAGATTCGCTTACCGACTGCATCCTGAACGGTTGAGTTGTCGCTACAAGACAAGAACTTGGAGTAGAAGTTGACCATGACGAGGCCACCATTTTTGGCCAGCGACTGCAGGATATCATCCTGGACATTGCGACTCGTGTTGCACAGCTCGTAGGCCGAGGAATGGGAGAATATAACGGGTGCCTCGCTCACCTCGAGAGCATCGCGCATGGTGCCCTTGGACACGTGCGAGAGATCCACCATCATCCCCAGCCTATTCATCTCGCGTATGATTGTCTGCAAAGGGAGAGAGAGAGAGAGAGAGAGAGAGAGAGAGAGAGAGAGAGGAGAGAGAGGCGTGGAGGGAAAGTCGGATTAATGAAAGTTCGTTAGTCAGTGATTAGATGCTAGACAGCGCTGGCTGTGTCATTAAATGGCTTTCATATCAAAATGCGGTGCCATAAACTAAGGCGATGTCATAAAACATAAGTAATGAGCATTGAATGCTGCCACAAGCAGCCCAAGGAGCTCCAAACAGTTTCATTACGCATGTACTTTTATTTAACCTTTGACTGCCATCCATATGCCTAAGTAAATTGATATTGCTGTCGTTGTGTGTGTTGAACTCTCTTCGCCCCGTTGTAATTTGTATTTATGCGCGGATTTATGGGCACCGCTGTATGTGTGTGTGTGTGTGTGTGTGTGTCGGTGAGCTGTGTGTTTACTGTGCGTGTGTGAGCAGCTTACATAATTACTAATCTGATGCACGTTTGCTGCCACAAATTTTGAGCAAATTAATTAGTAGGTTAGAAGATTAAGTTGAGCATTGCGATACTCATCAGGCACTCAAAGCGAGCTTTAAATTCACAAATTGCACATTCATATTGTGGAGCAGAGCATCAATTTAATGATTGATCTATAATAGTGATTATTAAGATATTTGCAATGATTAACAAACCACAACAAAATTACAAATTTTCTCAAGAAATATATAGTTAATATTTAGTTGCAAACGTTGAATCAGACTTGAGATTAAAGCAATTTCCCACTTCTGAAAGGCCTATGGAAAAAAATAGATAGAACTTTTGCACACAGTCAGCAAAATGGAAATAAATTTGCAAAACGAACCACAAATGCTAAAAACACACACACACACACACACGCACACCCACATACAATGTTTAGTTAGTCAGCTGTGTGTGTTTTGTGTGCGATGCCGTCTCGTAGATAATTTTTAATTGCAGTTAGATAACGGTACTGAGATGTGACCAAATAGTCAATAGCCAAACGAGCCGGCTGTTTATTTGCGTCTGTTTGGCCTTAAATTAGCTAACAAATTGCAGTTGGCCAAAATGCTCAATGGCCCCGATGCCTGTGCATTTAATGGGCGTGGCATTAAAGCGGTAAACACAGCCACAACTAATTGGGAGCCAAGTTTAATAGTGTGTGTACGTGTGTGTGTGTGTGTGTGTGTGTGTGTGTGTATGAACGTTGTGTTCCAGAAAATGTGTACTAAATGCTTATTGTCGCCTAATTACGCGCAAACATACACAGACACGCACACAATACACATAAATTTGGGCGGCTCAAGTGCCAGTGTACTAAACTATTGAGGGGGCGTGGTTGACAGAGAAATATATATTAATTGAAATAGATGGAGATAGAGACAGATAGACAGAGAGACACAGAGAGAGAGAGAGAGAGAGAGAGAGAGAGAGAGAGAGAGAGAGAGAGAGAGAGAGAAATGGCAGTTCTCCGTTCATTAAATCTTAATTAACGGTGCATGCTCATTTATATATGCGTGCACTGAAAAAAAAACACGAATAAAACTACAATTTATATAAACTTAATACTTATAATAGATCATCAATATTGTCAATATTGTGTTCAGATATAAACTCTCGATCGATAAATCGATATATCAAATTGTGGGTTTTATTGCTATTGGAAATGTATGATATCGATATTCGCGAACAGGGCAAGTTATCGATAAAATGAAATCAACATTATGTGAGTATGGTTAACGAGAACTTATATTTCAAATTGGACTTTCTTTCCCAAATAATCTCTTGATCGGCGTGTTCATATAGAGGCCAATAGCTATCAGGATTGTATACTGATCAAGGAAATATATATTTCCTTCTGTCTGTTATATACTTTATTAGATACATTTTTAGTAATTTGCACCAGCTTGAGTTGAGCACATAGTCACTTTTTAAAAACTTTGATAATAATAGTGTGGAAATTGTTGTTAGTTTCTTTTTACTAACAAAACCATATATTTACCCACCGTTTTTTGTAAAATATCTTTGATTATGTAAATATTCCAATCACTGAAATGAATGGAATTGACTAGCGCTAAGCCAAAGCCAATTGTCTAACTTGAATGCAACTCACTCAAATTTTGTACTTTGTTAAATGCTATTTGAATGGATTACGCTTTCAAAGGGTTCTTCTCTTAGTGCATGTGTGTTCAATGTGCTGTTTATAGTTACTCGAAGCAGTAAATTAAAATTACCAAATTATTTGGTGATTAATTACTAAGGCCATGACAAATTGTTTGCCAAAACGTTTTTGTTCATTTATATGATACGAAATATCCATTTGGCATATATTGTAATCAAATTACGTTTTACATTTCATTTAGCAATTAAAATAACTGTAATCAATTTTATTTGCAACATATGAAAAAGATTATTTTAAATATTGTTTTTTTCGGATTTAATTGCATTTATAATTGAGTCCATCGTATGGGCAACATGTCGTATGCTTAATACAATGTATCTGTATAATGAAAAGGAAAAAAGTTATTGAATTCATAATTATGCTTAATGCATTAAGTGTGGTTCGCCAAATGATTGAAGATTGTTGAATAATATATAAGCACAAACCGATCGAAGTGCTGTAAAGTAATTTATATGCATGTCCTGCCCTAACCACACCAGCCTCCCTTGGAATTGTGAAACCTTATTAAACCTTACACAAAGCATTCAAAATGGCCGAAAGGCACTCAGAGAAAGATGCGCTCACAATGGGCATCACAGGATCTGTTTTGAGTGACAGCCAAATTGAGGACCAACATTTCACAATGCTCATTACTGTCAGACTTTGCTTCTACATCGATATGCCTCTCAGCGGGTGGGCTTCAACTACGGTTTCAGACAGCGCTTCAGCTACGGCTTAAAAAGCTGTCAGCGGACAAAAATTGGACGATGGTCATCCTGGCATTCAGTCACCGAGTTGACTGATGCCCATTTTTTGCTACTTTGGCGCATTGTTGTCCTTTGTTAGCCAATTCCATTGGGTACGTCTGTGTAGACTTTACCAAAACTTTTTTTTTTACCTGGGTATTTAACATATAAGCCCCTTGAAAAATATTTTATATATTTCTAATGCTTTGGAAAAAATGGTTTCTCTCCACACAAATTACTAAGCTCTGCATAATCCCATTTTATATTAATTTTAATGTTAACTGTCACTCTCCTCAATATTGTTTTTTTTTTTTGTGTATTTACCGAAAATTTCAGATTAAACCAATTTAATTTTTTAATATTTAATTATCGATATGTTGTGTCCAATTCGCGTTTCACATTTCAGTGTGTGTGTTGAATATAAAATTGTTATTATGAATGTTGATTTTTTTTCAGTTCTGATTTTTATGTAGATTATCTAGCGATTGCCATTTAATGCACTGGGCCTCAATTCAATTCCCATTTTTGATCAGCACAGGCAAATATTATAAAATATGCTTAGAGCTTTAATATTCCATTAGCAGAATTTCGATGCAGATTTATGTTCATCGATAACAACAAATACATACATACAAACAATTAAAATGAGTTTCATGTTCAAAAAGTGCATTTAAGTTTGTTAAAATCTGCGCTAAAATTGAATAACACTGGCAAATAAATAAACTGGTATTCCACAAATCGAGTTGGTCGACCATGCCCCACCCATACTTCCATGCCCCTACTTCAACCTCCCTGCAGCCGCCAAACAAACACACATGCAAAGTTATTCAGCTTACGTGCGGAGGCATTAGCGTAGAATGAAAAAGTCATTAAAAACTTTAAATTGAAATAAAATAAAGTGCATATTTATATTTATATATTTTATTTACTGGCTTTCAAATGCCTCACTGCATTTAACAATCTCCTGATACTGGGAAAAAATAAGGACAATGGTTATAAGGTCTGCTATAAATAAAACCGGCAGATGTAGTAATTGACAAAAAGCTTTGTAAACTATTATTTGTTTTTAATTTTATTATTGTGTGCGCAACAGTTATTTTTCCAAGAGTAAATTTCGTCAAAAAAGTGAATGGTTTCCAAGAAATTAGCATACAACTATTCTTAAGATTAAAAATGCAATTAAATTCAATATAAATAAACGTTATTTTATTTCTCAATTTGATATTTGCAATATTTTACTTTCCACAAAGCCAGATGAAAATTGGACCAGAAAAGATAAAATTTAAAGTTAATTCAGAAAATATAATTTATTCTTCTCAATATGTTAAGTATTTAGCAGGATATGCTGATTCTGTCTGTTTGATTTGTTATTATTGAAATCGCGAATTACCCATGACGTCACTTAATCTGGAATGTTGTGTCGCCTCGAAGGGGCCTTTTCAATTTACAAATAAGATTTCGTTGTCAGCAAGTTGGTTTTCACATTTTGCCAACAATTGTTAGAATAATGAGAGTCAGCTGAGTTTGTTATCTATCCAGTGCTTACGCAGCACACATTCAGCCACAGAAAATCCATACAGAACCGAGAATTTACCCAACAGCAATGACCTAATAAATCCGTTTTATGTCTTGCCGTGGCGCCGCCTCCGACTGGCCGGAAATGCCGGCGGCTGTGGTTTCTACTGTGCCACATTCACAACTCGCCCTCCTCTCTTCGATTCATATTCAAATTGGAATTGTGGGCGTGGCCGTGGGGCCGCCATTTATTGACTGCGCCATTAGCTGCACTAATGATCCATTCAGGCACAACTGGAGCTGGAAAAGAAAAACCTGAAAGCGACCCCATATTCAAATTCAAATTCAAATTCACTGGCAGCCAGTTCCAGATTCAGATACACAAACAGACATCGACATTGTCAATATGCTTAATGGATTTTCAAATATTTAAACAGTGCTAACAACAACCGAGTTGCCATGCGGTTATTCACTCTGTTGGCTTCCAGACTCGAGTCTGAGACTAAGCAGGAGGCCAACTGAACTGCCGCCATGCCTCCAACTCCATTCTAAGTCTGGCTATCAGCAGTTGGCCGAATGCATTTGGCATATTTACGCATTTTATACATACAAATAAATTAAATGCTATTTGTGCGGTTGCTTCTTATGGCATTACTAATCACAATCTAACTGCAAATGGTTGGCATAACATACTCAAAATAAATATTATATTCGCAAATAATTAGTTTGAAACTACTTTCTAATTTGTGGGCAAGTATTTTGCTTTTAAATATATTATTGCATAGACATGCAAGGAGAAAAGATTTTCAATAAAACTAAGCTTTAACTCTTCAGTTTGAATATTTTGTCTGGGTGCTGACAAATGACAAATATTTACTCTTTTATTTTTACGTTGTAAAAATATACGTTCTGTAAACTGCCGGTAGCTTAAATTACATCAGTTGATGGCTGTCGGCGATTGGATTTGATTAGCAATCAAATACTCGATTGCAGCTGACTGTATACCTAAGCTCAACTGCAGGGCATATAACAACTTTTAGTGTACTTAAAGATGTTACTACTCTGACTCAAACTCATAGTTGCACTCATAAACAACGCATTGCGCACAAAAATGTTTGCCTTTCCCAGTTTCCCTCAATGTTTTTCTTTCTATTTTTATTCCTCGTTCTCTGCTTTTCCCCGTTTCCCTTTCCGCATTGATGCCTGTCAATGGCTTTAATTGAAGCTCTTAGTTGGTGGAACGGATGACGGCAGGCAGCAGAAGTGGGAATACAGAAGGGACTGGTAAGGAAAGCAACAATCAAGTAGCAAGGAAAACTGCAACTGAAATTACAACCCAGGGCATTTGTGGCAGCTGCAATTGCCTGAAATAAGATATAAGAGCCAAGATATACCTTGAAAGCAGCCAACTAAAGCAAAATAAGCCAAGCAAAATATGCTCAGTAAGGATGCACATAAATATGGGTGTGTGCGTGCGTGTGCGATTGTGCGTGAGTGTATGTGTGTGTGTGCTGGAGCACTACACACAGCAAATGTTGCAATAAATTGCTGGCAGGTGAAATTAATTGGAAAGATATTTCAGCTATTTTAGCAGCTATCCCTGAATTCTTTTGGGTCTGACTACTGAAAACTTAATTACGACTATGCAAATAGTCCTGTGTATATTTTGAGCTCGTTCGCTCAGCTAATTAATCCCTCTTCTCTTTGGCCAGGACATTCTTCCCACAGTTCACTCACTTGACAACTGAAAAAACTGGACCATTCGCACTAAATTATGCATACGCAGTGTGTGACACGCGCTCAACGAGTCGTGTCCTTGCTTGGACAACTCGACATCCAAACATCCTTTTGGCCACACCTCACATGACAGGCGGAGGCCTCAAGTCAAGTCTTTGCTGTTGGCTGCCTTTTGTTTTTGTTTTTTTCTTTCTGTTAGCAAGCGACGGCTTGACACTCTCTCTGTTCGTCTGTTGGAGCTCGTGCAAAAATCAATTCACTTTCCTAACAAGATACCTTCAACTAAAAGAACTAAGCAAGACAGATAGAGTTTCAATCTCAGTGTCGAGAATTCAATAGACTTGGAGACAATGGCATTAGAAATAAAATAGCTAAAACGAGCTGGAACAGTAAAATATGTAAACAAGCAAGTTGTTCTATGAATTATACTTCTACTAAAGATTTAATCTATGTTTTTTTTTATTTTAGCCAGAATCCATTAAAAACGCATTTAATATATATAGAATTGTTGTTTTGAGTTAGTTATGGTTACAGCTAAGTGTTTGCAAAGCTCTTAGGCTAAACTAGTGTTTCAAGCTTTGTATTAAATGTTTGTTTGAAGCAGCTAATGACACAACACAAGATGAGATATTCATTAAATATACATGCTATTTTCATTCAAAATATATTCTTTCACTGTTTTTATTCAGCAGCAAGCGTTACACAACACAGCGCCACAAATGATAAGCGATATCGAGTCGTCCACGTATATTGCGCATTCGCCACCTTGTACACGAAGAGCGATAGTTAATATATTTTTCAACTAGAAGTGACTTCGATTAGTTTACTAAAAAATTCATTAAAAACTTTTAGCGTTAGACAGGCAGACAAGCAGACATGCATCCAGGTAAGTGGGAAGGCAGTTAGCTTTGGGGCTGGGGTCTCCCTAAGCAGCCAAGTTGAATATTTTATAAACTGTCGTTAGAGCCGTTTTCCCTTTCTTCTCTGCACCTGCGCTGCAGATTTTTATACCAGGTCATACAATTTGTTGCAGTAGCCAAACAGAAGAGCGAAGGAAAATAAAAAATTACATGGAAAAAGAGGAAAAAATCACACGCTGAAAATCTCCTTTATAAGTTGCGACTGAGACTGGAAAATGGCTGCTTCGTGCTGATGGCTACGTCTGCGCCCGCTGGGGGCTGAGTCAAGCAGGACAACAACAGCTACAGCAAATATACAGCGACGTGGCGATGTGGTCCCTGCCTCTTGGATGGCTTGGCTTGGCTTGGCCTTAGTCTGGCCAAGATGGATGGCCAAATATTTAGTGGGAGGTCAGCCAGGTTGCAGCAGTTGTCAGCTGGCAGTCAGCTACCTGTTCTACCTGGTCGCAGCTGTCAGCTTGGCAAACTTGTGCCACGTTAGAAAACTTGCAATGTGAAAATCAATTTCATCAATTTTCTACATTCCCATTGGGTTAAATGGTGAACTTGTCTGCATTAGTGGGAAAGTCAGGAGTTGAACACAAAAAATTGTATTTTGCAAATGGGCCATAAAAATGAATCCCCAGTGCAATAAATCTAGGTTGAAGTTTTAAATTGCATAAGCTATTGTTAGATATATTATAAATGAAATATATATTATTATAGAGCGGTTTGACAACTATCTATCTCTGCTTGTGCTTCGAGCTTTGACGAATTAAATATGTAACTGGCATACAAAGTTTTCGGTTTCATAACTTTGTCAAAACTGAACTGATATTCACAAGTAATACATTTTTAGTAACGGTTTAACTTCTTAATGAATACTTAATTTAAAGTTGTATTCAAAACTTTCCATTGCCATAACTTTTTCAAAATTTATTCGATTTTCAAAATCCAATGCTCGACATTTTACATTTAAGGTTGAAAAACCATTGGTTTTTGAGCTTTGTATGGGAAATGATTTGTTCGATTAATGTGTTCAACTTATACCATCAAAATGTGTTCTGCTCAAAACTTTACGCTTTGATAGCCTTGCCGAAAAAACAACGCTTTTCATGCTTGACGTCTAGATACATACCACCTATATTCGATCGTAATTCATGTTCAAATTCGAAGGGCATCGACCAGTTCTTGGCCCCAGACTTAATCTGGACAATAACCTCGTGCCACACATATGTGTGGTAGGATCTAATTTTGCCAAGCGAATGAATGCGAGCGAATTGCTAAATGGATTTTTGGCAGCTGCTTGGGTAAAACATCAAACGAAACTTCTTGGCAAAGGACTCAAATTGTGTCTTAACCTGGACTCAGCATGCATTAGCAACACGCCGAGCAGATGGGTAAGGGTGTAAAGAGGGCGTGGCAAGAGTGGCAGACAAAAAGGCGCTTTAGCCAACGTTGTTGTTACAGGTGAATACATTCTGTGCAAAAGGCGAAAACAAAGCCGTTACCCATGTGGCTAGATAATAACATTCCACGAGGCCCATTCCCATTCTCATTCCCAAAATGCCAACTCCTCAATTCCAATGCTTTGGTGGCTCAGCTACAATCTCAGACTGCCGACAGGTGTACGCCAACAATTTTCAGTTGAATCTCGGCCAGCTTTTTGCTGCAGTCTCACATTTTTAGCCCCTTTCAGACGTGCTCAGACAATGGCCCAAAAAGGTCAACACTAGTAGGGCCTTAACCCATTCGACATGGGGGCCACTTTAGGGTCGTTTAGGGGTGGAGTCATAGGATGCGAAGCAGATTTCTAGGCTCTTACATGGATGTGAGTTGTGCTGCTGGCTCTGCTGCATATGTAATTGTGTGTGAGTTTTTGCATTTGTGTGTGTTTTGCTTGCGTGTATTGTTGGACAGCCGAAAGCTGTGTAAATAGCATTTAAATCCCAGGTATTTTCTATGGGTTTAATTCTGTACTGAGTTAGTCACCATCGGCTCGTTAGATTTTGAGCAGACTAAACCCTTAGGCTAGCCTGGGACCTATTGGGTTAGACAAGCTTTACAAACAGTAGCCAAATGGAATAGGCATGTAGTCCATCTGAATGATGTCTGCCATCTTCTCGGTTGCCCCAAGAGCCCAAAAAGCAAACTGAAGTTTTAAAATGCTAACTTTTCTCTTTAAACTTGAACTGCGAACTCAGCAATTAAGTGTATGACAAAAATGAATCGTTGTACATATTTGGAATATAATTTTCAACACATGTGTTATAATAAATTTTTGCATCTTATTTTTTTAAATCGAAGCATTAATTTGATGAATTTTTAAATTGGAAAAATTACATTCAAGCTAATATGTGTCGTTTTTCATACACAAACATGTGTCATAAAAATATCAGTCTGTGAGGTAGATACAAAAAATGTCATTTGCAGAGATGCCATTCATTTTAGTCTCCAATAAATACGAAAATTGTATCTACCATAGAACCTGTTGCCTGTGGTTCTAATGAAAGTTTTATTTTATTCCCCCGTAGGACAGGGTCAGAGGTTAGAAGACACCGTTGACGAATTTACATATCATGGATCAAACATTCATCTATGGGCTGTGCTGCCGGAAAAAGGCAGGGCTTGGGATGTGCCCAGGTCGCCTCGAGCACTGTTGGAAAAACAACACGCGTCTAAATACATATGCATAAATTTTACGCACAACTGAATTGCGATGGTGATGCTGATGCTGTTGTCGTATGTGTGTGTGTGAGTGTGTGTGTGTGTGAAAGCGGATGCGGATGGCGATGTGTGTGTGGTTGGCTTGGTTTTGGCTGTAGTATATGCAGCGATTGGGTGCGGAAATCTGCACGAAGAAGAGCTGAAAAACAAACCACATTGGGTGAAGGGGGTGTGTAAGGGGCAGGGACAGTTAAATAGACAGGCTGACAGGCGTCGCTGGGCGTGCAGAATTCTGAAATGCCGTCATTAATCTTTATTTGTGCCGGCGAATGCGTGAATAATTTAGCTACCTAATAATAAATCATTGCAGCTGTGCATTAGTTGACTGTCGCTCATATACATATACTCGTATCTGTGTGTATGGGTGTGTGTGCGTCTCCAACTCTCTTTCACTCTTTGTGCCTTTGCTTATCTCCCAGCGGAAGTGCCGAGTAACATGCTTAAATGCTTATCAAATTTAATGCGTTTCCACTCCCCAGAAACCTGATGAGCATTAATTAATTGCCAGTGCCACAATGGAACCACCTCCAGCTTGTCATTCAAGTAGTAGCCGAAAACTTTAATAACTGCCCCAACCCCATCCCCTAGCTTCAAAGACAGCACAGGTTAGCCAAGTCCAACCTCTATGTAAGTGCGAAATGTTGGTTATATGTCAAAAATTTAATTTCACCAAATGAGCGGTTTTAAATTACGCATACGACGCATGGGCAAACATTTGTACATTTTGTGTGTATGTGTTCCCAAAGGCCATGTTATACTGATTTTGACTATTTTTATGATTCACATTTGACAGCATGGATTTAGATTGTGTAATTGAAATGGTTGGTAAAGTGGATTAAATAGTAAAATAATTAATAGCTATGCATAATGAGTTCAAATATATCTATGCATTAAGCTAGCTGTATTCTCGTCTTTAAAATATGATTTTTATTTATATATTATATTATTTATGAAAAACGTTTTGTGTCTTACTCAATCGAAAGCGGATGCCAAAACAATTATGCATATTAAAAAGCGAGAAATTCACGAGATATTTATTTGTTTGCAGATTTTCTATAGCTATATTTGCATTATGTATGTGAATATATTCAGTATGTTTTTTGTATACGTGTCTGTTAGCGATTTTTCACCGGGCAAACGTGATGTGTGTGTAGTATCCAGGGAACAGAACACACTCGTTTGTCGGGTTTCAGCAGCCTTCAAACTTTTGAATTCACATTTAACGAAAGACTAAAGCACCAAACAATCATGCCACATTCAAATGAAAATTAAAATTCCTATATGGCAATGTGGAGATAATTTGATTACGTCTCAGAAATATTCTAAATACTAAATTGCAAATGTAAAATGTGAATTGTGTAATCCAAAAAATGTTTGGTCACAAGGCACATTTCGTGTTTGCTGCAAATGCATTTAGCTGTTGAATAGGAATTTAAATTAAACTATGCACAGCCCGACAAAATGATGGCTTAAATATTCCCAAGTTGTTGACCAGGTGCACAGAATACTTGAATACTATTCGTGTTCTATTTTGGTATTTTGGACATCTTTGCGAAAGTGCCAGCCAGCAAGTGCAATTAAATATTCAAATGTGTCCTATCAATAAATGGTCTGAAAATTTGTGATAGAGCAATTTGGTATACTGTATCCTGGCATTCCGGTAGACATTTATCGGGTTTCCCCTTTTCACAATTTTGGTTCCTTTCATTTTGCATACCCTGCAGCTGAAATGAATTCACTGAGAGGATATATGATATGATGTATATGATATAAGATATCTGCGATATTCCAGCAAGATTCTAATTTGTAAATTCTTTTAAAACAATAGTTTTATTTATAAAATCAATTTGAGGTATTTGCTACAGGGTATTTTTTAGTAGTGCATTCTCTTTAATTTAATTTGTTTTTTATTTTATTTTGTTTTTTTTTTTGTATTTTTAAATGCATGCAGCTCGATGCAGCTGCATTGTGGTCAATGGCAGTGTCAAACTTGCAAATATTTTCAATTAAAAGCGTTTGCCTTACACTCCATCTCTCAATCTCTCTCTCTCTCTCTCTCATACATTGACCATCTCTCTCTTTTCTCTCTCTCTCTCTCTCTCTCTCTCTTCGCTGCACTGTAGATATTTGATGCACTTTTGACTCGATTTAATTGTATTTGCTATATATATACAGAGCTGTTGTTTGTGGCAAAAAAATAAGGGGGCGTAAACAGCAGGTTGGCATCAATTTGCGAGCTAAAGTTAAAATGCTGACATTTTTGGTCAGCATAACGAAGGGAATCAGGCTGTAATTCACAGCAGCTGCGTTCAGGTGTGCATTTAAATTGCAGATAAATATTTGTGCATTTTGTGAATGGAATTTATGGTGTAATCATTTAAAAGTTATTCGCTTTTCTGGAATGTGCATTTGCCTTAATATAGGAAATATAAAAGATTTTTTTCTTGATGTTATCAATGAATAAATTGTATGGCTTTATTTGGCAACTCGTCTATATTCAGTCGGTATGGACTGACTTTATTTTTTTGCGGCTAAAAGCCGATACACCAAATTTCATCTGCTGAATAGGAAATCTATGAAATATTTTGTTGTCAATGCAGTTGTATTTTCAACTTATTATTGAACTAGTTTAAATACGTTCTTTTGCTTGTTTGCAAATGATAGTTTTGTAGTCATCTTAAGCTGTTTATAAATGAAAATTGGATCGTTCTACTGCTATGTATAGCTTTCAGTCTGTAATGGGTTTTCGAATCCTCCTTCCTTCTAGCTTGGAATATTCATCATCGTAATCAGATGTAATTGCCAGGGCACATGTACATTACATGAATGCTCCTGGTAACACCTTATTCACCCACTTAATTAAATTTCAGAAGCTTAGCTGCCTGGTTCCTGTAGAGACCAGACTTCACTGAAGCAGTCTCAAATGGACAAGATTATTTCGAAGAATCGTTGTTGTTGCTTGTTGTTTTCGTTGCTGTGTTTATATCACATATCAAAACATTTTCAGTTTTACTTCAGGGCTAAGAACCTTATTGACTAATTTTACTATGCTCATCAATTACTATATCTGTAGGTATTTTTGTGAGACGACTGTGTTTTATGGCAATAGGTGGACTGGTACCCACAAACATAATAAGCATAAATGTCATTAAATTATATCTGGTAAATTGATATATGCCTATTGGATATTTAATGAACTGTGCTAGCAACGTTTGGAGCGTCTGCTGTTTCGTGGATAGATTTGCGTAGCAACGGTCAATGTATACGGAGCATTTTTTGTGGCCAGCTCATGCTCTAGGGAATTGTGCATGTTTCTAATTGGGCACTTTGCTTACGACTTCAATTGTATTTGTAAGTGTGGAGAAGGAGGTGGATGGAGCTGTGGACACACAATTTGGAAGGTCCACATCAAATATGAATGAATTGCTATGGTTGCATAACCGATCTGCGGGGAAGCAAATGTAAATTTATTGGTCGACAACCAAGTAGAAGCTAAAAAAAAATTGATATTGAACTATGTTGGAATAGAAAATATAATTGAGATTTTGATGTCAAAGGAAAAGCTTATTAAAAATGTATACAATTACTTACTGATTACGATTCAAATATTATGAAAAGGTTTTATGCTGCCCCATCTACAATTATATATAAAACTTTATTTGTAGCTTAGCTTAGCTTAAACAAAAACTAATACAAATAAATTATTTAATAATAATAAATATAAATATTTGTATCGATGTTAATAAAATCAATATATTAAATCAAAACTTATGTTGTTATATTGACAATAATCGAAATCGATAAGGGCAAAGGGAATTAAAAATATTTGTACCAGATTTGATTTCACGATATAAAATGATTTTATTGATCTGGTTTTAATTTAGCTGAAAACCACAAAATTAAAACCAATTACTTTTCAAATCGCACAGATGTCAGATTGCAATATCAATTTACATTTTATTTTAGCTGTAGCTGCCACATAACTTACATTTGTACATTGGCAAAATAATTATTAATAAACAAGAAACAAATTATAAAATTATAATCAAATATTTATCGATTTCGCTAATGGCATATGGCGTGTGCAACAACAATAATTGTAACTAACAAAGAACAGCCAACTAATTATGGAATGCAATTGCACCGCACAAACCACAAAAAACATTGCGTCTATTGCCAGCAGTGCATAATTTAATTATAAACCACTTTTTTGTTGCGCGAGTGGGGGTTAGCATGGGAGTGCATAAGCGCTTCTAAGCTGCAAAATATTTAATTAAATATTAAACTATAATTTTGTTAGACTATTAACACATAAAGTTGTAAGTTTGTCGGAGCAGCTCACAAAAATTGTTAATGGTATTTGACGGGAAGCAACTGACGCGCACCACAAAGGGCAAAAAGGAGACAACGGTTTAAGGGACGTAGTTGGGGTGGCATACAACTTTTTCACTAGCTGCATAAAACTTTGCGTGGCTTAGCGGAAGTACGTGTGTGTGTGTGTGTGCGTGTGTGTGAGTGCTAGTGTGTGTTGCAAAGTGCACAAAAGCATAATTAAATACATAATGAGCAAGGCAACAATATTCATATTTCAAATTTTTGTGTATTATGTAGAAAGCTTTACAAAATTTGTTCAACTGACAAACTAAAGTGCGTGTGTGTGCGTGTGCGTGAGCTGAATTGTGCAGCTCATTATGACTAACTACTACATGCTTATAAACAACCAAGAACAACAATATTTACTGCTGCACGTAGCTTTTTTGTTTGCATCCTATTTGCATGCTATAATTTCCATCTAGTAAACTGGAGTTGCTGTGCTAAAGTGGTTGCTGCTGTTGTAGACAACCACTTGAAGTGCACCTGAGATCAAAAATGCTATTCACTTACATGGCTTATATGACAGATAGACGAGTGCCGATTACCTTAACTCATGCCCAATTAAATCTCAACTTGTCGTAGAGAATTGAATCTCAGCAGTTTGAGTTTGTATGTTGGATATGACAGCTAACTAGTTTCCTAAGCTAATTATATTCGATATACGCTCAAATTATTCAGTTTTAGAAATCAATTCAAATGGGAAGCTAGTTGAATGTGTGTAGACTTTAATTAAATCTGAGATTTCCAAATGTTATATTAAAAAACTTTTTTTTTTAATTAACTTTCCTTAGGTATACTTCACAAGCCAAAGAGGACTTGCAACTGACTTGCATCTACTGACTAATAAGGTTTGTTTTTGCAGTGATGCTATATACTTTGTGGTTGCTTTTGAAATTAGTTCCAAGCGCAATTTAGCTTTAATTTGATTTGCAGCGCTCACTAAAATTACTCTCTTAATGACCCCAAAGACATACATAGACAAGTGTACAAGTGTTTGTGGGCTTGTGTCTCTTATTGTATTACATGCAAGTTGAAGTCAGTTGCTTAGAAGAGGGTCTCAAGTAGTTAGCACACATGTTTACAATAAACCAAGGCAGTCAGCTTGAGAGGCAGTAAACTAAATGGCAGCTGTGCAATTCACACACACAGCTAACACATAGCTAAAACACAATAGGATCCACACAAACATACACACGGAACCACAGAGAAGCAGTGTCAGTCACTTAGTCAAACGACTGCCCGTTTCAATTTGTCAGTCATCAGCAGTGCCAAGTGCAGTCTCTCTCTCTGTGTGTGTGTGTGTCTATGTGTGTGTGTATGTGTGTGTGTCTGTATGTGTGTGCGTGTGTGCTATTTGTATTGTCTGCATGTCAAAGTCATCGTGTTAACATTAATTAAATCCATTCGGATACCCTTCAGCAATGCATTGTCCCAACCACACTCCATTCTCTCTCCTCACTCCCAGCCTTCCTGAATTCTTTGTTTTATTTTGAATTTTCCGTTGATTCTTGCGTCTTGTTCGTGAATGTTGCATTTGCGAGCCGTTTTGTCATAACTAATGAAATTTGAAAATATATATTGCGCAAATATTGGTTTAATTGCCTTTATTCAATTCACTTCAAGTTGTGCAAACATCGAGGGCTTCTCAGCATGCAAGAAATACGAGTATATCAATATCGTTATAATTCTTGGGGGAAATTGTATAAAACAATGCCAGAAAACAAGCTGTTCACTTATTGGTATTGAATCAGGCCACATTTGTCGGGCAATTGACTCGTTTTAGCTGCTCTTTAGATATTTAGATGGTAACATAAATAATTATTAGAAAATTTAAGATTAATTATCTCAATTTATATTTTTGTATTTATTTCCAGTTCAAAAACTTCATAGTATTCATTCTATTCCATTTTATTCAATTTCATTAGCAAGGAAGACTTTGTTTAATATCAATTGGAAATTAAATTAACAGCTTCAATTACATTTTTTTTTTCAGCAATCTTGCGCACACAAATTGTTTATTTGTATTATATTCTTTTGAACTGAAATAAAATAAATCGCTACTTTGATCTATGCTCTGCCTATTTTTTGGTTTTCCGTTAAGAATCTTATGCTTTCGGCTGATAAATACTTAATTAAAATATGTCTGTGCACGGGGGCACTGAAAAGTATGCTAAGCCCAGAGGCTAGAAAGCAACAGCAACAGCAAAAGCAAAAAGCAACAGCAACAGCAACTGTCACATAAAAAGCATTTGTTTAATTATTTAAATTCAATTTCATGTCATATCAAATTAGTGCCACTCATTTCCACTCCAAGCACTTGAAACATGAAAGGCGACCACATATGCGGTGTGTGAGTGTGTGTGTGTGGGTGTGTGAGTAAATTAGTGTGAGCCTCTGTTCTGTGTGTGTGTATAAGAAGCTAAAGACCAACAGTTTTTAACTCATTTTCATTACGTGTCCGACTCGTTGCAGCCAACATTTTTATTTGTGGTGCACATAATGCCACACACATATGCTTATTATTATAATAATTATTACCAGTATGATTATTATTATTATGCATTCGCTCACTAAATTCTTGGCTCGTCAAATGCGTGACTGAATGCGCACAAATGTGCATGCGAGCATGTAATAGACGAGGGTATGTTTGTGTGTGTGCATCCCTGACTTCAATTGCAGTTACACACAAACACACACACACACATACACACAAAGAGAGTTCCACACAACTGAAACTCACGTAGACGTTGCATAATTGAATTAGCCAAACAACGCTGCCGACGGCATCCAACATAATGCCTCAAACAATGGCCAATAATGCGCCATACGAATGGCGACCGACAGGAGTCTGGGCACAACGGCAGCTGTGGCAGGTAATTGTGCGGCAATAGTAGTCCCAGCAAGTACGGGAAACAAATAATACACACAGGCACAGTTATGAGTAGTTGCCTGCATTGAATGCGACCCTCTACCATGTGAATTCTTTAGGGAATGCTGGCAAACAGTAAGCAATTGGTATGAGTTGAAAACCACAACATGTACTTGAGCGCCCACCCACAATGCTTTAAGTTTAAATAACCTTTTAATACAATTAAAGGTCTAATGAAGATGACTTTTTATACCACAAGTCTATTGAATTTTCGAGAAAGGGTATTTTGAACTTGTGCAAAAGTATGTGTGAGGGAAAGCAGTAACTGCGAAGTCAATTGTCTGTTTTGAATTCGATAGCTGAAACTCGTTTTGAAATTATCGATACAAATTGAAATCGAACAGCTGAATTCAGGGTATTTCCCATTATAAGCCTCTCGACCAGCTCATTCCGACTTGTTGATCATTAACTAAGTGACACAAAGCGAATTAGTCTTGTGTTTAAATTCAGCACGATCATTGTTAAAAACAATCTAATTATGAATTATCTAATGTATTTGCATAATATATAAAATTCTATATAAAAGTATTAGGTTACCAATTCATTTTCATTCGTCTCTTAAGCTAGACAGATAAATATTATATAAAATACCTTTAATTGGCATAAATTTTCACATTTCATTTCACATTAATATCATAAAATTCTTAGATTTATAGTTAAATACATTAAATGAATAAACATATATATTTCTGATTAGACAATATCCCATTTAAAAAAGCTATTTTTCTTTATGGTATTTTCCTTCCGAATATTTAGTTACACACTCACTCGCACACACACTCACACACACACTCGCACACACGCTCAGCATATGCAATTAAAAACAGAAATTTATTTTTACGATTATATGGAACGTAATATAATATAAATTATATCTGGCTCCCCGCTGGCAATATTAATGGGCATTGAGTTTTTAATTAACGGAAACTAAAATGGCTCTCCAAAAACAAACCATGACTAATTTGAAGTACTTTTCCACATCCCCTCATGCTCAGAGAGCTCCCGCAAATTCATTTGCCACGCGCTTGTTTTGTATTAATAGCTCATAAATAAATTTTCAAAGCGCAAGAAAAAAACGCAACTTATTGCTTTATTTGTGTACGAGTATTTTATATATGGCCAACAATTTTTAAACATGCCGCATGACAACAGCAACTACAATAGCAATGGAAATTTGTCTGACGCTCGAGCTAAGCGAAAGCAAAAAAACAGAAAGTACCAAAAGCACTCGCAGCTTTTCCAGTTGCCTTAAATCAGTTTAACCGGTTTTTACTTAATTTTTTTTCCCTGTTTTCATAATTTTCTGCTTTATTTTTTTTTGCTGATGTCATGGCGAATGCTCAAGTTTTACTGTTATTGCTGTGTGTTGCTTGTTGTTGTCTTTTATTGCTGGCCAAAGGAAAGAGCTGTGCTGTCATGTATCGATTTTATACCGACCACACCTTGCCCCTCATTTGGCCATCCTCCCCGTATACCCTACCCTTTACCCTACGCCCTTCACGAGTCACTTTATCGCCAAGCGATATCTATATAATGGGGCCTCAGTTTGATTTGTACGCATTAAACTGTAATCTGGTCAAGGTTCTTTATCGCATTGCGATTATTATTGTATGAAGCATCTTGTTTTGTTTATCTTCATCATCATCGTCTCATGTGATTGGCGCACTTCCCTTTTTCCACAATTGCGGTGCAAAAATAAATGTTCAATAAATACGCACAAAAAAAAAAAAAATGGAAAGAAAAATAAATGAAAAAATAATTTGATTGATATTTTGAGTTTATGACTCAGTTTTGGAATGGAAAAATCAAAAGATGTAAAATGGTCTGCTCAAAAGATTTTTTTTTGTTGTGGCATTGCAATTAATGCCATGAATTTGTGGCCTGGTCTAAAATAAAGCAATCAAAGTTTGGGCAATCAAAATATCCCAGAATTAAGATCAGTGCATATCATTCTGTTTACTTAAAAATGTATGTATATATATTTATTTCAGTTGCTGTTTGGTAACTGAAAAACAAAGCTGAATCCATACGAATAAAACACAATTCAATTATTTGTTTTCGTGGTTTTGGTTTTGGTTTTGCTCTCGATTTTTGTGATCTACTCCAAAGTTTCATACGGAATCGATCCAAAATACATATGCACATTTATTCACATTTAAAAAAATAAATTCAATACATTTACAAGAATATACTAATATTTGTTTATATATGTATATTAATATAAGTGTTGTGTCTGTTGTGTATTTCTGTTTGTGGTATATGCAATTGAAATGTTAGACAAATATATTCATTTTCGAATGCATAAATGCTAAAATATAGGAGTATATATTTATATATGTAGTTGTGTGTGTATGTGTGTGTGTGTGTGTGTGTGTGTGTGGGTGTGTGGGTGTTTTCATTTCGTATAAATCAACAATAGTTGCTTCTCAAGTTTGGTTATTGTTGTTGTTTTTTGATGCGTTTCGCTTTAGTCTAAATAAATAAATATTTTCCGCACATTTGGTAACATGAATAAAAAATACAATTTCCAACAGCACTTCTCCGAGAGACCTCTACAAATTCTATGCGACTTTCTTTTATACATAACATAACATTCAAATATATATATATATGCTATGTATGCTGTAGTATCGTTAGATATATATCAACAATTTTGTATAAGGTAGCAAGTTTTTTAGAGTTAACGTATCGTAAACATAATCATATTTAATCGTAAATCGTAAATGTAATAGTTCAAGTTCACATATATGAATATTTGTATATAGATTTATAAGTATATACTATATATAGTAATAACAACAACAATTAGGGCATTTAGACATGGCACATACAGTTCAGATACAGATCATAGACAATATATGGCTTTTGCATTTGATTTCGCTTACATAATTTTGCGATCCCATTAGGAAAATGTAAGGGACAAAATATCAAAAAGACAAATACCATTTCGTGACATTTTGGAAATTTCATTTCCCCTTAGCCAACGACAGTAAAAACAGAAAAGAAATAAAAACAACAAAAATACTTCGTATTATTGCTTTAAGGCTCTGTGCCAAGCCGAGTCTAGCCCCATTCTCTACAGATCTATAGAATAGACATACGTACATTCAAGATAGAATAGTAGTATTAGGCATAAAATGTGGACCACTTGGACATAACGTTATGTTAACCATAAAACAGTTGTTTTCCTTTCTTCTTCTTCTTCTCTTTTCTTTTTTTTTTGGCGAGTTGCACTCGTCGAAAAAAAGTGGTGTAGAACCCTCCAAAAAAATGTTGGTTCCAATACAAAAAATGTGTGTGTGCGTTGAACGAGTTCAATCCTTCTTGTTGAGAAAGTGAAGGACATAGTGGAGTACCAGATCGTAGCAGTACTTGTACTCGGTCATATTCTCGACGAGCTGTGGACGGTGTCGCCGCACGGTCTTCACGGCCTGAAAGACATCGACTTCGCCGTGCTGTATGACCTGCTCGATGCACGCATTTGCGGCACAATAAACGCCGGCACGACTGCGACCATCGGGCGAGACAACACAGACGGGTCCATAGTCGACCTTGTTGCGCCAGATCTCGACCATATTCATTAGATACACCAGCGAATTGGTTGAGCTTGGCACCTTGTGACCCATCGGCCAACAGGTTAGCTGGAACAGCTGGACGGTACGCGTCGGCGCCTTAACACCCGCCATCATTTCCGTTAGCGAAACGATCTTCTTGTTGATCTTGAACTCCCACTGCTTTATATTCGTATAGCTCTTCGACATGACGTAGTGCACGGTGAAGACCGGTCCATATTTCTCCATTTTCGATTTGTTTGGCCAGAACGAGGGATACTGTTGCGATTGCGATGGCGGCTGACAGAGCACCACCACAGCGGAGCACTCATGATCGTAGACCAGAGACCAGAACTCACCCAGCGTATGCTTCATGGGCCATTCGGTGTTGATGTACTCCCGCGGCTTTGTGTAGCCATCCACAAACACCGAGTTGATGTAGTCTGTGAAGGCGTTGCCCTGAAAACTGGTGAGATACGGACGGAAATTGTCGGGTGGCACACAGAGAACATCGCGATTCTTCTCACGATTGTCCGCCCGATGACCGCCAGCACAGTCACCGATGGTGAAACGGGGCGTTTGCTTGCAGATCTGATCGTATTCCATCTGATACTCGTTCAGCTTGGTGGCCGAATTTCGGCGTGCTTTGGCCTTGAGGCGATCGGAAAGCTCGGAGACGGGAAACCAGGTCTTACCGCATATAATATGCTCCTCAAGCGTATCGTAAATGAACTTGTATTGTTCCACATTCTCGACGAGACCTTTGCGCGACTGTCGCAGCTTCTTCAGATAGCCAAAAACGTTGAAGCACTCCTCTTCCTCAGCCAGTTCCAGATTGGCATCGATGGACATATAGACACCGGAACGGCCGCCGCCATCGCTGCAATGCACCAGAATGGGACCACGCATATCGACATCATCGTCGTCCTTGATGATATTGCCGACAACGAGTCGCACCCGTCGTCTAAATTCCAGCAGGGCATTGGAGAAGGGGCAGGAGTGGGAATACCATTCCGTATAGTGAAACTGGAGTATCAAACGCTCGTCGGTCACCTCGCCCTGTTCGCTCTTCTTGTATAGTCGAAAGGTGCGTATGTGAAAGTTGGCCAACTGCTCCTCCCGCACAATGTTGATGTGGATATCGCCATAGGTCTCGTGCACCTCCATATTCGGTGGCCAGTACTGCACGCACATGACCTTGGCAAAGTCAAAGGTCTTCGTCAGCATCACAATAGCGCTAATGTTCTCCTGCCACACCATGCGCCAATACGCGTTCACCGTCTCCTCCACAGGACCCTGAGTGACGATGTAAGCATTCGGCTTGAGCAGACTGTCCACATAGCTGGCATTCACATAGTCGGAGTCGGGCACACCGGGTAGCTTCTGCAGGACAACACGATTGTAGTCATATGGAATGCACTTGGGATTCTGATTCTTCTCCGCGTTGTTCTTCTTCATGGCATGCCGGCAAGTGTTCGTCTCCACTTTGGCGGCTGTCTGAAATTCCAGTTTATAGAGCACCGGAAATTTGCGACGCAGATCGCACAATTTGAGAAAATGCCGCACGTCGATGGGGCCATTGGGTATGGTCTTCGATAGCGAATTGTTTTCATCGCGCGCCTCCAGCTTGATCCGGTCGAAGGACAACAGGCCGCTGTTGAGCATGCTCAGCTTTATGGTATTCGGTATGGAGACAATGGCGCGACTTTTGCGCTGCTGCCGTTCGACGTCATCGTAGCGTGCGGATGACCTCGACCTGTGCTTGCTTTGCTTTGTGTTATTTCCACCACTTGTGTTGCCATTTGTTGTTTTTGTTTTTGTTGTTGTTGTTGCTGCTGTTGCTGCTGCTGTCATGGTGCCGTTATCCGTAGTCGACGTAGCTGCGGCTGCTGCTGCTGCTGCTGCCGCTAGTTGTTGTTGTTGTTTCTGCTCCGTTGTCATCATCAATCAGTATATAGTATACAGTTTGTGTGCGTATGTGTGTGTGTGTGCGAGTGTGTGTGTGTGCAAGTGTGCGTCGTTGCGTATACGTAGGAAGAGGAGGAAGTAACCGATTAGTATTTGTTCATTTGGCTCATTCTTTTCGGTTTTGGTTTTAGTAGCTTATTATTTTGCATTGCATATGGTTTCGCTTTTTCGCTTTAGCTTTTGGTTAGTAACTGTGAATTGTGTATGTATTTTGTTTGTTCACCTTTTTTTTTTGTTAAATGCGCGTCGCGCTAAACGGAATTTGTTATAAATAAATATAATGCACACGTATATTGTTGGCTAATTTTCTTCTCGCGCTGTAGATGAATACTTTTTATTTTCCTTATTTCTTTTCTTTTATACGTTTTTTTTTTTGTTTTTTTCTATTGTATTTTTCTCTCTGCTCTTCGCTTCACTTCACCACAACGACCACTGTGTCTGGCGTGTGTTTTTGGTTCGTCTCTATCGTTTGCAGCTCTACCTGCTGCTGCTGCCGCTGTTGCTGTTGATGTTGCTGCTGCTGCTGCTGCCTCGTTGGGGCGAATTTCGTGAACGACTGTCCGAACACTGTGCGATGTTTTGCGCTTTCACCTCAACACAGGCAGCCTGACAGGCGAAAAGAGAGATATTTGGCGAGAGGGAGAGCGCTGAACAGCAGCAGCGCCTGCTGGCTGGCAACATATTCACCATGGCACATGTGACTGGCGCTACTTGGGTGCGTGACGGGTATTTTTAGCTATGCGGGTGGAACGGAATGCGAAGTGCCAACATTGGTATAAAAACACTACAATTCGCTCTCAACTAAATAGTTTATAAAAACCAATGAGCATTAATAATAATAACAATATATTTCTTCACAAAATATGAATTTCAAAGGCAAAAAATTATATTTTTCATTATAATTTCTTTTATACTTATATAATATTGCAATAAGTAAAGTTTATTTATGTATGTATGCTTGAATAACTTTTTCAGTTATAATTATATATAATATATAATTATATTATGATTGTATAAAAGATTTCATTCTAATTATTCTCAATAAATGAATCCTTTGTGGCATAATTCAAGTTACATTGAGTATAAACAATTTCTTACATATTTCACTTGAATTTCCATTTGATTAGCCATCACACAGTGCAATTCATTTTATAGTATGAATGAAAATTTCGATTTTCCCATTGCACGCTCGTTTCGTCGCAGCGAAAACATTCCATTTGCCACACAAGCGATTTCGCCCCAAAATGCTGCTGCCACAAATGCACTCTCCCAAAATAGTCTCTCGCTCTCGCTCTCTCTCTCTCTCTCTCGCTATCTCTCTGTGAAATTGTTTTTGGTGCTCTTGACGCTTGCGCCTTATGCGATTCTCGCTTTTCATCACGTATTTTGTTTTCGCCGATTGTTTTGCGATGTGCAATTGAAAATTCCGTTATTTAAATGAGGAAGTGACGTTGATTTGTTTTATTTTGTGTTTGTTTTTGTTTTGATTGTCATTAAGCATTTTAATTTCCATATTTAATTGTCAGGGCATACCCAAAAATGATGAATTATTTGCGTTGTAGATTTTCGAATATTTTTAATAACTGCAGTAAATTAACATTTCCTGTTTTGGTCAGCTATCTTTGCCTTGCGATTCGATTTCGTTGTTGTCTCTATTCAACTTGTTATTGTTGTTGTTGCTTTTGTTGTTCTGCATTTTCACATTTTCACGTTCACACACATTTGATTTCCGTATGCACCTCATCGAAATAGCATTTGGCAAGAGCCCATAGCCAAAGAGGAAGCGCAGCGCAACGCGTCCCCTCGACACATGCCATGAAGAACAAACAAAAATTAATGCCCCGATCTTAATGATGTTATTTGATGATGATCATCATTATCGCAGCATCGTGTGGCCGATGCCGATGCTGTTGCTGTTGCTGGTGCTTATGCTGCCGCTGTTGATACTGATGAAGTGCTTGGCGCTCTCGAGGTAATTTCGAATTTCGAAATATTTACACGAACGTATGTCAAATAAATCGAAAATGTAAACAAATCGTTTGCATACATATTGGACCTCGGCAATCAAATCTTGTCTCGGTAAGTATATAGCCTTGATGATATGTATTTGTGTGTGCATATGTATTAATGCAATTTGATGCCCTCTATAGATATAAGCATTTAAAAATAATTTAATGGCACACATTTCCGAATTCTTTTTTACATTTTTTGAAAATCAAATTCAAACTTATCATATGCCTAACTCCAACTATTACAATATTTAACAGTGAGCTATGTTTATCTGTCCTGATATATAAAGGCATATTTCTCTATAAAAATGAGCGAACAAAGAGACTAATTTATCTATCGATAATGAATTGAGTACGGATATTGAGTATTCATGATATATGTGTATATACTTGGAGGTACGAAAGCATTTAAAGAGATCTCTGAATCGCCTCGGTTATTATTATTACTATATCATGCATTATAGATTTGTTTGTTGTGTATATAATTGGATCATTTGTCGATCATACGCAAGCTCAGGTAATAATAGGAATTGATCAAATTCAATAAAACAATATCTTCTCTGCTCAGATGCTTATATTAAGAAGCTCTGTGGAGTATGTGTTTGGTATTGCTTGCTTAACGGGTGTTGCATGAATATGGCCATAAGATGCAGCAAGTGATTCACGTAATTACTATTATTGCAGTTACACAAAATTTGATTTTAACAAATAGGACGCAATTCAAACGTGATTCAAGGCTTTTTCCTTGATGACTCGTGCCTTTTGTAAAATAAATAGATTTTATTAGCTGTATCAAGCAGTTATTGATATACAAATAAGGGATACACTGTGTCTGGCGAGCCGTACTCAATTAAAGATAGTTGCCTACCTTCAGGCAGATGATAATCCGACGTAAAGCCGCGTGGCACTTGTGAACTGCTGTAGTCACCTAATTTGAGAGCTGTTGACCCATTAGGCACACAAAAGCGTGGCGCCCCTCCCTTTGCTCCTCTCAAATCGGCGCTGGTGCGCAGCTCAGGCACTTAATGTGCCACCCTGCACCGATAAACGCCCTTCAGCCGACTCACATAAGCACAAACACTCATACACACACGCGCACACACACACCCACATACAAGGGAAGAGCGAGGAAACACGCACACACATTTATGACTAAGCCAACAAAGCGTTGAGTGCGGCTGACCGCAGCTTGCAGGACTGAGGACGACGCATCTTTAGCGCCACAAAATCCGTATTTAAGCCGCATGAGGCAGCTTCAAAACCAACCCAAACTAAGCCAAACGGAGTTGGCTTAGCTGAACCGCACCTTTTTCGGCAGTTCAACTAATTAGAATTAAATCAGCTAAAAGAGAGAAATGTAGACTTGCCACTTACCTTGCCAAATATGGTGAGTCCGCCATGCTTCATATTAAAGTTTGGCGCGTCCGCATAGCTTGAATCGGCCCACGGTGTATGGCATGTGGATGTTAGGGTCATATACCGTACACCAATCGCATACAGGGTGCGCAGTACCGCTAAAGAGCCACCCAGCGAGTGGCCGCCCTCAACGCCGGTTAGCGAGCAGAGTTGTTGGTTTTTGTGTGCATCGATGATATCTGCAATGGTTGCAAAAAAAAAACAGACAGGGAAGCATTTCAAAAAGTTGAAGTTAAAGTTATGTTGCAGCTGTTTTGCACAGAATTACAATTGGAGGCTTAAACTTGGCATTCGCGTTTTTGTTCCTTGTTAGAAATTCTGTGTTTTGGTACACTTGGCAAAATATATTGTCCTAGCATTTTGAATTTTACTCTTTTCTTGAATGTTAATTTCTGAATTTTAATATACATTTACGATATAATAATTTTATTTGAAAAATGCATTTGTTAGAATTTATTTCGGAATTTTGGGATATTTTAATTTTGAATAATTTTTCAGTTATATGTATTATATAATTATATATATTATATTTATATATGTATGTATGTATGTATATATCTAATTTTGTGTCAAAAAAAATAGTTAAATAGTGACAATTTTTCTAAGTGCATACACGTCTGTCAATTGCTTAGCTGCCCCGTTGAGCTCTCTGTTCATTGCGGTCTTAGTCTGTCTCTGCGTCTGTCGGTCTCTTTGTTGGTCTGTCAGTTTAGTCCAACATGGCATTTGTGCTCTGCAATGCAATATTTACGCTTGTCTTGGCCAGCAGCTTTGATCTCTTTCATGATGCTCTATTTCGTTTTGTTGCGAAGCACTTGTCAAAATACTTGCTTATTGTTTATTGTTATTTCTTTTTTTCTGGTATTTTTTTTTGTTTTATTTCCTATTATTTTTAGCCAGCAACTTGAGCGATGCTTGCGTAAAGTTCTTGAAGAAGTTCTCTTTTTCTTCTCTATATATAAGCATATGAACTATCTAAACTTATTGTTGGAGTGCCATATGCAACTTCGCTTGGCTAACCTATTTTTCCAAATGCTAAGAGTCATTAAATGCCCCTTGAACTGAAAACTGAGTATATTTCAATAATTAAAAACTTAACAGCAGACGTTTCGAAGTTTTTGGAGTGTAAAGTTTCATTAAATTGAAAACAAGCTACTCAAAAGCAAAATTGTATGTAGATTAAATCAATTTGTTTTATAATTAAATATTAATTAATTTTTCAAAAGGTATCAAAATTTCTTGTTAGTGATTTTAGAAGCTGGCAACAAATGAATTATTTATAACAAAGTTAGCTTGATCAATACTAAGTATTTAGAAAGACCTTCTAGTTTTGGCATAGTTAAGTATTCGATTATATTTATGGAAACTACCTCATCAATAGTCGTGTGAGTAAAATCTGCATCCTTGGGGGGAATTCATGGCACAAATACGCACACTTAGAAAACCATTCAATAATTTGTCGCTGCGTTCAAATCAAGCATTGTAATAACATTTCAAATATCACAAGGAAAGCGACACAATAAATTGCCACAAAGGAAGCAAGGAAGACTGCAGAGAGCTGGGAAAGGGAGGAGCGACATAAGGAGAGGCCACAAGTCACAGGATGTGAACAGGGTCCTTGCTGGCAAGTTTTCAGGTAATAAGTAAATAAGCTGCGTAAAATCAAAGGGAGCACTTGTAGGAGCAGCTGGCCCTGAAAGAGGACTTGTGGTTGTTGCTGCTGCTATTGTAGTTGTTGTTTGATTGTTGTTGTTATTGGCATGGCTTCTGGCTGCTTGCATTGTTATGGGAGCCAGGAAAGCAAATACCTGCCACAAAACCTGCTCGATGTCGTCGTGTCGTAAAACCCTAAAATATGGAGCAAATAAACAAATATTCTGGCAGGACCTTTAGTGTGCAGCATCTTTTGCTGTTATAGTTGTTTGCTGCTGTTGCTGTTGTGGCACTCAAACGAGTGCCAGCAAAGGCACTAAAATGCGCCACGTGAGCTGAAGTTCAATTTTTCGCTTGTGCAACAGCCGAATGAGCAGAAGAGACCTGAAGGGACTCGGCATTGGAACTGCTGCTGGTCCGGCATCGTAATTGTCTGAGACTGGGTTCGACCATGGCGACCATGGCCTCAACGTAATGTATAATATATGGGCCATGCATCGGATGCGATTTGGGGCAATAGCGAATCGAATTCTCCAACACATTTCAGAATGAAAATCCCCAACCAAATGCCACTTGATGCAATAAACCAATAGTAAGAATAGCAAGTGTGCCGAACTCCAATCAAGAAACTCAAACACGCTCTACAAAGTTTGTTACACATATCATAAGTGAATAAGAAGAAACACATCAGATAGTTGAATTTTATTGAAGTACAAGTTGATTTATCTAAGATTTATATCCATTAAATTGCTAATGGAATGATGAAAGCCTTACAGAAATATATTCTTACATTTAAAAACAATAAACATAAATTTCAAAAAAAAAATCAAGAAATGTCTTAATAATATTTCTCATATTTGTAATTCGTATTTTTCTATTAATCGATTTATAATTACTGATAATAGTAAAATGAATATGACATTTGTTAATAAATTCCAATCGACTATTACACATCTGATTTATTTAAGGAACCCAAAACTATTTATTCCAATGTAATAAGAAAAGCGACAATCAATATTTTGTCAACGATTCTTTTGACACTTTTGCAAGCAGACTAAAAGATTTCGCATGCGTCCAGGGAGGGCATTAAAGTGTCAAAGGCTTCTAAATTGAATGCAATTTCTGTGTTCAGTTTTTTTGATGTCTCTTTCCTTGGTTCTTTCTCTCTCTCTCACACTCTCTCACACTCACGCCATTGCTCAACGTAAATGTAAGTTTACACATTTCGAAGGTGGAAATTGAAAACTGCGAATGAAAAGCATTCACACATCGACAACTATAAAATGTAATGTAACAGAATGCTGGCAACTCACACAACTGCCAAAAAAAAGGGTGGACAGCTTCAGGAGAAAAATAAAACGAATCTTAATTTTTTGCCATTTATTGTGTTCATGCAACGCGAATGCAAATGTATCTGTGTCCGTTTGTATCTCAGCAGGAGCAGGCATGCATCTAAAGAAATGCTATTCCCACGCAATAGCAGACAGCGATACAAACGACACACATGGATTGAGACTGGTGACTATCAGACCGACTGACTGATTGACTGACTGACGTGGCATGTCAATCGTCGAGTTGTGTTTCGGTTCGTTAGCTGTGCATTTTTACAATCACTTTGGCAGCTCAACATCTGACTGTATGGAAGTGGGCGTGACCACTCAATGGTCACTTTTATTTACACGACATGTGAGCGCACTACAATTTTAAACTGACTGAATTTATTTCGAGTACTTTCAAATAAAATGTGGGGTTTTATTTTATGTAACAGCAGCTGCCAACATTCACGCTCCCCGCTTCTTTATCAAAAAAGTCAGGGGTTGTGAGAGGGTTAGGTTAAATTTTTGGCAAAGTGTGTTAGTTGGAGCTTAAATATATATTTGATCCTTTGATTTGAATATGTTCACGGTGCATGAGATTGGTAAAACTGAGTAAATAATGTAACCGTTCAGTTAGTTCCGTTTTGAGTCTATATTTGCTGACAGTTGATTAAACGATGGTTTTGAGCATGCATCGTATTTAATTGCTTTATATTTATTAACTTACTGATTTTATGAAATGTAAAAGACATGATATAAACTAGCTCAGCAAATTTACTCACCAATCAACGTTTGGCTGCAAGAACTTAAAGAAGATTACCAACTCTATTGAGTAGAGCTTAGCTTAGCTGTATTTTCTCTTTGCCAAAGCTCACACAATTTGGCAACTCTGCAAGAAGTTGGGCAATTAAATAAGAAAAGTGCATGCATGTCATCTGCAGAGACTTGACTGTACTTCTGCTAAACCCATGTTGATCTCTCTTCAGCTCTAAATTTCATTCCTATTTTGATTGCTTAGTTGTGGAAATGGTTCGCATTTTTGTAGCAACAACAGCAGAAGCACGACTCAATCCTTAGCCTCTGACAGCAGTTATTCCTGTGTTTGGATAATAAATATTGTCGGTTCTTATCAGAATTTAGCAGTTTGCTGTAAGCATTTTTCGGTGCATGCTTTTCCGCTCGTTTATTTGTAGCAATGTTGCAACTGCAATGCTTTCCTGCGCTTGATTTTATGGCCATATGATTTATTCACGTTTCCATTAACTGCTGAATAAATGTTACGACGCGAAATACCGGAAGCGATTTCTTGTTTGTTTCGCCGCCGGCTTTTCTATTAGAGCAGTAACAAAAGGGAAAATAAAAAAACAATAACAAGGCACACTAAAAGATTGCCAGTCATATGGCAACAAATCAAAATGCAAAACGGAAAACAGAAAAAGACAGAAGTGAAAATAATAAAATACTCAAATGCTGGCCGGGAAAGCTCGAACATAAGTCAAAACTTGCAGCTCCACTTGCAGTTCTCCAGACTCTTACAGCATCAGTTGCGACCCCTTGTGGCAGGTGCTTTCCCAATCTATCTCCCCCCACCAGCTGCTGCTACCCGCTGTTAACTAGGTGAGTGCAAAATATCAAAGGAAATGGCGCAAAAATATGGCACGCGGTAAGCAGCCAACTCAAGTGCAGGTCTGAGAGCACTGCTGCAAATGTAACAACTGTTAGCGAGTCTCCCTTTCTTTCGTTGCATACTCTTGCAGAGGGCACCATCGGCTTGTGAAATGCGTAAGGAGACATCTCTCAGTCTGCATGATTATTATAAAATATTTATATTCATGCTGCACTAGCAATTGGAGTCCATAGGAACTTTTGGCACTATTAGTGAATAAATTATATTCATAAATATTTAAACCAATTTACAATTCTGCTTGCATATCTTCAATAATTTAACATTTATGCTATAAAAAAAATCACTTGAAAATTGCGTTAGGCAAGGAAAACACCGCTAAAGCTATGCGAAAGTAATGCATTTTTGTCAAATGCCTGCAAGCGTATTTAATCTTCGGCAACTTGATAGACAACACTTAGTTTTGTTTTTTCTTATTTTTTTTAGGTTACTTTTACTTTTTTTTGCTGCTTTGCTTTATTCATTTGGCTGCCAGCCAAGATACATCTGAACAAGTCGCGAAAAAGTTTCCAGCTTTGCAACCAATTGTATGCTTGGGCTACGAGAATGTTTCGAATTCCAGCAGATTCACAGCAACTAAACTTTTGGGAATGTTCGGGCTTATGAGGCGTATGTGTGATGTTTTTTCCTGGTATTTTATATGCCATTCGGATGAAGGAATTTGTGGAGGATGAGGAGGATGAGTACTTACCCTGAGCCGACGTGCAGGTAGTTAATTGCGGCGAATATCGATCGGTTAGTCTTTTGATCACATCAATTTGCTCCAGTGTCAGCTGCACCGCATCCCGATGTTGCGCCTCACAGGGAACATAGGCTGCCCAGAACTGAAAGAGGAAGAGGCAGAAATATATCATATATATATATTGTATTTACCACATAAAAGCCAACCAGTATAATACAAGTTAGGATGCTCTGGTCAAATGAGTTTTACTAGAAGATATTCTTTGCTCAAGATTCATATCTACATATCAAAGCGTGTCACCATGACAGATATGCTATTTCTTTTTAAAAACAGTCACTATATAAAAATTCGTATTTTCAAATTGAGAAATTCTCATTCCCGAATTTGCATATAAACTGCAAATTTCGAAAATATTTCGAAAATGCGCCGCAAATGGTTCCATTAAGTACCAATTATCTTAATTTTAACAAACACTCATTCCATTATATTATTTACCACCAATTTGACTCCAAGCATTACAGTTGCCCATTTGAATACATCTGGATATTCTGTTAACCAGCTGAAAAGTCGCAGTCACACAGATATTCATACTCAAATACATATGGAAAAACACATTGCAGTAGTTATCTCGTTTATTGTCTCATTTCATTATTTCCCTTAAAATGCCATGCAGGTGATAGAAGAAGGGAAGAAGGAGCAGAGCGGTTGTCGCAGAGCAGCATCCAACGAACTAATGACATGTGGCAGCAACACCAACAACAATGGCAACACAATTTCCAAATACCTTATATAAACGCTCGCTCGTACAATAGTAATGAATGTTGCCTCTACCCATAACTTTGCATATGACTCTGCCACTGGTTGTTCAGCTACCACTGCCCCAAATGGGTGCCACTGAACTGCACCTTTGCACACTGTTGCAATGGATGTACAATTAACCTGAATTGAGGCAATGCTCATGTTTTGACCACCTGATAAGCTGAGACTACGAGTATGGCCACGGAACTGAGCAAAAATAATCAGAGGTGCCAAAAATGGTAGGAGTCCATACCGAATGCCGAGCGCAGAACAAGAGGAAATGCTCGAATTGAGACTTGCAGATATCCTGTAGATGAAAGTTCAATTGAGTTATTATATCAAATTTAATTTGATTTACGTGTGTGTACTCATTTTGAGCTATTCATATTCTAGATACTTTATTTAACTATACACTTTTGGGAGCTATTTTTTTCAATTTAAAATTACACATCAACCAGTCTATTTGTGATGAATTAAATATTTATTTTTTCTGTTATGTTCCGTAGCTTTTTCAATTATTCATGCATGCTACAGTCGTTTAATTCTTCAAGAATATGCATTTAAATAAGTATATCCCTTCGGGTTACGAGTTATAGCAACTAACTGAAAATCAACACTGGGAAATTGTTCGGGGCTCGGGCTAAAACATGTGGGAGTCGTTGGCTGGACAGGTGGATAAACTTTGCTGCTGTGCAAAATGGAATTTACCTTTGCCATTATTGTTCCTGCTGCAAAGGGGGCAGTATGTAAGCCGGGAGGCTTGGCTGGCATTGTGCAAATTTGCTGGTTGTACAATTAAAATTGCACAAATGTGAAGCACTTGGTTGACCCAGGTTCCCAAATCTAATTGTAAAAGGGTGAACTGAACACCTCACTAACCCCCCATCGTTAACTATCTCCCACTTTCTCCCTTTCTGTCACCCTTTTTCTCTCTCTCTCTCTCTCTCTCTCTCTCTCTCTTTACCTATGTGAATGGTCAACTTTTGTTGAATTGTTTTTCGACCACAGAACTTGTTTCGACTTGTTTATTGAAAAGTTGTACATCTGAAATGCCAACCTGGTAAACGTAAATTTCTCTATGAACGATATCTGCTAAGTGTATGCACTTTATTATCATCATTATAGTTATCATCAGCATCATCAGCATCATCAACATCATCGTAATCATCATGTAGATGCCTTGGGGAACTGCAAATGAATATTTTCTAATGTTGTGCTGTTGTTGTTTTGCTTTTAATTTAGTGCCCCTAGAACAATTTTTCGGGACTACGTGCTCAAAGGACTCACTGAGTTTTTGGTTCCGGAATTCTGGCATTCGTCCAGCACAGCCTTACGAACTTATATTAAAAATTATTTATTGCATTTTATGTTTTGTTCCTAGTTCTAGTCCTATTTTTCTCCAACATTTTTGTTATTTTTTCATTCCGTTTTTCTCTATTTCTGGTGTTTTTCTTGTTTTGAGTTGTGTGCCGAACAAAAAGCCAAAACTTTTTAATTGTTCTTTCAGTTGGTGTTGTTGCTGTGTGTTTGGAACTGTTTTTTGCACTTTGCACGCTTTCTTTTCGATGGCAACACGTACATGCTTTTACTTTTTCTTAATGATATAACGTGATCTAATGGTTCAAATGCGTTTTACCGCTTCCTCGAAGAGCGAGCGTTTATATGCTACTACAATAGAATTTGCTGGCCAAGTTTAAGCGTAATTAGCAAACGTCTTGAAAATTATATTAGCTGGAAAAGTTCCTTAAACGATGAAGTTGTGATTAGCAGGCGCTTATATTAATCACAATAAAGAGTTAAGAATACATTTTATCAAAGTAGAAAACAGTAGAAAGCAAAGTCAAAAAACAGACTAGAAAAAGAAGAAATGAAAAATGAAAAAATGTTAATTATAATTGGAATGTATAGTTGTACATTTTGTTTTGATTTTGCTGTAATTTGCTAGCGAGCATTTCATAACATTTTTTCTGAATGCTTTTCTCTTTAAGCCAGTAAATTGTTATATATTTTTAGATTTCTTTTTAATTCAGCTACTTGTCTACATTTTTTTTTTTTTAGCCTAATTGAGTCAACATTTATCAATTGCCAGCCACAGTGCACAAATTTGCAAAACCTTTCAAAGCACTTCCATTTGAATGGAAGTAAATGTTTTGCTTTTTCTTTTCTTACAGCTTTACTGTGCTTTGAAAATTGCGCTGAAGATAAGAAAAAATGCCGTCATTTGCACTTGAGGGCAGGCAACACGACAAAATTGTGTGGGACAGTTTGAGAGGAACACTTGAACTCTTTTATTTTTTGCTCAGGTCTTTACAATTTAATAGTCTTTGTGAACGTTATTATGACGCGTACTTTACATGTATTTCGCATGCGTCCCTTTTTATAATGCTTTCTTCTGCTTGGTTGTTTAATTTTTATCGGTTTGTGTTCCACGTAAATCCGCTTAAAGCATTTGTGTGTAGGTGTTAAAAGTGAGGCGTGAGGCGTGGTGTGTGTTTTTCGCGTGAGGCTTTCGTCGCTCCATTGAAACCGCAGGTAGGCAACAGGTAACGTGGCGTATGCGCAATGCTTAGCTGCTTAGAGTTGGGTATGTGCATGTTTGTTTTGGTCTGTGTGTGGGTGTGTGCACTCAGAGAAAAACGGCGATATAAATGCAAGTACAACCCGTATAGAAGTCTGTACTGTACTTTCAGTTTGTTTTTAAATATTTTGAGGTAAGTATTAATTAGTCCTCATTTCAAAATCAAATGTCTGTACAAAGAAATCAAATCAAAGGTAAAATATAATTTTTAAAAATGTATTTGCTTTTAACCTGGTTCAAGTTTGACTTCAGTTGAGTACAAAATGCACAAATTTTTTTTTGAGTATTTATGAGTGTTTTAAGTCTGCTTTTGTCATACGCTGCCGACAGCTGGCAGCAATTTGGTAGATTCTACCTTTTGCAAACTATTTCGCTTATGCAGCCCAAGTTGATTGGACTCACCTGTTGCCCAGTTGGGCCACATATTAAAGGGGTGGAATTTGGCGCTTGGGTGTTTTTGTGTATTTGCTTTTAGACTATGCTTAAAGTGTGCTTAAGCATGGCACTTTGCTATTAGTAGCAGCAGCACCAGCAGCAGCATCAGCGGGAAAGTCACCACCTGCACCTGCAACACGAAAGTGTCTCCAACGTCTCAATGGCGACGCTCTCCCGGAAAGTGCTTGTGGCTCCGTATCAGAGCATCAACATTCGCACGAGCGCCATCATTGTCATCATCATCATCAGCAGCAGCAGCAGCAGCAGTAGCAGCACATCAGCAGCATTGTTGGGCTCCAAGCATATTAATATTTAAAGTTGTTTGGCGCTGGCAGCGACAGGACAGCAAACAAGAACGACGCTCCCCAAGGACAGCATTTTGGCTTCAAGTTAATTGTGAATGCTTTAGGAAACGCCATTGTTGTTGTTGTGTGCGCGTGATTTGTTGTGAATGGGTTGTGTATGCGTGTGTGTGTATGTGTGTGCTTGTTGTGTCTTGCGGGTGTGGCAAACTGCGTCGTTGGCATTTATTAAACGCTTCTACACATAAAAGCAGATGTGTTTTTTGTGGTCGAAATGGCAAACAGACATAAATTTATCACAAATACAAATTGTGTTTGAAATTCCCCCCAAGTAAATACAGATAGTAAATAAAATTCGATAACTGTATTTATATATATTTGTATATATGTATGTGTATCTATAATTATATATATGTATATCCCTTTACAATACCTAGTCGTGCTGCATTCTAACTTGATTCTTTATTAAATTCTCTTAGCTACATTTTGGCTTGATACACTTTACAAATATCGAATTATTTAAATGAAATTCGATTTCAATTGAAAGCAATCCACAAATAATTTCCTTCAAAGAAGTCCCAAATTATTTTATGCCAAATTAAGAAGCACTTAGATGCAATTCTTGCCAAACAATCTACTGCTCACACAGTTGTTATATGTATATGAATTTGTGTGTGATTTAATTTAAGGATGAGTCCAGTGCTTAAACACATCTAAGAACAACTAAAGAAAATCTTCTACAGCTTTGGCCATATAAAACTTGGTGAGCAATAGCATAACAACAAAAAAAAAACAAGTGCTTTTGACCACAAAGCCTGGCATCTATCTTGGCTGTATCCGCTTTGTGTGTTGCTTTGTGTTATGTCTGAAACCCAACATTAAATACTTTTTAAAAGTAAATACAAATTTTGGGCCAACGGCCAACAAGATAAGCGCTGTCCAATTGCCCCAGCTTTGCCAGTTAGCAACCAGACAACCTACACTTTTCAAAATTATGCAATTGCATTGAAAAATGGTATATAATTCTTGGTTTTAAGAAAACTTGAAGAAAATAATAGTGCTCCTCAGAGCATTTTTTGTCTAGGAATCTAGAGAGGAAAGATAAATCTACCCAGTTATTTGAAACGACTGGTTTTTGGAAATAAGTAATGCAAGCTGCAACTAAGCTTCTCGATTCTCGATTTTCGAAACAACGACATAACTCATTTTTCGGAGTGTAACAACTTAGCAACCAACCACCAACAAGGACCAACGACCACTTTTCAAATCCCTTCGCTACATAAATGCTGAATGCGGCAACGTTCTGTGCTCGTGTTGTTCTGGCACAGATTACAACATGAAATAGCGGCGGCTGAGGCGCCACAGCTCGTTGCGGGTACTTCCGGTTTCATCTGGATAGGCAGGGATCAGGGAGCACGAGTCTAAACTGGAGAGCGAGGCATCGTGGCAGCGTCCACACTGTGTGCGCTTCCTATTAGGCTGCAGTGCTGCAGAGCCAAAACGAGGAGCAGCAACAGCAGCAGCAGCAACCAGAATGCAGTCAGCCATACAGGCGGACAACCGTAACATGACGTTTCCGTGTCCGTGTTCGTGTTCGTGTTCATGTCTTGGTAAAGACGATGCCACTGAATGGTTACAGCAGCTGCTGCGCCAACTTTTCGTCTGTCTGCTGTTCTTTTTTTCTCTCAACATTGTTGTTATTATAGCCGCTACCTGCGCAACTATGTTTTGTTGCTTTCCTGCAGCAGCAACATTTTAATTTTTTTTTTTGCGACTCCTGGTAGCTCCTTAGGCGTGACTGCAGTTGCTACAGCTGATCCCGATCCTTGCTTGGCTGCTGCTGCTGCTGCTGCCTACTTGACTTTAACCGCTCCCTGTTCGCTTTTGAATGGGTTATGGCCTAAACGTGATTTTCGGCATGTCTACTAAAGATTTGCAGAGCATTTATTTATTTTTTTTTTTTAGCTTTTTGCGACTGCTCGCTACACGTTTGGCATTTTGGGCAACAATTGTTGAAACATGTTGTCATCCAGTTAGTTAGTTGCCAGTTGTTAAGCCATTGCTTTTGTTTTGTCCACTGCCACGGTTTCTGTTGTTATTGAGTTTAGTTTACCGTCACGAATTGAGTGCGAAATGTTGCAGCTCGTTAAGCGCTTTACGGCTTTTGAGTACTTTGCATTTCACACGCATTTAACGCAAATAAATGAAATTTTGGGGTCCCATGAAAGTTAAACAAAAAAATTCAGCTTAATGGACACCAAATGAAATTTAGAGCACTAGCAAAATGACCCAAATAAGTAGAATTAATGGTCAATAAAAAACCATCATGTAAAATATTTTATACTTATTATTCAACCACAACTTGGCAGTTAATTTTGTTACTAGTTGCGTCTACTTACAGATGACGTTGCAACAGCTAGTTAATATTGCGAAAAACTCACCGCAGCACCACATTTATCAAATACCCAAAGGAAATACGCTTTCAAATGCTAAACTAGCTGCACGTGTTTTGCTGGCAAATGAAAAGTTCAAGTAATCGGCGAGCAGAGCATGAATGAATGGTAAACAAATATTTTAAGCAGGAAATCACTTCCATATTTCAAGTTACAACGCTTGCACCCACTGCATTCCATTAACCATGACGATTTCGCACGTGCCAGCCGCTAAAAATGCACTGGCAATAAAAGTGGAAAGTCGACGAAGCCAACCACATTTTAAGTGAGGCTTTCAACAAGTCTAACGATAATTAACTTTGCCAAGGATCGTCTGGCATGCCGACGATTGTTGCAATCTTAACATTTCACCACGCGATTTTATGGTTCCTTCTGGCCCATAAATAAAATGTTGTAACGCATTTTTAGTTTTGTTTGTCGCACACATATAACAGGTAACTGCAAACAGGCTATGTGTAATTGCAGTTTGCGGTGCAAAATTACAAAACTTGCAAGCGGCATTAAGCGCGAAATTACCACAAACTGAAGTAAGTCAAAAAGCGAACAATTTCAGCTGCTGTCCACAGAGATATCCTATATATAAATATAAATAAAACGCTGCTGCTCGAATAATTCTGAAACTATATTATTTCTATTTTTAAATATAAATTATTTTTATCAATAGTCAAGTTTAATAAATGATGAATCAAAGAGCCAACATTAATACAACAGTTAAATGCTTAACTGCATGCTGGCTTTGTTTATACCCTCTTTGATGCTTTGAGTTATAGGGCATAATTATGCTGCACTCAATTTAATTACGTTGGAAAACGGCAAATAGCGCGAGTTTGACTCGTTGCCAGCCGATGGAAGGAAGGAATCGTTCAGTGGCTTTTATGGGGCCACAAGTCGATTCTTATTATAACTTAACAGTTTCATGCTGCTTCGTGCCTCCTGCCTCGCGCCAAGTCACGAAAATGTTTTAGTTAACTGCTCTGAGGCATCATCATTGCCATACTTATTGGCATTTTCAACTTGTGCCTCTCCCCTGGCTGGGCGGAAGACACAATGAGGGGCACCGTTGTAAAAGTTTCTACATTTTCATGTTCGATGCTCGATGTTCGATGTTCGCTGTAATTTGCGAATATTGAAGGAATTCTTGACTGTTGGTATGGTAGCTAATTGAAATTGTTGTTGATGGTGGCATTGGCGGTAAATGTTGCCAAAGGCATCAGCGGCTTCAGGTCTCGCTTTGCATTTTCAAACTGCACACACACTCTCTCAACTTAATGCGGGGTATGTGCAAATTATTGTGCAAGTGGTGTGTTAATTGATGTCAAGTGTGAGCACTGAAAGTGAGTGCAAATTTTAATGCTGCTTGCATAGAGGAATTCAGGTGCACTGCTTCTCATTTCATGCAGGGAAAACCCCTAAAGGAAATGAGCTGCTGCAGGCAATATAGAATATGAAATGCCTGTTCAAATTTCATGGGGCACATTTAAGAAGTTCTCTTTCAAATATTTATTGCTGTCTCTTGCGTTAATTATTAATGGATACTGTATAGTTTACCCAACTTGCACCAACGTGTAATAATAAATTCTTCTACAAATTTATGGAACACTTTAAGATTAAAATTGAAATGAAATTGTTCATAACAAAAACTAAGTATGAGGAAAATCATATACATATAATGTATTTATATATATATATCTATATGTGTATTACAAAACTTGTATTCATATTTGACTGGTTAACAAAAATGTATTGAATCAAAAATACTAAAGTTAATATTTTTCCGTAAAGCGAGCGCTTTCTATATAATTCTGACTTTCAAATATTGCTATAAATAATTGTATAATAGTGCATCAAAAAAACTAACGTTTCAGTCTAATTAAATATATTTTCTAAAGTGGCCCTTTTTTGTGCATAATTCGGATAAGCCAAACTCAAAAGGAAAGCAAAATGATCAGAAGGCTAATAACTGAACACTTGAAACACAATAAGTCCTATAGCTCCCGGCTTAATATTAAGTGCTGATAAGCTATTAAAAAAGACACTTAAGTTAAGAGCAAGGAATCAATAATGACCAATTAGCAGCCACGTTTAAAACAGAGAGAAAGAGAGAGAATATGAAAGCTGTGTGTTGAGCGCTGCATGGCAAAAATAATTAAAGCATCAGTGGAAACAGCATAAAGCATACGAAAATTACGTAGGCGAAAAAGAAGCGGGAGAAAATTGAGCCGACTTCAAGGCAGAATCGCGCCTTCAGGTAGCTATATGAGGCTTCATTAGTAAAGTGGAGGGGGCATAATTAATTTTTATATTTTTTTTGCCTTTGCCTAGCTGAAACTAAAGCTGCCCAGCAGTTGGCTGTGGCTGTGCGATGAGCAAAAGCAGCCGAGGCACAAAGGTTGCCAAGTCAAGGCATCAACAGCTAGCAGCACTTGGAGAATGGCAAAAGAGAATGAATTTTCAAATGACTTCAATACGATTTGCAGATACACTTTGCTTTCATATTCTCAAGATAGTTGAATTATAAGAATAATCAATGTGACAAACTTACTTTTTATGCCAAAATCAAAAAATGTTAATTTTAATTTAGTTAAATAAGTAAATGACATTTTCTCTACAAAGGAAAGTTTAATGGTTTTAGATCTGCTCAGCTATTTTTCTTCGTGAGTTTCACTACTGAACATCAAAAGAAAGCAAATTTTATAATTGACCATAATTGGCTTTTCATTCAAGAGACAATACTTTTATGAACGCCTTGTTGGCGATTTTATTTATCGGCTTAACTGATAAACATAATTTTGTTTCGAATTTCGGGTTATTTCGGCCACATATTTTGAGAAATATATAAATAACTTAAGCAAATGGAAAGTAACTTTTTAAAATACTTTCTTTAATACAAGTTTAATATCATATTTGTATTGCACATATTCTGAAATGTTACCCGTCCAATTATCACTTAATCTAAGTTGCCAGTAACCAAGATTATGAATCCAGGCCGGTGGGTGGACACTCTTACATACCTGTGCTGAAATGCGACCCTTCTTCAGCCGCGTGAGATCCGTGTGGCTCCAATGACTGCGAGCCCAGGGAGCCACGTTGCGCAAATCCTCATCAAAGCTGGGGTCAAAGACAAGGAGAAAGAAAAAATGAGTGGAAAAGATAAGCCGAACGTATTAAAAATTAATTGCAATTGCATTGGACTCACTTGAAGTCGTTGAGTTTGTTATGCAGGAACTTGCGTATATTCCAGGGTAAGTCGTTATGCCCATCGATTAAAGGCACTTGATCCAAAAGCTGCACGGCAACGCGTAGGCGCTCCTCAAAAGGTGCACCTAAGTAGAGACAAAGAGCAATTAAACCTAGTTAGCAGCGTCTACTAAACTAACTTAAACACCTTAACACATTACCGACACACAGGGACTCGGTGCCGAGAGACATTTTCAGCTTTGGATACGTGTCGTATGCGTTATGGTAATTGATTTATTGTCTGCGACCTACAGTTCTCAGATACACTGAAGAAAAAATATACACTATAACTAGTCAAAGGTTCTCATGAACAAAATTTCCGTCTGAATGGCATTGGATTCTGTATATTCTTCTTTGGAAATACTTTTCATACGAATGAAAAACACTTATGTAGTAGTTTGTCTGAGTGTACTCACTTGCAGCAACACGTAGCGCCAGGGGCACAGCTACACTGGCAGCGCCAATTATCAAGAGTATCGAGCTGACTGCCAGCCAATGCTTGGCCGCATCAAATCCTGCACCGAGTAACGTATACGCAGCATGAGCCGGAGCAGCAGTTGCAGGCAGGCAGCAGCAGCAACAATGGCATCAGCATTCATGATGACCAGGGACATCGATTGTTGTTAAATGATGTTGATGTTGTTATTGTTGTTATACCGAGTCGTTTGTAGTGCAGCCCGACCACCAGCAGAAACAGGAGCAGTAATACAGCAGGACGACGTCGCCATTGTTGGTTGTTGTGTGTTGCATTTTGTGTGTGTGTGCAAATTGCCGTGAGAGTGCCATTGATTACACCAACAACGAGAAGTTGTTGTTCGAGTAAAATGTTGTTGGTATTTCCATCATTATGCAAGCAGCAGAGCAGTTGAAACGGTAATAAGGAAATCTGGTTAGTTAAATGTTGAAAATTGTATTGATTAGTTGGATTCTACTTTCTAAATACAAGCAATATCGTGTTAGCTCAGCAACCAGTTAACGTGTATATATAAATGGCAGATAAAATGCATTCAAAGTGCTTAGAGTTGACTCATTAACTGTATTTTTAGTGAACTCAAAACACTTGAAGGCTACATGTCTGTGTGATACCAAATAAATTGGAGTACATTAAATAAAGTATGTCAAGAAATATATAACGAATTGAAGCCAGTTGAGAATATTTATTTCTATCTATGGCTAACAATTTATTAGAAAATTATATACCTATACTGGTCGAAATTGAGTTAATAATACATTAAGTAATCATTAGCTTCGCTGAAGGTTATTCAATCTTTGTTGCCTCTTGCTATCCATTACTAACCAACTCAAATCACTCAAAAGCTGCTGAATGGATGCAAATGAATAACTATCA
The DNA here is from genome assembly GCA_035041595.1 of Drosophila basisetae. Classification (NCBI taxonomy): domain Eukaryota; kingdom Metazoa; phylum Arthropoda; class Insecta; order Diptera; family Drosophilidae; genus Drosophila; species Drosophila basisetae. The sequence goes on from JAWNLB010000162.1 coordinate 5,465,537, forward strand.
AATTCAACTGTAAACCTCATTAGATGACTTGATTTCGCAGCAAAGATACTCTTATCAATTGCATGCAGTTCATTATAATTGCCAAGCAAATTTGATTATGCCACTTGAGCAACTGCAACTACAGAAGCATCAAAAGCTGTATAAATAAGTCAACTGAGACTTAAATGTAGCTTCTGTTTAAGCGTATAAAGCAATCCACTTGATTATAGTTCTCGCTTTTGGCTTATTTTGGATTTGCGACTGACACCAATTCTCTCTGTGATGTTCTCTATTTGCGAAAGTGAATTACCAATGGACGAGTTGCAAATGTGCGTCACAAAAGGGATTTTTGAGAGCAAGGATGGGAAGGGTGTGGGGGACGTGAAGGTTGCAGGACATCAACGATTTGCATACATTAAACGTGAGAGGACACCGCCAGCTACGCAGTTTTTTAAAGGTCGCTAACGAACTGCAATTGCCCAAGAGGAGAGATGTGGACTGAATTTCTCGGTGCCATTTGAACTGATGTGCCGCTGATGAGGATGACGACGGCGAAGATAGAGTCACGCGGGCATTGGACACGCTTAACATTAAGCGGCCATGTTACATGGGGCGCAATCAAATTGCTAACGACTAAATAGAATTGTGTGCCACCAAAGGGGGTTGAAAGGAGGTGCAGCAGCAGCAGCTGGAATGGGTGCTCTACCCAGCACAATGGCAGGTAACTAGAAACCAGGGCTGCATTGAAAAACTAAGCAAACGAAATTTATCAGGAATTTGACAAATTGACAATTGCATGATTACAAGCAATCAATAATTTTGTCTCCATAATATCTTATAGACTGACGCGGCTAGTGATGCTGCTTACAAAATGCACGGTGAAATTCTAATGACTTCTATAAAAGTAAGTGAAATTCTAATGACTTCTATAAAAGTAAGTAGAAATTATATACATATATATTTTTAAACGCATTCGCTCATCATGCTCATCAATAAATTCGAAATAATTTGTGGTCCCTTTTGGTTGTACTTACGAAAGGAATTGGTGCCCGAACTGGATGAGCCGCGACTGGGGCACTGTCGATGCTTCCATGGCATGATGCTGGTAACGCTCGAGTGCAGCTGATGATGTTTCTGTGGCGTGGCCGGTATGCTGCTGCCAGTTGCCAGAGAGTGTGGCACATCGTGTGCATGATAATGATGCGAATGTGGATGTGAATGTGGATGCTGATGTGGATGCACATGTGGATGCGAATGCGGAAGCGAATGGGAATGCAACTGGGACTGTGAGTGTGTGTGCGAGTGTGGCAATGTTTGGGACTCGCGCTCCTTGAGTATATTGCTGCTGTTGGCGCTGTCGAAGGAGTTCATCGTGAAACTGGATGACGCCAGCACCGATGATGGTTGCATTTTCTGATACGGCACCCGGCAACCGCCGTCAATATCCACCAAATTACTAAAGCTGCGACGAGTCCAGTCCATGCTGCTAGTGTGAAATATCTGCGCAGGCTGAGACAATTTTTTTGCGTCCTGCCGCGGCTGTTGTTGCTGTGGCTGTTGTAATGGTTGCTGTTGCATGCTGAAATTGAGCAGCGATTGGGAGAAGCAGCGACAGCGCTGCTGTTGAAAGTGCGCCAATTGCTGCTGCTGATGTTGCTTCTGTAGGTAGCGACTATAATGCGCCAAATGTCGTGCATAATCGCTGCTTGGCCCAATCGTGTTATATTTGCTGGGTGCACCAATGGTTGCTGCTGTCGAGGGTGTTGCAGCTGCAACAATTGCTGCCGATGTTGGCACAAAACACAAGCTCGGATCTGATTTTTGTGTGTGCGGTGTAAAAATGTTGTCCGCCTCGTGGGCGGCGAAGGGCGGGGCGGGCTTATGCTGCTTGTGAGCGTGGCTATTGTGACTGTTGCTGTTGCTGCTAGTGCTGCTGCTGTTGTTGTTGTTGGCACACTTGAGCAATGTCGCAGCGCATTCATCGAGTGCTGTTTTGGTGCAGTCTTCCAATAGATCGCTGCTGCACAATTGGGCCATGCCCAAAACCAGATTGTTGTTGCTCTTATTGCTGACAGTCATGGGCAACTGCTGCTGCTGTTGTTGCTGCAGCTGTTGCTGTTGCTGTTGCAACAGTCGCAGACTACGCATGCTGCCGTTTCGCTTGAGGGCCGGCGGCGGCGGCACTGGCGGTATTATATCCACATCCGACAAGCTGGGCGTGTCACTCTGCTACAAGTAGAAGAAGAAGAAGAAGAACGAGAAGTTGAAGTAAATTGATAACTTGCATCGGTTGCAAAAAGAGGAAATTGTATTATGACAATCGAAATGAGCAGCTTCCGGTGAGTCGAGACCAGAAAACAGTCCACATTGGCAAAAGTTTGGAAAATTCATTAGCCCGAATTTAAGATAAAACTGCAGTCAATATATAAGTATCTTAAATAATATTCCATTACAAATGATTATGCTCTGGTTATGTGATTTTGATGTTAATTTTAAATTAATTAAATTCCTAATTATGTTATACAACACTTATAAAAAGCTAGCAGTAAGTTAAAACTCTTTCCAAATATTAAAACAAATTCCACTGCAAGCTTCACTCAATGTTAACTTGCTTTTATGTTAATTGTAGCCCCGGAGAGTAAATTTTACGGAATATTCTATATTCAAAAATAACCGTTAAAGTGTTTATTTTGTGTAATAATTATTCAACCCGCACCTCGAGGCAAGTACCTAGGTACCGCATGTTTAAATAAAATGAAATGAAATATTTATTTGCAGACTTTTGCATTTTTCTTGGAATTATTATTCCACATATAAACAATATTTGTTAGGTAAAAGAATTTTTGCATAATATTTATAGAAAATGTCTGCAGTCTTTCCTCATTTAATCAGCAATTTCTTTAGACACTTACAATAATATAATCAGATATATAGTTAAATAAATATTCACTAATTCCATAGATTATTTCTAAGGCTGAGCCATTTTCCAGACACATATATAATCTACTTTGTGTCGGCGTCCCAGGTATGGCAAAAAGGTATTTGCAAATTGGCGAAATTGTATAGAAAGAGATTTAGGGAAGCAGCACATGGAATTTGGCCTGGCCGCTGGCTACATGAAATTTAATTATGTCATACACACAAAACACACACGCACACGTTCGTGGTGCTTGGTGCGAAGAGTGTGTGATAAAAAAGCCAAGAAGAAGTTTTAGCCATGAAAGAAGCTCAGTTCGTACAGTTGCCCAGTTGCCCAGTTGCCCAGTTTCCAGTTGGCCATCTAAGTGCGCAGTGTGTTGTTGCTTTTGCTGTTGGAGTCCTAATTGAATTTGTTACGGTCAGGCAATGCCATCATCATAGTGATCATAATGCTCATCATTATCATCGCCAGGCATCATCATAAAGTTCATCAAACACCGCCGCTGCGGGTATTCGAAATTGAATTCAGTTACGGGAAATACATTTGCATTGATTTGCTTTTTATTTTTATGCGTCTGGGCGACAACGAAACGCATTGACATTAATAAAAATTTCCTTTTGAATTTTGATTGCTTTATGTTGGCCTCGGCCAAGCCCATCCCCCAGTGTATAGCTCCTTATTGTTGTCGCCTGCCTTGCTCACGCTGATTATTATTATTATTTTTCTTGTTATTTACTTAGTGCTGAGCGTGGCCAAGTCCTGTCGCGTCTTCTCGCTGCTTAAGTGGAAATTGAAAATTTTCATTATACAGCCTTTGGTAATTTCCTACTCCTGTCGCCGGCCAAAACTTAAATAATTTATGCAAATATTTTGCGGTGGCAGCTCTCCGCCTTCTCCTCCTCCTCCACCTACTTCTACTGCATAACTTTCGTGTCCAACAGGCTGGCCAATTTGGTTGGAGACACTGATTGTGTTGGGATATTTTTTATTTTTACTTTCTCTTCAGTTTTTAGTAGACAATTATCTCTAAGGGAAAGTTGGAGTTTTTTTTTTATACTATTTTTGATTTTAAATTTGAATATTTTGAACATATTTGATGTTTGTAAAAATTTACTTTTTTCATAATATATAATATAGTATTAATATATCAATTTTTTTAAATCAGTTTTACAAATATGCTTTAGATTACATAAATTAAATGCTTGTGATATTAAAATGCATTTCATATTTTTGAGGCTAATCATACAGTATAAATTTTATATTTTATGCCAATAGAATAACAAAGTGAAATAGATACAAACTAATCAAAGTTTAATTTTTTGCAATGACGCTTCTATCACAAAGCAAGAATTCTGCAACTTTTACAAGTATTCTCTAATTAAAGACAAAGAGGTAAGGAGAGAAGAGAGAGAAAGAGCAAAGGTCCCAAGCATCATAAATATGCTTGCAAATGCACTTTGAGCGCACTTTTCGCTTCCCATTTGTGCTGCAACTAGAAGTCATTCTAGCATGCATATGCATAACTCTCCTTGGGGTTGCTGGTTAACTGCGCCCCAAAGTATGCAACTGTATATGCTTATTTGGCGTTTATGCCACAAATTGGACGCCATGTTTATGTGCTGTGTATTTGTGCTTGTGTGTTTGCTGAGCAGACAGCAGTGAAGTGGAGCGGAGAGGAGGATAACCACACGACTTGGGTAACCACAGTTGCTGCTTTTGTGAGCACTAAATTGCTTGATATCGTAGCGTACCGTTATAAGTAAGTATATGCATCTATATATATGTATATATAAGGTTTTTTTTTTTTAACTCTCTTGTGACTCTTAGCTTAATTTTCCATGGCAATAGCTCAGCTGATTTTCCATGCGCTTTTCTTCTTTTGAATTATGCTCGTCTTTGTCTCGTCCTAAATACCATAACGCACATTTTATAATAATTTTTCGTTTGCTTTACTGCAATTCCGGGCAATTTTTTACCATAATTTATACAAGTGTCCGTGTGAATGGATGTGTGGTTATTCATCATTGTTGTTTTTTTCGTGCAACTTTCTTGCTACGTTACAAAATTTGTGCAGCTCAGCGTTGCGAATATGCTCACAGTAATAGGTATGTGTGTGTGTGTGTGTGTGTGTGTGTGTAAGAGTGTGTTTGTCGGGCGTAATGTTGAGTTATGGCAGTTTTGTAGTTTGCGTAGAAAAACTTTTTTAATGCTCGACTTTCCTAGCTGTTGCTCGAAGATCCTTTTACACTTTTTCATATTCTGACACTGGGCAGGATTCTCTCTGTGCCGGTATTTAGTTAAATGTTCGTAAAATTGAGTGCTGGATATATTTAACTTGAACTTCTCGTCATCCCCTATCTATGCTCATCTGTATTGGCTTTAATCGATTTAGCAAAAGCAATAAGCAAAAAACTTTTATAAATGCCGAAGTTTGTTTTAGTTTTATTTAATTTTATGTTTTCTTTTACTTTTCTTTTGCTTTGCTTAGGATACTCTGACTTACTATTAGAACCAGAGTTATAATTAGGATCTTAACTTTACGACTTCATTAATTGCCTTTTGTAGCTTTTATTAATGTAAGTAGTTATTACAGTCGCATCTGTGTTTGTACATAATTTTGAGCTCACAAGAAAAATGGCATTAAACGATTTCCTCGAAATCTTGAAAAGTTTTGCCCAAAACAAAATGAATAATTACCAAAATTAAGAAACATTTCCATTCAACTGGTAACTGGAATTTATATAGATGTAGAGTGTTTAGATGGCATCTTAAATGCAGTGCGACAGAGTTGATCTTTAAGACTTGAACACCATAACATAAACTTTAAAAAAAGCAATTCATCTAATTTACATATCGTTAAATTGTATGTGTAAAAATTCATTATTTTAATTTTGTATTTTGAAACATAGGAACTCTTTCCCAACTGGGAATGGCAATAAGCCTTAATTTATCGACACAAATAGAGGCTTAAATACATAGTCCATTGTGTGATTGATTTATGAGTTCAGAGTTCGGCAAGAATCATGAATCAGTTTCTCTGGCGTTAGTCGACTCAATTGTCACATAAATTGCGTATACGCCTCGTGGACTAGCCTCTATCTTGATGAATTTAAAGCCTGACTCTGGCATCTGGAACAACTAAATGACGCTAAATGCAAAGCTTGGCGTAAATAAAAAGTTAAACGATGCTACTAAATAACGAGTCGAGTTTGTTTGCCTCGTTTCCAGTCTCGGTGCAGCATCCGGGGATGCCAAAGCGGAAAGCGTTCACACACACTCACACTCACACACACACACACATGCCACCAAAATGTTTGCCACAATTTGTAGCAACAACTCGAAATGTGGAGCAGCTACCCACCCAAAACCTCATCTGTTTATACTCAAACCTTTGCCTGGAGGCCAGCAAATGCATACATCAAATGTGTCAAAGAGATTTGTTATGCATGACAGCGGCCTGGACTGGAAAAATAGGTACAGCAACAATTACAAGTGTGCTCCATGGGAGACTGCACAACTGGATGATATCCACTTTAAATATACAAAAGTTCACACTAAAAGTTTAAAAAGTTGCATCTCTACCAAATGATTTTTTTTTTTTTTGTGTAGCGCTCGGCTTATTAATTCACAATCTTAAGTAATTCATTAATATGTACATAATATAATATTATATTCATAAGCAAACCTCTAAATATCAACTGTCTCATAGACGAAGTAAAGTTTAGTTAGACAGACGGACTAAAACTGATCAAGAACGTAAACATATTCTATGGGTTCAAATACATCTCAATTTACTTGCATAGGCTTAAATCATCCTCTGATTACTTTTATACTTGGATGCAGGGTATATTAAAAGCCACAGTTATGGTGTGTTTCAGATCTGCATTACGACAAAAAAGGGGTCAAGAGGATAATGTGAAAATGACAATGGGCGCAATTTTTGCGTAATTAAAGTTCCGCTGCTAATTGTGACAAATGGCAGACGAGTTCAACAGTAGGCTGTAGACCATTTAAGGCACAATTCACATTGAGGTCATGCCCCAAGGTTAGCAGACAAAGGAATTTTAATTAAAAAAATAAATAAAAATAAAATAACGGCAGCCAAAAGCTATGGTTTCTAGGGAGGCTGCTTTTATTAAGCCGAAGTATATCCAAACTTTTTCAAGAATTATTACCTGAAAATATAAATGGATATAAAGTGTTTAGAGAGCTATAGCAAAAATAATCAACGTCGTTTCCCTGTTTAACCCCTGCAAGCTAAATCAAATTTGTTTTCTTCATTACAGTTAGGAATTCCTCGCGGCAAACTTCACCATCGCCATCCAAGTCGGCCTCATCGATCATCTCCTGCAGCTCCTCATCGGTGAGATTCTCACCCAACTCTTTGGACACTCGTTTCAGATTGTCAAACGAAATGTGATCAGTTCCATCGTCATCGAAGAATGAGAATGCCTTTAGGATGTCCTGCTTGGTATCCTTGGCGGCCATTTTTAAGCGCATCAAGTACAAGAAATCATTGAACGCAATGCGACCCGTCTTATCCTTATCAATCTCATCCATCATATTCTTGATCTCATCCTTATCGGGCTCAAATCCCAAGGCGCGTATTGCAACTCGCAACTCCTTGACCTCAATGAACCCGTTGCACTCCGTGTCAAACAGATCGAAGGCCTTTTTAATGTCCACCTTCTGTTGCAGCGACAGGTCAAAGGTCGGCAACAGGCGCTTGTTCTTTGCCTTGCGGTACCTCAGCATACCCGAGCTCATGTTCGATTGGACGGTCGCCGTCGAGCCAGCGCTGCTCAAATTCTTATCCATTTTAATGCGACTTCTTTCACGTATTGAAGATTTGTATTTCAAATTTTTTTCCTCTATATTCGAAGATAACTTTTATGTATTTTTTTTTAGATTTATATGTATTTTTTGCTGTCAGACCTCACCGTTCGAGAACTGAGCTCAATGTGATTTTCTATTCATTTGATGTTAACTGCCGACTTAGGGTGGGGGCGTGGCATGCTTATTTACAAGTGTTTCCTAATACTAATGTGAAATGTTTCATTTTATTATAGTGCTAAGGTTTGCTGTTTAAAATAGTTTTCAAAATAATCTTCTAAATGGATTTTTTATTACTTGTCTTAATAGATTATTTTGATTCTTAATTTTTAATATGCGATGGATAATAATTCGGATAGTTCACAAATCCGAGCTGGCGGTGAACATTATTATATAAATTTATTTTATTAAAAGATGGCAAACGTGTATATAAATATTTTGAGATTGGCTTTTAATGCGAAGACTCTCCTAATTTGTACACTTATTACCATTTTTGAAGTATCAAAGTTGACCCAGTGTGTGGGAGCTGGATCACTGGCTTCTACAAACTTGGCCAGAATGTGGTAGGTGGCATGTGGCAGGTGACAGGTGCCAGGCAGCAGGCAGCGAATTTCAGGTGTTATTCTGCCATCCTCTTAGCTGTGAGCTGCCCAAATGTCAGTCAACGCTATTTCTGTTGCTACTATTGTTGATGTTGTTGTTGCTACCACTACGTGCTGCGAATTGTTTGCCGAGGAAATTGAGGCTGCAACAGGCCATTATGGACCCTCCACCACCAGGAAAACAATAGCCTCAAAATGCGTGGCACGTGTTTTTGATAGGATGCGAGGGGGTGGAGTGTGGTGATGGTGCGACTTTTGTGGCATGAGGCAGCTCGCGGTTGCTGCTCGTGATTCCAATTACATAAACATAAGTAAGTAAGATAACTAGCGGCTACCCTAGGATACCATAGATACCCCTCAGTCAAACTGCTTGGAGATATAGTTAATAACTTGTATTTGTAGAACATGAAAAAATTACATTAAAATATTTAAAGTTTTATATCACATTTTCAACAAATTTTCAGATTTCACCTTATTTATACTTCCAAATTTGTAGAATGTGTAGACTTATTCACAAAACAAGCGTAATTCAGGAGAAACAAAAAATGAATTTAATTTCTTTAGCTCTTGTAATCCAGTTTTTAAAACTGATAAAGAAAACACTTTGCTTATATACGTCATATGCATATTGAAGGGCTTACAGGGTATCTGTGTGAGTTTTTGTTTGTGTTTGTTGCTCTCACCTGTCGTTCACCGCCAAGGGATGTTAGCGATAATTTGCGATTCCTCTCGCGCTCCAGTCTCATGAGTATCTGTGCATTCTGCTCACAGGTGTAGGTGTGTGTCTTGCGTCGCCGCTCCAAGCTGTACTCGTAAAGGGGACGCGCCGCATCCGGTTGCAGCTGCGCGTCATCGCCGGCATCACAGCTGCAAAGCGATTGATTGCTGCGTCCCTTGGCCCGCTTGAGGGAGCCACGATTCGACGAGGAGGAGCAGCGTTCGCTCACATAATCAGAGAATGTGACGACATTGTGATTGCTGCCGCCATCGTAAGCGGTTGCCGGACGCAGTGCGGGTCCAACTGGGGCAACGCACGCTTTTCGCTTCGACGGCGATACATAGTAAATATCGTGCTCATCGAACTCGACGCTGCTGCCGATGCGCTGCGGCAGCGCAGTGTTTGCTGTTGCCGTGCTGCTGCTGGTGCTGGCAGCGCTGTTGCCGCCGCTGCTCAAATTGCAGCCCTGATCCGTTAGCGAGTGCTGCTGCAGCAGCAGCGAATTCGCCGGACGATCACGCAGCGAGTGCTGTTTATGCAAACGAGGCGTCGCTGCTGATTCGAAGCGACGCAGCTCCGTCATCTTATAAGGATCTCTCGCTCTCTCTATCTCGCTCTCGCTCTCTCTCTATCTCGCTCTCTCTCTCTCTCGCTCTCTCGCTCTCTCTCTGTGTGTTAGTCTAAAGTTGTTTAGCTTGCGTTCTCGGATAGCTTATTGTCATCACATTGGCTGGCTTAGCTGGCCATCTCTTGCACGCTCTCTCTCTCTCTCTCTCTCACACACACTCTCACTCTGTCTAGCTCTCAAGTACTTTGGCTTGCATTCGCTCGCTTTCTCTTATTGTCACCACTTGGCTGGCTGGTTGGCTTAGCTGGGTTTGTGCGACTCATGTAATATTCATGTGGCTCGTTCGCACACTCCACATTAGCATAACACTTTGTTGGCGCTCTTTTCGATATCCATAGATACATATATATATCTATGTATCTATATATATATATGTATGTATGTATATATATATATATATATATATGTGTGTATGTGTTTAATTTTAAATGCGCTTTGGGATGAGGCTAAGCCGGCTAACGATTTCCTTATGTCAATATGGCCAATTCGCAATCCGCTTTCAGTCGGAACGTTTTCAGCTAACTGTTTCGATACCGCCAAGTGCTCTGGCTTCCTTCGCTCCTAAGCCCGCTTGCCGAGTGTGATGTGGCCTGTGTTCTGCCGTCTCATTGGCAGCCGTTTAGCAGTTTCGATTTGCCTTCAACTCCCTCTCGGCCTTCGTTTGCTTTCATTTTTTTGCTTCCATTTTTTTTTTCTCTGCCTGTTGTCTGTTTGTTTTATTAATAGACTCGACTTTGCCACACTGCTTGCGCTGCTAATAACTGGAAAGGAGCAAAAGAGAATTTGTGTGTTAGAAGTGAGTGCCAAAAATTGTGTGATCTTTTCGGATTTCCTATGTGTGTACAAATAAGCGACTGTGCTTTCCTATGTGTGTGTGTGTGTGTGTTGTTTAATGCTTAATTGGTTTTTGGTTGCGTTTAATCCGTTAAAGTGTGGCGAAATTGTAGTCTAACATTTCAGTGACAAATTCTGATTTCGTTGGCTTTAAATTCAATTTAAAAAAAAATATATATATTTTTGCATAATTCTGCCAGATTATAATAAACTAATTTAGCCAAAACTATTTGAAGTATTATTTAAAACAAACATCTTTAATATGGTAATTTGCCACGGACCATATGCTTTTAGTCAGCATTTATTATTTATTGTTTGATAAGATACCAAAATTCCTACTCAAAGTGTTTTCTTGATTTTTTATTCACCAAATTTTAATGGACAAATGTCACAAATATTTTGAGTACATTTCAAACTGTGTTATCCCACACGATTGAGTTAAAACTCTTGTCAACTATTTAAGCCCCTCATCGCTATAAAAAAAACTTGTTGGTTTTTTGGCAACAGAGCAAGAGAGAGAATTAACTCATTTCATGCGCTCATTAAGCTATAACCAAAGTTGATTAAGGCCTTGAGAAACTTTTTGTTAAAGAATGTCTTGCAGCACTCCAGCTCTGTATTGGCAAGTTGTTGGCGCAAGTAGCAGGTCGGGGAGGGGTTAAAGACAAGACTGTGACAAGTTGATGTGCCACTCGAAATATGCCCAAGACAAAATGTTTTCTTGTCGCCAGGACGAAAGCCAAAGTTGCCGTGGCAAAACTTCTTAAAAATACTTAAGAAGCGATAAATATCTCAAAGTATATTTATATATCTATACACACGCACACACACACACACACATGATAAAATACTAAGTGTGTGTGTGCGCTTGGCGGGAGGGGTATTGGCAAATGTTTTGACTTTTGAAACTTTGCTCGAGTTGCCTATTTGTTGCTCTACATATTGTTGTTCTTTGAGCATTGATAGCAGCAATTGCTACGCCCTCGCCCCCTCTTCCCACTTCCCCTCAAGCAGAATGCTTCAATATTTTGGGAATTGTTGTTGCGCCATACACTCATTATCTTTTAACGTTATTATTATGCTGCACACTTCGAAAGCTGTAGCAAAAATTTGTCCCAATTTTCGTTGGCTTTGCAGCTTTAACGAAAATTCCCTGAAAATTCCATTTTAACAACAGTTTTAGAGCCTAGGCAGCTGCTCAATTATATGTGTTTGAAATAGCTCTTGTTCTTGTTCTTTTTGCCGTTGCTTATTAAAAACTTGCCATCGTTTCGGCCCAAATTGTTTGGGCCATCAAATAAAATGCTGCCTCAACCAAATGGCGTCTCAATTTGTGTGCTTGCAAATCATAGAAGAAGAAATTTGTACAAAAGAGAAAAAAGGTTCACAAAATCCGCAGGGAAATTTTCACATAAATTCTGATGAATTTGTCTATCAATCAATAAAGGTAACTGTGCCAAGGCACTCGCGATTTACTTGTGTGTGTGCGAGTGTGTGTGTGTGTGTGTGTGAGTGTACTTTCTCAAAATTAAAAGTAAGAATCGAAATAAAAATTGTGGAGCTGCCAGTTAAGAGTAGTCGACTGTGAAAATCCTCTTGTTAACAAAGTATTTCTACATATGCAAATAAAAATCAATAATTAAAAATTAAATAAATGAACATTATTTTTGTAGTTGTAACACGCAAAGTTGAGGGAGACATGCATGAAGTAATTTTAAAATTTATTAAATTATTTATTCTTATTTTTATAGTGCTTTTCCAGCCAAAATGTTCTGTCACAAATTGAAGAAACACCTTCTACATTATTTTTACAGGGTATAGGCAAGCAGTGCAATCGTCTCTGATCAATAAAAATTGGCAACTGGCAGCTGTTGACAGCTGCAGACTGAGACTTGCGGCTGTCTCACTTAACTTGGCTTTGACACACGCATTTCCAATAATAATAAAAATACATTTTCTTTTTATGCGGTTGCTGCCTTTTTGGGATTTAATTTTTCAAGTACGTTAGCAAACTTGGCAGACTGCTGAGAAATGTTAAAAGTGAAGCCAAGCAAAATATGCCGATCATCAAATTTGTCTTGAGAAAAGCAAATGATGAAGATGAAGAAAAAATATTAAATCTGCCAATCATATTATTTTTTGAGCTTCCCGAACGGAGTAAACATTATATGGCAGCAGTAATTTGGATTAATTAATTCTGGCATTGATTTTACACAGAATCTGTGTGCGGGTCAGGTTCAAAAGGGTTTTATGTGTCAGGTCATAAAGTCTAACTAGAGGCAGTGCTTCAAGTGGGCAACCTATCAAATGATAAAGGACGAAGCCTTGAGTATGGCAGTGGGAGTGAAAGGACAACGTCATGAACAGCGCCCCCGCAAATGAAAATCTAATTTAGTGCCACACGCACACAAAGAAACAGGAAGTGTGCTAAGAAGGGTAGCAAGGGGGGCTGGGGGATGGGGAGGGGGTGGATGCGGCGCGGAGTGTGAGCTCTTGGGCACAAATATACACACACAAGTGATACATGAGCTCATGGCGGCAGTAAAATCTTCGGTTTGCCTTTCATTTGCGTTTAAAGACCCAAAAGGACTTCCGCCTGCAGCGGCCTACAAATTAACATGCCCCAATCTGTGATTCCCTCACTCACTATGTGTGTGTGTTTGAGTACGTGTGTGTGTGTGTGTGTGTGTGTGCATGTGAGTGTGTCCCAGCGAGCTCTATGAATTATGATGAAAGCAGCTGCAGACTTAATGGAAAACGCTGAGTTTGTGGCCCGGCTGGAAGCCAGAACTGAAGCACACGCAAGGCGTAAATTAGAAAAATGTATGCGTGCGAGAGTAACCGACTGACAGACACCGTGTAATCAGCTTCAAAATATATTTTGTAACTTAGTTATTAAGTAGTCCCTTTAAAATTGAGGCAGAGGAAGTCGAATATTAAAAATCGTATATGTAATAAAAATGTTCAAATGTCAATACGAAATTGGCGCATTTAACATTTGATCCATGAATTGAGTAAAATGCGGAAAAAACCCAACAAAAATAAAAAAAAGGCTGGTATGAATTAATTAAGAGTTCTCTGTTTATTAACCGATGGCTAAGGCTCAAAACTCGCAATTCATTAATCATATATATTTTCGGGATTCGGTAAGAGTAGTGGGTGTACTCGGAGATACATCCCACTGGCTGCTGCAGACCAATTTACCCAACTTCATGATAACCATTTTGTCCTTTTGCTAGAGCATACTTACTTGGGCTCTCAACACACACAACGTGAGGTCTTTTAATAAGTTTGCTGTTTGCGAGCAATGCGCTCGGCTTTCCATTCTCTGCCTATGGCTATAAACTAGACACGATCTATGCGCAGCATAGAGAAACTTTGGACTATAAATACGATTACGTTTCTGTTGTAGCACTCAAAATAAAAATAAAAAAAAAACAGAAAAAAATGATTGCCGAAGCACTTTTAATTTTTGACACGTAGCGAACAAAAGAAAAAGAGAGCAAACCACATGTTCATTGACATTGTAAAACCAGACAAGTCAAATACGCACACTATGTGTACATGTACATGCATGTGTGCGTGTGTGTGTGTGTATATTTTAAAATGCCAACAGGCAAAGCGTATAATGAGTTTTGTGGCGCCAGGTCGTAAATACATTCGTTTGCCCGTATATATTCTCGCTGAGTCTTTGAGTATATTCGCTTATTCGCCTATGTAAGTATGCCCATAGGTTGGCTATAAAATTTGTTTAACACCAATTCGCCGCACGCACCCACGCACCAATCAAATTTATTTCATTTTACATACATATGTAGTATATACATATGTGTGTTCATATATATTTATTTGGTCCTTTTCTTATTATTGCTTGTTGCTGTTTTATGACAGCACCAGCAAATTAATGAAATTTCTGTAATAAATCATTGACAAAGCGAATAAAAACGCCACCCGTACTGTATTTGTGATATGTTTAACAATGAAATATGCTCTTTATATGTTGGGAATATCAACAAAATGCACAAAAATATTTACAGTGAAACATCAAATGTGTCATGGGTAACATGAGCAACATGAGTCCGTTGGGTTTTTAAGTCCTTCATAAATATGTCTCAAATTTATTATTGAATTCGTAAATGTATTTTAAATGAATGCATATGTATTTAGTGAGGCGAGATTAATAAATAATGTAGCTCAAAAAATGATATCACAATTTATAAGTTCTCCCCTTCTTCTTAGACTCGAACTTTATTCCTATAGTTCTTTCGTCCCTTTTAAATTTAAAGTTTGTGAGCTGCAAATGTTTAATGAATTTTAATGTAACTCTGAAGTTCTTCAAACACCCGTAAGCCACGCTTAGCAAAATGGTTAGTTAATGTTGAATTAATTTAATCAATTTCTCAAGCCACACAGCACTCTTTGCTGTTTTACCAAAGCTTGGTCACACATATTTAACTAAAAAGTCTTACCATAAGCCCCAGCAGACGCTAGCTGCATGCGAATTGTGAATCCCCAAAAAACCGTTCACAAGTCATATTTTTTGAACTCCAAGTGCGTTGACTGCACTTTTGGTGGAGCGCATAAAACTTTTCACTTGCTCCGCCTGCCACTCCCTGTTGAGCTCTGGATACCACAAAAAGAGTCATCTGGCTGTGGAATATATATCTCTATCGCACTCTCTGTCTGTTTGTCTCTATCTGTTAATTCCACTTGCTTCCGTTTCTAAAAGTTGCGCTAGCTAACAAAAATTCAAGTGGTTTTGGGTGGGCCAAAGGCATTTAGCTGACTTAACACCAGCGAGGACATACACTCTAATATATTGCACCCACCACCCACAATCCAGAGACCCACTTTCCTCTACACTACTCCTTAGTGGGCTCATAAAGCTTGAGCTTAAGCATGGCGGTCCCAAAAAGGGTTTCCTGCTTTGACTTTGGCTTCACAGAAGCAACAAAAAAAAAACCACAAATAAAATGGAACAATTTTTGCACAAAACTAACGCCAGCATGAAAATTGTGCGTGTGCGTCTATGGGTGGTTCGGGCCAACTTTGAGTGGGTCAAAAAACACAAGTTAACAATGGCGTTCGTGACTTTAAATAAAGAAATAACTTGTGTGCATAGTTCGACTCAAACAATGCGCGGCGTTGCGCTCAGAATTTAACACGGATACGCTTTTATGTATATGACGCTATGGACTTGGAGGCGTGGCCGTTTTTCTGCTTAATGGGCGTGGCACTTGCCTTCACTAACAATGCGCCGCAGTCTTTGTGCAAATTTCGTATTTTTTTTTCGTTCGCTGTCCTTTTTTTGAGACGGGCAGCACCAAAAGTTCAGCACTTAATAACTTCTTTTGCTTTTTTTTAGCTTTTGTCTTTGGCCTTTTCTATTTCAGTTTGGCTCCATTGGGGGAGCTATGCTAAAACTGGCTTCCAGACATTTTTGTTGTTGATTTATTTATGGCCCTACGCATTTCGCAGGCTGCATTTTGACTTATTTATTCACTTACCGTTGTTTGCATTTCCACGCAGAACTCGAACGACAAACAGAACGAACTGCAATGAAAGATGTTAAGAAAATATATTTTTAATAAGCAGCATTCTCTAATGGACTTGGTGTAGTTTTTTCTTATAGCAGTTGTAAGTGCTGCATCGTAAATAAACATTTTGATAGTTATTTTTTTAATCTTTTAGTCTTTGGCCAATATTTTAATAATAATTATATAAGCACTTTATTATTATTATTAATTAATTAATATTAAAGTAATATTTTCTTTGTTCTTATGGTTTTTTGTTTTCATATTACTAATAATATTAGACAGATTTATATAGTTGCTTATATTAATATATTTTCATTGTCATTCAATTTTTATTCATCGAAAATGCTTAATTCCCATTCAGCAGCAATTTGAAAATCTGCAATTATGCTGCCTTGTTATTAAAAATGATGTTTGCATAATTAATCGTCACATACACACACACACACACACACACACACATATACACCCGCAGAGTAGCCGCACACAGATACACTGAAACGAGTGCATTTCAATGAGAGAGTTCAACACATTGTCATAACTAACACAAACTTATTTATCCCCGGGGTCCGATTTATATTACTTCCCCGTTAGCAATGTGGCAGCCAAGCTTTGTCCCTCCTTTCCTCCCCGACCCCCCACCCCCCTCTCTTTCACACAGTCGTCGTCGTCGTTGTAATGGCGGAGGTTACTACTCCAAGGTCTGTGCTGTAAATTTATCAGTGTCAAAAATAATAGCGCTCCCGTTTTCGCTTTTAATAATTTCCCTCGGCAACGAGCCGAGTGCAAATATTTGGAGCGGAAATTGCTGCTCGAGTCAGAAGAACGGCAATACCAAAAGGGGCCAAAAAACAAAAAATGCTTAACTAAGCAGTGATAGACTCCCAAATACCGCCGATCTATTTGCACAGATCATGACTTCAGCGCCTCATCTCTGATTTCAAAATACATATTCACATATTTTTATTATGATATTCAACTGCAGTATTCGTTGTGCTGCTGCTTTGGAAGTCTATCATACTTGAAAGACTTCACATCCATGCACAATTTAAGTATATAGTCGTTAAGTTGCAACACCTTGTTACAGGGTATAATTATGCCACCAAAATAAAACAGTTGGACATTCGAACAGTGCATTCGCTCCAGGACACCAGGGCACCACATGCCATACACTTACACACACACACACACACACACACTCACACAAGAACAACATTACACGCACATGAGTGTGTTTTTGTGTATTTTTGGTGTGCCATCTAAGTAATTTTTAGTTGGAGAGTATGGTTGGTGTCCTAGCGGCATTTTGGGTAATGCCATTTGTGCAGCCCAATTGCTCTAAATTTTCTATTGTGCCATATGCCCCGCCCCACTTCCCGCCCCCATCCCCTTCGCAACTCACACTTTTCTCGCATCATATCCCACACTTACTTTTCGATTTATTTTGTTAAGGCAACGCAATTGTTTGCGCTGGCTGTGTCAACATCAAAGCCATCATTAATTTAATTGAACTTAGCTTTTTGTTCTGGGCGGGAATTTTTTTTTATTTTTTATTGTTGTTTACGTCACGAAGCAAAATTAATTTCATTATGTTTTGTATGCAATATTTTTTAAGTAATTGACATTTAAATTTTTGCCAGTTGAAAAGTCAAACATTTGCCTAATTAAGCAGGAAAATTTAATATATTATATAATGTGTTTAAGGTGATTTTAGCTACAAATTTGTTATCCTATAACTAACATTATGTATTTGTTGATTCTTCAGATTAAGTTGAAAAACATTTTTAATATTATTTTTTTGATTTTAATATCTGGCAACTGTTTTGCCTAAAAAGTTTCGACCACTAATTCAAGTGCTTGGGAAAATATAAACTTTCCATTTAGATTGCAGTACCCTACAGTTGTGCACATTAAGCAGAAACTTTGGACATAAATTCAACACCCACACTCATAAATACGGGCACACTTACATCGATAAGAGGCCGACAAAACTTTAGTGACTGCGACGCTCGCATATCATAATAATAATAATAAATAAAATATGCAGCAGCAGCGACAGCAACTTTTTTGTTTTTTAAGCTATTGACTAAATACTTTGGCGAATTCATAAATTGAGGCACATCGTAATGGCATAAATATTTGAAACATCCAAAGATGCAAAGCAATGCCCAAAAAATTACTAAGCAAAATACCCGAGAAAATTGAGTTGAAAAGTTTTGCCTGGTTTTTATTTTGCTCCTTTGATTTTTTTTTGTTTTTTTTTTTTGTTTTAATACTTTGTGCGTGCTCTGCGTATTGTCGCTCCAAAGAGTCAACTTTATTGACTCGATTTCGTAGAAACGCGAAACAGAGTTCAGCAAGATGTGTGTGAATGCTCCATGGGCCAGTACCCTGTAAGCAAGTATTTTTCCTTGTTAAATATTATAGTTTGCAGGTTTTTATTTTGTTAAAAATCTTCAAAACTTAATCAGAGACAGTAAGCCATGATTAATAACGGATTGCTTTTGAAAATGAGTTTTTTTTTAATTAAAGGCAAATAAGAAAACTAAGAGTTATGGACAAAAAATGTTCGCTCACTTTCTAATGTCCCGCAGAGTAGAAATTTTAAATCAATTTTCTCAGAAAAACTTTTTAACGTTTTTAACATATTTTCTACAATAATAATAATAAAAATTTTATCATCAGCTGAGCGACGAAACATATTCACAACAATAAATCCAACAATTTTACCGATTGCAGGGTATGAGAAACAATGGCAGGTAAACAATTCGAGAATTGCCAGTTGTGAGTTTGTCACGCTTGCTTATTCATGAGCATTCGTCAAAGCTCACTTAATACTCCCACATTGGCAGAGGCTCAAACATTTCTGACCAATTTCAGTGACAAAACCAAAAAAAAAAAACGAAACTTGAACGCGAGTATCTTTTTGAGAATGTCATTTTATAGTCCACATGGATATTAAATGAACAAAGAACAGAGAAAAGAAAAGGCAGAGAAAAGTTTCGCATTCATATGCAGCATTGAACTTCGTCGAGGCGTGTCTAGCACCTTGACTGAGACAATTAGGGCGTCGCACAGGTGGGCGTGTGTCGGTAAGAAACCTGCCGAGTCCATTATCATGAGCCACAACCAAAACAACCACAACAGCAACAACAACAACGACAAAATAGAACGGGCAGCATACTTTAATAAGCCAATAAGTTTGCGTTCAGGCGCTTCTCTAGGCCTGGTTTTATTTTTTACCTCAAAAGGCAGTGCATTAATATTTATGCGCATATTACGCTTGATTGTGGCATAGACTCAAGTTGATGTTGTTGTCTTACTTCTTTATTTTGTTTTTGTTGGTAGTCGAGGCCATGCGTGCGTTATAAATAAAATTAAATGTATCAGTTAAGTTGAATTTGGTTCGAAACGGTGTCGATAAGTCGAGTCTTTTGGCCAGCAGCAGGAAGTAGCTAATGAGATTCCACTGCCAAAAGGGATGCTTACCTGGATGCTGTTGCTGTTGCTATTGGTGTTCCTGGCTCTGGTTAATGATGCAGTCCGTTAGCGTTTAATGTTCCACTGAAGGTACTTTAGAGCAATGTGATTATCCCTGAATTTGGAAGTGAATGCGGCAGAAGCACATTATAGAAGGGGCATGTGAACTTTCACGCGCCACCGCCCCCCGTTTGATTTGTGATTATTACCAAAGAAATTGTTTTGTTGCCCAAAGTTTGAAGACTTTTGCCCATCTACGTTACGATAATAACAAGCCCTTAAATAGTGGTTTGCTTGAACATCATATTTATTGCTGGAAGATTATTATTCACTTGACCACCTTTAAAATCATACTTATTGATGTTTACGATTCGGGGTTATCAGGCTCATCAAATAAAAGAAAGTATTATTTACTTTTAGCATTTCTACTAACTAACTGCAGCATGCATCGCCCATAAGCATTGTTTGCCAAATTAGCTGGTATCGCAAACAACTCTATCCGAGCATTCGGCTATTCATTTGATCTGTTCAAATTACACGCAACTGGTTCCATTCAGAATTCTAGGTGCTTGTTTCGCTACCTCACTGAGATATCTTTATCAAAGACTTTCTGTTGTGTTGCATGCACGCGAGTGAAGTAAAAATAATGAGCCCTAAGGTGGCAGAGAGGGGAACCAGAGAGGGGAACCGCAGCAATGTGGCTTTTGCTGTTACGCTGCTGTCACAAGCAGCATGAGCAAGAACAACAATCGCGACAACAAAAGCAGCAACAACAATACAAGGAATTAACTCGCATGCTCGGCATAATAAACATAACGGCACTGCCTTCAGTTTCGGCATTGCTTTTGTTTTGGATTCGCTTTGCCTTTATTATTATTCTTAGTTTCTTTTTTGCTTTTGGTTTTTTTTTTATTTTATTTTTGTGGGTTGTCCCCACAAACCCCCTTTCATTTTGGGTTGTTTGCAGCTCCTTTTGCTTGGATTTATTTGCGCTGCTTCGCTCTGGCGCTGTTACCATGTAGAGCGATGCTAGTCGCGAGTCTCGCCTTGGGGCGAAAAGTACTCTCCGCGCTACATGCACGAAAATGGCAAAAACTTGTAGCCTTTGCGACTCTTGCCACAACATCGGTGCTTACCGCCTTCACAGAAAACTTCAAGAGTTGGCTTATGTTAGCAAAGACCGCATTGCAAAAGCGAGAGAGAGAGAGAGACACAGAGCCAGGGAGGGAGGGAGTTAGTCGGCAGCTCAAAGGCTCTCTACTAATTGAGTGGATGTTAGGTGGGCGCGTGGGCGTATGAGCAATGCTTTCCCTGAACCTGAGCAATTAAATTGTTGTTTCTAGTTAGCCACATAATGCGCCCCAATTTCTGCTTTATTATTTCTTTATTTTCTGTGAGCCGACAGATCTCAATCACTGCCTACACAAATTATGACCAACCAAATTATGCGAGGGTTGATCGGCTGTTCATTTAAAATCTAGTAAATGAAGTCAAATGTATTTTTAATTTAATAAATATATAAATTTGAATATATATTCCTAACATATTGGCACTGACCCAAATTGACGTACTCTAATGGATTCAGCATTCAACAAGCTCGTCAGATTCTTATAAGACATAGTAAAAAAATGGCAGCTCTGCTTATATTATATTAATTTCCCAAGTGCATTATTCGGAGCGGTGAGAGGAATAATTACAGTGGCTCATGTAAGATGCTGGCAGAGCATTAATATACGTTATGAAAAATTGTAGATAAAGTTTGAGGCAAAAAAATTTGAAAAATTAAAGTGCAAAATATTTCTGAAACGAAGCTAAGCGACTTTTATGGTCTGTGAAGAAAAATAAAAAGAAAATAAGCAAAAGGGAAAAGATATCAAATCAAATTAAACGACAACAAACGTTGGCATCGCAAAATTATTGAAAGTCAGCGCAAAATGGAATTGCAAAAGAAGAACGTGGCCAATAAAAATCAATTTCGATTGTGTTGTATTGCTTTTAAGTTTGTATGTATATGTATATATATATATATTTATATATATACTTGTGCAATATTCCTAAAAATGAATTTCAATTATGTGGCACACATCGTAATTTCTACATAAATATTATAATAGCCTTATTATACCTACTAGACACTTTTTAGCTTGCATTTAAATTTATGGATAATCTTTACCTCTGCTGGCGGGTGGAGAATTTGCCCTCTGTTCACAGCGAGGCATTCAATCAACGCCAAAAAATCAACTTTAGTTTGGTTGATATGGAATAACCTCCATTATTCATGACATTCACTCTATCTCTCTCACTCTCCCTATGTTTCTCTCGCTCTCCCCCTCCCTCTCTCGTTGCTATCCTCTATCTATCACTCATTTCGAATTACGCAGAGAAAAAATGAGAAAAAAAACTTTATGCTCATTTACCCAGTGGCTTTAAAAAGGTTTTCTTTTTTTATTTGTTAGCTGGGCTTGTGAATTTTTGGTCTGATGTGTCTGTTTGTCTGTCGGACTGTCAGTCTATCTGTCACAGTGTTGCCTTTTGTCTGTCTGGCAGCCATTTTGGGCACACTAGCACACACACACACACACACACATGCATACAGACAGAGTTGCCACTTACGCGCCCTTGGCATGCTCATAAAATTTTATGATTTCGATCAACTCGAGTGCGGAAATTATTAAGAGTCGAATCTGTTTCAACATCCTGCATACTCCCTGACAACCGAAACAGTCGTTCGTATCTGTAGGCCCATTTCTGTGCTATGTATATGTACACTGGGAAAAAAGAGTCAATCCGTTTAAAATCAAAGTAACTCAATTCTTCACATAAGAAATCGAATTCAGGGCAAACTATTATTCTAATTCTACTTTCTTAAACTTACAACAATTTTATTTCTTAGATTCCTTTTAACACACATTCAGCTTAATGTTTACTTTTCGAGAGGAGTTCAAGCTATATTTTTTTTTTAGTGTAGTAGTACGTATGGGTGTGTGTGTGTGTGCATAGCACATTCCATATGACAGCTGCCAGGGGGCTAAGTGCAAGCACAGCCTGAAAGGCAGAAGATAGAGACAGAAACAAATATAGTGATAGAGAAAGAGAGAGAGAGAGAAAGAGAAGGTACGCACAAGCACATAAACTTCAATGGCCAAAATTCACATTGTACCCAGCCCGGCCTGCTCCCTTGCTCTGCATGTGAAGTGCCCGCCATTTTAATTTATATTGTAGCTGTGTTAAAGTTCAAATATAATAAAAGAAAAACCTCGCATGTGTTGCTTGCTGTTTGCTGCTGCTGCTTCTTCATCTCGTTTTTCAGTTATTTATTTTTATTTATTTATTTTTTTTTTTGGTTTTGTCTTTTAGTGCCTGTAACTGTAAAGTGCGTTTTATCTTTTGGCAGGTGGCTGGCGCCCAAACTGGAACTAAAGAGAGCATATTTCTCACCAACTTTTGCCAATGGCCAATTTCTTAGCGCTTGCTCGTTTTATGAACAACTCTGCAATGAAATTTCCATTTCCGTTGGCCGCCATTTCATTTACTGACGCCGCATTGAAAATCTTCTTCTTCTCGACATAAGAAGTGTGTGCGAGAGTTTCATTTGTATCTTTTGTTTGCACACCTTACAAGGGTGTTTTCATTATCGGACACTCTAAGTGATCAACTATCCACAGCTGTAAGAAGTGTGTGCATTGCATGAAATAGTTACTTTTACTTAAGTTTTTTCTTTCTTTTTAAAGGTTTTTCCGCTTACAGGACAAGTGTTTTTTGTTCAATATATTTGGAATTCTGACGTCATTAGTTTTTTTAAACAATTTAGAGTCCAACTCTATGACGTAATGAAAACTGATAATAGCAGGCGTTTTTCTGTGATAAGATTCACAGTAATTTACTGTAATTTATAGTAGTAATAAGTGTTTGATTTTCACAATCCAATTTGAAAAAAAGGTCAAATGGTTTTTAATTTTTCTCAAATAAAATACAGTTTAATTAGTATAACAAATTAAGAAAGATTCTAGTAAAATATATGCTCATGAACATAAGGAATAGCAAACAACAGCCAATCATTTTCGCTTAAAAAAACACAAGTTTTCGAAAATATTGTTTATTTCATAAAATTATAATAATAGCTTAAGCCTTAAGCGGAAACTTTTCATTTATGACATGAAGCGCAAACTTTTAAATTAGGTTATCCAGTTGGGCAATGGGCCCATTAAATCCAATTAGTGGTTGGCTATTTTAAAGTGTCGCTTGGATTTGCAACAG
Organism: Drosophila basisetae; assembly: GCA_035041595.1. Classification (NCBI taxonomy): domain Eukaryota; kingdom Metazoa; phylum Arthropoda; class Insecta; order Diptera; family Drosophilidae; genus Drosophila; species Drosophila basisetae. The sequence goes on from JAWNLB010000162.1 coordinate 5,489,322, forward strand.
TGACCATCAAAAGGACATAAATAACTTTCGCTAAAAGTGCGCGCATGCATAACCCCAAAACCAAAATCTCCGTCCACAAATTATTTCACGCGCCAAAAAAAAAAAACAAAAAACACGCTCACAGATCAAAATCAGTTCAAGCTTTAAAATAGCAAAAACGAGTGGAAAAAATAATCAAGTTGTGACCGCTTCACGGCTTTGTGATGGTTTCCTCAACTGATGCCCCCCCCCGTTAGGCGTCGCTAAGCTGACCCATAAATTTAGTGTGCCTTTAACGAGCTGCTGGCCCCTCACCTGGCACACACCCCTCAACCCCGGCACCTTTGTGCCCTGAAACATTTAGTAAAATGACCGCAAAGTTATTTTAAAAAACATTTTGCAAACAAACACAAAACACACAGTGAGTGGGAAAAAGTTTTCGAGGTTGAGAGGTTTGGAGATAAGCGTTTGTAGCAGCTGTAAAAAGCGCATAAACATGCGTGTCGGGGTCAGTTTGAACAACGAGCTGAAATTGGAGTTGACTCTACTGAAGTTGATAGCCAGCACCTCCCACCCCACAGCACCCACGAAGAACCAGCCACCCACCTGATATCCTTGATGTGTGCACTTCTGTTGTTGTTGTTGTTTTTGCTGCTGTTATTTTTGCTTGGCTACTTTGTAGGTACTTAGAGCGTTTTGAATTTTTTATGAGCATTTTCCCTTAGTCATAATGTTCGAAACGTTCGTGTATTGAAATAAATGTGGGCAGGCTGCTCTTTTCATAGTGTGTGTTTTGGCTTGTGCTTATGTGTGCTTATGTGTGTGTGTGTGTGTGTTTTATACCCGGTATTGATTTACACTTGCACGAGCCTTTTTCCCTATTTTTTCGAGCTCTGTTTTGTTATATTTTTAATGCAACTTCGAAATAAATATTTATTTTAACAATATTTTCCATTTCACATATCAATATATTCACAAAGACTCTTTTAATTAATACGGCAACTAAAAATTGAAACACATTCAAGTGCATATACATATAATAACGTAAAAACAATTTTGTGAAATTTTTTATTAGTTGAACATTTTTTCTTTAGCTGATATATTTTAAAGTCAACTCTAATTTCATGGAATTTTGAAGGCAGGTAAACATATTTCATTTTGAATTATATTTCTGATATATTTTAAAGTCATCTTTCCTCTCAAGCCATTTTGCAGCTCAGCAAACAATTCTCATAATTTCAGTCTCTAATTATAAATCATTTTACTTTCTAGTAATGAAATTCTGCTTAAAACTCAAGTTACATCTTTCAAGCTTCTTTTTGTATGAGCAAGAAAATCGCAATCTCTGAAAGAGTATCTAAGTATCTCCAAGCTTGTTACACTCACTTTGATTAATTGAATTGTTTATCACTGATGCTGCTGCTGGCTGGTGTTGATATTTTGAGTACACAAGCTTGGCTAACGTTCACTTGTCATGTTTATAATATTCACTTTTATCTCATTAATAATATTTGGCTTATGGCTTATGGTCTATAAATTTTTAAGCTGTATGCAATATTGATTGGATTTGTGGTCAGCATTTTGCTGGCGCTGACTATAAACCACTAATGTGTGTACATTATAAATCAATTGTTCCCATACGGCTTGCACTTACTTATGTATGTACCTTCTGCAGGTGCCTTTTAATTTTGATTTCATTTTCACTTTAATGAGCGGCATAAATATTGTAATAAATATTTATTTCGATGTGTTTGGTCAACCTCTGTTTGGTTTCGATTGACATACGATATAAATATGTTTCTTTTTTTATAAGCCTGGGCTATTCTCATAATTGTGGCAAATTCTATTAATGGATATTGCATGCCATAAACAGCAATTTTAATATTATGACATTATGTTGTTATTGTTGTTTCCTTTTTTTTTTTTTTGTGCGGTATCCTTTGAGTTATGCATTGTTTCGCACATTTGGCGAGGCGATTTATTTTGTGTCGTTCATAAATTTGACTCGCGACGCGTCTCGTCTGTGGTCCTACGGTCTGTGGCAGGTCTTGTGTCACGTGTTGCATGTGGCTTATACACACACGTACATATCTGCAGGTCCTGGCAAGTGTTTTTGCTGGTGCTGCGTACATTGCCACACAGCAGCTGGAATATTATTCATTTTTATTATATTTTGTCGCCTTAACGACCATAAATTGCATTAAAAATTCTGTCATTGAATATGGCCCTCAGACGATAATGGCTGTGCAGGTGGAATCAACTAAGGGAAGGCTACAGTACGACCTCGCAATAATTAAATTTATTTCCCATAATTCAATGTATTCCATTTGCATTTCGGATATTCATTTTAATGCGATATGCAACATTTAAAAAGAGTGTTTTAGGACCCCAAAGAAATCATCTAATGCAATTAATATTTCATCCAACAATTAATTGACTTATGAATATTAAATGGAAACATTTCAAAGTCACTTAAAGCAAAATCTATAGCCTGAAATATATACCCTAACGGACCAAAATTAATTTTATGTATACATTTTTGAACAGATCGCTGTAAACTTATTTTTAATAGTTGTTGAGAATATGTCTTTTGTAATCGTAACATACAATTAATTACATTTGTATATTATACAAGAAAAAATTATAAAAGGTTTTTAAGGCAGTAGTTCCATTTTCCAATTTCCACAGACTGTCAGCACACAACATATTTAAACTACATTCTACATTCCATTGTAATTTTTGCCATTTTGCTCTATACTTAATTTATTTTACAAGCAGCAAGGAAATTGTTGTGCCTGCAAGTTAGGTTTTTCTACGAACACATTTTGAAGTGGATGCAAAAAAGTGAAAAGAAAAAACAGATGACTATGCTGATGATGATGACATGAGAGCGAAAAGGAAAATCTATGCCAAAAATATTTAAAATTTAGGAATTTTTCTTGTGCATTCATATTTTACTTGTTTTTACTGCGGTGAGTGTGTGTATGTGTGTGTGTGTGTGTGTGTGTGTGTGTGTGTGCGTGTGAATCACTTTTATGACAGTTGGCCGCAATGCTAATGGCTTTTCAGCCGGATGAATTGAATAAGCAAATTCCAAAGTGGCAAACCTAATGCAAAAGTCCAAAAGAATATAAGCGGCAAAAATTGAAAAGTGTTTTTAAAGTCAGAGTGTCAAAAAGTTGATCATACAAAAACCACAACAATCTGGCAAAAAAATATATACTTATATAAAATATATATATATATATATATATATTTATATATGTACATATGTGTAGGAAAATATAATGGAAGGTAAAGAAATGTGTAACTTAACCCGCATCAAGAATTTGTCACGATTTGTAGTCATCGTCGTCGTTGTGGTTGTTGGTGTTGTTGTTGTTGTTGGCGTGCGGCATGAAAAATGACCAAGTTGGCTGCCACGTTGCGTATACGAAATGTGCGCGTGGTTGTATCTGGTATGTCGTGTAAGTCCTGTGATAACTGTATGGTTAGATTTGGCTATTCCCCTCGTTTCCCTTCCGTATACTGTTTTCTCCCTTCTGACTGTGTGTCACTTGATGCTTTCAGCTTTTCTAGCAGCGAACTGCTTCACACATCGTTTGTCACATTGCTCACAAGGATTTCGCGTGAGCTCAAAATCTTCGCCCTTTGCTGTTTGTTGTTGCTTACAAATAGTGCCTGGCTATTGTTGTGTGTGTTTGTGTTGTTATTGTCAATGCCATTACTATTTGCTACTGTCATTGTTGTTTTGTCTGATTGTTGGCTCCTTTGTTGCTTAATATTTGTTGTAATTTTTCATCTCATGTTGTGTGTGAAGTTTCCTTTTTCGCTTTCACTCAATTCGCTTTTTTTGCCATTAGCAGCGATGCGGGCGGTCGACAGTGCAGTTGTAGGTGTTGTATGTGGGCGTGTCATGTGTAATCAATTTTCAAGCTAATTTCAGCTGCAGATAGCTGTCGGCTCCCCACAGCTACTTAGTCAGCCGCACAGGTGTGTGCAAAGAGTTGAATATACATGGATATGCTTTGACATGTGATCTGCAAACATTCGAAAGAACTTACTGAAAAATGAATAAAGTCCAGTAGAAAAGGGAATTCGAGAGCAGCATATTAACTATTTATCCAAAGTACACGCAACTTATAAATGTTATTCCAATACATATTTTATTTAAGGATAAGCTTAACATATTCTGCATCAACATAAGCCTAAGGATATAGAAATAACATAATTTATTTATGAATTTTGATTACCCTGAAAATATGTACATTTCTGTTAAAAGTGGCAAAATTTGGTATTCATTCAATTCAATTCCTGGAAGAGAAAATATCTTTCAATCGAGAATAATTTATTATAAGTCTCCGAAACAATGAAAAGGAAAAATTTGTTCAAATATGCATGCACACATAAAACAGTAATCAATTCCCCGAATCTAAAACAAGAGAAAAACCCATAAGCAGCTGAGCAGATTGTTAAAGTAACATCCGTAAAAATTCCAGCAAAGTAACGGGTTTCTCTTCTGTTGTATTATGTTTTGATTATTAATAAGTTTCACCTTTCGTACAATGAAAATACTTCAACAAAAATATCTCAATTTTGAAATTCTTCAAAAAAATTGAGTCCATGGCAATGAACTCTATTCGTTCAATGAAGACAAAATGTGTTTACTATAGGAATATAAGATTTCAATAATTGTATTAAGCACTTTCGAATATATTTCTTAGGTTTTTTGCATCACGTTATTTCATTATTTCATTATATGAAAACTTGGTGGCCCAAATTAAAAAATTGTACTAACTTCTAAGAGTTCAAATCTTCGTTTCTCTTTTGAATAACATTCAAAGCTTATTATTAGAAACTGTATGCACAGCAGCCATTTCACTCTCTATCAAGTTGAAGTGATTTACACAGCTAATGCCAATTATGCAATCTCAATTAACAGTTAGTGGAGGAAAAAAAAAAAAACAAAAAACACATCAACAATTTTACAAATTTAATTACATGGCAAAGTTTGTCAGCTGAGCTTTTGTTGCCAGAAAGTCGGAATGCCAGAAAAAGATAAAAACACCGAGGGCAGAAAATGCAGAATTTTCTCTATGTGTGTGTTTGTGTGCTGAAATTGAAAGCGCGATAAGCATTGCGCATATATTTCATGGCACACAGTGCGTATGATTGACATTAAAACATTAATTATGCAAGGCGCAGACAGAGAGCAAAAGAGAGCCAGAAAAAGTCGGAAGTCGCATAACTGGTGCCAACTTTTCATCATAACTTGAGTGCTTTGTGAGTGCATTTGCCTGAGTCTGGCCCAACGTAGTACAAACAAATAAAAAAGGCAAAAAAAAACACACACAGCTAAATGTTTTGAAAAAGTTTTCGCCGTCAGTTTTCTCATTTGGCAAATGTGCCAAACGAGGGCAAACGCAAAAATTGCACACCGCACCACATGTCGTATGCGCGATGTCAGAACAAATCAAAAACAATCAGAGGGCTTAGTCCGAGAGTGCCTGACTGGGGGTTACCCTGCAGCGCTTTCGAATACGTATAGTTTACTATTTTAACAAGAATCGAAGAAATATCATTACAAGTATATATTTATTTTAATTTTTGGGTTCGATTTCAAAATAGTGACTTTTTAAGGAGCTCAGTATTCTGCATGAGAACATGAATACCTGTTCTTATTAGGTATTTGAAGCTCTGATAAACTTCAGTATGCGCTCTACAAATGAGGGTTGAAACTTGTTCTGCGTTTGGTTTTCAAAAATTCACAGACAAACATATTTGTACGACATCGTCTGCTAGTGACGATCAAGAATATATATATATATACACTTGTTCAACCTAGATTGCCTCAGTCTGCCTGTTGAGCAATTTGAAGACTATCTCTTCAGCCATTTTCCGGAGTAAAGTAGCCAAGTCAAGTTTTAATTGTTTTGCGAATTGATTTAAAATGCTGCCTTGGCCGCTTCATCTTCTGCTGCTGCTGATGCTTGTCCCACAGTTCGGCATTCATTTAACCAGCTGTCTGGCCTGTGCTTCATTAATATGTCAGGCTGCCTTGTTCTGTGGGTGGGTTGGGGGCGGGGTAACTAAATGGCCGCGTCGTGTAATCAGCAGCGAAAGGAGCGTGATTGACAGGACAACAACAAGTACAACGGCAACAAAAGAGAAAAGTGGAATACCGAGAGCATTAAAGGCACAATTTTCATTCGCTGTCGCTCACTGGCATATTTTACTATTTATGAGCTGGCTCTGAAACTGAAACTCAAGACTGAAAGGCTAAAGGGAGATTCTCTGGACGTCGTCTGATTGCGGCTGCTGTCTTTGCAAGTTTCAATTAAATGCAGAGATTTCTGCAGCGGGGGTAGAGAAGTGAGTCGCGTTACTTATTGTTTTTAATTTTATTTTGCAAAAAGTTGGAGGGGCATGGCATTTAATTGTCGACATTCAAACAGACGCCCACACCGCGTATGCTTAATTGAGCATTTGGTTAGCTTAAACTTCTGCGCCTGCCTTCCTATTGCTCTTGTTGTTTGTATTGTGTTTTGTTTAATTAATGGGCGTGGCAAGGACTGAGATCGTTCTTGTTTATGGGCGTGCAACGAGCAAGTGGGCGTGGAAAGCGATTTTGCATTCTTGGCTGATTGGTAATTAGAAACGGGCATTTCATTTTGCATGCGCTATTTATCAAAAGTTGTTCTTTAAACTATGCTTGCAACTGGCTTAATTTTGTGAAGCTGTGATGCTGAATTAAATCATTTTATTTACTGCACATCATATACATAATTTATTTCAACTAAAATTTATTTGGGAAGCTTGGTTTCATATATGCTTTTATTATTTTTAAATATCATTTTCTGATTTTAACACACATATTTATTTTTTACAAAACCCTTGTCAACGTTAGAAAGTACTCAATTGCTTATTCGTACCCAAATTGCATGTCAGATTTCCATATTCATTTATTTGCAAAAGTCTTAAAAATCCTTTCTCAATTCCTTGTCACTTCTAATTAACAAATTTAACAAAGCCGCAAACAACTGACCCAAATACATCTGCATAATAACCCTTTCTGCCTCTCTCTCTCTCTCTCTCTCTCTCGCTCTCTCTCTCTCTCTCTCTCAACCAGCAACTCCCACTCTCTTTCTCTACATTGACTCCACTGGTTACGCTTGCAGTCTGCACAAATTGAAACAACGAATATATTGAACATTTTTCGGCGGGGGAGCCATTAAAATTTCATAAGGCCAAATGAAACAAGGAAAAGGCATTTAATATGTGACAGGCTGACAATCAATTTCAAATGAACTCAATTAAACAACTTCAATATTTCCTTGAAAATTTGTAGGCGTTATTCAGAAGATGTCACAGAAGTTTCAATTTCTGATTATAGCCGCATTTTTTTTTTGACTAAAACGTAACAACAAGTTACTAACTAGAAAATACCCTATAAAGCTTGAAGCCTGGCAGAATATTAAATATTAAAAGAAACATAATGAGTTAATCATCGGTTTTTTTAAGAGAGTTCTGCTTAAAAAAATTACACAAATATATTTAGGTTTCTTGAATTTATTTTTTTAATTCTGTCTTTTGAATTGACTGCTCAATGTATCAGTATTCGAGTTCGAAATCTATTGCGAGATTCATAAACGAATTAAAATACTAAGCTCTATTCGATTGTATAAGCGTTCTTCTACATGTTAGATACTTTTACACAACATTATTATACCCATTTCTAATGGATACTTGATCACTTATTCAATTCACCATTGTAAAATTACAAGGTATTTAGAAATTAAGGCATTTTTGTTTTGTAACCTCGCTTGTTCGAACGCTGCGGCTGCGGTAATCAAAGTGTCAAATTTTAATGCAGCTCGAAGTCAAAAGTTCGAATCTGCATTTAAGGGGGCACTTAACTTGACTGCCAGCTAGCAGGATGCTCTGCTGGCAGCATGTGCAGGATGTGGGGATGTCAGTGTGGCAGAATGGAAAAAGGCATTGCGCAAATTGCCTAGCCACTAGAATGTTGTCCACGCCGTCAACGTTGTCGGCCATTTTGCAATAAATTTTGCAAAATGTCGTCGTGTGCTTTTCCTGTTTGGCACTTTTTTGTGAAATATGTGTGCCACACACGACATCCGCATGTCACACTCTCTCTTTCTCTCTCTCTCTCTCTCTCTCTCTCTCTGTCTCAGTCTTTATCTCACTCTGTCGCATCTCTCACTCTTATTGTTTATTAATTCAATTGTGAGATAAAGCAACCACAGCCACGCCCACTCATATTTGCATAAATTGTGTGTATATTGTTCTTGTTGGTAGTCAGAAATCAAATAAAAGTTTAGATTCGAGTTGGGGTCGGTGGTTTTCTTCTTCTTAATTTTTTGAGGTCTAGAAGTCTGTCCCATCATCATCATTCCTGGCGGGCTTCCTTTGTTTTTGCTGAAAATTCTTGTTATTTATCTTATAATTATGCAAATGTGTGTGAAACCAGCGTCCCTTGCAGATTTTTGTGTTTTGCATATTTTGAGGCGCAAGTCTCGCATGCGAGCTAAAGAGCCCAAAAAAAAAACCAGAAATGTCAACTCATTTGCTGTCAAAGTCAAGGGTAAAGTGTGAAAGAGATTGGCTCCTTAGTGTCCATTGTAAGTTGAGGAATGTATTCATAAACATGCTTAGGTTATCTTACTTATCGCAGTGTAGCCACTGATGAAAATTAAGACTTGGAAAATGACTGAAGCTGGGCAAAAGTTAATTTTTATTATTATTATATATAAATATTATTAAAAAAAAAAGAAAATAAGAAAATTCTTATGTTGTCATCTCCGAGGCATAAATAAAAGTATCTGAAAATATTACTAACTGGAAAAAGCTTGCAGTGGTTGTAGAACTGTACAACCGATCACCCCTATCGCCCCTACTGAGGTCCGCTTACAGATTCGCAGGCTTAAGTCCACTAAGGCCTCTGGCTATGATGGCGTTGACGGCACAGTTGCTATGGCCCTCCCAGAGAAGGGAGTATTGTTCTTGGTGCTACTTTTTAACTCCATGGTTCGCATCCACCACTTCCCCACTCCGTAGAAGTGCGCTGTGATTGGCGATGATTCCGAAACCTGGCAAGCCAGATAATCTTGTCTCGTCATATCGACCGATAAGCTTGCTGACCACTTTCTCCAAAATATTTGAAAAAATATTTCTTGGAAGATTGTCGGCAGTTAGAGGCTTTCAGAGGGCCATTCCTGATCATCAGTTTGGCTTCAGGCCTCACCACGGTACACCAGAGCAAGTTCATCGAGTAGTACTGCACGTCCTCGAGGCCTTGGAAAATAAGCAGTACAGCTCTGCCGTCTTCCTGGATATCCAGCAAGCATTTGATCGCGTATGGCATGATGGCCTGCTTTTTAAGCTTAAGTCTCTGCTACCATCGGCGCAGTATTTACTGCTCAGGTCTTACCTGCTTGGCCGTTCTTTTATGGTTGAAGTTAGGGGCGAGCGATCAAACATCCGCCGCATTGGAGCTGGTGTACCGCAGGGTAGTGTCCTTGGACCTGCCTTGTTCACATTGTACACCGCGGACTTGCCGATACCAGTACAGTACCAGGAGAACCATGTTCGCTACCTGGGTATGTTTTTGGACAGGAAACTTACCTGGCGCAAACACATCCAGATCACTGCAGCTGCGTGTAGATCCAAAAAAACGAAACTCAACTGGTTGCTGAAGCCATCAAGCAAACTCAGCTTGAGCAAACAGCTGCTGGTGTACAGGAGCATCATCATGCCTACATGGACATATGGAATTCCATTCTGGGGCACAGCCGCAAAATCCTGGATTAATCAAATTCAAGTTTTGCAGAACAAGGTGCTCAGAGACATCTCTGGTGCTCCACCATATGTGAGCAACAGAACTCTGCACAACGACTTCGCATTACCGACAGTCAGTCAACAAATCAACAGACATACAAGTCGGTATAATGACCGTTTGCACAACCACGTCAACCCTTTGGCCTGCACACTTGGGTCAAATACAACTCGCAGGAGGTTGAAGCGCCTCCACACCAGCGACCTCTGGACTGTAGGGCGTTAAATTAATGTGCCACAAATGTAATATTTGATGTTATTTATTAACTGCTAAAACATGTTCTATGTTTATGTTATAGACTGTAATTCACTGCTATTATTCATTCCGTTCCAAATCAATGTTTTATAGCCTTTGAATGGGTTGATTAATGTTTAAAATATAACTGTTATATAAAAAAAAAGAGTTTCCCCTTAAATCTCAGTTTTTTTTTGCGAATCGTTAAAGATCTGTTTTTTTTTTGAGTTTTCAGCAATGTCCTCACTTTTAATCGAAGACAAATTCTAAGCATTTGTTTTTGAGCTAAAAACTTTTGTTACATGAAATTTATCGTTGTTATTGTTGTTTTTCTGCGGTTTCTGTTTTGATTGGATGCCGAAAATAGCAAATATTTCTTTCCAATGCCTGGCGACACAAAAGTTGCCCCAGCTCCAATGCTGATAATAATGATGTGAATGAGGCTAAGAACGCCAACAATGACGACGCCGATGATGATGATGATGATAATGATGAGGACTTTCCATTAACGATTCTTCAATTACACATGTTGGCCAAGTTTTGCTGGCCATTCCACTTTACGGCATATGCTAGAACAATTAGTTAGCAAATTCTGGGCGAAAGGGCATTGAAATACGGTCTTATTAGCTTGTAGGGCTTTTTTGTAATTTCCAATTAAATGTGAAGCTCGAAAAGACCAAAAAGCTTTCGATACGAATTTGAAATGCAAATGCCAATGGGCAAAATCATTTGGGAAATCCACTCCAGGCGGCGGGGGTGTTCAATATGTATTTGAAAATGCCATCGATTACAGCTTATATATGTATATCGTATATATATCTATATATCTATATACATATGTAAAGGTATGTGTATGTCCTTTTTGTCGCCAAGCAGAGAAATTTCATGTTGCTTGGCTCACTTCTTGCCTTTCAAATTCTGACGTAATTCAAAGGAATCTCTCCTTATTTTCTTTAGCTTCAAACCCTGCGTTGCGCCAGCTAGAGCCAGTGGGAGAGAGAGGGAGAGAGAATGAAAGGGAGAGAATAAAAGGGGAAAGAGCAATCTTTATGTTATGTTATTTGTTGTTGTATTCGTGTTGTGACATGTTGTGTTTATGGGATTTTGTTACATTTTCGGGTATTTGCCTTCTCTTCCTGGGCATCTTCTTTAGAAAATAATTTCATTTCATTTTATTTTGAATTTTTTTGTGAAATAAGATATTTATTTGCTTCTTAGTCGGTTTCTGGCTTTGGCTTCGGCTTTGGCCTTTTCCAAATTGGCAAATAAATAGACGGACGGTCCTGTATGGTTCATTGCTCGCTTTGTTGATATCCACAAAGTCCCCAAGTCAATTGTTTGACTTAGGTCAGTCCTTGGGCACGCATTCACATTTTCCGTTTGCTATTCTCACAGTGTATTAAAGTACCCTATCCAAAGCCCTGGTAGATACAAAATTAATTTGCCAAAATGTTGAAGGGGCCAACAGCTCAATAGTATGCCAAAAAGTATGTTCGAGCTCCGAATTTATAAGTCGCAAATTTTCTTGCCTCTATTCATTGATTTGAAATGCCAATAAGGATAAGGAAATATGGAAAGTAAGCAACAACATATTGATACAGAATTTGAATGAAAAGGAAGCTGCGAAAAGGCAGAGACCGTATTGATTATCAAATATAATAAACAAATTTGAATTACAAATTAATTTTCCAATCAAAATTCTGCCGTTCGTTTTTGAACCTTAAACGGAACTCAACAAGCTAAATAATCATTTAAATATATTTTTGAAGAACTTAAGTCTTAATTCAATTTAAGTTTGGTATAATTTATTTTATTTACGATTTGTTCCTTTTCAAAAACCTTTCTGAAATTGCAGTGTTTTGCTGCACTTATCCAGTGTCCAAATAATTATCGCTTAATAATGTGCACTTGTTGTGCCAGTGCCAAAAACAGCAGCGAACAAAAACAACTAAAAATGTCTGTAAATATACATCAATTTATCTGCTCTTGGCAGTGGCCAAAAACTTTTGTTTGGCAAAACAATATTCCCAACTCAGTACCAAAATCAATTCAGTGAACTACAGCTAAACGACTGGACTGCAATTTATTGTTAATACTCTTGATTTATGCATTCATTTGTTTTTCAAAGAATTCATAAACACAGGAATATATTTTTAATTATTTTATATATTTGGCAAACGATGCCAAACAATAAATATATTTTTGCGATCTTTAGTTTTACTTTGAGCAAAGTTTGAATTTAAAATGTCCAAAGCATAACATCTCAAGCCTTGAAGCCAGAAAAATAAGTGCATCTGAGAGATTTAGTTATGTGTTTTAATCTATCGAATTTTACAATTGAGTCGCGAAGGTTTATGAAGCCATTAACCCTATGGCAAATCTTATCGCGCTGCAAGTGCAAATTATTAACAGAATGCTTATCACCAAAAAGAGTACTGAACTGGCCTGTGAGTAGAGATAAATTGCTTATCAGCGTCGTGATTAGTTATATTTCGTAATCAAAACTTTGCATATTGCATACACTCAACAAAAATTTGAAGACCTAATTGTTAGTTAAAACTCGTCTGTTATTCAAGTTGCTTGATTCAAGAACTGGCTTTGCAATTTAATAAATTTTAGTTAAAGTCTGGTATGCAGCTTGTATCTCAAGTAGCTATAATATATATATAGCGGTAGATGTGGTGTATACACAATTTATCAGCTGTGCGCTTAAATTAAAGTCAATTATTTGTTTCCGTCAAACTGCTCGACACATTTATCAGTTTGCATTGTGGCTTCGCTTCAACTGAATGCCATTCGCCCAGCTGTTCCACAAGTATCTTGACTACGACTTGGAACCGCATAAAGATTAGATTAGCAGTGCTGTCAGCACACACAAACCGATCAGTTTCACTTAAACTGTTCAACACAACGGAGGTGGATTTTTCCATAAAACAGAAAATGAACTCTGAACTGTGGGAATCCAATGAGGAGATACAATTTTTTCGCGAATATCTGCGCATACCCAGCGTACATCCCAACCCCAATTATGGTGGGCGAACTATTTAAGAAGTTATTTTTAAGAGATATCTCAGACTACTTCAAATGATAATATATTTCTAACTTTTCAAGCAGCTTTTTGTAAGCGATTTTGAAATGTATTCAATATTCTGCTCTCTTACTCATTTAATCTTCAGCTCCTTGCCTGGAATTCCTAAGACGACAGGCCACACAGCTGGAACTACCTATAGCTGTATATTATCCATTAGATGCTGCGAATCCTGTGGCTGTCATCAGCTGGCAGGGGCTAGAGCCTCAATTGCCCGCCCTTCTGCTCAACTCTCATATGGATGTGGTGCCCGTCTTCAAAGACAACTGGACGCATGAACCCTTTGGTGCTGAAATGGACGCCGAGGGTCGTATTTTTGCACGAGGCACGCAAGACATGAAATCCGTGGGAATGCAATATCTGGGAGCTATTAGAGCCCTCAAGCGCAGTGGAGCCAGGTTCAAGCGAACCATACACATGTCTTTTGTGGCAGGTAATTCAAGTATTCGAATTTTTCGCTAAGAATTTTTACATGATTTTAGAATAATCTGGAAGCCAAACTATGATCAAAATCGGACAAAATTATGGCGGTGGAGAGTTTGTAATCTTACATAGAAGCTCTTTTTGACAGTATAATTTTAACTTGATAATTTGAGCTGAAACACGTTTTCAATTTTAAATACAGTATTAATCAAGAAGTCAACCAAAATCACATAGGCAAAGTTTTTGAAAATTGGATCACGTTTGACCAAGTTTCGACTGTAGAATGTTTAGACATATGAAAATCTGACCTGTATCGCGTTTTCATAAGTAATATTATTATTTTAAAGGTCTTATCATCAACAAATGGATTTAAGTTTTCATTGAATAGTTCTGACCCGATCCCAGATGGCTTTTTGTCACCTTGAAATGCGGCGGTTGATTAAAGAAATAATTCAATAGTGGTTCAATTTATCCCTTCGACTGCACTTTAAGCCTAATATTACAAATTTTTAAATTCGTTTTCAGATGAGGAAATGGGTGGTCGCCGAGGCATGCGTCCCTTTGTGGAAACTGAAGAGTTTCGCGCTCTTAATGTGGGATTTGGATTAGATGAAGGACTCGCTTCGCCAACATCTGATTTTCCCGTGTTTTACGCCGAGCGGAGTGTGTGGCGTAAGTATACCCAAAGTCATGTTTGAAATAGTAAAATGAATTGCATTATAAACTCACTCCCGTATAGGTCTAACATTTAAGATATCGGGCACTGCGGGACACGGATCGCTCCTGTTGCCAAATACAGCTGGCGAGAAGCTCCAATATATTTTGAATAAAATGATGCAGTTACGTAAGCAACAAGTGGCGCGTCTTGAGAGCAATCCAGAGTTGAAGATTGGTGATGTGACAACAATAAATCTAACCCGAATTGGAGGTGGAGTGCAGAGCAATGTGGTGCCACCGGAGCTGACAGCTGGCTTCGATTGTCGCCTCGCCCTCGATGTGAATCATGACGAGTTTCTCACACAAGTGAGTGGCAAGAAATATTCAAATTTTAATTCTTCATAATACTGCAATATTTGTACCTTAAGTTAAACACCTGGATGGCAGAGGCTGGTGGGGGTATTGAGCTGGTGTTCGATCAGAGGCATCCGTATGTGCCACCCACTGCCACAGATTCTAGCAATCCCTTCTGGCTGGCCTTCAAAAGTGCCACTGATGAGTTGTAAGTCGACTTTGGGTAGGGAATATTACTTGGAATGTATACTACAGATTTTGCCATTGCAGAGGTCTCGATATCCGACCACAGATCTTCACTGGTGGCACAGACAGTCGCTTTTTGCGCAAGTCTGGCATACCCGCCTTGGGTTTCTCGCCCATGAACAATACTCCGGTTTTACTACATGATCACAATGAGTGGATTGGTGCCGATACATACCTGAAAGGAGTACAAATATATCAAAAGATTATTAGCAATTTAGCCAATGTGAAATGCTGTAGTCTTAAATCTTAACAAATGTTTATATTCGACTTCTGCTTTCTGCTTGTCATCAACAATTTATCAATATTAGTGTATATGAAGTGATATAAAAATCATTTTAAAATTCAATTCTTATGCTTAAAAACTGATTTTACGAAATTAAAACTAACAAAAATGTTATCTTTCATAATAATATCGCACACAACAAAAATTTATTTCAGGAAAGTGTTGATATTTACATTAAATTAACCTTTGTCCGATTCATGCCAATTGTTCGATTATGACTTATGCAAAATTTACTTTAACCTTCATGTTTAATATTTGCTTTTAGCAACTTTTTCTATCAATGCAAGTCGGCTACTTGCAGCAGATACTGACTCATGATACACTTTTTGTAACTTTTGCCATTTAAAATGCATTTTAATGCCCATTTGCTTCCGGCGTACTTATGGCAAATTAAAATGATTACAGCATTTTGTTCGTGGAATTGTGAATCTGATTGGAATTTACAATTTTTGCATTGTAGTGCTTTGCATATATGTTTATATTTACACATATAAAGCGAGTAATTTATATGTAAATTACAGTTAATTTCTTTGAAATTATTTGAAGTGCGTTTTCATCCGCTTCAGAGCTCATCATTTACAAGCCCTAGCAAAGAGCGGACTGAAAGGGGTAGCGAATGGAAACGGAAATGGGAAAAGAAAACTCAATTAGAGCGCTAATTAATTTATTTGCTTAACAAGCCATGTTTGGCCGCAAACTCATTAACTTGTCACATGTAATCAGCGTGCACTGTGTCCAGCCAGCTGCCAAAAAAATACCAAAAAAGCCAACAAATTTATATATGTATATATATCTATACGAGTTGTTGTCGAGGAAGAGCAGCTTAAACTGAAAGCTAAAAACAAAAATTGAAACTAACTGACCAGCTCCGTCCAGGACTTGAACGCAGAACGAAGGATACGGGACACTGGGTGCAGGATGCCGTACTTGGGACGCAGATGTGGTGCACTGGATATGGTGCAGTTGGCAAACTTTTGCAAACGTTGCCGCCGCTGAACTTTTAAGTGAGTGACTTATTTTTTCGCCCTCTGCCGGTTGCCAGGGCAGCGTGACGAGCTGTGGATTTGAAGCGGAGCAAGGGCGTGGAGAACGCTTGATGAGTTTTCAGAGATGGTTGGCCAAAAAACAAAAAAAGAGACTTCAAATCGATGCCAGGCAGGCAAAGTGTCGTCGTTATCGTTGCCTTTGATAAAATGCAAGCACACGGCTTCTACTTAATTGAGATGACCTAAGGGGGAGGAGAGTCAGAGGAGTGACGCAAACTTTTCAGACCAATCTTTCCCTTATAATAGCTTAAATAGTTTATTTTGGAAAACAATCAGGAAACCTAAACACAACCTTTTAAAACATGTTTATTTCTATCTGCGTTGATAGAAGGGAATATTCATTTTATAGTTCAGCTATCTTCGAACTTTTTAAGTAATTGGTTGCAGCTGTCAAATTGTTTTTGAAGTTAGACGATATTTTTTAGATTCTCTATGAAATTTTGTATAGAAAAGAAATAAGTTTAGTAATACTTATGAAGATATATACTATAAATATATAAATACTTTATAATTGTAAAAAAAAAACAATAATTTAAATTGTTTGTTGTTTTCTGACATATTTTTATATTTAAAAATTCGAAATACATCGGAGTATAAAATATGAAAAACACTTTACCTGCAGTGAAATAATGTATAATAAATAACGACGCGGAATTTTACATTGATAAATTGATATAATTATTGGAGCAACCCTCGCGTACTCTTTGTTGAAGAAATGGTGCACGGTTGCATTATAATTAAAATCCTACAAGTTTTAACTGTCCATCGTTAGAAGTTGCTATAAATGACAGTGACAACAGACACGTGTAACTTAAAAGCAGAAAGAAAATGTTTCCATCGTTAAGGTTTTTGGCTTCACAGCAGTAGCAGTAATAGTGGCAATGGCAGTGGCAGCAGCAGGAACAGGTGCGGGGGCAACAGAGAAGCAACAGCAAATTTTCCCACAATGACCCACAAAATTGAACTTGGTCCATGGATAATTTTGTCAAAATGCAACATTCGATATGGGAATCGGATGGAGAAGGGAGCAGAGGCGATACTTGCGGTTGGCTTGTGGGTGGCCATTTTTGTAGGGTATGTGGAAGGGAGGGAGGTAGCGATGGGGGATGGCTTTGTGTGTGCGTTGCATATTGATGACGTGATTTGCATTTGAATATGCTTGCGTCAGGATGTTGTAGCCAAAGTTGTTGTTGCTGTTGTTTGCGCATTTTGCGCTTCGCAATTTTCACACGTTGATAAACTTGTTTCAACGTTGAGCAGAGTAGCCTGTCTCACCTGTTTTGCTGGCACTGCGCTTATTGTTGCATGCCCCATTATAGCCATCGCCCTGAGGCGCTCAGAGCAAAAACATGAACGCCAGAGCAAAAACTTTGCACAGGAAAAACAGGCACACTTTAAATTCAAAATTCATCTTAAAAGCAAGTAATAATTCAAATTTTTTTTCTAATTTCAGGTCATACATTTTTTTTCGGAGTGTATAATAGCATACTCTAGTCCATCGTCAGGAAAATTGTGTGTGTGTATTTTTTGTTGTTAGTGAATGCGTTTAATTGGCAAAAAAAAGCAAGGTTAGTTGGCTGCTGGAAGTTTTGTTGCATCATGTGGGGGCGCCACCTGCACAGGATCCTCCAGGTCGTCCTTGTTGTCCTCGTTGTTTGTCTTGCTTGCCTGGCAACGCCTAATTGCAACCTGCAGTGTCGTTCTAATTTTCATTGGCCATCTGCATTGCCAGTTTGCGTCGCTTCAGCGTTGATCACTTCACAAATGCGATTATTTCTCAGTTATTGACAACTGCACACAACTTGGCAGTCCCAAACATTACCCAACAATCATGAGGAACGCTTCATTCGTGTAATTACCAGCTATATGCATAATTTTAACAAATGAGCAACGGTATTCAGCCGACTGAGTAGCAACAAGTTGGCTGCCTCTTTCGAATGCCTCGCTTTTTTTTCTTTTTTTATTTTATGACTTATTTGTACTTCAAATTGAGTTCCTTTTTTGCGATACAATTAATAATAATTTATACTTTATGATTCGAATTTTATTTTAAGCACAAGTAACATAAATTTAATTAAAGTGTCCATGAACTGGTTATATAAATTGATATTATAAAATTGCAAAACATAACATGCTCTAGAATAACTTATGAAGCCAATCATTTGTTTAGAACGACAACTATATTAATAACTTCAACTCGATCTGATCAAACAAGCGCAAGCAACAATTGGAGGAGACAATATAAATAAATATGCTCTGCTGTTCCATTCAATTGAGATGCAGGCAAGAGGTTAATGCCATAACAATTCACTGCTAATATATATAAAGCCGATTGCCAAAGAGTAAAACCCAACCAGAACCAAAAAAAAAAAACAGTCTCACAACTCCAGCAGAGCTTTTGTTTGACGCCAATTTGCCATTGAATGCATCAGAGTCCAGAGTCCTGCGTTCTGTCTGCTGGCTCCTGGCTCCTGGCTCCTCCAAGGACACCCGCTGGCAGGTGTGGCACTCAATAAACAGCATAATGACCAGAACTGACCACAGGTTGGGCCGGCTTTAAGGGCCAAAAGGTTGGCACGTTGTCCGCTGCTTGAGCCCCATAACTCAGCATAAAGAAATTACGACAGCCGGGCAATAAAAAAACTTTTTGCCACTCACACAACGCACAGCGGGACAAGGTCGTAGTTGGCGTTGTGGTGATGGGGGTGAGTGGTATGAAACTGGGAAACGAGGAGTAGACAGACCATTATCATTGGTCGTATTAAAAGTTTTGATGTTGCTCAAATTATTTCTGGAAATTGATGCCCAAGGATTAACTTTGCCATGGAGAGCAGCAGACAAAAAGGAAGCGAGCAGATAGCGACAAAGATATACAATAAATGACATATTTTCTGATATTCCCGTAGAAAGGCTATTTGGGTTTTGTTACAAAGGGCGCAACGCATTGAATATGATATCTCTGAACACATTAAGATTATTTATAATATTAGTAATAATCAGAGAGATGAACTTAGTTAAATCAGGCAGTTTTCACTTAGTTAATTTTATATTTTTTGTGAAAAACTACATATTTTGAAGCTGACCGGATCGGAATACTATATCACATAGTATCATATAGCTGTCGATGGAACTAGTCTCATATATCAAACACAGTTATTTTTAAAAATTAAGCGTTAAACTTAACCTTATCACAGCTTGAATTCAGTCTGCAAGTGTATTTTAACTTCGGTTTAGTGTATTTATGAATTGTTTTCTGTTTTTTTTTTTTGCTCTGGACTGGGGTCGTTTGCAAGTTTGTTGTTTTACTTTTTTTGGTTATTTCTTCTTGTAGGCACATCAAACACAACGGTGGATCACACCGCTGGGAGCGTTACTGCCATGCCTACTTTGACAGCTTGCTACCTCCGGAGTCGCTGCCACATGATGATGAGCAATGATGATGAATTCTTTGCCTTTTGCCTTTGCGGATTGCTATTTTTTTTTCGCCCACTTGTTTCCCACTGCCGAGCGATAAATTTTGATGTTGGGCAACAAAAAAAAATAATGCTTTTTGCGTTTACTTTCATCTTACGTACGAATACTCTCTTTGCTCATATTGTAGTTTCAGCTCCCACATGTCGACTCCTTTGAGCTCTTGGCTCCCACTTCCACTACCCCTCTCTTGTCCTTTGCACTCCGTCTGACTGACACGTCACTCATCAGCTGGAAGCGTTTCGCGTAACTTTCGTCGACCCATTCCCAGAAAACTTATTCAACATACATATACAAAATCAAAAAGGAAAAAGAACCAACACAGTCGCTCTTTACATACCCTATAAAATTGTGAAGATATTTGTATTTTTTGTATTTAGTAATTTCTTTTGTTGCCGAATTAATAAACAAATATTGTTCTCATTAAAACAATGTATTATATAATATAATCTTATCCGACATCTGACGATATATTTTCTATTTAAGGTTCTCGTCTATATCTTTTGGCACTCCTAACACGCCTCTCTCAATACGTAACTTGTTTATCCTCAAAGCCCAAATACCCTCTTCAAAGGCAGATGGGTACAGGCAAAAAAAAAAGGAAAGAAAGTTGCCAGTTGCCATTTGCCGGTTGCATTACAAAGAAGTTTTCATTTTCCCGTGCGGCCTCAGGACATTATTTCTTGTGGAGTCCCTGCCTCGATTTAGAAGCCCTTGTGGCTTGTCAAGGCGTTTCCCTGATAGTCCCACAAGCCCTCTTCTCCACCCTATATGTGTGTGACTAAGTGTTCAAGTTGGTTATCTTTGTATTCTTATTTGTTTTGTTTTTTTTTGTGACTCTGTCTTTATTGGCTTTTGCTGCAGTTGGCATAAGTTGCGAAATAAACTTGTGCTTCAAGTTTGGATAGTGGAAGTCAGCAAAACTTATGATTAGTGCAATTATTCATTGTGAAATGTTAATCATTAGCAAAAGCTAATGCAGATGAATAATAAATAATACATATGAATAGCTCTCTTTGTATAATTTTCTTACACTATTAAGTGTTTGTAATATAAAGTTTAAATATAATTCATTTTACGCAGAGTTCAAATTCATTTACATTTGCATCTATTTCAAAATGGATGTGGGGGAATTAAAATTTGGACATGAGCTTTTGAACGCATTGAGCCCACAATGTATATATATATTCTTGATCACATCACTATCCGAGTCGATATGACGATGTCCGCCTGTTTGTCTGCTTCTATGCAAAAATAAACCGAACAAAACTCATCAGTTATGCGTCATCTACAGCAGATTAATATATAATATTGCATTCAAAAGATCAATGAGTGTTTTTTTGTATTTAGGAAACAGCTCGTCGAGTCCCTGACAACAATCGAATCGAATTGATTTCAAATAGCTCTTTGAAAGTATCGTAAGACGTGACCATATAAAATGGTCAATCGAAATGCCATTTTTGGCATCTTTTATAAAGATTTTATCTGGGTTTCGTGGCAATTATCAAATTCACTGCACATTTCTATGCTATGTTCGTATATGATTTACTTTATGGCGTTTTCTGGCCCTTATGGAGAGCTCCCCCGAATTCCTTGTTTATTTTCGCGTTGGCGTACTCTTTACTTATTTTATTGAACTCTCGATGCCTCTCTCATTCTCTCTCTCTCTCTCTCTCTCTCTCTCTCGCTGTTTTTCCTTCTGTCTCTTTCTCTCTGTCTGTCTTTTGATCTGTTTTTATAGCTTTATACGCCTATAATTCCTCCTGCCTGAAATCCTTGCTCTTTGGGGATTGTTGTTTCTGTATTGTCTTTTGTTACGAGGTGCTAAATCAAGTTAACGTTTAAGTGGCCGTTTAGTGCCTATGTCGAGCCTGCGCCACACAACCGCCCACCACCGGCCGCCCCTCCACAAACAACCATGCCCACTTCCCTTTCCGCACCGCTTGACTCCCCTCGTTCAGTCTCTTTATTATTATTTTGCCCGTTGTCATAAAGAGTTTTCTTGCATTGCCTTTTCCGGCTTTTTATTGACTGTAAACTTTATATTTTTTAATATTTTCTTTATGCTTATTTTTTTGTTTGTTTGTTGTGTTTTTGCTTTTTGTTGCTACTTTGCAGCTTGTAATTGTTTTTTAAACAAAGTTTATAACTTTTATGTAGTCCGTAACGCTTCCTTATTCTTATGGGGTTTTTTTTAAGTTCTTTTCTATTTTTTCCACTTTCTTTTTTTGTTTCAGTGAATTTTAATTTGCATGTCTGCCTTTTAATGGCAGTTGTTATGCAATTTTTCCAAAAGGAGGAACTTCAATTGCATTTTCCTGCTTTGTTGCATCAGTGTTGCAAAATAAGTAATTAAAAATATGGAAATCCCTTCAACATTTTGCACTGCACATCAAGTTTAACTGCGCGTAAGAGAACGTCAGAGAAACACAGGAAAAAGCGTTTCTGAAAATTACAGGAAAGCTGCCTTAAAAAAGAGTAAGTTTCAGCTTAAGAATGAGAATGCGATGGAAAGTGAATGTTTATGTTCACATCTTATTTTTCGTATTTTGGAGCACTTTGACGCAATGAGGTTTATTATGTATTGTCAAATTAATCAGCAACAATTGTTGGGCTGACATTATCATTCCATATTTATTCGGAAATTTATGAATTTGAAATTTGTATTGAAATAAAAATATATATTCTTTTCAGTATCTGACTTTTGCTACGCTCTACTAACTAATGCCAAATATGCTGCAGTACTTTATCGAAAAACCTTCTGCCTGCAGTTGCATGCAATTTCAATTTGTATTGCAATTCGTTACAAGTGCATTTCAATTGCATTGATGGACTCGGCAAATAGCAACAACCCAACCAACCAAACACACACACACACACAGACAAACACTCGAACACGCAAGTAAAAATCGTGCCATCGTGTTGCATTATTGATGCTCTGGTTTGTTTTCGAGTTGAATGAACATATTATGCCTTGACATACATTGCTTTGTTTAGCAAACAAGAGTGTCAAGACCTGAAACCCATGCAACACCCCAAAACACCATCCTCCACAACGCATGCCTCTGCCTGTGTCCATTGAAATAACACACTCTCTCTCTCTCTCTCTTTCTCTCTCTCTCTCTCTGAGTGTGTGCACAGTTGTTGTTCAAATATCAGCAGCTTGTACAAGAAAACCAACAGTGGCATCAACAACGGCAGTAACAGCAGCTTGCAACAACAACAACAATCTAATGACATTTTGACTGACAGTTTCAACACCAAACAGTGTTGGGCAGCGGCTTAACTGAAAGAGACGCACATGCAACTCGAGTGCAAAACAATGCAACAACCAAAATAGCTTCGATGTGAATTTGCATTGTATGAGAAAATTAAATGTTTTGTTCCACAAATGTCCATTAAAACAGAAACAACAACAATACAAAAAAATAAAATATTATAAATACTTTAAGCGAAGAATTCATCTAAAAAACTAGAACAGCACATCAAATATATTAGAATGTTATTTGTATCCAACAATCAAATATTCATTAATATTTTTAGCAATTTCTTCTCAAGATTTTCTTATCGTTACACATCATTTTGCTTCAACCGAAAACAAGTAAAGCATAGTCAATCTGGTCAAATATATATCTATGCAATATATTACAAATATTTTCTGCAAATTAAGTATACCCTGCAAATGAAATGCCGTGCAGGGTATACGAATAGCGCCTACCAGGCGCACCGACGACGATGTTCAAGAACTTGTTCTGTGCTTGTTTGGTTAGGCTCTTCTTTTCCTTGTGCTTGTAGCCAGGTTGTTTGCTATATATATATATATATATATATATATGATATATATATATACATATATAATCATATGTTGTCGTTGTAGAGAGTGTTGCTGTTGTTGCAGTTGTCGACATTGAAGTCTGTTCACAAATACTTAACATGGCAGCTCGCTATTTACACATACTTGTTGCAAATTGTTTTTATTGCAATTAGGGCAAAGTGATGTTCAGGTAACAGGGTGAACAGAAAGAGAATGAAAGACGGATACAAATAGAGAGAGTCAGATACAGATACAGGCACAGAGAAGAGAAAGGATTGCTAATAAAGCTCAAGTTTCTTCTGCGTGATGAAATTTTATTGAGTTAGCAATTGAAGATGCGTGTGTAAAGTGGAAAGTGGAAAGCGGAAATGTGAAATACGGCATTGGAAAACTTTGCCCTCAAGCAGGGCAACAATGCTCTATAAACCAAAACTTCGATTAACAATTTGGGCAAACTAAAGTTGGCCGTTGTCAAATTTCGAGTTTTGCGATATTGCAAAACAAATTTGCAACATTTGTATAAC
The DNA here is from genome assembly GCA_035041595.1 of Drosophila basisetae. Taxonomy (NCBI): domain Eukaryota; kingdom Metazoa; phylum Arthropoda; class Insecta; order Diptera; family Drosophilidae; genus Drosophila; species Drosophila basisetae. The sequence continues at coordinate 5,513,297 of JAWNLB010000162.1, forward strand.
TGTATACCTGTAATTAGATACATAAAGATATATGTGGATACTTTGGGTTACTTCAAAGACCTTGATTTATATTTGGTATCCGCGAAATGTAGTTTCTCGTAATAATTAGCTTTAATACGCGTTTTTTGTCTTGCAGATAGAAATATATAGTAGACGACAATATCGATTCAGCTTTTAATCCTGCCCAATAATAAATATCCGTTAAGGGATTGGATATGCTCTCTTATGCTTGTTACATAACTAACCCAACTTATACAAATTTAGTAAAAACTAAATTTTCATTTTTCTACATAATCAATCTAAATTTTTCTATAATGCAAAAAAAAAATTTTCTTTAAATCCTAAGCTTAATCTGTTATGCCTTAAAGTTTAAGCACAATAAAATATTGTTGCGTATCCACTTTAAAATTCCAGTCTTTAATATAAAATGTATCCTTTTTGGCTTTAGATAAAATGCAAGATTGCAAGTGTCAAGCAATTTTGCAGTATTCTAAGCTGTTTTTCATATTTTTCCAATGGCCCATTAGCTGCACACAAAAAACTGCAACTGCAAGAAGAGGAAATAGCTGATTTTTGTTGTTGGTAGTGTTAATTGCCGCTTGAGTAGACTAAAATGCAATTCGATAGGAAATTGTGGGTCAGGCCAATTACGGGAGCCAATCAGCCCTACAAATTTTGTTTTGGCTTATAAATTGTAACTAAAGGCTGCACAGCTTAAGCTCAGCTGCGAATGAGTTTCTGTTTCTGTTTCTGATGGGTTTTCAACTGATGTTAGGTGGTTTTCTGTTTGGCTTTGACGGGTTTTTGGGCTGACTGACAGCTGCACTCATTGAGGCAATTTTACTTAAGTTACAAATTGAAATATTTGCATTTTATCTTAGAAATGCAAATGGATCTCACTACCCCCTCCCCGGCTCCACTTGCTGGTGCTCCTGCTGCTGCCCACATCATGGCCAAAGTATCTGTGCAAACAATGACAAACAAATTGGCTATTCAAATCTGCAGACAACTTAACCACCATTCCCCCACCCCCACCCCTTCCCCATCTCCCCTGCCGCTTTCGCATACACGAGCTGGAGATCGGGTTGTGGTTGCAATGGGGTTCACAATTTATGCGTTTGGCCCCCAAACTGCTTTGAATGCATTTTGCAATTTTCATTGCTTGCCTTTGCCTAGCTCTGTCTGCTGCTGCCTGCCTTTTCCTGTCTTTTGCTGCCTGTTGTATTTCTCTGCTGCTTTCTTTTTTCCTCCTGGTCTGGCGGCAACAAAAAAGCCATTAAGATTACTTTCCATGGGTAGATTTGAGACGGCTACATCTCTTACCGTGAGTGCGAAAGAGTCGAGCTGAGCCGGGTTCAAGGCAACTGGAATGCTGTAGTCGAGTGAGCTCGACTGCGAGATACCCTCGCCCGTTAGATATATTCTGGCGCCTGCTGATAGTAATGAGTTCAATATGAAAATTCGTTATCGACTATAACTATAAGCAAACTGAATCTGCTGCGTGTACACGATAACCTATATTTCACTCGGCTGTTGATTCTGAATAAAGTTTATATACCTTATGGGATCGAAGCTGATTCCTTCTATCTGTTTTTACAAATCCATTATAGCCTTTTTATATAGCCCATTTTCCATAGATTCCAGGGTATAAAATGAAGTAAAGAGCAACAGCAAGCTGCTGGTGCTGCAACAAAAAAGAACTCAACAGAGGCCTGATGAGATTTTTTTTGTACTCTTTTCTCCTGCTGCAGATATATGCATATGCAGATGTGTGTCAGTGCGTGTGTGTGTGTGTGTATGTGTGACAAGTGCAGCTTATACAAACGAGCACATAAAGCAAACGATTGATGAGTTTAGAAAACTTAACGGCACCTCAGCACAATTGTACTCAATTTACTTAAGTGTAGTTGAGAGAGCAGATCACAAACTCCGCAGCAACAAAATCGAGACTCACTCACCAAAAAACCTCAACATAATCAAAAGGGAATTGCCAAAAAAAAAAAAAAATTGCAGCGCAGCTTGCTGCATTAACATTTCGATCATTGCTTAGATGACTGCGTAGCTTGTGAGTTCCCTCCCTCCCAATTCCACTCTTTCTGTATTCGTGAGTAAAATTTTGTGCGGCGGCTATTTTTAATTGAGCGTGAAATTGGTGTGAACATAAAATTTTATTTAATGGATTGCGGCTTCCGCGGTTATTGTTCCCAAATAAGGAAAGCACACTTTTGAGCGCATCAGTTGAGTTGAAGTGTGAGGAGACGAGCCTGAAACGAAATGCATCCACCGGGCTTTTCGTTAGTGTTATTCGTTTGTCTTGCTAAATACAATTGCAGTGCTTTTGTTAAATTCCGAGTCGTTATTTGAAACTTTAGTGCAATTGGAATAAAACCCATTTAGATAATTACACATTGTTTGCCATAACGGTAAATTCGAATATTGCACACTGGCTAAGAAAACAAACATTCAGAAAGTATTTTCCAATTTCAGCTGTTATTGCATGTGCATTTCCACTTTTATTCGTTGAGTCGGATGAGAAAGACAAAGTGTGCAGAGAGAGACAATAAAAAATGCTTCGATTATGTGCATGGCACGAAAAAGCACATGCGAAAAAGAGAAGAAAAAAATATTATATTTATGTATGAAGAGGGTATTCAAGGTGCGGCAACTGGCAATAGTTTTCTTTTTCTACAGATTTTTTCATTTTGAGTTCATGGCAGAAATGAAAAAGTTTTACGGATTATTTGGTCGATGCTCATGCGTTTTACCGCAATGAACAAAACAAAAGACAACAAAATTTTCAATTCAAAAGCAAATTGTCTTTAATTTCAAGCTCATTAGCTTTTAATGCAATTTCATGCGGCTCAACGCGCCTCAATATTTGCCCAGAACGAGGCGACATTATTGAAGAAGAAGAAGCGGCAGAAGACAGTTACACACACATACATACACAAAGACACACATAAACACACACACATACAGACCCATCATTTTGCATTACATTTTCATTTCATATGTGCATAAGTATGTGTGTGCGTGTGTGTGAGTTTTTGATGTTTTCTGTGGGCTTTTTGAGCAGTGACTTTTGTCGTCATGAATTAAATTCTTTTCCGCATATTGCTGCTTTATTTTGCATACGAGCGAGTGAGCGAGAGAGAGGAGTACAAGACGTTTTAACATTTTATGTAAATTTTCTTAAATATTTATGGAAATGTAGCATATTGTAAGAGACTGAGTGACTTAAAATGGCAGCCAAGTAGAATACATACAGATGCATCTGTGTGTGTGTGTGTGAGTGTGTGATATCAGCATAAATTTTAAATAAATGCTACACACAAAGAGAATATTAAATGTTGATATCAGCTTTGCACTGTAGGCAGCTCGTTCTCTGTAGGCAGCTGAGCTTTTAGGCTAATGTGACTCGAGACAACAACAAACAGCAGCAAGCAAAACGCAGTCTGAAAATTTCACCTTTAGTTGAAAAGGTTAACGGAATTTGAGCAAAGCAGATCAGAGCTAAGTGTTTTGTTGTTGTTGTACATTCGATGACGTTTGCATATTTCTTTCATATGTTGCCGATACACACACACACACGCACACATAGACAAATGAATATTTTGCGCATTTGAATACATAAAATATATATTAAGCGCGAGAGGGAGAAGTAGAATCAGCTTATTTGCGCTGATGTTGCACTTTTCTTTTTGCTTTGTTAAAGCAGCAAGAGCTTAGAGTGAGGGACAGAGGGAGACTGAGAGAGAGAGAGAGGGAGCGTGCAAGTGAATCAATGAACAAGCAGCGCGCGATATGCAAATGTATTTGCCAAGTGCCAAGGCGACATTTCTATTGAGCTTATCTGTGGTGAAATTGGTTGGTGGAAGAGAGTCATAGCTCATGGCAACAAGACAATTGGAGTACGTGACAATAAACTGAGTGCTATTGAGAGCAGCTAGCTCATAACTGATTTTAATATGAGTGAAGCTTTTTTATGCATAACTAGGCACGTTTGCAGCTCAGCTGAGCTAAGCTTGCCCGATCTTCGGAGCTTTTTTTTTGGAGGAATGGCGTTCGAGGTGAGAGTTCGTGTAAAGTAGTTGAGTATTGAGTAGAATAGTAAGCATTTCTGTCAAGTTGTAAGCAACCGCTTTTTCTCTAGTCGTGCGGGAGAGAAGAGAGCAGATACCATTGGTTCCAACTGTTATTCAAATGTAAATTTATGATTTTTTTTAAATTCGTATTGTAGAAGACAGAGTATTCATATCATTCAGCAAATAGCACAATGCATTCCTTCTGTGGAGCTCCAACTGTGCCTGAAGAAGGTAGCGAAATTGATATTCTTTTAGTAGCTAATTGCAATTTCGAAACATTTTTATAACGAATTAAGTGTCTATATTAAGAGTGTTTCAACAGCTGTACTCCTTAAGTGCATTTCTCGTGCAATCGATACTAATTTTAAAGACATTCGTTGGCAGTTAACTTGAGTGTTTATCATCTCTTTTTGTCACCCTTACTTACTTTGTTGCTTTCGTCATTTCCTTCCGCTTCTCTGGAGAGCAAGTTAATTTTCCCCAGTTGCTTTTCTTTCATTTCATCGCATTCTCTCGTGACTGCAACTCTTAAAAAAAACATTTTAAATGGTTTTGAATTTCTTCGCAATCTTAGCTACTTACTCAGCTTTGCATATAATTTGCGACAGTAAAAGTAAATCCCCGCACACATTTTCTACACCCCAGATTTGCGTGTATATTTTGTGCTATGTTAATATTTCTCACATCTAATAAACTTTCGCATGCTATCAAAAGTTATTTAACATTTTCAACAATCAACAGAGTTTGGCCACGCCCATTACCTGGGTGCAAACCCCCCTAAATTGCACCTATTTCCCCTTTTCGCATCTGCCACTCGCTTTCCCCATCCAATCCAATGCGCTTAATCAAATGTTTATCATTTCGCCAGAAGCACTTCCTTCGTTTGCTGCCGCTCCTCACTTATCGTTCGCCTTTTGCTTTCCCTGGGATTTTTGTGATTTTTCTCATTTATTTTGGAGCGCATAGATTATGTAAATTTTACTACTTTCACTTCGACATTTTCATTATGTCGAGCCAGGAGACAGTGTCTTGGTCTTGGTCTTGCCTCACCTCCCAAAACGCCCCTCTCTCTATGCACTTCATTGTGAACAATTGCGCTCTCATTTTGACGGCGAATACAAAAAAAGAAAAAAGTTTCAGAACTCGTATTTAAAATACTTGCACATAATTTATTTTCTCACGAATACAAATCATTTAATTTTCGTGCAAGTCACGGGGGCGCTAAAGTGAAGCGTATCCTGCACCACCATTAAATCCTCCAACATCTCCCCACTGTTCTCCCTTGGAGCCACTGATGATGGTTATATTACATTAACTGCAGGCAACAACAAAATAGTTTCGTGTGCCAAAACTAAAATGAAAATAAAATGTAGCCTAAAAGAATAGGGCGGGGGGAGTGGTCTTGGGCATGGCAGATTTGAGTGGCACGTAGCACATCGCGGGCGCAATGAATATGTAACTAGCAAGCTGGGGCATACTCAATTCTGCTCGACTGTAAGATGCTCTGTGCAACAATAAAAAAAAATTAAATCACTATAAAACCAACTGTCTAATAAGCACTCTGTGTCAGGTCGCCATCTAGCGCTGGAAATTGGCATCATATAATGGGTCTGCTGGGGAATGTTGTTAAAAAAAAGTCAAGTAAAAGTAAGAGAAAAATAATGAATCTAGAGCATATAACCTAGGGGAATTTAGTGTATGCCACGATTTTCTTCAGTTAAACTAAGAGTTTTCTTGTCTTCAATGACAATTGTATATTTATTTAAACAAGATATACTACAAATAAATACTTAAAGAGTGAACTAAAATTAGAATGATTTTTAATAGAACTAATTAATTATTGTAAGAGCGCAAGGAGAAAAAACAACGATTGACTTAACGCCTCAAAGGAAAACGTATTTCAAAATGCGCTTTGTCCAGAATGTTATTTCTACCAATTTGCTTTCACTGCCCATTTTCAGTTTCTGCACAATTGCAATGATGTAATCAACAATAATACTAAAATTTCATCTATGTTGTGATATATATTTTTATATGAAATCTACATTTCGATGTGGACAAATGACAAAGCTGATATGCTCACGGTTTGAGCATATTTTTCCATGGGAAACGGAAAAGTCAGTCAAGTGTCTGCATGGCCATAATGGGCGTCAGTTCCACATACTTGTAGATGTGTTAGATACTGACGTCGCTCATTAGTCTAGCGCGTAAGGTGTCTAAACATATGCACATACTTATACACACTTGCATATATGTGTTGAAAATAAATATAATTTTAATGCTGGCGACTGGGCGTATGCGTAATTAAATTTCATGAGCGGCACAAATGAAAGCTGGTTGCCTGTGAATCTAGCATGTCAAAGAGATAAAGAGATTTGCAGAGAGAGATGGAGATAGAAAGAGAGAGAGAGAGAGAGAGAGAGAGGGGAGAGAGAGAGAGGGAGTAAGTAGTAGTAGAGAGGAGTAAGTAAATATTAAAAAAATATCCTGTTTGGAAAGTAAACCGCAGCAAAAAGTTATGCAGCACCAAAATCCTTTTAAAGCTGCGACTGACCAAGGGTTTTTTTGTTTTTGCCCAGGTCAAAGTTTAAGCATGCACACGTTTATTTGCATAGCCAGAAATAGCCACAGGCCACAGGGTCACAGCTCAACCACTACTGGAATAACTCCAAATTTCCTTTTCCTTGTTTGTTTCCAGAGTATATTTGTACTCAAAATAAGATTGCCATTTGAAAGCTGTAAAGAAAACCTGACTTTTGCGTAAAAGCAAAAGCTAATGCCAGTAATTGTTGGGTGTAACTGTTTTCTTTTCAAGCGCAAAAATAGATTCAATGCTGTTGTTGTTGTTGTTCCTCAAACAGCCACACAACTCTACACAAGACTGGGCATCTGCCCCTTCTGCCCCGTTTGTTTGCTTGTCTGCCTGACTATCTGTCTCGCTCGACAGACGGCCATTTTCCACTCAGCGGTCAGCGGATCAACACTTAATTGCTTGACCTTTTTTTTATCCGCCTAACCTGCTCCAGCTTTTGTTGCTGCTGTTGTTGCTGTTGCCGTTGACCTTTGAATGTGATTCAAATTTTGCATGCATTGACGCTGACCCTAAACCCTCCTCAGTCGTTCCCCATCCCCTTTTCTATGCCACTCCATTGACATGGATAACCACTTGGGAGTCAAGTGCAAAGCAGGCACAGCCTCGACAAGTCCAACAGTCACAGTCAGCCAGACGCATAGAAAATCCATTTAAGATGAACCGTATTTTCGGCAAATGAAATTTCAAACACTTTGAGCTACAACTCTTCAAAGGTTAAAGGTCATGCTAAATGTCACAATTTCCAGTGATTGATTGCTGCCAACAAGCAATCGGTTAATGTTTCCACAATAATCAACTTAGTCGCTAAAAGAAAGTTGCACTTAAAGTAATTAATTTCAGAAAATATAAAAGCAAATACCTAAAGTGGGTTAAAACATTTTTGGCCAAAGATTAAACAAGTTTTGCGTAACTTTCATTTAAATCTCCAGAAACACTGTTTATTTATTATACAATGGGTAAATTAAACAAACACGATTTAGTTCGTTTTTAGATGAAATTTTCATTTAATTCTAATAATGTCTGAAATTTGAGCAATGCCAAATTTCCATTCCATTTCCAAACTAGCAAAAACAATGCTTATTTATACTAAACAGCAAACATATTCCATATCTTATAATCTTCCATTAATAACTAGTTATAATGTTCTAGTCGAGAGAGTTTGGCTGGGAGATGAAATGCTAAAAATATTGTTTAGTTTACAGACAGAATTTCAAGTCGAAATTGAAAACAGCATGCAACAGATTTCAGCAGACAGTATTCAATCTGAAATGAAATGCTTACAGTTTATTAAAAAATATATATTTATTATCTTAGCCAACAAATTTCAATCTCGATTTTTTTATTATCATAATGATTTGAATGCAAACTGATTTGTGTGATTTGACAGACATGTTTATGCTAGGGAAACCAACTTGTACAATTGTTATGCTCGATTCAAAACTCATCATCACTCTCACATGACAAAGCAACGACATCAATTTGACCCCTGGGGGATGGGGTGGGTTGGGGAGGATGAGGGTGAGGGTGGGGATGGGTTGGTTGAATATTGTCAACAGCTGCAATCAGCATTTTGTCATGCATTGTGTATTTTAACATTCATATGTCGCAGCCAGCACTTGTCTGCTGCTGTACCTTCACCTGTGCACATCTCAAGCATCATCTATATTTGCACCTGTGGCAGGTGCAAGTTGGGGTGCAGTGGGGATGCGGGTGGTCTGGGTAAGTGCTCTTTTGTTTGCTGCTCTAGTTTGGGCCATTTGCATATTTATTCTTAACCGAAATCTAATAAAAACATTGCTGCAATGTAAATGCATAAATCAGTTGAACAAGAAACATTGCAAGGAAGCTGATTCAAGTAGAGGGGTGTGTGTGGTGGCTGCGTTGAGGAAGAGGACAGCGGGTGTTAGGTGGGTGGCATATCAAAATGGCAAGCCAAGTGCCATGTTAAATCCCACAAGTGCATAAATTTTAAGCGTTTACCCATGGATATGATGGCCTCTACACCGTGCAGCCAATCACACTCACACACACACAGACACACACACACATATAACGCAGCAACCACATTGCACACTCGGCCACACACCTGCTGTGAGTTGGCCGCAGGCTGGCATTGTGCAGCAAGGAACACAACAACACAACACACAAGCAAAGAGAGGTTGTTTTGTGCTTGGCTAGTAGATGTCCTGTACTCGTATCTATTTTTTTGCATAACTTTCAACACTATAATTATTTATTGTAAATAAAATTCATGAAAATACTTTAATTTCAGCTTGCATGCCCCACAATGAAGCTGTGCAGAGTATGAAACTGGTGGAAGGAAAGCAAATCGAATTCTGATAGCAATAAAATACCCAATTGTAATTATACTTCCAATTTGTATTATCTGACATATTAAAGATCAACTTGATAAGTTGCATTAAGATCGAAGAAATGGAAAACATATTTTTAAATTGCACAAACTAACAAGCCGAAGCCTACCACAAATTTAACTGCTGGCTGCAGGGTATCTCCTCTCTATCGTCTGATGGGTATTTGAAAAACGAACAAAACCAGACAAGTTAACTTTAATGTGCATTTGCAATGAAAACAGCTTAAGGATACAACATGTGTCTGTGTGTGTCTGTGTGTGTGTGTTTGTTTATATGAGCTTCGAGCTTATGTGTGTTTGTGCAGAGATTTTTGGACATGTGGCGCGTAGCTCGACGCAAACTTATGGCAACATTTTTTGCCTGTTTTTATGCAGCTTTTGGCTGTTTTTGGCTTCTGAGATTTCAACAGGCACTAAAAAATAAAATAAGAAAACCAACCCCAAAAACTGCTGCTAAAAACTTTCGCTTGAGCAAATAAGAATATGCCCTGGCAGCTACAACATTTTTCTTGGTTACCCCTCGACTCCCCTGTCGCAAACATTAGCCTGTGCCGCATGTCAACTGGAGCGGCAATAAGTGCCATGCATATTGTCGCAACCAGGTGACGCCCCAAGCAGCTGCTTGACAGCATAAACTGCAACTTGGCTTGCTAACTTGGCTTATTGGCACTGCCAGGTGAAACTCGTACAAAACAAAATCAACAGCAAACTATGCTAAAAATTTAAGTCTCAGCCCTGTCGAAGTCGACTTTATCTTGGTAAAAACTTTTTCTTATAGCTTGCGTTGAAATTGCGGCATTTATCAGCTATAAAATGGTCAATTATATAAAGTAGTCTACAGCCATAAAAATTACTGCAAGTGCAGCTCCCAAAATGAAGCCACAAGTCACATAAAAGCAGAACTTTTGTTCAAAGTGTGTATGGCAAACAATTTGATTTGTTTGCACTCTAAATAATATCAATATAAAAGTTGATTAATGATAATAATAATAATAATCGAGCACAATATTTTTTTCGCATTTCATCAAGTTTTACAAGCTTGCAACAATTTCAGCAATCCTCATCCTCATTCACTTGCAACATTGCAGTCTCGAACTGGCAGCCAAGCCATTTTTTTTTGTGACCCATCAACCCCACAATACACGACCAATTCACACTAGTTTCCTTTGCAGCGCTCCCCCAACACCCTTTTGGTTTTCCCCAATTTTCATTGTATGACCCTTGAAGCAATTTACGCGCTGGTTGCGATTGCATTGCAATTGCTTGACCCAAATGTCATAAACAATAAAATTTATTAAAATATATATATATACGTATATATATATAAATATTCTCGTATACACGGCATATGGGACAACGATTCATTTAAAACAGGACAACAACAACAATAAGAACAATAACAACAGGCATCGGCAGAAACAATGGCAAATGCACAACTCGCTGGAAATTTAAACAAAATTTTGCACATTTCGTGTTACACCATTGTTGCTGCATTTGCTGCATTTGCTGCTGTTGCTGTTGTTGCTGTTTTGGTTGTTGCTGTTGTTGTTGTTCACATTGCTGTTGTGTTCTGTTCAGCTGTGCTGTGTTCTTTGTTTGTTCGTTGTGTTCGTTGTTGTTGTCGTTGCACTTGCTGCTTGACACTGTTTTCAACCACACCCATTTATTTGCAATGTCAACGAGGCTGCACAAAAAAACAAAAAGAACATTAGCAAGCAAGAATGCTCGAGTCGAAAGAGCTCGACTATGAGATACTCTGAGCCCAGGTGTTAACCTATCATAAGTTATTGATATTCAAAATGAAAATTCAGCTGAGTAATTTGATTTGATATTCGATGTTTACCTTGCTTTTTTTTTATCCACTATAACAGTTGATCAATATTAGGTCAAGGAATACAAAAACACGTTTATAAAGTTGTATATTTTGTAGACTAAGCTATGAACTCAATTCGACAAATGTTTTTCGAGTTCGTCGAAGTATCAGGCTCAGAACGGGGCAGAATTGATTTGAAGTCCCTCAATAATAATAATGTAAGGACATGTTTTTAAAATTGTGTCATTTTTGCTAACAGTGTTAATCCTGATCTAGAATATGTATACTATATAGTTGTATATTTCATACTTTTGTACAAGCTTGTTATACGATTTTTACCCTTTTTTTTAATAAATCTGTGAATCGATTTACTTATCAAATTATCTATTCTCCTGCAGGATTTTGTTTTATTTATTTATCTAATTTAGACTTAAAACAGTTTACAAACATGTAAGTTAAATTAAAAATAAAAATAAATAATTTGAATGTAATAACAATTACATATTGAAATATGTGTGTTTTATTTACTTGCATCAATCGAATGCAATTTAATTCAAGGTCAATTGACTTAGGGGCAACAATTAAGTTTTCTACCACAATTGTTGTTTTGGGATTGCTGACCCTTCGTCTTGACTGGAAAAGCATATCCGATAGCTTATAACCATATAAACAAATATTGATTGAACTGACTGTCAAATTTTGTTTTTATTCTGTCCACAGGGTATTCGATGACACGTCGCAGCTGTTTGAGCCTCGTTACTAATGGCTAACGGCTAAGGCTGCGGGCCATGAAATTTGCATGTAATTTGCCATACTGCACAGCAGCAGAGGAGGAGGAGGAGGAGCAAGTGGAAGCAGCAGCAGTATCAGGAGAAGAAGCAGATCCAGAGATGGCCATATATTCATGATGAGACCCACAAAAATCCATGAGGCGACAGCTTGTTGTGAGGGGCGACCTTGAACCCAGAGTGGAAACTAATTCAACAGCAGGCAGCAGGCAGGCAGCAGGCAGGCTGTTGGCCACAAAACACGCCCCTTTGCTGTCTTTGCGATGTTCCCAGTGTGCCTGGCTAATTAGCAATGGGCGTGGAAAATTGGGTGGCTGGGATTTAAAATTAATTTCAAGAGCAATGCAATTAAAGTGAAACTTTACAACATTTTTGGCTTCTGCACTTTATTGGGTTTTAATTTCCGTTCCAAGGTGCCACACACGCACACACACACACACACACATTTCAATGCTTGTGTGTGTGTGCATAAAAATTGAAATGTCAACCAGTGCCCCCCTGACTCCCCTTCCCCCTCCCCCGCCCATAGCTCTCACATGCTGCGAAATCCCAAGCTGCAGTCAGTGCAAGCCATCGTTTCGTTGTTCGCTTTTGCTGCCTGTCTGCCGTTGACAGTCATTGACAGCGACGAGAAGACAAGAGGACGGCGCAATGTTGAGTGTGGCAAAGTGGAACAGGGCGAGGCGGGAGTGGGGGGTATGGTGGGTAGTTCGGGTAACTCACTGTTAGCCGCATTGCATGCCAGCCAATGTTGCATGCCAGGCTGCACTTAATGCTGACTCAACGCTATATAAGGCGACGACTTGGCTACTACCCCTGCCTGCCCCCATACCACCACATTGCATAGCAACCCCCTGCCCATCTCCAGCACCTTCTCCTTCCCCACACTGACTTGACCATGTTTTTTGATACTTTTGCTTGGCCTGTCAACGTGCTGCACTTCGTTTGTGCGCTACATCGGTCATAGCCGACACTTGTAGCTTCTTGTCGCAGCCACAAAGAGAGAGAGAGACACAGAGAGAGAGAGAGAGAGAGAGAGAGAGAAATTGGAAACTTCACTTGGAACTTCAAGTTTTTCCTAATTAAAAAACTTGTATTTCATCTTTGTTTCTGAAAATAAATATGCTGAAAATATGCTGAGACAGTTTTCTGTTTATTATTCTTCAAACAGCATTTTTTTCAACGATTTTTTTTTCATTTGAGTCTTGATATTAATGGCAAATTTTAAATTAAAATGAAATCATCCAGAAATAAAGAAATATGTATTGAAACTTCCTTGGAAACTTTAAAAAAATAAAATATTTCAGTGTTTAAATATCAAAGCTAAAACTTAAATGCAAATGAGAAGTTAAGTTTGACTTTGTTTGTACTTAAAAGCGGACTCGCAATTCGCTTTGATCCAATTGTGTGTGTATCCACATATATATATATATATATTTATATAATTATATTCTTGGATATATATTTTTTAAGTCAGCTATTTCCGCTTTCTTGCAATTGGTGCCCTTGCCACCGCACATCACTTACCCGCTGCCTGGAGGATCCTTAGCCGCTTTTTAGCACAAATCCTTTTTTGTTGCTTAAAACGCTTTGGACAGGATTTAGTTGCATGACTTTTTGCTTTTAACATTATGTGCCAGCCAACATTTCTGATGTTGCTGGTCAGTACAGCAAATCTTTAACACCCAACCACACACCCCGCCCATTGTTGAACTGCTGACTGGCCTGAAGCCTGATTTTGGTGCCACTGCTGCCGCTACTGCTGCTCTACTTCTGCACCAGACACGTACTCTCTTGGCCAAACGTGCGCGGCATTGCCAAATACAAATACATGGTCGCATTTTGTAGCTGCCACCCACTTACTTAGTGAGATAACCCCACCCTCACCCTCACCCTCACCCACCACCCACCACCTGACACCCCTCTTATTACTATAATCCCTAACATGCTTAACCCTTTTGTGTTCTTCTATTTTTCTACTTTGTTGTATTTTCAATAAATTGCGTTTTGCTGGATTCTATTTTTTTGAGCGAACGAATCTTTCTTTTCGTTGTTTTTGCAATTTGTTGTTTTACATTTTGTGGGCTAGTTAAGATCCAGCAGTTTTTTAGTTTTTACATCAAATGTCAACTCGTCTTACAGTCTTTAGCAAATTTTCCTCAATTTCGTTTGCCAAGTTGAGTTGCCTTAAAGCAGTTATTAACGGGATTTCCTAATTGTTACACTGTTGACACCAAGTAAACCATTTCGGGAACGGAAAATGCTTTGCTAAACTGGAAACTGGGAGCTGTGAACATTTTTCTCTTGCCTGGTTTTGCGGTAAGAACTTTTTTTCCAGCTTTTTTTTCCTATCAGCTTTGTTAATTCGGTCAATATTTGCGGACGCTCGAAATAAAAATGGGAAAACTCAGCATAAAACTTTTCGCAGCGCTGTCGACCAAGTTAAAGCAAAATAATGAAAAAATCTATTTAACCCCTTAATGGCTCTTGGGCTAAAGTTTTTGTTGTGGATTCTTGTTGTTGTTATTGTTGTGTGTGGGTGTGTGTGTGGTCTGTAGTTTGTCTTGCCAGCGAAAGCAGCAAACTTTTCAACTGTTTGTGCAGGCAGTCCACACACTACTGTTAAGTGGTTTATATATTTATATATGCATACCTATATATATACATATATATATATATATGTGTGCTCGTATTCATTGCATAAAAGCAACAGTTGTGACAAATATTAAATGGTTGGCTTCGGCTTGGAGGCAGGTTAGGTTTTCGCACTGCTTATCCAAAACTATTCGGAATATTTATCTCTACACATATATAACAATTTTATTTTTGTTATTATTTATTTTTAATTCAGCGTTCGCTTAAGGCATTTATTCTTAGTGCTAATTACAACTCGACTGAGTTGTTTGCGCAATTTTTACCTGCTGTTTAGTTTACTTTGGGAAACCACGCTCCAGTTCTTCTTCTTCAATTCAGCTCAGCTCAGCTCAGCTCAGTTCAGTTTTGTTTAGTTTTGCTGCAAGTCCGTTTGGGGTGCGCACACTAAAAAAGTAGAAAGTGAAATTTTTTGTTTTTGCCTTAGTTAAATTTGTTTGATAATTAAACCATTTTGCTCTTGTTGTTTGGAAGAGCCTTACGTTAATTAGCTTAAAGTTGAGTTTAAGAGTTTTCATCAAGTTGAGTAAATTTTGTAGTATAATTGTGCGGCTTACAGCTTTTTTTTTTTGGCTTCGCCTCATATAAAGTTTTATAAATGCTAGTCTAATTATAAGTACGAATATGCCGTTTTGAGTCTTTGAATTTTAAAATTGTTGGAATCTAAAACACGGAAATTCTGAAAGATTGAAAGATTGAAATTACTTAGACAGAAGCATCTTGCTTAACGGGAGCAGGTATTATGGTGTCCTGGAGATGGACAGAAGTGTCTTATAAACGGAGGTTTTCCCGCTCTAACCTGATGCCATACATTTAGTTATCGGACGACAACAGTTTCTGATTTGAAACTTCGAGATTTTTCTTATAAGAAACCTTTGTATTTAATGTTGATTGCAGAAAATATCTGGATTGAAATAAGTTGAGAGCCTCAGAAATAATTAAGGGATCCAGATTTTCTGGATTTCCTTTCGCTCATTTGAGAGTCGATATTAGTTGAATTTTTAAAACAAATGTTATATTGTTATTCATACATCATTTTTAAATATATCTGTGCTTAAGAATGGCGATTAGTTTTCAAATTATTGAGCAGCGACAGCTTTTCTCATCTTATTGGTCCACTGCTCACCCACTTGGCTGCTCACGGATATTCTACGCGTACACAAACCTCACATCCCAGGCTCAGATTAATCTCCATTCTGGCCATCTGTGCTAGCCACCTGTGTATATTACCAACTTATATGTACGAGTATTTGTTCGCTATTATTTGTGTACATTAGCACCCTACACCAAAGATACAAAAAAGAGAAAACCATTTAAAGCTTTTCGAATTTTTCATGATTTGCCTGCAACCAAAATAATAAATAACATTTTTTTTTGCTGTAAATTCGGTGCCCCATTTCTGTTTTGCATTTGTTATTCTTACATTTTTAGATATTTTTCCTGGAATTGTTTTATGTCTGTTTTTTTTTAGACATTTTTTGTAGGCTCTTTTTTAGTGCGCAGAAAGTTGAAGTTTGTTTATTTTGTGCCACCTGCACTTTTTCTTTTACGTGCCAGCGACCACAACGGCAAAATACAAATGAGTGAGTGAATGGACCAAGGGCAGCTGGAGGGAGAGGCAGGGGTAAATTGCCTGTAAAAAGGAGAGAAACTTTTCACTGTGGTTTTTTTTTATCCAGCGGCGGTTTTCGTGAGCTTTTTTTCTGCTCGAGCCAGCAGGTATTTATATTTAAATGCTGCTTGTGGCACGCCATTGCGCCTATTGTTATGCAATGAAACTTTTGTTTTCACATTGTTCCCAACCGAAATGGACGAACGGAGCCACACACAACACACAAAATTCCGCAATGAGAGATTCGGTTTACTGTTTTTGGGCTAAAATATATCCCATTCCGTATCTGTTTCTGTTTTTTTTTTTTTTTTTTTGGTGTCCATTGCGGCAGCTGTTTCAGCTGAGGCGTGCGACCTTCGCAGGCGTCAACGTTTTTATTATGTTATTGACTTCTAACCACATTTTCACACCGCATATATAATCTATATATATTTATATAAGGACCGCGTCCTTGAAAGCAGACAACAAAAAGGGAAAGAAAATAAAAGCACTTATAAAATCAGTAAGCCATAATTTGTTGCCGCTCTTTGCAAATAAAGATACAAACAGCTATTTTTTATACCCATAGTTTTTGTGATATAGCAAAATTGACCCTACCCGTATATCTATATATATATATATACATATATATATATATATATATATATATAGCATGTATTGTCATGACATAAATATAAATATGAATTTTTATATTTTCTTGTCTGGCAAATAGCTTTTTGCCTTTCTTTTTTTGAGCAGCCTTCAAGCTTCAATCGTTTTTTGTGTTGGCGATAAGTATATGTACAGTGTCTACTCGATATACTGTATATATACTGTAGATTATACCACATATACATATATATGTATATATTTTTTCTTGCTCTTTGTAGGCGTTTTGCTCGCTCGACAAAGTGAAATTTATTAGAAACGCAAAATCTGTTTGCAGATTGTGTGGAAGATTTGATTATTTATGGTCAGCTGGTTGCTGTTGACTGTTGTAGCTGCCGGCGTTAACTATATAACGCTTTAAGCCTTGTTTGTACAACATCAATATAGAATAAATGATGTCGAAATGTGGTTAAGTTGGTGATATTTAATTTGGCCATGTTACTAAATAAGCATTTATTTAATTGAATATAATTTATAAGTCAGCTACTTGGATTATTTTTTATTATAATTATTGTTAAACTGAGTGCACTGCGACCACTTGGATCCATTGTGTCTCCTAGTGATATGCTATTGCTCGTTATCTAGATACCATTTATCTATGCTTGAGGATGCGGGCCTCCGCCTCAGCCTTCTGACTCACCCAGAATATGTTCTGAAGTCTGGTCATACACTAGGCAGATTCAGTGTCCCTTCGGAAAGCTTGCTGTTATCCTAAGTAGATAACAGTTGGTTGCCTAGAAGTCTTTTGCTACATATTGGTTCCAACAGGAACCTGCCATCACTTCTCAGTACTCCAGAGAGGTGAGCTGTCTCCCTTCGACAGCAACTTCCTCACCCGAAATAATGGCATGTCCTGGTACCCAATCTATAGCTACTCTGACCCCATTTAGTCAGCTTAAGCTATATATTCGAGGCACCTATTCAAGCCATACACTTAACCTACCACATAGAACTATCTTACCTTTCACTGCTTTAAATTATTGTCTCATACCGCTTTCGTTGCTGCTTGGTAGCTAAGCAACCTGTATTCAACATGAACTTTCTCATTAATTATATGCCTTGCGTTGCTCTAGCTATTTCCAAAATAATTGCCTACTTTTCGGGGCGCACAAAACTTTATTTGAATGCAGGCATTTCCCTGGTGGTCGCAAATTTCGTTGCCCGGTTTCAATTTTATTTTATTTTTTCTTCCTCTATTTTTACTTTTTTTTTGTTGCAAAATTATACAAATTAATTTGAGAGCGACAATTGCGGAGTTTTGAGCCCTGCGGCTTCTGCATCAGCAACCACATCTTACAATCCAGCCCCCGCAGCAACCAACGAGATTCATCTTGTGTTTCTGTGCCCATTTCGCGGGCAGCGCATTAATTATGCTCAAGTGTCCGCTGGGAATGTGGCCAACACTTGTTATATAATGACTTTTGTAGAATTGGATTGTGGGGCGAGTTTGCTGTGTGTGGGGGACTGTGCTTGGGTGGGAGATGGTTGGCGAAAAATTTGGCTTTTTTGTCATCAGCGCGTCGCGTTTGTTAGACAAGCTTATGATTTGATTTGGACGGCAACAGGGATTACTGTATAGAGTTTTTAACGTGTTGGCGATGTGGCTTAAAGCGCCAGTCAGAGATGGAGAGTAAGAGTGAAAGAGATAGAGAGAATGTAAGAGATAGAGAGAGTGAGAGAGAGAACGTGAGGTGAAAGCTTTTCGCTAAATAAAACTTAGGGTTGGAAAACGTGGTAAAAACTGCTCGGCCCGACAGCTGCATGGCAATATATCACAGATTTATGTCAGCATCATGGAAAATAGCACACGCAGATACCGGCGCAAATACAACTACACACGCAGATACAAAGTCTATGAACTAACAATAAAAACACACCAAAAGTAAATAAAGTAATTCATAAAAAGAAAACAAGGCCAAAAAAAAAAGTGAATATTTTTTCGAAACCGTGCCAAAAACGGAAACGAAAAATGTTAAAGCTTAAAGCTGGCAAATGCCCGTAAAATCAATAAAAATAAATAAAAAATATTCCAGACTTGTTGGAGTTGTTTGTATGTGTTTCAATATGTGTATCCCAGGGTGTACGTGTGTGTTTTGACTTTTGGCAAATGGTAAACAAATTGTAAGCCTTATCGGAGATTGCGCTCTGGCTAAATAAATGAAAGATGGTCAAAGAGAAGCTGACTAGATAAATTCATGTATGTATTCATATATTTATGAGTTCTATATGAAAATGAATAATATGTATAAAGTAATTTTTTGTAGCAAGTGTAGTTAAACAACAGGATTATGCAAATTTTTATTACAATTTATGAATACAAATAAAACTGCGTCCAAATGCAAAACATTATTATAGCCTGAAAACCATTTAAAATGGGAAAGGTAATAATGAAGTTATGCTAAAGTATGTAACACGCAGTGGGAAGCATATACGACTCCAAATAGCATATATATTCTTGATCAACACCAGATTAGATTTTGATAAGTGCGTTGGTTTGCTTAAACGAACAATTCGACTTATAGAAGCTATGTTGTATATTATTTTTTGGTTCAGGGTTTTGCAGTTTTGACTAGAGCATTCTAACTAATTTAAAGAATATCTCAATTATTTCTTGATTATTTAATTTTATTTGATATATCCCATGAAATATTTTTGCGTGCCTTAAATCAATTCCAGACTTTAGCATGTTTTGTACTGATGGAGCTTTGACTTCTTTTCTAATTACTCCCTCGCGTAAATTACTGCATTGTCAGAATCTTTCAAGTCTTCTTAAATATTTTAGTTATAGTACAATTTAATCTGTAGCTGATTTCTATGTGTAAGTCTCAAATGAATGTAATGTTTCTTTAGCAGCACCAACTACTTTCAAGTAGCACTTAACTCATCTTTCATTTTTGCCCCCTTCAGTCACACATTCTCCGTTGCTGTTGCATGCCACTCATCGAGTTGCTTCTTCAGTTCTCACAGGCATTAATTTACGCAAATGACAAAAGCATGTTGCAAATGGAAATTGTGTCTGTCAAAATGTACGAAAGTGGGTTAAAATCATTTACAACTGTTATTCTTTAGCCATTTGTTCATGTTGATGTTCTTGTTTTTGTATTTGTTTTTGTTGTTGATGTTCTTTAACATGTTCACCTGACATGACGATTAACAACGAGCCTTGCATAATTAGTGAAGGTTCCCGCTTTGGTTGCTCTTGTGGATAACACTGTGTTGTGTTACTAAAAATTAAGGATATTGTTCTTAAAAATACAAGTTTTAATAAATTTTAAAATTTATTTGCACTTAGAGATTTACTTATAAAACTAAAAGTGCAGAAAAACTACAATACTAAAATACATTTGAGGTTGTGATTTAGGGCCAAGTTTTTCTACTTTCAATAAATTCACATAATGAAGAAATGAATGAATGATTTTCAGTGCAATTTTCTCAACCATTAAGCTGAATTAATTGTTTGTTAGTGTAAACATTTAAGGTTTGAGATATTGGAATTGGATTGGCTTGACGCCTGCATTTGACAACAACAATAAATTTAAAGCCAGTCTGTGCTGAGAGCTGCCACACACATTCGCACACACAGCAAATAAGATGGGGTTAGTTCTGAACACACTTTAACCGGAGCAGCATTTTCAGCAATGTGAATAAAACTATGCGGCAGTGATTTATGTTCTCGAAACTTACTGAGAACTAAAAAACCGCCAAAGGGGATGACCCTCACCAGGCAACCAACAGAAAGCAAAGGCCATGCAAAACTTCAAAAACAACTGTCGAGTCGAGTCGAGTCGGATCGAAACGAGTTGAGTCGAGTGCCGACTTTGTCAAAGCCGCAACACCAGTGCTCTGGCAATAAAAAATTGTCGCAGCCCAGCTCGCAAAAGATATAGCGGTTTGGTTTATGGTACGTGCATACATATAAGGAGAGCCAGCAACATATGCTTCAAACCAATCGAATGTGTTGTAAATTAGGTCAGACGAGAGGGAGACCTACTTCAACCTAAACTCTTAAATCAAATGCACTGCCTATCGAAGTGAACCAATATTCGGTAGTCGGCAGTAATGCATTACAAGATGCCTTGTACTTGAGAACTGAAAAATTCCGTATAAGAATTGTTAAAGTGATATGTTCAAGATATTATTTTCATTTTTGTTAAATATTCACAACTGTCTTTTACTATTAGTTTATTGATTATACTTCTCTTAACCTAACCCAAGTTCTCCTAATATGATTTATTTTTGCTTATTAATAATTAATTAATAAATTATTAGTCGTACTGATGTCTCTCTTGTGCTATTGAATATAACCCACTTTTAGACCAATATCGAAATTTACAGTGTATGCAAACATAACATGCAATTGAAGCTACATCTACAAGCTGTGTAGTACACATAGAACCTGCTACGACTGCCACGCCTGCCACGCCTGCCGCACCGCCCACGCGGCATTTGTGGCGTAACAAATTGTCGAAGCATGGCAGGCAGCATTGAGTGTTGCCTACAAATTGTGTTTCAGTGGCAAAAATAGAGACTGAGGGCAGAATGAGCGTGTTGCATATGTGGCACAGTCACATGAAATGGTTGCAAATCAATTTATCAATTTGTAATTTGTGGCAAACAAAAGAAAAATCACACGAAATCGATTGCAATCTAAAACTGAAAGTAAAACCAAAATGAATAAATTCCACATTAAGCTAGATAAAGAAAGACTGCAGTAAAATACGCCTCACACAGGTGTGACGCTGTTGAGTTGCAGCGAGTTGAGAATTGCGGCTAAGGTGCAACTTTATGTTGGGGCTGGCAAAAAGTTGCCACGAATTGCTTTTAGCTCTAAACTTGGCCAAAGTCGTTGAAAACTTGGCTACTGCTGCAGTGTTTGGCGCAGTCTTAGAAGCCATACGAACCCAAAATAAATGTGCTGTGAAAGTCAATCAAGTGTTGCAATTTGGCGAGTGCTGCATCGACTTCTCATTCTCTCCCTCTCTCTCTCTCTCTCTCTATAGCTCTCTATGTTTGTCTTCACGTGGTCAGGGGTAGCTATCAAAGTGGTGGTTAGTGTCTGCAAGAGTAACTTGCATCTGCATCTGCGAGCCACCAGGCGGCAACATTGCTATTGACAGCTAACAAGGGGCAACAAGGATGCACACGAAATTAATGGCCAAGTGAGCTTGAGAAACTGTTCTGTTTGCACTCAAGTGCAATAAGTAATTGAGCAGAAACTAGATCTTTATTTAGATTCCGCTCGTCGTCTATTGATTAAGCTAATAAATCTTGAAGCTTTAAGCGAAGTGGCGAATACCAAAGCTGGACTAAGGACTGGCTTCTACTAAGTATTAGCTAATTATGCATAGATTACATAAATGAATAATAATTAATAGTTTATTTTTAATTTAAATAGATTATTATTTTTATTACAAATATATTTTTGAGGTGCAAAATAATCCGTTTCTTTGCACAAGCTTCAGTTTGAGCAGCCTTTGGTGTCTTGAGTTGTGCGGCCCATTATTGGATATGGATTTTGCATGTAAGGTCTATCAATTGTAAGGTTCATCATTATATGTGCACTTCAGGGTCACAATTGGATTACTAATAATAGCGTAAATACATTTAGGAATAATGTAATCATCTGACACAAACAAATAAGCGCCTCCAACTGATTGTTCCGTATTCATCGGCT
This sequence comes from Drosophila basisetae, assembly GCA_035041595.1. Lineage (NCBI taxonomy): Eukaryota > Metazoa > Arthropoda > Insecta > Diptera > Drosophilidae > Drosophila > Drosophila basisetae. The sequence goes on from JAWNLB010000162.1 coordinate 5,535,533, forward strand.
AAATTAAATGGAATTTTCCAACTCGTTCTTTTCAAGCTTGTTATGCAAACTATGCTAGCCATAACCCATTTCGGATCTGTTGCTCAAGTTATAACGATATTTATCTCTTGATTTGTAGAATCATGTCCTTTTCGTCTATTAAAACATTAGTTTTTCGTCAGTTGTCGATACAAATGTATGTAATGTCAAGACCTAAAAAAGAAGGCATACAAAAGACATTTGTATCTCGCTTGAACTGAAACCAACCACAGCACGAAAATGCACAGACAAATCGATGTTTTTCCTCTACGCTGTTGGCCAACTCTCTCTCTCTTCGTTTGCTATCTGTGGCATGCCAATAATACCCATTTTTGCCTGGGTAAACCTATTTGATTGGGCTTTTGGTTTGCTGCCCACAAGCTGGCGTTCAATTATAAATCAAGCATCAACCATAATTGAAAGATCAAATGCACAAAAACTGAAACATAGAGGAGGCTGTGTGTGTGTGTGTGCGTGTGTATGTGTGTGTGTGTGTGTGCTGCTGTATTTGCTACGCATTTGTCGCAGTCTTCAGTCATGTGATGATAAAAATACACACGCACAGACCGAGAACGAAGGCGCAAGCGAAAAATGTTGTGTGCGTTAATAAATTACAACAATAATGACGCCAAACATGATAACAACATGGCTGATAGATGCTAACAGGGCCAACAGCAGCAGCACAGTTTGTCTATAGAATGTGGCGGCTACTGTGATTTTGGATTGGCTGTGGGGGGGGGTTTGTTGCGGTTGTGCGGTCTGGCGATTGTTATTGATCATCGCAATATTTTGCGCATTAAGCAGAGACGCCAGTCAAGCCAAACATATGCAGCCGGATGTTCGGCGCGGTAGAGGGTGGATGGAGGGAGAGTGGGTTGTGGGGTGGCGACAGCCTTTATATCCATTTGACTTGCTTGCGCAGCGAAAGGCAGAAAGGATAACATTGTCCTGTCTCGCTGCCACCATTCAAAGTGCTGAAAGTCTAAGCCATTAAAGCATATTAGTTTTGTCATTGTTGTTGTTGTTGTTTGTTGCTTGTCGCCACACATAGGTATGTGTATGTGGTGTGTCTGCTTATTTTTATTTATTTCGATACATTTTTGTTTATGCTCGAATGAACAATAAAAGTTTTAAAGGATTGACGTGACTGCTGTTGTTGTAGTCTTCTTGTTGTCGTCATTTTTGTTGGCCGCCATTTTGGATTTGGCATTGAAGCCTTGTGCCATAAAAAAACATTCAACAGTTATTTGTTAAAGCTTTGCTTTCTGGTACGCAAAAAGTAGCTTAAATGAGTTTAGATACATATATATATATACGGTTTATGGACCTAACTAAATCGATGTATGCAAAAAGGGAAACAACAATTATCAACGAAAAGCTTAAGTTGGATTATGAAATTTGTTATACACATATATTATCCATAATTTGTTGCAATTTCTGAGATTATGTGTCTCATAAATCGATTATTTAAATGAATTTGCCACCAATATAATGACTTCAAGTCATTTAACTTCGTAATTAGAACACAACTAGTTGTATACACAAGCAAAATACAATTAATTTATATTACCCATTCGCCGCATTTACCATTTGGTAATTAGCCAAATAAGCCATATATTTCGACTACATTAAGCATTCAGCAATTAACTCATTAATTTATTATTATATTTATTATTTATGGTTGCTCCTGATTTGCATTGATAATTTCAACTGATTGCATTGAAAGGAGATTCACTATATTTAATACGCTTTAAATGGCCATCCGAGTTATTTTTTCTATCATGCTTTGAGCCATAACCCAAAAGGCTAAAGCACGGCTGCAATGCAATTTGTTTGCCGCCCTCCCTGACCCCGACTCGCCATGCAGTTAGTTATGCAAACAACTCGACAATGGGTAAAAACGTAAAAAGAAAAAAAAACAAGATTCAATGCAATTTATTTTCGTAATAAAAATGCATTTTTATTACAAAATCATAGTCGGGAAAAACCAGTGCTCGCAGCGAATTTATGTGGCATTCATTATGCACTGCGTTTTATATAAATATATAATTTTTTGGTATACAGGCATTTCTGAACTCTTTTGACATGAAAACAGTTTACAAAAATAGACCTGCTTCACAACGCACAATTTAGTTTAGTTAAGTTAACGGCAAACAAATGGTGCAATGCATCAGTTTAACAGGGCATATGCAAGCCGAGATTTGCATTTTTAGAGTGTAGTGCACTTTTTTACGGGAATTTGTTTGGTCTGTTTCAAATTGTATTAAGCTATTTACATTTCAGAGGATATTTGTGTGCAGCTGCACCTGCAACCCGTTAACTGACAATTTATGTATTTGACATAGAGTGAGAGAGAGAGAGAGAGAGAGAGAGAGATAGAGAGACATACCGATGCCAATAAATACGATATTGGAACACGCAGGGCGCCAAAACAAATCCCTCAGCAGACGAAATCTGCCTTGAAAATTGGCCACCTGCCGATGGCCATCTATTTTTTATTTTTGGCAACTTTATGGGCGCGCTTTTAATCCAATGGCCCATAATAATTTGTATACATTTTGTTTGCAGTTTGCTTAGGCCAACAACTCTATAAAACGCAGATATTACGCATACGCCACCTATACGAGGGAAAGAAAGGAGGAGCAGGAGTAGCGCTTGTGTGTTCACATTCAGATAGCGTGTAAATAAAATAAATTGCAATAAATAATCTGGCCATGTGCCATAAATCTCAGTTAAATGGACATTTGCATCTTGAAAAAGTCGACAATCGGAGCAGGAAAACCAGAAAAACGAAAACAAGGATAGGGAGACAAGCAAAAAAAAAATTGCAAACAAAACTACTTGAAACAACACAGTAAAATGATAAAATGCCTGCAAACAGTGAACAGCGGGAGCAGCAGCAAATGAGATATGTGAATGAGAATGAGAGCATGAGAATGAGAGTGAGAAAAAGAAAAAGAAAGGAGGCAACGAAACCCTGGCCAAGGTCGTCCTGTGAGTGGTATTATACTACATATAGTTATTTATGGTAAGTCCTTCAGTAAAAACTTCGAGTTTCCCATGCCTAAACTATATATCTATTTACTTAAGCCAAGTTCTTGAGAGACAGAGAGACAGAAAGGGCGAGAAATTGAGAGAGAGAGAGAGAGAGAGAGGGCTATTAAGAGCTGTTTAATCATTTTGTGGCTGCTGCTTAGCTTGGCCCAAGCACCATTTCACTTCATTATAGTATTATGTAAGCAAAGTATTGATTATAATTATATTTACCATTGGAAATTTGTATTTATATTGAATTGCTTTCAAGAGTTGTAGCTTTCTTGTATAATTTCTTGTGTAAAGCATATAACAAACTTTTTGTTGAAACTCGGAATATATTCGTTCAATATTCAATTTCTTGTTCAAAGTTCAAAAACAAAAGTTAAATACATTTTATGCAGCAAATTTGTAACCTTAGATGAATTGCAATCTTTGGCCTCTCAACTTTGCTTTAAAATGTGAAGTTGATGCAACTGCTCCATACTTAAATCGTTCTCGTTTCTATATATCTAACCCCGCCTTGCCCAGACTTGTGTAAGTACGTGTTGATTATGGCATGGATTTTGTTGTTACTGTTGTTGGTGTTCTTTTTGTTGTTGCTGTTGTGTTAATGGCAACAGAAACTACAACTGCAACGCAAAGCAAGGCAGAGCACATCAGAGCTGAGCAGATCAGAACAGCGCAGAGCAGAGCAGAGCAGAGCCATAGGAAAAGCAGCCCCTTGGCAAGCATGAGGCAAACTTCTAGACCATTTACAATATTCCGCCATATAAGCAAATGTAGTTTTTTATGCAAATATTTAAGAGCATCATCGGAGGCAAAGGGTGAAGAGTGCTCGTGCATGAGAGCTCTATGCAGTTATATTTCTCTCAGTGTGTTTGTGTGTGTGTGTGTGTGTGCGTATTATCTGCTGATGTCTGAAGAGCCACGCCAGCTGTAAGCCATATGTCGAAATATATGTGCATATATACATATGTGTGTGTGTGTGTGTGTGTGTGTGCACACAACACTCGACGATAAAATCGTCATGTAGTCGTAATGTCTGCATCAAATTGCATTTGCCATAACCCACGACCATCCCCACTGCCACCCCTTTATCGCCTCAAGTGCCTTTTGGGGGCATATGGAATGATGAAGACGAGGACGCGACGCAAGGATCGCAATGTGTATTTATGCATAGTTTAATGCGGTTCAATGTCTGGTAAGGACATCATAACACGAAACAGGGCAACGACGCAAACGCATTTCTCGCTCCCCATCTAAAGTCATAATCATAATCGTAATCATAATCAAAGTCAGAGTCAGAGTCAGAGTCAGCGCCAGCGTCAGAGAGCTTAATCAACAGGCAGCTTCGCCTCGCGTCAATTCATTGAATATAGATATTTCTTCTTTTGATATCATCTCGACTCGATTTTCTATTTTTTATTATTTGCAAATTGAATTGAGCTGTCGTTAGTTGAGTATATTCGTGTGCATCAGACAAATCGGATTCTGTTTAAAATATCATATGGAATTTGCATTCCGAATTGCGATTTGCATCCGATGGCAAAATTGTTAGGACAAGAACTTAAGCACAGATTAAGAATGCAGCAAATGGGAGCGATTTGGAATGAATTGTGTAATGTCAAATAAAACAGAGATTACTATCGACTAAAGTGCACAGATTAGGGCTTAGACTGTTCGTAATGGTATTTAACTGAAATTCAATGCGTTTTGTGTTTTCAAATTGAAATGTAGTGTTGACAACCCAACGGCAGCTGGAGACCTTAGAAAAGCTTTGGCATTTCCCACCTTAATTATCTTTCTGTTAATTCTGTGTATTTTTGTCGGTTACACTCGGCTGCAAAGAGCTGCTTAAGTGTGAACAAAATGAAGAAAGTTACTTGCTTTTTTACAACTTCAATATGCTGACACGAAAATTGAAGCAATAAGCATTTTCCAATTAAATTCCAAGTGCATTAATAATCAAAGGTTTATTAAAATTGGGAGTTGCTCATGTTTCATCATCAAATATTTTGCTCTCTTACTTTTCCCGATTCTCTCAGCCTAATTGAAACTACAGACTTGTTGACTTGTTCATCTGCTTTCCACGCCAGCACCTTTATCTTCTGAATAGCATTCCCTTTTGAAAGAGCACTTCATCTGGGCAATCGGCACATCCAAATTGCATGGACCTCAATAATATTTCATTTCAATAAGCAATAAACAATTTGCTGCTGCACCAGGAGAACCATCAGTAACACACGCACACACAGAAGTAGAATCATACACTCGACGACTGCCAATTGATGATGTACACAGACAAACCCAGTAGGTAAGGCCAAGGCACATGGCCAGAAACAATTGATTATTGTGTGTCATAAACACACAGGACGAAACTGTGCGAATAAATACATAGAAGAAGAAATTTTGGTGGCATGCCACACTCACGCACAGTTTCACACACACACACACACCCTCGCACATATAGAACTGTCAAATGCAGCAAGTAACTGAGCCAGGAATTGTCCAGAAGCAAATTTAAATGTTAATCAAATGCCAAAAAAAAAAATAAAACTGAAAATAAAAGAAAAAGCTGACAAAGTAAGAAAAAATTATGAAATTCCGGCGAAGTGAACTGAATTTCGCATGCATGCACAGGAAAATGAATTTGACATGGGTGGACTATGGGCGTAGGGAATATTGTTCGGAGACCGTTCACAAAATGTAATTGACAGCTCCAAGTGGCAAGTGGTAAGGGAGGCAAGCGGCATGCAGCATTGGGCAGCTACTTAACCATGCATATAGCAAAAAGGGTTCCGAACCAAAATCTAGCTTACTCATTTTAATTGCTGAACAAATTATGTTCAACTTTTTTGTATGACTTTTTTCCCATTTTTTTTTTGTTTTTTTTTTTTGTTTTTGACCTTATTGTCACACTTGATTTATTTTTTTTTATTTTTTGCCGGGTTGGAATTAAAATTGCCACGTGTTTCGCTTGGCTGATTTGTGGACTAATTTGAATTTGGCCAAGCGAACAGTGTCCTATTCAATGGAAACCAAACAAAAAAAAAATGGTTTTTACATTAATCGATATGGAATATCTCCGTTGTCTGTGATGATGTGAACTTTTTAATATTCAATTTCGAGCGAAAGCACATTGCATGACGAATTTTCCATTAGGTTCAGTTGCGAGTAGCCAAAATAAATAAATAAACAATTTTTCGTCAAAGTTTGCCATAACATATCAAATGTATTGTGTGTATTAAAGAACAATTTGCATTTAAGGACGGATATTTCCATAAATTTGTTTCATGCACTGTCACAACTTTGCCAAAACGATCTGATTTTCAAAAACCAGGGCTTCTTGATCATAATCTGACCTCTTAATTAATAGAATATTTAATATTGAAAAAGAGGTTTTTGCTTGATTCTCATGTTAAAAGTATTGTCTCAAAAAGTGCCATTATTATTATTAAGGAGGGTTCTTAACTTTCCATACGCATAACTTTGAGAAAAATGATCAGATTTTCAAAAACCAGGCCTTATTGTAAACGGTTTGACCTCAAGATTAATGCTTTAATTTAATTAGAACATTACACATAACATACAGAAGCTGCTGCTCATTTTTCTTAGTGAATCACCTTCAGTTCCCTTGACTAATTCATTAAATGTTTTCTCATTATATGCTCTTTAATTTCAACAATATCCTCGTTTGATGGCCCTGCCAGCCTCCCAAGCTCATCACTGCTCACAACTCAGCCCTCAGTTGCCATTATCAGATGCGCAGCGTGTGTGTTTGTTGTGTCATAAAAAAAGCAGAAGCGAAGTAAAAAAAAATGCCTGCTCATAAACTGTGCCGCATCAAGTCGTGCATTTGTGAATGTTTCGGTTTTATGCGCCGATGTGAGCACAAAACAATCCCCAAGCCATGC